>CM070516.1:14065186-14665186 GCA_036346375.1 Guadua angustifolia | reverse complement strand
TCAAATTTATCAAGATTTCTAGATTTCAAGACAAAACATTTGCATCCAAAAACTCTGAAGTGAGATACACTAGGCCTATGACCAAAACGAAGCTCATAAGAAGTCTTACCTAGTTTCGATCTCAAAAACACTCTATTGGAAACATAGCATGCAGTTCAGATTGCTTCAGCCCAAAACTTCCTAGAAGTGTGATGTTCATCTAGTATAGTTCTAGCCATCTCAACCAAGGTTCTGTTCTTTCTATCAACTACACCATTTTGTTGAGGCACTCTTAGTGAGAAAATTGATGATCAATTCCTTTCTCAACACAAAAGTGATCAAAAGAAGAATTTTTAAACTCAGTTCCATTATCACTTCTGATAGCTCTAAGTGCTCCTGGGTGATCAATAGATAATCTAGTAACAAGACTTTTAAAATGACTAAAAGCCTCATCTTTAGATACCATAAAATAAACCCAAGAGTATCTAGAATAATCATCAACAATAACCAGTACATACCATTTGCCTCCAAAGAATTGAACACGAGAAGGTCTAACCGTGTCAAGATGTAGTAGCTGTCTTGGAGCGTTTATCATCACCATGCTAAGAGGTGGATGTGAACCTGCAGTCATCTTATCATGTCTACAAGAAGAGCATACTAAATCACTATCACCCTTAAGCTTAGGCAAGCCACGTATAAGATCTATACCACTTACATGAGTAAGATGATCAAAACCAACGTGACCAAGTCTACGGTGCCAAAAGAATAAATCTTTAGAAATATTGGCAACTAGACACCAATACTTAGAAGAAAGTGATACATCAAAATCAGCTTTAAATACTCTTCCAAAGCGTGAAATCCTGAACACAAGATCACCTGAAGCATCTAAAACTTTGTATTTATTTTGCTTGAAACATACTTCTAGATTTTCATCAATCATTTGAGAGACAGAAAGCAAATTGTATTTAAAGTTCTCAACAAGAGCCACATCTTGAACATAAACTTGTCATTTACCTTTACTGTACCTTTTGCCACAACAGGAGTGGAAGAAGCATCTCCAAAAGTAACACTTTCAGCACGAGATGCTCGAGTGAGGAAGGAGAACCAATTTTTATCACCGGACATGTGGCGTGAGTATCCGAAATCAACTAGCCAAATGTTCTCCTTCCTCGCGCGAGAAGTCTACATAAAAGAAGAAAATGTCGAGGCCTCAGTACTGGGGTTAGAAATAAAGCGTTTAGGAATCCAGTACTGAGACACACGACGGGTAGACACAACACGAGTACGTTTGTTCACAAATTCAAATTTGCCCTTTCCCGTGTTTCTTGCAACAAAAAGTGTTTGCATCACCCTAGGCACAAAATGAGGAGTAAAAAGTGCCTTCCTGAAATTAGACCTAGCCTTAGCCTTTTCTTTCTTTTACTGTTTGGCTAGCCTAAAGCAAAAATCTACTAAATGTCCATCTTTACCACAATAAGTGCACGTGTACTTAACATGATGTTTAGCTTTAGAAACAGAAGTAACATTTGCATTCATCATAGTAGAAGATAAAACACCAACAAACTTAAAAATAGTTTTCTTAGGCTCATTGACAATTTCAAATTTTCCACTTTCAAGTGCTTTGACAACAGTGGGAGCATGTGATTTATGATGAGCATAAGAATCAAAACCTAAACCTTTGTTATGAGTGCTGACTCTTGATTGATCCAGAATCATGTTTAGGTTTTTCTTTCCTATAGTGAAATGTTTTAAAGATTTTTCCAAGTAATCAATCTTTCGAGAAAGAGTTAAACAATTATTACAGGGAACGTCCACTTTTCCATTTTGCTTGCGACAAGTTGAGCATGAAAGAACCTCATGAGTGAGCAGAGCAACTGTCATTTGAGAAACCCTAGCATTTGCATTATGCAACTTCAATTCTAGTGTAGAGCATTTAGAACAGTGAGTTGTATCATGCAAATCAACAGTTAAACAGCTAGCATTTTTAACATGTTTCTCATTTTTCTTTTTTTCAGCATTAACTTGCTCAAGCAAAGAAGCATGTTCTTTTCTAAGTGAAGTAAGCTCAGTGTAAATTAAGTCACATGATTTACAAGCATCATCATCAAGAATCAAAGATTTAAGTCTATCAATTTCAGCATTCAAAGATTCCACAAGAACATCATGTTTCTTAATTTTCTTGTCGCGTTTATCAAGCAATTTACCAAGACGAGCAACAGCAATAGCCAATTCATCGTAAGAAGGTTCTACCTCATTGAAGTCGCTGTCGTGATCATCCTCGGTGAAGCTTTCATCACTCCTAGCCATGAG
Organism: Guadua angustifolia; assembly: GCA_036346375.1. Classification (NCBI taxonomy): domain Eukaryota; kingdom Viridiplantae; phylum Streptophyta; class Magnoliopsida; order Poales; family Poaceae; genus Guadua; species Guadua angustifolia. The sequence goes on along the minus strand of CM070516.1, from coordinate 14,662,897 downwards.
ACACAATCCTGTCAATTCATGCTTGCTTGGAGCTGTTGTGTCATCGTCACTGCTCTCTGAATCCACATCACTCAAATTTACTTGTTCAAGAGCAGAAAGAATTCGGTGGACAACTTTGCGCGGTTGATGAAGCTCTTCTTCTTTCTATCGCTTAGAGAGAACTTTTTCTTCTCTTTTCTTTTGTCATTGTCCTTCTCCTCCCTTGATGCTTTACCTGTAAGTTTAGGACAATTTGAACGGATGTGGTTGAGATCACCACACTCATAGCATCTTGGAGGGCCACCACCAACTCTCTTTCTCATTCTCACATTCTGCAAAGTTTTATTAAAACGAGAAGAGAGTAATGCTAAGTCTTCTTCAGGAAATTCTTTAATCTGTTCATCAGTTAATGAAGACAAGGAAGACAAAGCAAAACTTGAAGAAGCATTATTCTGAGACATGCTAGATTGGGAGGTCAGGGCAATTGATTTATGATCAGTCTTCCTAGCAAGAACATCCAACTCATGAGTTTTTAATTTAGAGAACATAACATCTAAAGTAAGTGTACTCATGATAGTAGATTCTCTAATACATATAACTTTCATCTCCCAAATAGACATGTCTAATACACCAAGCAGTTGTCTAGCATTAGTAGCCTCATCAAAGAAAACCCCAACAGCATGTAAATTGCTAAGAATCTTATTGAAACGTGCAAAGAAATCATCTAGTGACCACCAGGCTTCATCTCAAATCGCATGTATTCTTTCTTATATATATCCTGACGAACCTCTTTGACAGTGTTAGAACCCTCATGATAATCACAAAGAGATTTCCATACCTCATATGCAGACTTGAGATGGATCACGTGGTCAAAGTCACTTCTTCCCAATCCTTGGATGATCAAATTTCGTGCTTTGCTATTTGCTTCAACCTGTGCTTGATTGGTTTCATTAATTTGATCATTCTCAGGAACTTGATATGGCTTGTACACCTTCTCCCAGATTGCAAAGCCCTGAGCTTGAATATATGCCTCCATTTTTGCTTTCCAAAACTGAAAATCAACACCATCGAAAACACAAGGTTTTGTCGAATACATATCCATCGCTACGGTTTCTAATCACTAGTTAAGATTAATTAGAAAAATGAGGCTCTGGTACTACTTGTAGGATCGAAATATACTAATCTAGCAATCAGAGGGGGGTGAATGATTGCGCAGAAGCTAAAATCAAATTTTTGACTTTTGAAACACCCCAAACAAATTCAGATCGCTTGATTTGTATTCAACAAGAACCTTATTGCACCAGACCAAATTTGCACATGTATGCGGACAAAACTTCGCTTGGACGAGAGAGTTGCACGTGTATGACGGACCAAATTTCTCTTGTAGCAAAGGAAGTCGATTCTGACGGACCAAATGAAAACAGCCTGATACATGTTCACTAAAATAGTAATTACTGAAGATCCAACCGTTGGATTGATGTGAAATTATAACTATAGAAACTAGACTCAATTCCAAAGCTAAACTAAAAAGAATCAACTCAATCGGACCTATGGATCTGGAGTTATGTCCTTCGTAAGATAGCTAAAACAAATCCCGAAATAGTGACGGACCAAATTCAGACTAGTAACGGACCAAACATAAACAATAAGATTACTGGAGATCCAACCGTTAGATTGATATGAAATTTTAACTATAGAAACTAGATTCAATTATGAATCTAACCCAATAAAAATTAACTCGATCGGATCTACGGATCAAGAGATATTACCTTCGCAAGATGACTGAATCAAGTGATGACGAAAATTGATTTCAAAGGCTATAACTGACCAATCTTCAGAACTTATGCAACGGACCAAACTTCAGAACTTCTACTACAACGAACCAAAAACCCAAGGAGCAGCAGTGCTGGACTAAAACACCAGGACTTGAGAGAACAACCTTCAGGATTGATTGCCGCAAGGAATTCGCACATGCATGCAGTACAAGCCGCCGGAAGCAAGCTCTGAAATATCGCCGGCCGAAGAACCAAGATGCTTTGGTCGAAAGAAGGATTTTTATTTCTTTGATTTGGCTACAATACTCCAACAAAAGAGTACAAACCCTAAAATCTTATTCAAGAATAAACAGGGGACACCTCCCCCTATTTATACAGAGCAACCACAAAGAGATTGAATACAACTCTACTCCCAATATGGAAAGAGTTCGTATACATCTCAACTTGGCTAAACATAGCCGAATACAACTCTTGCACGCTTGTCCAGCTCACATGCTATACTCCCGAATGTCTCGCATGACATTCTCGACCACCAAGACCTCAGTTCCTCCCTGAACCTAGTCCCGAACCTCAGTTCCTCCATAAACCTAGTTCCGGTCTCGTCATCGACCATGTTCGCCCTCGAGTAACACCTGCACATGAATAAACAAAAAACAATTCCGTGCACAAGTCCACGACTTGACTCAACGTCAATCCATACAACCACTCACACGAGCGCATTGCATCAAGCAAAACCAATATCATGCTATCACAGCATATCAATCAAACAGCACATGGTTTCACATGTTCGTTGGCTTCAAATTATAACAAATCATCGTTTCCCCTATTTGCAGTATATAAATTCGCAACCACAACAAGAAGCCAATTATAACTAACAAGCCCTTGTAAAATACTCAACCATGCATGATGAAATAGAACCACACCAAATTGTTTCAGCAATGGCAAGCACAACATAAATTCTTTGATAATTGATTACGGTTTGAACAACACATAATTTATCGCTAAAAAAATTCACTTTGACCAATGTATTTGACTAAATTATGTCCATCGGTTGGAAAATTTCATAATAATGTAGCTGAATAAATCTGAATTTAACGCATATAAAAGACTCGATCAAGGATTCCCCAAAAAAAGAACCAATCAAGAAGTTAAAAATAGGAGAGGTGCTTCAATGCTATTCTTTTTGACAGTTACATATATATTAAAACATGAATGAAGGGTAGATGATGATTACTTACCTCTTCGTTTGCTTTAAGATTTGTATAACTTGTATTAGGAGGGAAAGCATTGAAGCACTACTTTAAAAATAGACATATAGTATCACAGCATGAAGGGATCTATCATATCAGGTGGTTATTTGTAATGGTGCCTACGATGATGGAAACTAAGGGCGATGGAGTTCATGTAGTTGACCCCATGCAAGAAAACTGTCAAGGAAAATGTATATGTTAAAGATTAAGGATTCTTTGTAGCTTTTGTGTGACCCAAGGAGTTGAGGATTGATCGCTTATTCTCTAATATCTTGGGTGAATACGTGAAAATGTGCAACAGCAAGAAAACAGATGTGTGTGCTAACGCGCAACGAATTTCGCGCTAGTGCGCTCAATCCGTTGCAGATGGCGGGCTTTGCTTATCCTTGTTGGAGCATTTCTCAAGAGTGTCTCTCCCACTCGATCTCTCACAAGAGACTCGGACTCTTCACTCATGCAACTCATAGCACCTAGGAGTGATACACAAACTAGACCTAAGCTATCAATTCACTCTATGGATTCACTTGAGTGCTCTTGAGCAGCAGCTCTTGATACACAAACTTTGAATATGATTGGCTTGTTAAGTTTTTAATGTCTTAGTCTTAGCCTCCCTCTTTCTAATTTTCTAGATCATACTTTGCTCTTGGCGTTCTTGATCTTCCTAAGCGGTAGGACAATCTTTGTTCGATGTTACGGATTGGACAATAGCTAACTTGAACTAGCTCCTCATGGCGCTGAAAACAATTGATCTGGATCATCCATCCTATCTGACTCAACGGCGGATAACCAATTGTTATAGTGCGCTCAGATCATATGTGTAATACCCTGTTAGTGTGAAGCTCATGTGGTCTATGTGGAGTGGTGGTAGCATTAGTCCCATATTATTTTTCTAAAATGAGTTGTACTAGCATATAATGTTTATTAGGTTCAAACATAGTACCTCAGGTTGATGAAATGCCACGAAAATTTCAAAAATGAATTCGTTCAAATTCTTTGGATTTATTTGAATTTTCGTAGGAATTTTCCCAAACTTCTTTAACCCATTTTGAACTATTTCCGTTTTGGCTCTTTCTCACAAAATCGCTTTCCATTTTCATTTTTCGCTTTCACTCGGTCTGTTCATCTTCTTGACACCTCACTTGGCCCATTTGATTTCTCCTTGACTTCCTTCCGTCGTCTTGGATCGCCATTTCCCACGCTTGACCCACTTCCCTTAGCGTCTTCTCCTGCAATGGGTCGGCCCTTTCGCCCTGTTCATCTTCCCGATGGTCTTCGCCCGATCCAAGCGAGACACGCCATTTCCCTCGCTTCGCTTTCGTAAAATCTCCACCGCCTGACCCATCACCTCACGCTCACCACCAGCCCGCCTTGCATGGACTTGTCTTCTTCCCGGCGGGAGGTATCGTCTTTCCTTGAATCCGTCGCCATTTCGTTTAGCACCCACTCAAACACACGCCGCCATTAAGCGTCGCTGCGCCGCATCTCATCGCCCATTGCGGCGCCCGTCCTTGCCATGAATCCGCGCCCTCGCCGTCGCTTTTCGCGCAAATCGCGCCGCACCATGCCAATAAAACTTCGCCGCGCCCTTTTCTCTCTCTTCCTCCGGTCCTCTCTGTCTTCCCAGCATCGCTATAAAGCCATTGTTCCCGCCATTTTAAGCTTAGCGAGAGACCGCTGCGACCTCCTCCACCTTTACCGCCACCTCTTTCAAGCTCCGTGCCCCTGTTGCTGCTTCGCCCGTCTCCTTCGACTCCGGTCGGTTCTCGCCGTCGCACCCCCTCCTCTATCTCTTCCTTCCATTTTTCGCCGCCCACGGGTTCGCCATTGCCTCCTCTCCCCATTTCTCTAATTCTTAGAGCTCCGAGCACTATTTCGCCGGATCCGCCCTCGTCTTGTTCGCTCGGCCATTCTTCCTTGTTGCTTCGCTTCGGTTCAGCGGCCTCCGTCTCGGCAAGCCGGACCCGCATGTCGGTCGATTCGGCGCTCTTTGGGCGGCCCAATCTTCTTCACAGGCGTCGCCTTTCAGGTGGGCCCGAGCCACTGTGCAGCCCAGTATTCATTTCGGACTTTTAATTCTTTTCGGATTTAAATTCTGTTTTAAATCCCGAAAATGAATTAAAAATATCAGAAAAATCCCAAAAATTCCCAAAAATCCAAAAATGCCAAAAACACATATTCTCGACCGTTTCGAGCCGCTGAGTCCAAAAATGATCTCTGTTTCACCAAACCAAGTCCAGAAAATTCCTGAAATGCCCCTGGACTCCGTTAAAACCATTTTCTCTCTCATTTTCTTTTCGTTTCTTTTCATTATTTTGTTTTATTCGTTTATTTATTGGTTGCGTTTCTTGGCGCTAGTTTCAACGCCAAGGCGACCGTCGGCACGAATCTCGAGCAAACACAGCGTTGGAGCTATACTTGGGCCGGAGTGTCCAAGGCCGAACCACGGCAATGACCAACTCCTTTCTAGGCGAACCCTCGATCACGCAAGGCAAGCCACACTCCTTGAACATGTTGAACCCAGTTCCGTTACAATTATATGTATATATTTCTGTATTGCATTATTTTGGTATTTCATGAAACTAGAAAATGTGGTAGTTTCGAATGACATGCTCAGATAATACCAAATGTTAAACCCGTTGTTATGCCCTAACTCCTTTTTAACCTTAGGTTATAAAATATTGAACTCTAGTAGAATAGCAATAATTATAATCTCACTCTTAGTTGAATTAGCTTAAAATCTCAGAGGAATGACTCGGTGATTTTCCAAAATTCTTCTGATATGGGGGCCCAAGTATGGGCGGACCACGAAAGGTGGATGCTAGCCCAGTCCCTACAGTGTGAGGCCGGTTGTGGCGTGGTGGTGGTGCAGTTGGTACCAGCGGGTTGTGGTATGTCATTTGGCGAGTCTTTGGCATTTAAGGACCGATGTCTTGGGCAAAGTAAATAACTTCAGATCCCGCTCAACCACAAGTTGGGTGGCCAATCCGTTGACTTGGCCCAACATAGCTCGATACATTGTACTCCCCTTTTGAATACCTATAGGATCGGCTCTCGATTACGGGGAGTGAATGGGCGCTAAGCGGCAAGGGTGGAGCAGGAGTGGTGCGTCCATACGTTCTCCTAGCAATGAGGTGTCCTGATGACCGAGCCGCTACTCATTGGCGCGTGGGACCTGAAGTCTTGTGGGCCCAATTTAGCCCTCTTGGGTAGGAGCTAAGAAAGGAAGTCAACGAAATGCTATGATTATCGGCGACGCATGCATTAAAGTTGCATGTTGTTTTGCATGGCACTAACGGTCGATGATATCTTGTGGGTAAAGTGAGCACCTCTGCAGAGTGACATCAATGGTATTGAATCGCCGTGCTTCCGGTTAATGAAGTGAGTTAATTTAGGGTGATTCTGTAGCTGCGTCCTGTAGCTTTCTTAATTAAAATATGGCGACGATGTGAACTTTGCAAAAGAACCCCCCATGATTATCTGCTAATTATGATTTGTGTTTCAAATGTAAAATAAAACTAATACTTGCAACTTGCATCCACAATACTTAAAACCTATGCGCCTTTGTTTACCATTGCATGTAATATTCAAATTTCCGTGTGGTTTGTTGAGTGCGGTTGTGTACTCACCCTTGCTCTAACCCCTCTTAGATTTCCAAGAAGATGATGGATTTGAGAAGATCGTAGATGGCGATGTTATTTGGTTTTGAAGGCCTTGATCTATCTGCTCAAGTCTTTCTGTGGGTGTTCTGTAATGTATTCGGTGCTAGCCGCACCTCTTGTAAAACCTTGGCCGTTAGGCCCTTATTTTACCTGTAAAACATTCGCATTTGTTCTTTTAACGGGTAATGTGCACTTGGTTACCTCTGATTAAAATTCAGGTAGTTGTAAAAGGTATTTATCGCACCCACGAAAAGGCGGTCCGTTACAAGTGGTATCAGAGCCTGACTTGACCAGTAGATCAAGACCTTAAGGTGGTTTAGGGATTGTTTTTTTCAAAAAGATTATTTAAAATTAAACAAAACAGATTACGAAAACAAATAAGCATATTTGCTATCTTCTTCTCCTCACCTCCCTCTGCCTTATCTAAATCTCCGTTTCCCAAAAATTGATTTGACTTTTCTACTCTCAACTGCTTTCAAAACTTCCGCATTAGCAGATGACGCATAGGTTTTACTCATCCCTAGAAATTCTCAGTAGTCGCTTTTAGGTGGTGAACGACCCATTTCGGCACGACAAGGAGTTTCCGTCGTGATAGATCGTTAGATTTAAATCACGCCACTATTGTGATAAGTCTTTTGGTAGTGTAACATGGGTCGTACTGGACCTTAAGACGGTACCGGGTATTACTCCATAAAAATATGAAAAAAAATATGTTCCCTAGTTTCTGATATTTTGTGTTGTCCTAACATATCTGTATAACCTTACCAAACTCAAAAGCTCCTTCCCTTCGTCTAAGCCTCTTACCTATTCATTCTGCTCTTACCTATATTCTAAATCTTACTTACCTTCTGATTGCCCAAAACCTGCTGCAAAACCAAACAAGAATTTGCTTAAGTTAGATGGTGGAAAACAAATCGCGCCAGCATTTCAGTAAGGAGGCAAAATCAGCAAAAGACCAAATCAACCCGTTGCAAGTGTCAATTATGATGGAAAGAAACCAAGGCCATACCAAAGACAGGACATAGTTGGCAGAGAAAATATTAAAGCGACTAACGACCAAATCTCGGGGACGCAGTTCCACACGGGATAAAAAGCACGGTAGGATCAAGGCGGTCGGATGTTGATAAAACAAAATTGCCGTCTTGACAAGCTCAACCAAACCGCTCACGGCGAGATAATTGGACCAAGGCGATCGGCGAAAGTTTAACACAAGCCAATGTTCAAATAAGAAGCGAATATTTTACATCTCGCATCAACTCCAAGGACAATTCACCGCCTAGGAATAAGCCTCTGAACACGAAATCGGACGAAATCACGTAGTCGAAATTTGAACAAGCATTAGAGAGGCACACATGCCTACAAGATTAATGACAGCTAAAAGAAGATAATTTTGACCCTCGCCAAAGTGGAGGGATAGCTTGAGAATATTTTAAGCCAAATCAACCGATTGATGCGATCGCCCCAAGAGCCGTAGGCTCTAAGGCAAAAAAAATGGAGAGATTCTCGAAAGACTCGGAAGAATTCAAAGTACCACCTTACAACGTTTGACTTGGTGACTTAGTCAATACCGATAAGCTGATCATTGCGAGAGAAAACACGGAATACTTTGGAGGACACCCGAAAATGAAGGCCTGATAACTTCGAGTCTGAGACTTGAACCCGATGGGGACAGAGAATGTGAACCCCCATTTCCGAATTTATTCACGAAAAGACAAACGACAAGTGGACAAAGACCAGCCCCACCGCAACGTAATTCAACGCAGTGCGATGTTTCAATTTCAACGAAAATCACTACGCAGATGATTACTCGAGAAGATAAATAAATTACTATCACTATTAATAAACAAGACTTGACAAGCGGAAGTACCTAGGACACTATCTACCAAGCGAAGTGCATAAATACAAACATCAAGCCCATTTCGACCAATGGACAGTGGTCCCCGCCAACCGCCGCAACAACAACAGGATCCGTTCCAAGGAAGGAAGTCAGTGAAATCGAGCGAGAACCCGATGGCGAGAGGTCGAACGCCGTCGAGAATATTCAAGGAAAATCAAGCATGTCGCTAAAGAAGACGCAACAGGAACAGCAGTCGTCATCAGCAAGTTGGGTGACAACTCGATTCAAATATGAAGACCCGGGAGTGACCTTTCAAGAAATTAAAGACACAGCCAGTTTGCTGATATTAATGAAAGTACAGGACATCAATTCTTGGGATGAATTGGACTATGTAGGCATAAGGCAGTATTGGGTTATGAAAGGAAACCTATCACTTTTATAACATGACCAAGGGCAACCAGTGACCGTGCAAACAAACCCGGAATTAGTAAAAAGTAAATGCATCGATACTCTCACCCCGGAAAAGCCAAGATGTCACTCGATCAAGAATACCCAGCTGAATTGACATGAAGGGTAACCCGACCTACCATGGGAAACCAGTCAGAAATGGAACAATTTAACCTGCAAATAATGTCCGGAGAGATTCATACACTGTGTAAATACCCAACCAGATCTATTAGACCAGGACAAGGCAACTCAGCAGGAAAATGAAGAAATCCGACATGATAGGAAAGAAATGACAGAGTTTAAGCTCACAAGAGACATCATTACGGCTCTGTAACCGTATATGTAATTATAAAGATATAAGCGGATTGATTTTGACAAAGAAAATAGCCGAGAATGTCTAAGGTTGGGATGTGTGTCGGAAGAATAAGGTTGTTCATCAAAAGAGCCACTGATTTGCTACAACCAATTCCAAACCCAGGCAGGAATTAAGGCAAGACCAGAATAAGTTAAACACCACCAGAAGATAGGAAGATTCGACAATGTCTAAGAGAGACATGACAGATGCCAACTCCTCAAGAGCTTTCGGAAGGTGAATGAGTCGTATTCCGACCCCATAACCATATATATGATAATAAAAATATAAGAGGATTGATTTGGACAAAGAAAGCAGCCAAGGATGTCCTAGGCTATGAAGTATGTCGGAAGGATAAGATAGATCATCAAAGGACCGCTAGTCTACTAAAGCCACGCCCAACCCCAGACAGGAAATAAGATGAGATCAGAATGGACTTCGTCGCAAGATTTCCTAAAGAACTCAAACAGGACGTGATGATAATTAAGTGATAATTGACCGATTGACCGGAAATAGCCCACTCCAACCCCAACCAGCAGATGTTCGACAAGGACAAATGGACGAAGCCATATTCAGCACAAATAGTAAGGCGGTGTGGAATCCGAAAGAAAATTTGTAAAAGGATCGAGGAACCAAATTCACGCCCAAATCCTGGAAATGTCTGCAGGAAATAATGAGGACCTACGTGATAATTGAGTATAGTCGGAGGACTGTTGGACAAACAAAAAGAAGAGTTACTCAGATCATGGAAGACACGGTAAAGACAACAGCTTGACCTACAGAGCCCCTGGAATTGTACATCTACTACTTGTCGAACTCTCCTACAATAACTATTATCAGATCCGTCAGGGAATGTCACCTACTGGAACCCCTACAGCAGGAGGTATGGAACCCCATTAACTTGGATGGTGGTCGGAAAAAGGCAACTTTCTAGGCCACATATCATTCGAAATAAAGAAGCCCATAAGAAAATCGAAGAAAAAAAAAGAGAGAAGGTGTATATAGAATAAATGTATATATATATGCTACATAAGAGGGACAAAAGGGTTATGCGGCCAACTAATGTAAGGATGTCAGTTCCTGAGTCAAAGACTTGGCCTAATTAAAAGCAATGCCTCAAGTCAGAGCGCAGATTTTAGGTTTAATGAAAGACTTGCATCCAAAAATGTTGGCCCATGCCAAAATTACAAGCAGAGCAGAAAAAGCAACCTACGAGTTACCGTCGAGACTGGGATTAACTCAATATGACCCACGTATCCCCATTTAAGGAAAGCTCTCCGACAAGCAACAGACCAAGTACAGTTGAAAAAGAAATTAACTCGCAGAACAACTCAGTTTATGATTGGGAAGCCAGTTCGGATCAACGAGAAGAGTAAACAAGAAGCTCAGAAACAAGAAAGTCAGGAGAGGAAGAAAGGTATATATGTAAATGTATGAGCATATATATAGGGGTTACCTAAGAAGAATAAAAGAGTTATGAGACCAACGAATGAAAGAGTATCAGTTCATAAGTCAAAGCTTTGGTCTACCTAAAAGTGACGCCCCTCGAGCAAGGGCACGAATTCCATATTTAAGAAAAGACTCCTACCCAAGAAGATTAGCCCATGACAGGTTTGCAAACAGAACCGAAGAGATGACCTACAAGTTACAGCTGAGTCCGAGATCATCTCAATGCGCCCCACGTGTCTCAGCTAAGAAAGTGCCCCAATAACCAGCAGATAAAATAATATTGAAAGTGATTAAGCTACAAGTGAACTTATCCTATCGCAGAAAGCTAGTTCAGATTTCAGAGACAAATTGAAAAGGGATTTAGAGCAGAAATGCCAGAGTGGATCAACCTCAGAATAAGAATCACCTTGGAGGGAACCATCTGTATACGGAATCGGGAATGCAGCAGGATTTTCCCAACCTGATCCCCTGAGGAGTAAATCTCGGGGACGAGATTTATTTTAAGGGGGGTAGGTTGAAATGCCCTGAAAATTTCAAAAATGAATTCGTTCAAATTTGCTGGATTTATTTGAATTTTCGCCGGAATTTTCCCAAACTTCTTTAACCCATTTTCGAACTATTTCCGTTTTTGGCTCTTTCTCACAAAAATACGCTTTCCATTTTCATTTTTCGCTTTCACTCGGTCCTGTTCATCTTCTTGACACCTCCCTTGGCCCATTTGATTTCTCCTTGCAGACTTCCTTCCGTCGTCTTGGATCGCCATTTCCCACCTTGACCCACTTCCCTTAGCGTCTTCTCCTGCGGTAGGGTCGGCCCGCCTCGCCTGTTCATCTTCCCACGATGGTCTTCGCCCAGTCCAAACGAGACACCGCCATTTCCCTCGCTCGCTCGGCCGAAATCTCCACCGCACAGCCCATCACCTCCGCGCTCACCAGCCCAGCCCGCCCGCGCCGGACTTGTCTTCTTCCCCGAACTGGGAGGTATCGTCTTTCCCGCGAATCCCGTCGCCATTTCCGTTTTAGCACCGGTACTCAAACACCTGCATCGCCATTAAGCGTCGCCTGCGCCGCATCTCATCGCCGCTGCAGCAGCCGTCCTTGCCCGCGAATCCCGCCGCCCTCGCCGTCGCTTTTCGCCGCAAATCCCGCGCCGCACCATGCCAATAGAAACTCGCCGCGCCCTTTTCTCTCTCTTCCTCCGGTCCTCTCTGTCTTCCCCGCGCATACGCTATAAAAGCCATTGTTCCCCGCCATTTTCGCTTAGCCGAGACCGCTGCGACCTCCTCCACCTTTACCGCCACCTCTTTCAAGCTCCCGTGCCCCCTGTTGCTCGCCCCGCGCCCGTCTCCTTCGACTCCGGTCGGTTCTCGCCGTCGCACCCCCTCCTCTATCTCTTCCTTCCATTTTTCGCCGCCCACGGGTTCGCCATTGCCTCCTCTCCCCATTTCTCTAATTCTTCCGAGCTCCCGAGCACTATTTCGCCGGATCCGCCCTCGTCTTGTTAAGCTCGGCGATTCTTCCTTGTTGCTTCTTCGCTTTCGGTTCAGCAGCCTCCGTCTCGTTGCAACCGGACCCCGCATGTCAGTCAGTTCGGCCGCTCTTTGGGCCGGCCCAATCTTCTTCAGCGTCGCTTTTCAGCCGATGGGCCGAAACCTTGTCAGCCCAGTATTCATTTCGGACTTTTAATTCTTTTCGGATTTAAATTCATTTTAAATCGAAAATGAATTAAAATATCGAAAAATCCCAAAAATTCCCAAAAATCCAAAAATGCCAAAAACACATATTCTCGACCGTTTCGAGCCGCTGAGTCCAAAAATGATCTCTGTTTCACCAAACCAAGTCCAGAAAATTCCTGAAATGCCCCTGGACTCCGTTCCGGCCATTTTCTCTCTCATTTTCTTTTCCGTTTCTTTTTCATTATTTTGTTTTATTCGTTTATTTATTGGTTGCGTTTCTTCGCGCTAGTTTCAACGCCAAGACGACCGTCGGCACGAATCTCAGAGCAAGAACAGACGTTGGAGCTATACTTGGAGCCGGAGCTGTCCAAGGCCAGACACGACAGCGACCAACTCCTTTCTAGGCGAACCCTCGATCACGCAAGGCAAGCCACACTCCTTGAACATGTTGAACCCAGTTCCGTTACAATTATATGTATATATTTACGTATTGCATTATTTTGGTATTTCATGAAACTAGAAAATGTGGTAGTTTGAATGACATGCTCGAGATAATACCAAATGTTAAACCCGTTGTTATGCCTAACTCCTTTTTAACCTTAGGTTATAAAATATTGAACTCTAGTAGAATAGCAATAATTATAATCTCACTCTTAGTTGAATTAGCTTAAAATCTCCGAGGAATGACTCGGTGATTTTCCAAAATTCTTTCTGTATGGGGGCCCAAGTATGGGCGGACCACGAAAGGTGGATGCTAGCCAGATCCTACCGGTGTGAGGCCGAGTTGTGGCGTGGTGGTGGTGCAGTTGGTACCAGCAGGTTGTGGTATGTCATTTGGCCGAGTCTTTGGCATTTAAGGACCGATGTCTTGGGCAAAGTAAATAACTTCAGATCCGCTCAACCACAAGTTGGGTGGCCAATCCGTTGACTTGGCCCAACATAGCTCGATACATTGTACTCCCTTTTGAATACCTATAGGATCGGCTCTCGGTTACGGGGAGTGAATGGGCAGCTAAGCGGCCAAGGGTGGAGCAGGAGTGGTGCGTCCATCGTTCTCTAGCGATGGGTGTCCACGATGACCGAGCCGCTACTCCCTTGCGGCCCGTGGGACCACAGGGTCTTGTGGGCCCAATTTAGCCCTCTTGGGTAGGAGCTAAGAAAGGGAAGTCAACGAAATGCTATGATTATCGGCCGACGCATGCATTAAAGTTGCATGTTGTTTGCGCATGGCACTAACGGTCGATGATATCTTGTGGGTAAAGGTGAGCACCTCTGCGAGTGACATCAATGGTATTGAATCGGCCGTGCTTCCGGTTAATGAAGTGAGTTAATTTAGGGTGATTCACATGCTGCGTCCTGTAGCTTTCTTAATTAAAATATGGCGGCGATGTGAACTTTGCAAAAGAACCCCCCATGATTATCTTGCTAATTATGATTTGTGTTTCAAATGTAAAATAAAAACTAATACTTGCAACTTGCATCCACAATACTTAAAACCTATACTGCCTTTGTTTACCATTGCATGTAATATTGAAATTTCCGTGTGGTTTGTTGAGTACGGTTGTGTACTCACCCTTGCTCCTAACCCCTCTTAGATTTCCAAGAAGATGATGGATTTGAGAAGATCGTAGATGGCGATGTTATTTGGTTTTGAAGGCCTTGATCTATCTGCTCAAGTCTTTCTGTGGGTGTTACGTAATGTATTCGGTGCTAGCGCACCTCTTGTAAAACCTTGGCGTTAGGCCTTATTTTACACGTAAAACATTAGCATTTGTTCTTTTAACGGTAATGTGCACTTGGTTACCTCGCTTAAAATTCAGGTAGTGTAAAAGGTATTTATCGCACCCACGAAAAGGCGGTCCGTTACATTGACATTTTTACATGAAACGGGAACAAAAGTGTAAGTGGTGCTACGCATGGGCGGATCTGCCCCAAGTGCACTGGGTATTGAGAGGATTTTGGGCTAAGGTGTTATAAATAGTATAAGAGCATGAACCTTCGTTACACGGATGCGTGGATAGGGGCACGGGCTATGTGCATAGCACGTGTGGGTTCAAAGTGGACATATGACATGATATCAGAGTACGAACCTTTGCTACATGGGCACATGGATAGGGACACGGGCTATACACATGGCGCGTATGGATCTGGAGTGGACACATGATATGGCATATGTGCCGGCACTGGATATACGGATGTATACCAATACGTGGTTATAGGCATTTACCTTGTATATAGTGTGCTGCCAAGAGTGTTAACTCTTAAGGGACATGAATATAATACCTTGGCCTGTTAGTGTGAAGGCTCATATGGAACGGTGGTGACATTAGTCACACATTACTTATTTAAAGTGATTTGTAGTATCATATAATGCTATTAGGTTCAAACAAAGCACTTTTGGATTAACTCTTTTACACAAAACGAGGATAAAAATGTAAATAGGATGCTATGTATGCATTGATTCGTTCTAAGATGAGCTGGGTATTGTGCGGATTTTGAGCGAAGGTGTTACGGTATATGCCACCTGGACCATCTGCTGTTGCGGATATCGGTCGTGCTGATCGTGTGGCCTGGACAGAGCTCGCAATTTGGACCTCGATCTCTAGATAATTGCTTCGGCCTATGTTCCAGAACATCCAGATTGCACTTCATCTCGGAAACTCATTGTGTTAATGAGAGGTGTTTCTATACTTTTCTTTTTAAAAATTACGTAAATATTAAAATATGAATGAAAGATAAGTAATGATTATTTACCTCTTCGTTTACTTTAAGATTAAGCTCTTTTACGGTGGATTAAAATCAATATAAGCCATCCATCCCTTTGAATCTAATGATTAAAATCAATTTAGATCTAATTATACTACCACATGTAGTATTAGTAGTAAAATTCAGAGAGGGGTAAAAGGGTAAAAAATTCTGTCATACTATTTATCCTCTACGGTAAAACACGCCTTATGATCCTAATAAATGACGGATAAATAGATAAGAAGCTTATGAAGATCACAGGTATTCAGTGAATCCAAAACCGTGAACGAATTAGGAAATGTCTATAATACCCCTGATAAATGAATAGAAAAAGTCTAAAATACCCTTGAGAAATGGATGGTTAGATTTGATTTCTACTGTCACTACTTAGGGTATGTTTATTTTAGCTTTTGATTCTGGATTCACCTAAAAGCAGAATAAAAAACAAACAGCCTGATTCTAGAATCCGATTCTCATAATCCAACCCGCCCATATATACTAGAATCTACAATCCATTTCATATCTGCTTTTGAATTCCAACTATTGGGGAATCAGCTTCTCTACAACCACAATCCAGATCAGCTTTTAGAGAATTCAAAGCTGAAACAAACAGCCCCTTACCCTCTGTTATCCACTATAAAATTTCTTTTAAGAATTTTGTAACTTATATTAAGAGAAAAAACATTCTACGCTTGATTTTGCTCCGAAACTCTTTTGTGTAATTGATCCCGCCATTGTTTCGCTAGATCTGGATCATCCGACTTCAATTGAACGCCTCTACATAAATGATTCGGCCTATGTTCCGCCTGGCTTGGATTATCCAGCGTGAATGAGTTTTTGCAGAAGTTTACTAACTCTCTGCATTATTCAATTCCGTCACATATTCGACATTCTTCGTGTGTTTCAATTAGTTAGAAATGAGATAAACAAGCCTAGTGTGCGTCACACCTGCTACCCAAGCTACTCCGAAAGAACAAGCAACGGTCAGGATGAAGGTGGGATTGATTACTGGCAATGCGGCATTTGCCGGCATATGTCGCGAAAGTTTATGCGGATTAATGCGGCAACCCGCCAAAGTGTATACGGACTGATGTGGCATCTACAACCCACAGCATTCTTCAATTTACCTAGATATCTTGTCCATTAAGGTTTTTCAGATGTTTAAACTTGATAATACCAGAAATATTATACGAGCCATTTGGCCAAAATGGGAGAAGAGACAAAAGAGCAGACTGGAAGGGAAGGGTTGGCTTGGTAACTAAATGCACTACTATTCGATCCACAAACATCTAAAAGCACCATTCTTCAATGTCAGAAACAGCGCTGCAAGAAGTGCTTGAGGCTGGACTAATCGTGTGAAAATCAGATGACTAATTTCCATTAATTAAAACATCTGAGTTAAACAGAGATAAATATCGAGAAATGCAGAATGGCAGAATGTAGCACCGCTAGCATCGGTACCAGCATATTCATTGTAGTATTGTACTCTGTTTCAAGAAGATAACGCTGTGCAGCTGCTACAGCAAGAATTCTTGGGTCACGCAAATCCAGAGGAGTTCCCGTAATGGTCCAATCACCACTGCAAATTGATAGTCTTCACTTAGATATGTCCTGAACTTCTAATCCACTTGAACTTCTATATAAATATTGAGAAATAACTTGCCTGATATCTACGGTGGTCTCATCTGGTTGAACACGAGGTGGAAGAACAAAGGAGTATTATACAAGAATATAACCATATCTGAAATATTTGACTCAATCACAAAAATCAGTAAAAGACTGACTTTCGTTCGAATTTTTTATTTCGTATATGGTAATTACTACCAGAAGTTGGGAAAGACAAAATTAAAGGGGAATCAATACTAGAGTCCATGTATCTCAGAATATTATACTTACAACTCTACTTGATCAAAATTGAAGAAAAAACCCAGCTAATATTGTTTGAACATGTCAAAACATCCAAATTACTATAAATCACCTAATCTTGTTTAAAATAAACAAAATGCCCATTTTGCTTTCTCCCTACCAACAACCACACAGTGGCAGTAACCCCTCTACGCCGTAGTGCAAACCAAAGTCCAAAACACAGCAAATGCACATGATCATGAAAGATGATTTGAGTAGCCTAAATTACTTAAGACTTAGGGCCTATTTAGTAGAGCTCTAGATTCTAGCTTCATCTGAGATCTGAAACTTGTAGGCTAAAATAAAGTGAATTAACTTTATATTTTTGGTCTAAAATGTAAACAAGATGATCCATCTAAATACTATTAATATACTCACAGCTCCAGCTCTAAGATCTGGTGGAGCTGGAGCCCTACCAAACACACCCTTAATGCCGACTTAAAAAAAGTGAAGCTAATAAAGTTGTGATGACTGATTACAGTGATAGGTTAGTCTTATAGATATGGTGGGGATCTTGGGGCCATGAAAGATGATTTGAGTAGCCTTTGATATGTTCCAACTAGAGTATTAAGTGATAAAAATGCACTTTTTGTTGGATCAAACTCAGATCATGCCACGCTAGTAACTTTGCAGTATTAAGAATTGAAATAATTGAAGTGAAATAACCATGCTTTAATTCTTGGTATAGATTGCATTAATGGGCCTTGCATTACTTACTACCAAGACATGAGATTATTCTATCAGTTGTAGCATGGTGCTATTGAATTTTAGCGGCCAAGGTAGTATAAAATAGCAAAGTGGCGATCCAACAAGCAATAACTGATCAAAATATGAACCTGATTATAGATGCATTTCATCGGTCATCACCATCATCCATATCCTCTGCTGGTGTGTTATTTTGGTGAGAAGAGCCTGAAACATTGGAAAGTCAGAAATCGACATACGATTATTATCGAGTAAACTAACAAGTTAGAAATAATTAAAAATGAGCTTACTGGTTGCTTTATGCAAAATTTGAAGACAAATCAAGGCCTCGACGATGTCACTAGAGAGCCTGCTCCTATAATCGCTAATAACTCTTGCTCCAGTGCTAAACGCGGACTCAGATGCAACAGTTGAAATAGGGATAGCCAATATATCACGTGCCATACAAGAAAGGATGGGATACTTGGGAGACTGTACCGCCCACCACTGTAAAATATCAAGAGATTCTCTACGAGGGAATAACTCTTCCTTCAAATATCTATCAAGCTCATTGCTTGCTTGAACTTTTTTGGCACTTAAATGCTGATCCCAATCTGCAAGAGGGTCATTTTCAACCTCCACATCATCATCACCATTTGTTCCTTGTCATAAATGCTCAACTGATTATCTCACTTTAGTAGCATATTCATCAAAAAGGATTTGCATAGCTTCATTAACCTCATCGAGGTGTTTCTCATCATGATTTCCAAATGCTATCTTCAAGCGAAACTCAATATAGTCATACTTGTACCTCGGGTCAAGTATGACACGTATGCAATTAGCCAAGTATGACTTTTTCCAATACTTATCAAATTTCTCTTGCATTTCTTTTACCATGGCACAATGGTAGGGTTTCTACTTTTAATTCCATTTTCCAAGGATTTTTTAACTAACCACACCTCATGGAAGTAATGGTTAGATGTTGGATATTTTGAACCCGAAATAACTTTAGTGGTAGTGTAGAAAACCCTCAATAGATTAACAACATCTTCGGCCCATCTCCATTCTAAAGACGTGGGAGCATATTTGTAATTTGAGTTTTACTGTGCTAGGGCATAAAATGCTGCTTTGAAAGGCAACACTGACTTAAGGATAAGAAAAGTTGAATTTCATCTAGTGGCTACATCAAGTGAAGGGTGCTTCTCAGATACTCCCACCTGTGCAATGATTTCTTCAAACTTCTCTCTTCATGATTGCAAAGTTTTGACATACTTAACACTGTTTCTAATGCTATCAATCATAGTACCCATTTCCTTTAATCCATCTTGGACGATAATATTGAAGACATGAGAAGCACACCGAATGTGAAACAATTTACCTTGGCAATGTAGAAGATGCTTTTCTAGTAAATTTTCTTTCAGAAAGTTGATCATTGCAGTGTTGACTGATGCATTGTCTAATGTAAAACTAAAGATTTTATCCTCAATGTGCCAATCTTGGATGCTTTTCAATATTACATTATACATGTTCAAAGCATCATGTGGAGTCTCCATAGGACAAAATCTTATAATTCTCTTTTGGACATTCCATTCATTGTCGATAAAATGACATGTAATGCATAAGTATCCTAGATTCTGGTTTGACGTCCACATGTCAGCGGTCAATGATACTCTAGAATTATAGTCCTTGAAAAGATTTCGCAAACGCGATCTATGCTCCTTATAAGATGTAATGCAATCAGCTTGAGCTGTTGTTCTAGAAACCATTTTGAATATTGGGTTTAAGCTAGCCACAAAAGATCTAAAGCCATCATACTCCACTAAGGAAAAGGGCAGTTCATGGAGAACGATCATTCGCACAAGTTCTCTACGTGAGACCTTAGGATCAAATTTCCAATCTTTCAAGACAACTACTTTAGATGAAGTTGATGAAGAATGCATTTTATCTACCATATCGTGCATTCTAGTTCTCATTTCGCATACCTTCAAGTGTCTTCCAATTTGGCTAGTCCCTGATCCCCGTGATGCTGGAAAGGTTTGGTGGCAATGTATGCACTTTTCTTCTGCAAGTTTCCCATCACGATATATTGGCTCAGCCTCCTTCCATACATTGGATTAGAGCCTAATCATTAAAAACACTATTTTCAATTTGCTATAGACAATGACAATGCTTTACTCTATATCAAGAAGAAAACATGGAAGTAAAATCTCACCATGGGAAGTCCTCGTAGAGAATGGAGACCTCATCGGCGATGGAAAATGTATAGTATAACATGGTGTCGCTGGAGATGGAGACCTCATTCGTTTTGTTTGAGAGGAGGTAGGCAAAGTTGCTGATGGAGATATCCCTCGTTTCGATGCTGCCATTCTCGCTAATGTCCCAGGTGTTGATATCAACAAGTTTACCCCTGGCGACCTCACCACAGTCGCCACTGGAGACCGAATTCTTAGACTTGGTAGAGTAGCTGACGGTGAACGCCCTCCCTAGGAAACAAAGAGAACAAGTGATTGAGGGCAACAAAAAGAGAAAATCAGCAAAGTTGGTTTCTTTGAACATATTATCTTAGGAATGGATTCACCTTGTTTGTCTTCACTGCCTCCCTGGGACCATGGCTATCCTCCTCTAGCCTATTCCTCCTCTCCTCTACCAGCCTCTCCTCTTGGGACCATGGCTATCCTCCTCTGGCCAATTCCTCCTCACCTCTACCAGCCTCTTCCTCTTGTGTGGCTTCTTCCTCTTTTGTTCTTTTCTGGACCTAGATCTCGTAAACACACGACAACAACAAATTAGAAAAATAAACTAACAAACAGGGAATCAAGAACTATAAGAGGGAGGGAGAGGATACACACTTCTTGGATAACAACAGCTCCTCACAATCAAAAACCTCGCTGCTACCCTGATGATTTTGCTCATCATTGCCAACTGCTAGTTGCGGCTCTTCCCCACCACCTACGGAGAGCCCCACTTGCTGTGGCTCTATTTGATTGGCCGCCGCAACATCGTCGTCCCTATTTGCCATGTTTTCTCACATTCGAGCGAGAAAGCTCTTTGAAGCTAGGAATCAAGCGAGACACGAGAGTATCACAATAGTATGCATAGTGAGGCAATGAACACCTTCATCACTGCAATTAATGGATGTAAAAAACTGTCTTAGGTGCTACATACCTATGGTGTTGGTTATGTTAATAAACAACAAAATGACAAATGTAAACTTGTGAAATCAAGGTTGAGATAAAATATCAGTACCCGTGGTTTGATTTTATAGGAAGTGATCTTTGCTGAATAGTGAATATACACTATGCTACGGTTGGTCAAATTGTGCCATAATCAACAAACCGTTATACTCTAGTCATCTAGAGAAGTACTAACATAGTTATCTCAGTTCTTTTTGAGATGATGTGATGAACTGATGATGAAGTTCAGTTGCAATAATACTTGAAGGCCCTGGCATCTGAGTGAAAAAAGGCATACTTGAAATTCACTTATCAGTAGCTGATACATATATTGTGTGCTTTTGTAAATTTCTTTGGTGAAGGATAAGTAGAGTATAGTTTTAAACAAAAGGGTTACAGATTTACAGTGGAAAGATATGTAAACTATGTGGATGCATGACTCAATTCATCCAAAATCTTGTGCCACTCTGAGATGAGCTACTTCAATAGGGTATCAAATGAAAACAAATTGCCTCACATAATTTAACATTGATTTACCTTCACATTCTCACTTAAATAGTTGTAGATGTATAGGTGCTAAGATTTGGTGAGAATCCTTTTTGGGCCTTATCATTAAGAAAAGATAAAAAAAATAATTCTACGTCATTTAGCATTTTTGTGGTCGGAGTAGATAGCAAAGGAAAAATATCAAGACTGCAGTATTTTTCTCCAGATCAATCAATGGTGGTGCTATTATTTCATAGAATCATTAGTGATCATGAACATTGCCACAAATTATGTCACAGCCACAGTGAGCATGAACATTGCGTCATTGCCACAAATTGTGTCACAGCACCAATGACCATGAACATCAGATCTACCATTCTTTGCCCAAGAAAAGAATTAGGTAACGATGCTCCTTAATTTACCAGCCGATTTGAAGTAATGAACAAGGATTTGAGATCCATACCTTCGATTGCTGCAGGGGCTTCACCGCAGGGAAGAATGGCATGGGAAGAAAAGATGGAGTAGTCACCGATGTTGGGGCGCCACTCGTGTTGCACTATCGCCCTTCCCTGTGTCGAGTGTAGCGTCAATTCCAGAGCGCAGGAGAGGAGGAAGACAGTGAGGGAATAGGGAAGGAGAGGCGGCACCTTCTATTTATTCAAGCTGGCGGCGTCGAGAGGAGAGGCGGGCGGAAGCGGTCACGTGGAGAGGAGAAGATTGTAGGATGGCGTGCCAGTGTCGAGAGCCGAGAGGATAGGCAGTGCCAGGAGAGGCGACGGCGAGAGGGGACTCGGGAGTGGCGGCATTGAGACGAGGACCGAGAGGGAGACCTTCGCGTGCAATGCGGGTGATACACGAACACAAAGTGGGCTCTGCGGGCTTTGGGTTGGGCCGCCTAATTTAACAAATGAGACATGGGTGTTCGTATAATAGTTTTTTGTGGGCTAATTTAAGTGGGCTCTAGACACCCGCGTTCACTTTCACCCCTACAACCGGAGGGGCAAGGCCTAGACCAGCTGACGGGTATCTCACCACCTTTGATCCAAGCAAAAGGTGGAAACACAAACCACCACGACGCAATGAAGGTCGAGGCTTCTGTTAGGAAACCTTGGCGGCCCACGAAGGCCCGCTTTGGCCCATTTGCCGAAACCCTAAGCGTAGACTATAAATATGGAGGGGTCACCCCATTGTACAGGCATAAGAGAAAGCAATAAAGAAACTCAGTCCCTCCGTATACTCTGTGTCTCCCTGTTCATTGTATCGTTCGTTGTTTTCGATCTGTCGGGAAACCCCCGACTACACCCGGTAGCGAGGTTTCTTAACACGTTATCAGCACGAGTCTTTACCACAAGGAGAAGGATCGTCGACGACGAACGAACGACTACTACCGGCGATTGATCGCCCGATCCGATCTGCATCGATTCGTCCTCACGCCGGCATCCACTCGGATTGCCGAAAAATCCTACGCGATTTCTGTCCTACGCGACAGTCTACGGAATTCGCTCGCAGATTAAATCAAGGTATTGAATCTGGCATGAATTGAATAGCAGATTGGTGTATGAATTATTAGTAGATCGCGACCAGAACAACCATGCATTATCATCGCGTCTCGCAGACGCTGTCGCTGTGCTCGTAGCACGCGCCGCACCATCGCGCCTCGGTTTCCGTGCACTCGCAGCCTCTCGGCTCGCCGGTCGCCGCCGCAGCCGCGCTCGCAGACGCTCGGCCGCGCCTCGGTGCCCGCACCTCGCCCGTGCTGCTGGCCGCCTCCGCACGAAGCCGCCAGCAGAGCAGATCGTCGCCGCGCCTCGGCCCGAAGCCGTCGCTGGTGGACCCGCGGCACGAAGCCGCCGTCCTTGCCCGGCCACAACAATGACGCCTTCGCGCTCGCAGCGCCATTGCCGTCGCTCCTCGGTTCCCGCGCTCGCAGCGCGAGCCGCCGGCCCGCCTCGACTCCCGCATCGTACCTCGAAGATGTCACCGCCTCGCGTTTCGGTTGTCGCGCTCGCAGCACGAACCATCCTCGCCGCCTCGACTTCCGCGCCTGCAGCGCAGTCGCCCGGCCCGCCTCCGGCCTCGCAGGCCCGCGCCGCCATTGAAGGCTGCCGCCTCATATTTGTGCCCGAAGCGCGCCGCCATGGCCGATTTGGATCCCGCCGCGCGCCTCGAAGGCGCTGCGCCGCCGCTTGGCCCGCGGTTTCGGCTCCGTGCCTCGAAGGCGCTGCGCCGCCGGCCGACCAGCCGCTTCGTCTCTGGCACCGCGTCTCGAAGGCGCCCTCGTAGCCACTGTGCGCCTCGAAGACGCCACCACCCGCACCAGCTCCGGCGCCCTCAGAGCGCCGACCGGCCCGCCTTGGCTCCCGCGCCGAAGCTGGCTGGCCATGCTCCCGCGCCGTGCAAACCGAAGCCGGCTGGGAAAGGAACTCTAGTGCGCCAGCTTGAAGCTACGCGAGAAGAATCGACACTGGCGGCTGGGAGGGAACCCTAGTGCGCTGGCTCACTAATGCCCTCCCGTGCGGGCCATGAGGCCAAGTAGTTTTTTTCGGCCGGCCCATTAATTCCATGCGAAGCCATGTGGCCAAGTGCCCGAATGAATTAACGAAGGAATTTGGTTCTGATTCCCACCGAGCCAACTATTCCAGTGGCTCTATGAAGGGATTTTCCACCGAGCCAACTATTCCAGTGCACTAATGCACTAATGAAGGGATTTTCCAGCGCAAATATTTTATTTTTCTAGCATTCCTTTGAAGTATTTATGAATATTTTTATGCATTTTGCAATTATTGCTGTAAATTCATGAGAATTCAAGCACGCCGCACGAAGCAGACACCGTCGCGCCAGGAAAGCCGCGCGCACGAACCCGATCGCGTGCACGAAGCCGATCGTATGCGCGCACGAAGCCGATCGCATGCGCGCATGAACCCGATCGCATGCATGAAACCGATCGCACGAAGTCGATCGTGCGCATGAATCTGATCGCATGTATGAAGCCAATCGCACGAAGCCGATCGTGTGCATGAATCTGATCGCATGCACGAAGTCGATCACATACATGCACAAAACTGTATCTGTGAATCTTTGTGAATATTTATGAATCTTGTATTTATTACTTTCTTTAGTTTACTGGAAATTCATGAGAACTTAATTTGTGCATTTATGAATCTTGCAACCACTCTCTACTAGATTGCACGAAGTAATCTAATGAAAGAATCTTATGAATATGCAAATGAATAACATTGTCAAACGTGAGTTTGAAGAACTGGCCCCGAATGGTCAAAACTATCTCACATAGGCACCAGAAATGAAGATCGTGCTTAGGAGCAAGAGGTTCCGAACTGCTATCGGCCTAGGGTCCTCGAAGGACGTGCAACCTACTGCCGAGAAGAACGATCAAGCTTTGCACTTCCTCTCAGCCACTTTGAAGAATGAATATATGGCTGAGGAGAGTGCACCTGAGTTATGGACTGCACTTCAGAAGCGGTTCGAGAGACTCTCGAAGAGCATACTTTTCCTTTCTCATGAATGAATATGCAATTTATCCTTTATTCGATATTCTATTTTTGCAAGCAATATTTGAATTACTTTGCCCGATCGATTGGAATTATATTTCTTTTATCTAGAAATCGTATGGCGCCCAAATGGAGGAGATATGTATTGTTGACAGTGGCACAACAAATACTATCTTAAGAGAGTCTAAGTACTTCCAGTTGATCACGAAGAACGCTGGAAAGATTACTACAATCACAGGAAGCGGTTTATATATAGTAGGCTCCGAAAGAGCCACAATTATATTGCCAATGGGTACAACTTTGGTAATTGAAGAAGCCCTTTTGTACCCTGAATCAACGCGCACTCTCTTAAGTTTCAAAGACATCCGCGCCAATGGGTTTCACGTAGAAACAAATGAAGAAAATGGCAAAGAATACTTGTGCATCATGAAGCACGCGGTATGTGGAAAAATGATATTAGAAAAATGTCCCTCATATGAATCTGGGTTGTACTACATGAAAATTCATGCACCCGAAGTGTATACTTCTTTGAAGACTGTCTTTAGACGCTCTGAATTATTTTCTTTGTGGCATTGTAGATTAGGTCATCCTGGTCTTAGAATGATGAGAAATATAGTGAACAACTCACAGGGTCATGGCATTAATGTTAAGAATTTCCCGAATCATGAATATTTTGTGTGCCCTGCATGTGCCACCGGGAAATTAATAACTAGACCCTCTATTATGAAAGTGCAAAGTGAAATCCCTGCATTCCTGGAACGTATCCAAGGGGATATTTGCGGCCCGATTCAACCCTTGTCAGGGCCGTTTCGGTATTTCATGGTGCTTATAGATGCTTCCTCGAAATGGTCGCATGTATGCTTGCTGTCAACCAGAAATCATGCATTTGCAAAGCTGATCTCGCAGATCATTAGAATCAAGAATGCATTTCCTGATCATCGTGTGAAGTCCATTCGAATGGACAATGCCGGCGAATTTACTTCCAAGGCATTTGATGATTATTGCACAGCAACAGGAATAAAAGTTGAGTACTCTGTACCGCATGTCCATACGCAAAATGGACTAGCCGAAGCACTAATAAAGAGGATCAAATTCATTGCCAGGCCGCTCTTGCAGAGTTGTAACTTGCCCAACACCTGTTGGGGACACGCTTGATCTTACACGCAGCAGCTCTCATTAATTTTAGACCATCGGCCTACAACATCCATTCACCTATGCAACTAGTGCAAGGGGTCATCCCGAAGATTTCCCATCTCAGAAAGTTTGGATGTTTGGTATATGTACCAATACCGCCCCCTCAGCGGACTGCAATGGGTCCTCTCCGCAAGTCTGGGATATACGTTGGTTATGAAAGTGCATCCATAATCAGGTATTTGGAACCCATGATTGGAGACTTGCATCTGACCCGATTCATTGCTGTATCTTTGACGAGGACCGTTTCCCGTCATTAGGGGGAGGAAATCAACCTTTGGATGAAAAATACCGGGAAATCATATGGCATTCCACTGGGATCCCCGCGCATGACCCGCGCACTAATGAAGCAAATCAAGAAGTCCAGAAGATAATTGATTTGCAAAACTTAGCGAATGAACTGCCTGATCATTTTTGTGATCTGAAAGGCGTGATTAAGTCGCATGTACCTGCAAGAAATGCACCAGAGAGAGTTGAAATACCAAAAGCGAAGGTATCCCTCATCTGTTCAGAGGCCTCAAAGGAAAAGGACAGAAATCTAGCTTCTCAAACCCAAAGTACGAAGGCGTCTGAGAAAAGCGGGCAAGAGGACTTACCACGACCAATCACAAAAATGCCCCAAGGAAAGAAGGGGAGCCAGTTGAGACACAGCCTTTGGAAAGAAGCCTATGGAAAAGGCAATTCCAGATTTGAAACTTCCATTGCGAGAAGCGCGGAAACAATGTGTGCGCACATAGGCGATGAAAAGCTAAAGGAACTTGCTCCTGTGATGGGAAATAACAGTGAAGAGCAAGTAGAAGTGCATGAAGCACCCCATGACGAAATGGCCATAAATTTTGTAATAACAGGAGAATCCCTGAATAGAGCAACAGCCAATGTCAATGCATACTTTGCAAAGAAGATCGCCTCGATCATTGATCATGATCCCGAGCCTGCATCTCTCGTAGAGTGCAAGAAAAGGCTAGATTGGGAAGATTGGAAGAAGGCAATCATAGCAGAGTTAGTCTCTCTGAACAAAAGAGAGGTGTTTGGGTCTGTATGCCGCACGCCTCCCCATATAAACCCTGTAGGTCACAAATGGGTTTTTGTTCGGAAGAGGAATGAAAACAATGAAGTCGTAAGATACAAGGCTAGACTCGTTGCTCAAGGTTTCACTCAACGTCCTGGAGTTGATTATGAAGAAACCTATTCTCCGGTCATAGGAGAGATTACCTTTAGATACTTGATCTTAATGGCAGTCAACCTGAAGTTGAAAATGAAGCTAATGGATGTTGTCACAGCATATTTGTATGGAAATTTGGATTCGGAGATATACATGAAAGTACCAGAAGGTATCCCTATCCTGAATCAAGACAGAGCAAATAGAAACCTGTACAGTGTGAAATTGGAGAAATCACTGTACGGGCTAAAGCAGTCAGGAAGAATGTGGTACAATCGTTTGAGTAACTTTATTTGCAAGAAAGGCTACACGAACAGCGAAGATTGTCCATGCGTATTTATACAGCGATCCCCGAACGGATTCTGTATAATCTCCGTCTATGTAGATGACTTGAATATCATTGGAACGGATAAAGAAATTGAAGAAGCATGCTCATACTTGAAGTCTGAGTTTGAAATGAAAGACTTGGATAAAACTAAGTTCTGTTTAGACTTGCAGCTTGAATATGTCCAAGGAGGAATCTTGGTACATCAATCAGCCTACACGCAGAAAGTGTTGGAAAGATTTGGTTTTGAAAAATCATATCTGCGAAAACCCCAATGGTCAAGGTCACTCCAAGCAGACCAAGACCCATCTGAGCCTAGAGAAGAGGGGAGGAAGTCACGGGAGCGAAATTTCCATATCTGAGCGCAATTGGAGTGCTCATGTACCTTGCAAATAGCACCAGGCCGGACATTGCGTTTGCCGTGAACTTGCTAGCAGTCTGTATGAGAACCCACCAAAAGGCATTGGAAAGGGGTTAAGGACATCTTACGCTACCTTCAAGGAAGCAAGGACCTCGGCCTATTCTATAGAAATAAGAATGAACTAAGCAGTCGGTTATGCCGATCTTTGGGTACCTATCGGACCAAGATCTTTGGAAAGTCCCAAGCGGGATATGTTTTCCTTTATGGAGGAACATCGGTTTCTGGAAGTCGTCTAAGCGGACTCTTGTCTCGGCGTCGACAAATCACTCGGAAATTATTGCTTTGTATGAAGCCTCCCGTGAATGTGCATGGCTTCGAAGAATGGTTCACCACATCCAGAAGTCATGTGGTTTGAACATTGAACAATCTCCCATGATCATCTATGAAGACAATGCAGTTTGTGTTGCTCAAGTACAGATGGGATATGTGAAGAGCAATCTTACGAAGCATATCAACCCCAAGTTTTTATATGCTCATGAATTGCATAAGATGAACGAGATTAAGGTACTGCATACCAAGTCATGTGAAAATCTCGCAGATTTATTCACTAAGTCACTCCCAGTATCTACTTTTGAAAGGTGTGTTAAAGGAATTGGGATGATAAGACTTAGAGAAGTGCAGATTTCAGAGGGAGATATTTCACATACTCCTACATAAATCTTGAACTTGAAGTTTGAGTACCCAAACATGATCTTGAAGATTAACATTGAAGTTTGGGTGAATTGTACTCTTTTTCCCTTAGTGAGTTTTCACGAAAGTTTCTCACATAAGGTTTTTGATGAGGCAATTCGTGCAACACAGCAAACGTATGCTATGTACTCTTTCTCCAAGTATTTTTTTCCTACTGGGTTTTTCTAGAGTTTTGATGAGGCATATGCATCTTGCGGCAAAGGACCAAGGGGGAGTGTTAGGAAACCTTGGCGGCCCACGAAGGCCCGCTTTGGCCCATTTGCCGAAACCCTAAGCGTAGGCTATAAATATGGAGGAGGGGTCACCCCATTGTACAGGCATAAGAGAAAGCAATAAAGAAACTCTGTCCCTCCGTATACTCTGTGTCTTCCTGTTCATTGTATCGTTCGTTGTTTTCGATCTGTCAAGAAACCCTAGACTACACCCGGTAGCGAGGTTTCTTAACAGCTTCGAGCCAAGCCCAGACAACCTAGTCCCCCCTCGGCAAAGTGGTTTTGCCATAAAAAAGGCATCGCACTTAGCGAGGCATGTCACTGGCACCAGAAGACCACAGAGGTGACGTGGTGGACCTTGTCCAAGGGGTCCAATGTACGCCATACCTAGATGCGAAGGGGAAATAACCGTAACGCTCTTATAACGGTAAATCTTATATCCCCTGCAAATAACACTATAAATAGACTACAAGCAGGGGGGAGGAAAATTTTTACACAATACACATACACATCTCTCCTTGTCTGATTTCTCTCCTAGGTCCTCAGGACTTTACCCCCTTCGCCGAGGGTGAAGGCCCAAAGGCCCTCCTCACATTCATTGTTTGGTTTTGTAGCCACGATAAAGAGTTTGCAAATTTGGATGGTGTAAATGTCCAAAAATAAATCGCGTAGTATTTTTCTTCCTAATCTCAAAGCCACAACTGGGCGGTTCCTTTTGTTATTGTTTTTTTGGGAAGAAGCCTGGACCCCAATATTGACCACCTTTGTTCTTGAGACTGTCGATCTCATGCATATTCTTGCCCTGACAACACGCTACATGCGACTAGAGGACTGAGGAGCAGAAAAATTATTCCATTTGTGAATCAGAAGGCGCTTGTTGCAGTGGACCAGTATGGTAACTTTCTTTCTTTGCGAGGGTATGGAAACTACGTCAGAGATGCGAGAAGTAAAAGCTCAAGAAGTTGAAGTCCTATAAACATATCACGTACATGGTCAAGTTTTTGGGTGACTGCTTCTTTCGGTAAATCTGGGAACAACAACATACTGTACTGTTACGCTATGCATGCGTCTGATTTTCTCCGGATGTAGAAAATGTTGTTTGGATCTGTTAGCACCGAAAAATATGTTAAAGGATTGACCGGCTTAAACACATACAAACAATTGGTTTATTTTGGTTCGAGGCGTGGGCCGATTAGATGGTTTGATAAAGACAGATTTTCTCGAAAAAGGTGATACACAATAAGATCGGAGAAAAGCAAACCTGAGTAAACTGGCGTAATCGAAGATGATCAACAATTGGCGTTGTATAACTTTATTGAGCAAGAACAGGTTACAATGTCTAAATTACAAGAGCTACTCCTAATCGGCGAAATTAAATAAAGTAGATGTGAGTTGTTTGATTGATTATTGGATCCTTTTTATAGCATGTAGACCGATCGTATCCTTCTCCATTCCGTCACAAACTATGAATTGTATCGGCCTCTATCTCTCGCAGATAAATTTCCTTATCTGAACCGATGTCGGTTAAATATCCAAATTTAGCTTAGCCTAACAAATTGATCATGCAACTTGCACTACCTTGAAAAAGGTAATCAGTGGCGGTTCGAAACTGCCATCAGTGACGGTTTTCGAACCGCCACAGATTTAGTGCCACTGATAATCGAGGATTATCAGTGACGGTTATAGAACCGCCACGAATAACATTTTTGTGGCGGTTTTGGCTAGAACCGTCATCGATATCGAGGATATCGATGGCGGTTCTAAACAAAACCGCCATCGATACTAGTACTATCGATGGCGGTTTTTGGTTAGAACCGTCGCGATAGTCCGCTACGAGAAAATAAAAAGCGGCATTTGTGGCTAGCCTCAGCGATTACTAGCCATGCCCTCTGTCAGAATATATATAAGAGAATTGATAGAAGTGTCATACGAGAAGCGAAATTGATAGAAGTGTCATACAATAAGTGGCAATACAATATAAACAAATGAAGGATTGAATGATATACAAGGAATTATGGTAGCTTATATTGCAAGCGGAATTTAACAAGGTAGAAAATAATATTGTTGCGTTGAAAAAAACAGGTCTTCTTGATGATACTAACAGTTTGCGGTGTAGGATAGGTTGCCAAGTATCGGAGGAATGGGCCCTACCAGTTCATTTTCGCTCAGTCCTTTGAGAAAAAAGTTTGGACATTAAAATTCATTATCGAATAATATAGCAACTTTCATCTATGTGGATTGAAGTGCCGTGTTTGACTCACAGAACAGTAAGAGCCTACATGAGGCCAATCACCTCTGGAATTTCCCCGGTTAGTCTATTTCCTTGAAGTGACCTATGAAACATTCAATGCAAAGATTAAGCATAAAAACTAGAACTAAGCATCTATATGCATGAGAAGATAAGTCAACTGAACTGACTGTGAATGAAATAGTATGTTGCAAGGATATGGATAAAGTCGGCATAGAAGATTTGTGCGAAATCAGGAAGACTTGCGGTGTGGCTACTTGAAGGAAACCTATGTTGTAAGGTATTTCACGAGATTTGGTTATCTGAAATGTCCTGTGTTCCACATAAGAAGCTCGCATCATAGTATTCTTAACTTATGAGCATCACAAGTATCAATAGAATCTTAGCAAGCAACATCTGAGAATCTCAAAGCTAGTGCGCCCCTATGCTCTCTGGAATGGATCATGTCGATTGTTTCCTCTTACATCACTGCGGATGCGGAAGAAAAAAATGTCAATAAGATCAAGTCTGCGTGATATGAAAGGCATCTTGAGGGGAGCGAAGACTTACAAGTACCAAAGAAAATATATTATGGTAGCTTATATCACCATCGAGTTATATATGCACATTGAGGTTAAAAATTAAAAAGAAAATCACGTGAAAGAGACTCACCTCAGCAGACGAGTTTTATTCTTATAATCTACATTGATGAACCCACTGATACCTTTCTTCCCTAGGTGCTCATGGAACCTTCAATACAATGAAAAGGTTGTAGAACTATCAGCACTAACCATTTCAAGTGTTGAACAAGAAAATCAAAATCATTTACAAAAAAAATGATGATAGACATCTAAACATGAAACATGTACTTACAGCGGAAGTGGTTGGTTCCTCCTGCAGTCATTGCTGACAATTATCTGTTTCAGAAATGTTACGCAAAACACGTGAATCGACATTGAACTGCGAGAAGCTATATGGCAGCATTCAACATTTTTCACTTGGTTAGTTTATCAAACTAACCAAGTAATTTTTTCACTTGGTTAGTTTATCAAACTATTACATACACATGAAATAACTTCATATGAAAAAATAACCATGTAAGGCAAACACATGAAATATTTAGAAGTGCCACTTGCATGTTCCTCAAGAAGACAAACATACATGCTACAGTAGCAGAACCACTGACAAGAGAAGTGGCATTGACGAAAGAAGGGGTTCCCATTTCAAAGGAAGAAAGAGTTATTTACACTTTGTAATGAAAAAAAATTGAAGTAACAAAAGCCTAAACTAGTTTCCTAAACTAGAAGCCTACGGGTCTTCGGAGGTTGGAGACACGTGATGTGAGACATGAGTATGGAGGAGTGGATCGTTGTTGTCTTGGTCATAAAACTCGCCTTTTTTGTTGAGTACTTCCTTCATGATGAAGTAGGCGGTATTACTGAATGGCTTGGATTTGAGCAAGCGGTCCTCTAGTGAAGACGACTTGAGGCTATTGTAAGTATGAAAAACAGAATTAAGAGAGTATATAGAAATTGAGTGGCGCGAATCGATGTGTCATATCAGCATGACTGACCTCCACGTCATTGTCTTTTATTGTGCAACCTAAGATTTCGCGCATGTACTGGCACACGAAGTACCCACCTAAATTTGTTTCTTGCGCCTGCTTGTGACACTGCGAAAATCGAATGAACTAAGATGTCATCGAAGGAGCTATTTACTATGAAATACGATATAAGAATATTCCTGCGTGTGTCTGGGAAAGTTAATACGGATTGTAAGGATTTTTGTATGGGCGGTGTCTCGTGCTCTTGACAATATCTTTTGAGCGCCTCATTTATTAAGCGTGTCATCACTTCATAGTGCGCTTTAGGTTTATCCAGTGGATCCATGATCAGCATCTTGCTCTTCTCTGGATGAATTACTACGAGAATCCAGTGGAATCTGGATGCCATAGCCATTAGTCCTTACGTCAGAGTAAATAACGAAATCAACGAGTAATTTAACTAGCTAGTGAGGAACTTACTTAAAATTGTGTGGTACAAGTATAAACTCCTTGTCTTGTAGTTTAAGCAAAGCTTTATATACGTACTCCTCGACCTCCTCTGGTACTCTCATGATTTCGGTTTGGCAAAGCTGTTCGGTCGAGGAATCCCACTGGCCCTTGGTTCTTCGTAGTTCAATCATCTCGTATCTATATAACGAAATAGTTAGACATGACATTTATCGGTTATTACGTGAATATAGACCAAGATTGATATATTAGACACTTACGATTGGCGACATCTCAAAAACATATGTCGAGGGCATCGTGATAGAACAAGTTGTGCAAGTTATCGAATTCTATTAAGAAGTAGCCATAGCCCTCGTGGTGAAAATGTTCCTCACGGAAAATTGCAGTGATCACCTTCGGGAGTACGTCTTGGTTGGATTGCTCCATGTACCATGCATGTAATCGCTGCATCATGGGTGTTAGATTTTAACCGAATCGATGACTAAGGGCTTCCCTACCTCGAATTTCAATCTTGGTTGATTATCTTGTTCATCAGACTTCGCCTTGCCCTTACTTTTTTCTCGCACGACATCATACTCGGTCCTGGCTTCCCCTGATCTAGCTGATACGGCTTGTCTAAAGTGCCATTTTTTGGGATCAGGGGTTGTAGGTTTGTCCTTTGAAGTACCAGGTGTTACAGGTTTATGCGTTGGAGTACTAACAGTGGCCATCTTTATGGGGTCCTCAATGGATTTCTTTGGTACCTCATCTTGCTTCTTCACCGTTTCACTCTCATGTCTTTGGTAGCGGATGCATGATTACCTTCTGAGAGGCAGCCTTGCATGGTCCAAGACGATGTCAGGAGAGGCTGGCACTGGATGGTCCAAGACGATGTCACGTTTGCACCACTGGATGAATGAGTGGACGGCACTTCCTAGAGTTGTTATCTCGTCATTGGCTGGTTTTTCTAGCCTGATATCAGCAAACTGTGCAAGTACCGTGTCCACCTGGACCTTTGCATAACCTGGCGCTATCGGGGCATTGTGCAGGACACCCCCTTGTTGGCACGGATAAGCTACCCCTGTAGCAGCCTGTAGAAATATGTTCATCACGAGCACGTTGAGCTGATAGGGTGTGGGGTCCTGTATGTCGTCCACAGGATAATGGTTGTTGTCCGCTTCTACTAATGGCATGGACGCGCAACTGCTGCAACGACCTGTAGGGCTGGAGAGAACGTTTTCGGCCTATGTCTGGCTCAAGGCTTCTTGTACTTGTCGTTGAACTTGTTCTTGAATGGTGCCTTGTAATTCTCGCAGAACCCTTTCCTTCATACTTTCCATTTCTGCTTTCGGCCGCTCTTCTTTAGCTCTCTTGAGCTCCTATAAGAGTCTTCGTCTTTGAGAATCCCATCTTCCATGGAACCTTGACCCCGACGCCTCGTGTTCGACCGGGGCGCTCTTTGTTTCCTAGGGCCGCTGTTAGCTCGTCTTTCTCCCTGTTTGGGTGGAAGGATCCTTGAGTGGACTGAGCGTAAAACTGATGAACTCTTTGCGTCATTGCTTCGTCTTCGCTGCTCTTGAATGATAAACTCCCAGTAGACAAGAGATCTGCCCTCGCTAGCACGTAGTGCTTCACTCGGTCTGGTAGTCCGACCAAGGGACTTGTGCCAGTCTGTTGGATCGCTTGTAACTCCTGCCTCTCCCATTGAGTAATTTTACCCGTGTACCCACTCGTGCCAAGTCTGTGGGGGTGAGTATTCCTTCTTGCGATGCTAATGTGGTCCTCACTGGACTTCCTTGCTGCTTCTGATTGCTTCATCGCCACGAACTCATCGATATGGTCAGTAATCTTGGGTAGTCTCCGACGGCTGACCGGTTTTGCTTCACATAATTTACGTTCAGCCTCGCCTTGAAGTTTCTCCACGCCGCATCCATGGTCATCAATGCATCGCGACGCACGAGTTCTTCAACTCCTTCGGGGAATTCGAAGGTTCCTTTGAGCTCTGTCCACAGATCCTCTTTGGTGGCTCGGGGCACTTTATGCCAATCCGAATAGGTGATTGGCACTTTCTCCCTTACGATGTACCCGCATGTTGACCTGTATTTTGTCTTGCTTTTTCGGCAACAGGGCCCCGATATCTGAGACCTCCGAGATGGTGTCTGAAGCCTTGAGCTTCTTAGTTTTCCTCGTCCTCGGCGTCTTGCAACAGAGGCGACATCTGCAATGGGTGGAGGCCTTGGCACCTTCGGTGGTTGGGGAGGGTAAGGTACCTACTGGGCTCTCCTCCATTATAGGCTCGATGTCGGGCTCCATTAGAACTACTCAATAGAAAGGAGATATTTCGAGAGAGGAAAGAAAATATGTACTAACTGAAAGGTGATGGACCAACAATTGCTTCTTTGGAATAAGATAGAAGATGTACTAACGAGGACTATATTAGATCCTTAAAGTGCTTAGAGTTATTTGTTAAACTGTTCTTGCATGCTTGCTTTATGAGTTTGTCATACTTGGTTTTACAAGACTAAGTGAATTGTTCACAGGAATGATATCAACTATCTCGATTAAAAAGACTAAGGCGGGGAGTTATAGATTAGCTCAAGAAGGTGTGGCAGGTCTAAGGCTTGGGCACAGGCCCTTTCTTGGTGAATTTCTCTTTGCTAATACCTCTTCTCTTTATTTTAAAGGAATAAGATAGAAGCTGTACTAACCGATTTACTATATTAGATCCTTAGCAAACTTATGTCATCCAAGAAGCAAGAATAACATAGACAAAATAATGCTTAGCAAACTTATGTCATCCATGAATTATATACGCTACCTCAAAGAGAGGAGATATGAATGATTTGCTCTCAGATTTAGGGTTGGGATGAAAATAAAATTTTCACCACAATCACAAATGGGCTAACAAATTATTTAGTGAATAGGGCCTTGAACCCTTACCACCTTAGCATGCACAATTAAAGACAAGTGAATTACCAATCTCACAATGCCTACTCGTAATTACTTCTACCACGGACAAGTGAATTACCAAAGGAACAATTATCTCTAACTCTTGAATCAAAGCAGTCTTGAATATCAATAGATTCGAATTAACACACAAATATTGTGCACACATATGAGCAAGAGATATGAGCATGTTATTCTACTAATAATGTCTACTAATAATTGTGCACACAAATATTGTGCACATATATGAGCATGTTATTCTACCAGTTCAAGGCCCAAGACACATAATAATTGTTCTTATCATTCTTAACCCAATATCATCATAGAGCAACACCCAAACCTTCAGCCAACAAGAACAAGTGCAGAACTGAAGAAAACTTACGGAAGGACAGCACTCCAAGCATAAAGTAGGAACTAGGAACAAAGACTGCGACCATTCAATGACATGAAGAAGATAATTCAGTTTTGATATAGACATTGAACAAGGACTCATGACAATACATAATTCACAACCAACCAGAATGACACTAACAAGACAATACTTATCCATTTTATGTCATCCATTCCAAGAATTATGTCGAGCAGGCAGTAGCAGCAGCAGCAAGTAATAGTAGTGATAGAAGGCAGCTAGTAGTAGAAGCAACCAGCTAGTAGTGGATTGGTCGTGACTAATCGGCAAGTAGGTAGCATGGCGACTCGACTTTACGACTTAATAACTATGGTTCCTACATGGCTACTACGCATCGACACACAAGTTTTGATAAGTTCACTGTTATAAATACCTAAGAGTAGATAATGTTCTGGTCAATCAAAGTGTAATTGTCAACCGAACCCTCTGAGAATGTTCAGATCAACAACAGGTTAACTTGGCTACAGAGTCTAGCAATAAAATTCAGTTCAGTAGCTATCAATTATCTTTACCAAACAAAGCAGCAGTATCCTGATTAGAAACTAGCAAGTTTCACTAACCGAATCAAACTAAGACCAGAACATACATAATACACTACAAGAAAACGGCTGTTTTTCGTCGGCCATATGCCGACGAAAATGAGGTGATTCCCGACGAAAAGACGTATTTTCATCGGTTTGCCGACGAAAATAAACCGACGAAATAACGTAGACGAAAATAGGGAGTATTTTAAAGTGGGTTCTGCAACGAAAAAACTATATTTTAAATCATTTACGTAGCCGGCGAAAACAAAACCGTTGGCGGTGCCCGACATGCCATGTCAAGACTATTTTCGTTGGCGGGGTGGTCGGCGAAAATCTTGGGAGCGTCTGCACACCTGGACACCTCTGCCGAACCCGATATTTTAAATCGCCACGCCGGTGACGAAAAATCTTGGAGCTTCGCTTTTGCTCGTTTTCGGACCCTTTATGCAGCCAAACCCCGATATTTTTAAATGCGGCCACGCTGGCGGGCGAAAATCTTGAGGTACCTATGTAATGTGTTTTTCTTTGCTCGTTTTGAGTTTCGAAAATATAGTTTTTACGCAAATTGACATACTCTGAAACATATTACTCAGAACAATCACAAAATTGTATTAACATTACATTCGCAAATGCATTACATTAATATCGCAAATACACCAACATA
Organism: Guadua angustifolia; assembly: GCA_036346375.1. NCBI lineage: Eukaryota > Viridiplantae > Streptophyta > Magnoliopsida > Poales > Poaceae > Guadua > Guadua angustifolia. The sequence goes on along the minus strand of CM070516.1, from coordinate 14,625,214 downwards.
TATATATATCAATCCAAAATATATCACGAGTTTTATCCAGCTAGAATATACATATGCATCACATTAATATCACGAGTTTAATCACAAGTCTCCCATCCATCACAACAATGTACAATCCTAACTCTCGGGGTTGTTTGAATTATTGCCACTACCTCCAGAGGCAAAGAAGCCGTCGACATCTGGATTAGGAGTGTGCGAGCTTGAACCCTGAGCAGCTGGCCCTGGTGGTGGAGGCGGAAACGGGTGCCACACCGAAGGAAGCTGAGAATCCTGTAGAGTCATGAAATTTCACGTTAGTATAGAATTGCAAATAATTAATTAAGCGAGTTCTTTTTTTTTATTTAACAACAGGATATTATTGGTCAGTAGTGATACCAATTCAATACACACAACGAATATATATATATGGAGATTCTGAATTAATCTAAAGCATATGTACCTGCGGTTGCTTGCTCACAGTGGCGAATACAGTAGAACGGCTGAGGAGGCTGAGAACCCTATAGAGTAGTTATGAAATTTCATGTTAGTCTAGAATTACAAATAATTTTCAAACCGAATTAACCTAAAGCATAATTACCTGCGGTGCTTGCCCTAGAGGTGGATACCCGAAGAACAGCGGAGGAGGCTGAAACGTAGGCAAGCCGTGTTAAGTGCCCACAGTTGCGTACAGTTGCTGCATATAGTCAAAGTGTTAGATCCGCAATAGTAAAAATTAATCGATATGTTGAGATTTGAGCTTTTACGAAGAGCTCCTGGAAGTATTCGCATTTGCCTTAAATGCGCCATCTCCGCTTTGCTTGCTATCGACTCACGCCTGTTGGCTAGCCTCCTCACGCTGTTTGCGAGCCTGCTCCTCGTACTCCACGAACCTCGCATTATCCCTGGAGTAGCGAGAGCTGCTCTGTGAGGACACCGACGCTCTTCCTTGGGACAGAGCGACATCAGAGTCCACAACCCCGTTGAACATGGAGAACCTGCAACATACATATATGAAACGGAAGGCATTAATAAAAAGGGGGATTATACACAAATAAGGGGGATTATTTAACCTTCCATGTCTCTTGCCCCCACCACTCTGGTATAGCGCTGAGACATCGAGGTCCTCACTCCTCCAGTTGTACTCCGGGCCGTGACGCCGAGCCATTTCATCCCCATATTGCTCCTGCATGCCGACAATACTGAAACAACAGTTTGAAGACATAAATTTCATCAAAGTAGGTCGAACAACTCACAATCCTCTGAGTCGCTGACTGGGTGCACAGCTGTCCAGGTGACTCTGGATTAGTGCTTCGGTGTCCCCGAAGATAAACATCGATGTAGCTCGGGGCAACGCCACTTTTAGCCTCCTGTAATCCAAAGTTAGCGACATGCATTCAAAAGCGTACTGAACTAAGGGTAGATATTTACCATGCGCCTCGCTAAGCGGAGGTGTCCATCCGCGCCGTATCGGTGCAACACCGGGTCACTTGCCGCTCTGTTGCCTCGTTTCTTGTTGGACCTAGCAACAAAGTCAGCCGACGCCCAAGATCGTGCACAAGTACACGAAAGCTTGGGGCACTTCATCGGCCGAGGATGGGCGCTGGAGGTACTCATCCTCCGCAGTAGATCTTGGAGGCCCGAGCTTCTTGGTCATTTTCTCCTTTTCACCCCCTTGTAGTAGGAACACACCGCTTTGGATCGTGCATTGGACATCATGTCCTTCACGACCTTATGGGCCGCCTTGTTGAAGACTTTTAGGCCCTCTCTTGATTTAATGGGGACATCCCGTCCTCGGCGGTACCTCTCCTACAAAAGCAATTATTGAGCTAGCGACATATCACTACAAATGAATGAACTGTAAGAGGTAAGAAACTCACCCGAAATTATGCGAAACAGCGTCGTGAAAGCATGACGCGCCTCGAGAGCCAACTGTAGTGCTCCCACTTTAGGGCGCTGCGGCACCAGATTGATGGTCACCAGACCGGGTAGTGGTGGCGGCAGAGCTCCCAAGACCGCGTTAACTTGCCATCGCTTGGTGCCTACCCTCCCACGCCACGTCATCCCATTGCCTACAATTAATGAAATCAAACCGGTTAGATTCTCGACAAGTTACTTTTTCAAAATGAGAAAACTAACTTACCAATCCCCATGGGGCTGATCACCCTCCTATTGGTTAGGTTCAGCTCTTGGGGGATGTTGTTGGATCCCGGAACTGAAAAATTCAAAAATGAGAATCACAAGTCTAGGCATACAAAATTAACATTGAAAACACGAATACCAAGCTTATTTGTGAAGAAGGCGCCCTTGCGTCCTCAGGGATCTCTTCGTCACCATCATCCTCCGCCAACTCTTCCGCTACCTCCTCTGCGGCTGGTGCTAAGTCCTCGAGACTCGTCTCGAGGAGTCGAGCGAAGGCACGTACTCCTCGTTGGCCTCTCGTGCTCGCTCCATGCACCCCATGGCTGCTGCTTGCCTCTGCACTGCTCTGGGCAGGTCCTTGGAAGAGGCCGTCCTAACTCCTCAAGGACTCATCCCTTTGGACCCTGACTCTTCCCTTACCCCCACTCCACGGAGGTAGATCTAGTGAGCTTACCAACAATCTTATCCTTGGCGTGCTGAACATACGCAAAAGTTTCAATAGAGTAAGATTGCACATTTATAACAAATTATAGAAACAATGTGGAAGTAGTAAGAAATATAATCAAAGTAGTATTACAACAATAAGAGGATATGTACTTATTAAAACTCATCGACATCTCGAGGTTCATTGGTGACTCGTTGTCTAGAAAGATGTGTTTCACGAGAATCCCGATGTCGTTTCTTTGATGGACGAGGCTCAACTATTAGAGTGCGTGGCATCGATGGCTACGATGAAGGTCATCCCCATGAGCAACCGAAAAGATCTTGGCAAACCTTCTTCTGGTAGACATCCGTTTCCTCATCATCCATCGTCTTTGTCGGCGTAGTCGGCATCCCGGGAGGATATAACCATTCCGTGGGTTAACTTTATATGCTACCCACCAAGCATGCAAGCTGGGATGAGGATAGTTCGGGTAGTACACTTGCTCAACTTTGGTGAGCAAGCACGAAATGTCGTGGCCTTGAAGCCTTGATTGGTGCTTGACCTCTGTCATGCCAAATTAAATCGACACGTGTGCCATTGTTAGGATCAAACCAATCACATTCAAAAACTACTCTCGGTTCTTTAGACCCCCAAACTTGTACTCAATTATGTTTTGAAGAACACCATAGTAGTTAATTCTGCGTCCACTTGCATCATGCGCCTTAGTTACCACTCCGCTGTTCACGGTGGCGCAAGTGGACGTCTACGCTTCCAATGTTGCTGTTCGAAGCGAAACCCATTAACATCGTAACGGTGAAGTTCTTTGCCATAACGATACCGTGTGATAGCTGCAGCAGGTCATCATGGACGTCAGCATCGAGCATGCACTGCATAGATTAAGACATCCTTACTAGGTGCAACGGAAATAATTTGAAGTTTATGGTTAGAAAATTGGGAGGAGGATAAAATTACATGCTTTCGGAACTAGCCAACGAAACTAGGGCCGTTGTTTAACCCCTCGCATCGTAGCTTATCCAATTGCTTACTAGTAGGTTGGCGAGCAGATTTCCAATGTTGTTGATCAAACAATCTGCACGTGGACCGACCAAATGAGAATAGGTTCAAGATTACACAATTCAATACAAAATATGAATCGTTATTTACTCGAAATATTTTTCCATTTCATCCATGTTGGAGTACATATAAAGCAAAGCCGAGTTCCACTCTGTTGGTGACACCTCATGTGGAGTAGAAGCGCCGACAGATTTACCCTTCCACTGAAAAATTTGAAGGTTACTCAGGGGTGCTTCTTCTGCGATATGATACCGCGTTGTAGGGGCATTAACATTGTGCTCATGTGCGAAATACGTACTTGAGAAGTACGATATCTCTTTTAGAGCATACGCCTCAGCGATGCACCCTTCAACTCTAGCCTTGTTGCGTCACGGTTGACTGAGCTTTTTCAATTCTCTTTCCTGCAATACATCCACAGAATTGCACAGTCCTCCAACCTCCGCTTCCGGGGCAAATGCACCAACAGATGTTGCATCACGTTCATAAAACCGGTGGGAATACATTTCCATTTTACATACAAATACCGGTATTTCTCTCTGTAACTTCGCATCATCTTCTTGAGATTTCCTTAGCACATAACGCCTATAAAGTAACTAAGCTCATAAACATTATACAACTCATCCTTCAAGTAGCCATGAAACATTACGGGAGAAGTCTTTCCATTATGATGTGGTAATCATGGTTCTTAAGCCCATTTAGCTTCCTCGGTGCGACATTCCTTTGCCGCTTTATGTTAATTGCATAGCGATCTGGGAATTTAAGGGTTTTCAACCACCGAATATCCGTTTCTTGTCTTGAGGTTTCACACAAGCGGAGCTCGTGGCACGGCAATTAGTCGCCGGGATCTTATGCGATCTCGGCTACCGGTCGATCACAAATCTCGGCTAAGTCTCATCATGCCTTCACATTGTCTTTTGTTTTGTCTTTGAAATCAAAGCACATGCTTCTGATGCTTTCGCGACATTACGCTCTTGGTGCATCACATCTATATTGTCTTGGCGAATTAATGCCACACAATAAGGGAGCTCCCAAATTGCAGATATGAGTCGATTGTGCTCCACTTTGAAACCTTCGAACCCTCCATCGTCTTTTACTACTGAGCTTGCCTATGCGGTGCAGCTATCTCTCCAGGTCAAGCGCATCGGCGGGCCCTTTATAACATGGTGTTCTTTGAATGCATTGGACATCCGCTTTGAAAGGGTGATTCGATGGTAGGAATCGTCGATGGCAATCAAAAAAACATAATTTTCCACCATGCGGCACAGGAATGCATCTGAGTCAAACATACAAATGGGACAACAAAGCCGACCATGAACACTCCAACGGACCATATGCCATACGCGGGTAGATCGTGGACCGACCACGGTATCACGACACGCAAGGTAAAGTTTACTTTACCGTAGTACATCATATGCCTCTACCCTCTCCATAACTCTTTCAACTCTTCCATTAACTTGCCGCATGAACATATTGAGGTGCTTCCTGGATGATTAGGACCGGAATCACAAGTGCTAGAAATATGTACTCTCCTTCAAGCACAATGCGGTGGTAGGTTATGCGGCAAGATGAAAACCGGCCAACAAGAGTGCGGGTAGCACTTGTACTAAAGGTGTGAACCCATCATGCCGCCAACCCAATGCGAACACTCCTAGGGTCACTTGCAAATTCGAGGTCGAAGCGGTCCAATGCCTTCCACGCCTCGCCATCTGCTTGGATGCACCATCACACCATCGATCTCACGGACACCTTCTTTATGCCACCTCATATGCCTAGCTTTTTTTTAGATAAATCTGAGCGTTTAATCCTATCCGTGATTGGCATGTTTCGGTCTGCTTCATCGCGACTTTTGTAAATCACCGTTATCCCTCATCATTTACCACCTAGACATAACTAGACTTGTTGCGGTACCTACAACGAGTGTCGTTGGCATGTTCCTTCAAAACAACATGCAATTATCCTCGCAAACATCAATCTTCTCATATTTCATCCCAAGGCCGGACAACATCTTCTTGGACTGGTACATGTCCTTCGGCATCTTATGGTTTGGCGGAAGGATATCACTAATCAGTTGGACCATATCGTTGTAGCACTTGTTGAAAAGTTGTACTTGACTTCATTGACATGGCCGTGTCACCGTCAGAGGGGCGGTCACCTTAGTGAACTCATGCAATTTCTCTTAGAGGCGAAAGGAGCCTATAAAATCTTTACACCTTGGCCCGGCTCCTCTTAGAATTAACCTCAAACTCCCTAGCAATATCATTGAGCATCTCATCCATCCTGTCTTCATCCTCATAGTTCGACTCAACAATGGGCTCCGCCTCACCATGTTCGCACCATATCAAATAGTCGGGCATGAAACCAAACTTGCACAGGTGCCGCTCTACATCCGACTTCACGTGGTAAGAATAGTTGCGGCACTTGCTACACGGGCACTTTCCGACACCACCAGCAACCCCTGCGAATGCATGGTCCACGAACGCCTGTGCGACGACTGCCCATTCTCTTGAGTGCGCCCCAGTCTTACTCCAACCATCATACATCCACCTTCTATCATCACCCATTCTCGAATCTAAACACATGCATCGATATCAACCACACGGCTTAGTTGCGAACAAGGGTTCTCTTGGGAAAGATAGGTCCTAAACACACCCAGAATGGGCGCGAAACGCGGTTTATGCGAGCCTTACGGCCCGAGCGAATTTCGGCATAACCCCGTTGTTCTCCGAATACACCCGATCTTGGTGCATCGGAGAACAATCGGATCATCTTTGCCGAGATTCCGTTCGGACCGTTGGGCTCATCATAAATCCTACATATGCTCTAGCGTCCATTCCTAAATTCATCCAAATTAAAGCGTACAGATGCAGGCGGCACACCTCACAAGTAGCGTGAGGCGTGCCGTTCCCGAACAATGACGCCTAGGCTTGGTGACTAAATCGATTCTACTTAATTAAATCATGTTCTACCAACTTTAACCCCAACTAATCATGGCCCAAACAAAATAAAATATGAATTTTAAATCGGCTCATTGCTTGGCCGGCGAAAATAGCCCTACTTAATTAAAATTAATAAAGCAATCATCTAATTAACTATTAGGCCGACGAAAAATTCACCTTGCTTGACAGGCGTCTTGTGGGAAGAAGCGGTGGTAGTCGGCCTGGTTCTCTGGGCGGCGCTGCGTGGCCTTGGCAGTGTGGCCTTGAGGAGGCCGGCCGGGACGGCGGCGTCGCCGTGGCGTGGAGGAGAGGCGAGGCGGAGCGGCGCTTGGCTTGAAGCAATAGCGGCGCGACAGCATAAGCGGCAGCAATGGCCTTGCGCGAAGCGGCGGCAGGCGCAGACGGCGGCGCATGGGCGGTGGCGAATGGATTCGCGAAGGGCGGTTCACGCAGGCTTATCGCCTTATTTTTAAATGCGCCCGCGGCGGCGATAATAAGTCCTCGTGGCACTTTACATATTTTCGTCGGCCACATAGACCGACGAAAATAAGCCTCCAGAGCACGTGGCGCAATCCGAATGGGCGAGCAATGTTTTCGTCGGCGAGGTAAGCTGACCAAAATGTTTTGAAATTGAGCCGCATACAGGCACAATTGTTTTAAATCGGCCTTTGCTTTGGCCGCAGTAATATAGTTATTTTCGTCGGTTAGTCTCGTTATTTAAAATAAAGATCTTTTGTCGGTTTGACCTAGACCGATTTAAAATAATCTGGTCGACGAACAAATGTCATTTTCTGTAGTGATAGGTAAACACGAGATCTGAGATGATAAGCAATAGGAAGCGATAGCAAATATTGAGAACTGATCAAGCAAATGAATTAATCAAAACTTTTACGGCATGCAAGTCTATCGATTCAAGGCCTCATTCACAAAATTCATTGTCATATTCATTAATCTATCAATATCATCACGAGCACTCTCAATCCCACGATCGGTGAGCGTGAGTCACGGCCGAAGAATACTTACCACGGAACACGGATACGGAACCAAGCCTCAAAAATAGCTGCACAATAAAATCCCACAACTTCACCTCCAGTGAATTTCACTGGCCAACCCAAGCTCAGCCAAGAACAGGACCGAGCAAGAGACAAGATTCCTTGAATCAAAGCTCCAGAACCACCAATCAATCACGCACATACACTTAACATTAATCAATCAACATACTTTGATCCATCACTAATTAAACCATTGATTCTTTAACAAATTCTTCCACAACTACACAATGATGCAACATGAAGACAAGGGCTTACAGGTAGGGTTGAAGGCGGCGCCAGGTGGGAGGGCGTTGGAGGGGCGGTGACGGTGGGGATGGCGCTTAGGTGGGCGGCGCCGGTGGGAGAACGCAGAGACGGCGTCGTGGAGGCGGCGGCGCCGGTGGGTAGGGCGCGAGACGGCCGGTCATTGGAGGGGCAGCGACATGAGAGTCACGCCCACGGCTCCGGGCGCGGTCGCGAGCTAGGCGAAGATGATCGAAGAATGGCGGCGCGTTAGGGCACGAAAATGGCGGAGCGAGCGGGAATGCAGAAGATGATCGAAGAAGCGGGGGCTGTATGGGTTATATAGTTGGGTTATCAGAGACGGTTATTAATTAAAACCGTCACAAATAATATTATCTGTGCCGGTTTGTAAATAGAACCGTCACTGAAACTATGTTATCAGTGACGGTTTTTATTAATAACCGTCACAGATGAGGTTTTTCAGAATCCAATCCAACACATTGTTAATTACAGATGTACTGGCGACATAAATGTTTATTTATTTCCTATTAAATCCAATTCAACTCCAAAATCATGCATATTTATTTCCTATTAAATCCACATAAATGTACATTTCTTGCATCACATTTCCATAAATGGCGACATGTTGCCATTACTCCTAATAATTATTTTCTTTCACAATTAGGCCTTCGTTGTGATCATCGCGATAATAGGTAACTTCTTGAGTGATTTCTTCCTCGAACTTTGATCTTGTCGCTTTCTTGAAAGGAGGCAACTCATCAAGCGGTTGTACTCTTTCTCATCACGACATTCTCAACTCCAACGATCCTTCTTTTTCCTTGCGTAACTACATGGCGCTTCTTATCTGCCGGATTGATTATGTAGAATACTTGTGCTACTTGATTCGCATGAAATCACGAATGGTTAGCCTTTGTATCCGACATGTTCGATGTCCACGATAGTAAAGCCGTGCTTGTCCACCTTGACACCATTAAAGTCGTACCCAATGACATTGAAACAGGGATCTTGAAAAAGCGATGAGTCCAGCTCCCAAATCTCCTCTATGAACTGTAGTAGATGCTCTTCAGATCTTGCATGTGTTGTCGTGAGGCATCTATCTGAGACACCATTTGTTTTGGTAAATGCTCTTGCTATCACGAGCTCTCGTGTAAAATGTATATCCATTGATGTCATATCCTTGCCATGTCGTGATTGTACACAAGGCCCTTTTGCCAACCACCTCAATGTAACACTTTCGTTTCTTCACGGATATGTGCTCCCACTGAACCAATGGCTGAACAAACGATTGTGCTCTTTTGTTATCCAAAGCTTTGACATTCCTCGATTTTCCCTCCTTAGTTTACCCTTGTGTATGTCCATATACGGGTACACCTCAACTGACTATTGCAATACTGTGAAATGGGCTTGTTTGAACAAAATATTATCGTAAAAATTTGTAGATTTCTTTCCTATTACACCTTTCCCACCTAGCTTACCCTCATGGCGAGATACAGGCACTCCTACCGGTTCGACCTCCTCCATGTAATCGACACAGAACTCAATAACCTCCTCAGTTGCATAACCTTCTACAATGGAGCCTTCCGGCCGTGATCGATTACATACATATTTCTTCAGAACACCCATATACCTTTCAAATGGGTACATTTGATGTAGGAATACGGGGCCGCAAATATTTATCTCATTGATAAGGTGAACAATGAGATGAACCATGATATCAAAAATGATGGGGAAAATACATCTCGGTAGCACGAGTCTTTACCACATCGGCTGAAGTTCATAAAGTCCAACGGGATCGATGACCTTCGTGAAATTGTGTTGAAGAAGAACACAACCTCATGATTGCCTCTCGGACCTTGTCGAGCAAAATACCTCTAATTACAACGAGGAGCATTTGTGTCATCATCACATGACAATCATGAGACTTCATGCGATTAACTTCAAATCTTTCGCCGATACCGGTTTCTTGATGTTTGCGAATGCTAACCGACAGAACTTTCACACCATGCGAGCACTTGCGAGTTACATTTTCTCTTTATTACTCAAAGTGTAGCAAGTGGGGAAGGTAAAGCCGGCCTTTCCAGTGTCTTGAGGATGTAGCTCGGCTCTGATTTTCATGTCTTCCAGATCCCTTCGTGCCTTGATCTATCCTTTGTTTTGCTAGGAATATTCATAAAAGACCAACCACGCTGTCACATACATTCTTCTCTACATGCATGGCGTCGATGCGATGTCGAACTTCCAAGTCCTTCGGTAGGGTAAATCCCAAAAGATGGATCTCTTCTTCCATGTGGTCTTCTCGATTATGGGACGCGATGTATTACCAAGACTCCCTTTCCAAATACAACATTAAGATCCCTAACCATATCATACACCTCTTCCCCATGAAGATGCCTTGGAGCTAAACCATCCTCCTTTGTCTGTCGAATTGTTTCTTCATATTGCGGTGCGGATGATTCTGCGAAGGAACCTCCTGTGGCGCATGTACTGTATTTTCCTCGAGTTGTTGAGCCACACACTAGCGGTTTCATCCATGCCTTTGGGGCATGCTTTGGCTCCTTTTATAGTACGGCGGACATGTTACCAAGCACAGAAAATCATTGATGGTGCGAAACAACAATCGGCGTAGAGTGAAGTACTCTCGTTTGTACTCGTCCCATACACATACACCTTCGTTCCACAATATCACAAGATCTTCCACCAATGGTTGTAGGTATACATCAATATCATTGCCAGTTGTCTCGGCCCTTGGATAGCGGCGACATCATAATGTACTTTCGCTTCATACACAACGGGGTGGAAGGTTGTATATACCGAGTCACGGGCCAAGTGCTATGAATCTTGCTCATGTTACCGAAAGGATTCATTCCATCCGTACTCAAGCCAAACCTTACATTCCTTAGTTCATTTCCGAAGTTCTCCCTGAAAAGTCTATCGATGGTTCTCCATTGGCGAGAATCGGTAGGGTGTCTCGGTTTTCCATCCCTCTTACGGTCTTCTGAGTGCCATCGCATCAATTTGGCTTGCTTTTTGTTTCCAAATAAACGCTTCAAACGAGGTATTACTGGCAAATACCACACCACTTGTCCTTGCCTTATCTTTGAAAATCTACTCTGCCCTTGACCTGGAAATCGTTCATGGACCTGGTTGATAGACCATTGACCATGTGTCATATCCTTGTGCCATATCTAATCTATCAGCCTATCTATCTTTTATTTGATTGTGTATCTACTTAGTCAACAAAAGTCAACTTCTTGCATCAGCTTAGTTCATCGTGAACTAACATATCTTTATGGACCTGGTCTATAGATCGAGAGCCCATATGTCATTGTCTATCCAATCAAGATAATAACTTCAAAAGAAATATTCTTTGGAATACTATTCTTTCTCTCTCAGTTATCAGTCTTTTCCTTTTTGGTGTATTTTTCTGAAAGCTCATTCTCTTTTGTCTAATCTTTGATCTAATCTATTCAAGTTCCTTAATTCATCTAAGCCATTGTAATCCATTATTATCTGTTCCTAATTTGGAGTTTATTCGAATTGTCTTTTGAGTTGTGTTGTATTTGTGTTTCTTTATCGTTAGACGTGTTGTCCGGAAGTCATTTAAAGAAGCTGAAGATCAAGAAAGTAAAGATTGAAGATCGAAGATCCAGAGTCAAAGATAAAGAGTAAAGAGTAGGGATGGCAACGGGGCCATTCCCCGCCGGGGAGTGCCTCCCCATCCCCGTCCCCACGAGCCAAAATATTCCCCGTCCCCGTTCCCCGTCTCGGGGGAGAAAATCCCCCCGTCCCCATCCCCGTTCGGGTATCGGGGCCCCATCGGGGACCCATCCCCGCGAAACTTTCACACAAGAGAAGAGCTCTTATAGCCATTTTAACTCTAAGATCATATCAACAGACAAGGAAAAAAAGAATACATGCATTCATTGAAGATTATGTTGTCCCGTTTATGAAAATGTGAATATGATGGGCTAGAGAATATGTTTGCAATCTAATAACTAAATTGAACTAAACTAAATTTGGATCTAGCAAGGTCCCCAAGGGAAAAAATTCCCGTCCGTCCTCGCCATCCCGACGGGAATAATTTTCCCGTTTCCATCCCATGAGGCGATTTCTTCCATACCCATCCCTAATAGAGAATTCCCACCGGGGATCGAGAACAGGTCTCCATTGCCACCCCTAGTAAAGAGCAATAAAGATAGCAAGGGCCGGGCAAGTTGTGCTTTGATCATTTTGCTCCTAAGTTTTGAAAAAGTATTTTGATTCAAACTATGCACACTAATTTAATTAAAAATGGATTTAAATAATTTGGGTGAATTAGTTAAATCAACCTATTTGTTATTGTCGCCTTGTCACTAGTACTTGTATGCCATGATTTCATTTGATGCCCTAAGTTTGGTTATATTAGTTGGTTGTTAATATTGTGCCAACACAGGAGGCTAGACCGTGAATAGTGCTTAGTTGTGCAGTTGACGAATAATCATTTGAAAAATAAACATAATCTTGACTAAAGACTTATGCAATGTATTTTGATGATGTTGTGATGATGCCACGTGATGAAGTGGAAATGTAGAGACCTGTGTGGTTCTACATGAAAGTTGAGTTATTGTCGGCATGTGTTGCTCAGTAATCAACCAGGATGGGAAAGGTTTTAGACTGGGGCAAGTGGCTTTGTGCCAGGTGGACCTTCGAGGCATTTGGGAGGGTTGAGTGTTGTGAGGGCTGTGTGCCAATTTTGAGAGAAGGATGTCTTGCCTTGGTCAGTTAAGGACCTTACCTTGCAAGCCTTTGACTTGAGTCTCTCGTACAACCACATGTCTAAATGGGAAGACCTAGTTTAGTAGGATTCTGATATCTCACCTTTGATACCTCGGGGTGGCGATTACGAGGGTAGCTCAGATGGGGGAGCATGCGTGCTACTGCTTGGTACCCTATCCAACGTGTTAAATCATCCTATACTTGACTCTGAGTGAGGAAGTGATAGTGAAACAACCCGGACGGAGTTCTAGGTTGAGCTAGAAGTTTCGAAAGGCTTTGTTATGATCGCTCATTCGCATACTCTTGTATGGCGATTCACGGCTAACGTGGTGAGTTGATTGTATCTTGTGGGTAAAGTGTACAACCTCTGTAGAGTGTAAAAACTATTCGAATAGCCGAGTCCACGGTAATGGACAATGCTTGGGAATTACAGTCAAGGGGTAGAGTTTTGAAAATAAAATGGGGTGGAAGGCTGTGTGCCAGAGTTGGTGATGTAAGATTGATTAAGGACTGTGTGTCCAAAATTATGTGGAAAACAATTGAGGAACTTATTATGTTATTAAGGTTTTGCTGCTTTATATCTAAACAAATAGTAATTTAAAATATTGATGCAAAGCAAAATAACCAATTAAGCCATTCCTTTGTAACAAGCCATGCATGTAGTAATAGAACTGCATTCTGTGCATGACTTGTTGAGTACGGTGTGTACTCACCCTTGCGGATAAAAATTTACCAGAGGAGGAGACTACGCCTGCTTATGAAGAAGAGTTCATCGAAGAGCCAGAGAACTAGGGAAACAAGCCTCTGTCAAGGCGCCTGTGGCGAAGATGGATCAACGTGTGGCGTTTACTTTCATTTGTTGTTTATTGTTACTCTGAATAATGTAAGCCTGCGTATAAACTATTGTAAGGATGACCTTAAGGTCGTACAACTCGTTTATATACATGTTTGAAGTACTTTATTACTATTCCGCTGTGTATGTTGTTGGTACTTTAAAACCCTGTTTAGCCTGTGTGCACTAGCGCGATCTTGGACTAGTGCCGAATACACAGAGTGTCCGGATTTGCAGATTCGGGGCACGACAAATAATCCAATGGCGGAGGAGGAAATCTGTCTTGTAGACAGTTGCACCACAAATACAATTCTTAGGAAAACTAAATATTTTTAGACATTGATTAAGAAAACTGGAAATATTATAACCATCGCTGGAAGCGATGCTCTTATTGTTGGCACTGGAAGAGCCATCATAGTTCTCCCTATAGGCACTCGTATAATTATAGAGGATGCCCTATTATACTCTGAGTCCAGTCTCACTCTTCTGAGTTTCAAAGACATCCGTCTAAATGGTTTCCATATAGAGACTGAAAATGAGGATGGTACTGAATACCTACTCATGACCAAGTTTGACGGGTGTAATAAACGTGTGGTCAAAAAACTTTCTTCCTTCTCCTCTAGGTTATATTACACATATATAAAACCAGAAGTTTATGTTGCGATGAAAACCATAGTTAAAACCCCAGAAATATTTAAGATCTGGCATGATAAATGCGGTCATCTGGGTTGAATATGATGAGAAGAATAATAAATAATTCTGCTGGCCATAATATAAAAACTACAGCCTTTCCTAAACCTGAAGCTTTTATGTGCCCTGCATGTGCTAAAGGAAAGCTGATAGTTCGTCCCTCTCATCTTAAAATTAAGGAAGAATCAATGAATTTCCTGGAGAGAATTCAAGGTGATATTTGTGGACCAATTCAGCCCCTGTCGGGCCCCTTCGGATATTTTATGGTACTAACAGATGCTTTTACTAGATGGTCCCATGTATGTCTCTTATCTATTAGGAACCATGCCTTTGCTAAATTAATCGCCCAAATCATTAAATTAAGAGCCTCCTTTCCAGAAGAAAGAATCAAGCCCATTCGAATGGACAATGCTGGCGAGTTTACCTCAAAAGCATTCAATGATTATTGTATGGCTCTAGGCATTAATGTAGAGCATTCTGTACCCCATGTCCACACCCAAAATGGCCTTGCAGAGTCATTAATTAAGAGAGTAAAGCTTATAGCTAGGCCACTCTTCTAGAATTGTAGGTTGCCCACCAGCTGTTGAGGCCATGCAGTGCTGCACACTGCATCATTAATTCAACTCAGACCAACTGCATACCATGAAATTTCCCCTTTGCAGCTAGTGCGTGGGAAAGAACCAAGTATTTCCCATCTGCGAAAATTTGGTTGTATCTTGTATCGTGCCAATCTCTCCACCACAGTACCACCATGGGACCTCCTTTGGAAGTTGGGGATCTATGTAGGTTATGAATCTCCGTCAATAATTAAATACCTAGAGCCTATGACAGGGGATCTATTCACGGCTCGGTACGCTGATTCTATTTTTTATGAGGACAATTTCCCGGCATTAGGGGGAGATAAGTACCACATTGAAGAATGCCGAAATAGATTGGAATGCCACAGCATTCAGTCCTTAGACCCACGCACTAAAGAAGCTGAACTTGAAGTTCAGAGGATAATAAGTCTGCAACAAATAGCCGATAACCTGCCAGATGCCTTCACTGATTATAAGGGAGTGACAAAATCTCATATACCTACAGTAAATGCACCCGAAAGAGTGGAAATACCCCAGAAGGATATTGAACCCACTCTTGCCCCTCATAGTAAGAGGGGAGGCCTCGGTGCACGGGACTCGATTCATGGAGACGTCATGAAAACAGAGAACGAGCAAAAGAGATCGGTACCTAAGACAGTTGAAAAAGCTCAACCTATTGTTGAGAAAATCCCTGAAGCGAGCCATCCTGATGATAGTAATCTCTCTGAAGTGAGCCATCCTGAAGATGAAAATCCCAGTGAACATTTGTGTGCACAATCTAACGCTGGGAAGTCGGAACACCTAGACTCCATCGTTGTGGGAAATCACGAGGAGCTGGAAGAAATGAATGAAGAAATATCCACCAATTATGTGGATTCAGGAGAATTATATAAAAGAAAGACTACAATTGTCGACATTTATTTCGCCTCTAAAATTGCTAAAACTCTTAAACTGGATCCAGAACCAAAGTCCATAGCAGAGTGCCAGAAGCGCTCAGATTGGGTCAAATGGAAAGAAGCAATTGAGGCGGAATTGCACTTGCTTAATAAAAGGAATGTATTCAGTCCTGTTGACCGAACACCTCCTAAAGTGTTCCCTGTAGGATCAAAATGGGTTTTCATCTGGAAGAGAAATGAAAACAACGAGGTGGTGAGATATAAAGCGAGGCTTGTAGCACAAGGGTTCACGCAGAGACTTGGCATCGATTACGATGAAACATATTCTCCTGTGATGAGTGGAATAACGTTCCGATATCTAATATCAATGGCAACTGGCTTAAATTTAGAAATGCAGTTGATTGATGTGGTGACCACATATTTATATGGGTCACTGGATTCAGACATTTATATGAGAGTCTTTGAAGGAGTAAAAGTCTCGGATCTTAATAATCGCAATATGTATAGCGTCAAACTACAGATATCGCTATACGGGCTAAAACATTCGGGAAGAATGTGGTATAACCGGCTTAGTGAGTTCCTCCTGAAGAAGGGATACTCCAATAATGATGATTGTCCCCGTGTGTTCATAAAGAAATCCCAGAATGGATTTTGTACCATCTCAGTGTATGTCGATGATCTGAATATCATCGGAACCACAGAGGAGATAAAGGAAGCAAGTGCTTACCTCACGACGGAGTTTGAGATGAAAGATTTGGGTAAAACCAAATTTTGCTTAGGCCTGTAGCTAGAGCATTTCCCAGAAGGAATTCTTGTTCACCAGTCTTCCTATACCCGGAAGGTATTGGAGAGGTTTAATATGGATAAATCACATCCCTTGAAAACCCCCATGGTCGTAAGATCCCTCGAAGTGGATAAAGACCCATTCAGACCGAGGATGGAAAATGAGGAAGTCTTAGGACATGAAGTTCCATATTTAAGTGCTATTGGAGCACTCATATACCTTCTTGACTGCACAAGGCACGATATTGCATTCGCAATAAATTTGCTAGTAAGACATTGTTCGGCTCAACGAAGACATTGAAATTTGGTGTAAAGACTTTACTCGAGATACCTCCAAGGTACTCAAGATCTTGGGTTGTTTATCCGGAAGAACCAAGACTTGACCATGATGGGATATCACGGATCTTTGGCTATCCGTCTGATCCCCACAATGCCAAATCTCGGTGATTTTGTGTTTCTCTGCGGTGGTATCTTTGTTTCCTAGCGGTCTTGTAAACAGACGCTGGTAGCAACTTCTACCAACCACTCAGAGATTATAGCCCTGTATGAAGCCTTACATGAATGTGTTTGGCTGCGACGTGTGATTGGCTACATCCAGAAGTCATGTGGCCTTAACGCTGTAGATACCCCCACAATTATCTATGAAGATAATTCTGCTTGTGTTGCACAAATGCAATTGGGTTATGTAAAGAGCAACATCACGAAGCATATTGCTCCTAAGTTATTCTATCCTCACGAACTCCAGAAGAGCGGTGAGATAAAAATCTTACAAACTAAGTCTGTGAAATTTTGCAGATTTATTCACTAAGTCCTTGCCTAAATCCACATTTTAAAGATATGTAAAGGCATTGGAATGAGAAGACTTAGATAGATGCAGAGTTCAGGGGGAGAAAACCCTTGAACCATAACCCTTATTGCGATCCTGAAGATCCTAGTAAAACCTTGAAGGTAATAAATTGTACTCTTTTTCCCTTTGTGAGTTTTCCTGAAGCTTTCTCACATAAAGGTTTTTAATGAGGCAACTAGTGCAACATAGCATACGAGTGCGATGTACTCTTTTCTCCATCTCCTTTTTCCCACTGGGTTTTTGAGTGGAGTTTTTAACGAGACATATGCATTACACGGTATTCGACCAAGGGGGAGTGTTATGAGATAAGGAAACCTAAATCAAATATGGTTAGGACTCTATCTATTTATGGTGTGGTCGAATCCGAACTCTCTCCTCACACCACTATATATATCGGGTGCCCCCCTTTGTAAACCATTGAATCAATAAAGCGAGAGAGAATTCCACCCCTACATTGTGTGTCTAATGTTCTTGCTCTCGTGATTGCATCGACTATTGGTGATTGTTCATTGACATTCGATGACATTCTACAAGAAATTGTTCATTTTGCGAGACTTGCACTGTTAGTCGTTAGAAATGTTTTTTTAGAAAATTCTAATCTGTAGTTGGTGTAGAGGTAGAATATACTATGTTTGATGGCTTCGTGGTGTAGTCTTTTTTATATAAGCATTTGTATTAGTACAATCAAGATTTCATTTAATGTATCTTGAATTCTTGATTATGCCGACAAATTTGTAGTAAATTCTTCAATCTGAGTTGTGTGATAATTGCTAGAACAATTTGCACCAGATAAAATATAACTACCTGTCATTATACCACTCCATCGCCGTAGAGCATGCAGTCCAGCAGAGGTGAAAACTGTTGGGAATAGTCTCACATCGGTTGTGGAGAGGGTTTGAGCATGGTTTATAAGGGT
Source organism: Guadua angustifolia (assembly GCA_036346375.1). Lineage (NCBI taxonomy): Eukaryota > Viridiplantae > Streptophyta > Magnoliopsida > Poales > Poaceae > Guadua > Guadua angustifolia. Next base: position 14,607,070 of record CM070516.1, on the reverse strand, counting down.
GAGAGAGCACCTCCTCATTGAGCTAGTTTTTTGGAGGGAGATGGCCCAAAAGACCTTGACCCGCTGCTCTGGTTGGGCCTGCGAGTGTACTGCAGTCCAATGACCTGGGGCCCGGACGCACTAGGTGTGGCGGTCCGGCTAACAATTGGTATCAGAGCCCAGGTGGTTCCTAGATAATCTTGGCCCGATGTGTGAGGGGGAGATTGTTGGGAATAGTCCCACATCAGTTGTGGAGAGGGCTTGAGCATGGTTTATAAGGGTGAGAGAGCACCCCTCATTGAGCTAGCTTTTTGGGGAGAGATGGCCCAAAAGACCTTGGCCTGGCTGCCTACGGTTGGAGTGCGAGTGTCTTGCATCCAACGACTGGAGCCAGACGCGCTAGGTGCGGCGGTCCGGCTAACAATTGGTATCAGAGCCCAGGCAGCCCAGGTGGTTCCTAGATAATCTCGGCCCGATGTGTGAGGGAGAGATTGTTGAGAATAGTCCCACATCGGTTATGGAGAGAACTTGAGTATGGTTTATAAGGGTGATGCCCTCACAAAGCATTGTCAAGCTCTCGAAAATTGTTCAAATAAAGTAAGGTGAATTAATAGGCACCATTCAGCTGTCCCAATTCGTCATCCATGCATCTACGCCACCTCTCTGATTGACTTTTCTTCATGTCAATTGTGCCGATACTTAGTTGAAAATGCTGCCCAGCCGAATATTATTAGGAAGGGCCAAAATCCCAAAAACACTAGCTCAAGGATAAGTCTCGCCATGATCGGCCATATATATCCGAATGTTCATTCTAGCTCGCAATGCTTTAGCAACCATCAGGCTTTGCAAAGGTTCTATAATTCCGATGAGCATTACAACAGAAGTTGTCACGAATACTGCAATGGCGGTGTTATGAGCAACGGGAGCAAGCACCATATAAAAAGCCAATGCAAAAGCAAGTGCCAAGCTTGTGACAGAACTCGTCGTGAAGAATACAGATATCTGGAAGTGCTTTTGACGGACGGATCGACAAATCAACCATTGGGATGCCAGAAAATATTACACCGATGGTAGCCACTGAGGCACAAACGAATGCTAATGTGCTGGCCATGATGAATGCATCAAAACTATACCTCCTGGCAAGAGTTGGTGTGCCACCCATAAGGTGGTCATCGGCTCTATAACCACCAGGTAGGGCAAAAGTCGCACCAAATTTCACCGTTGCAACGAGCGCTGAGCCAATGCCCAGAATTTGTTTAGAATCCTTAATTTTCTCTTTCTCTTTGTCATCGATTAGTTGGGTTCATATATACTGTCCTTTTAGGAAATCCAATTGGTACCAACCATGTCTGGCGCCAGCCACACATAATAAGCGCAATATCAAAACTTGTGGGTCCTGAAAAAGGAAACAAACAGAATAAACGCACAATAAAAGAGGATAAGCAAGCTTGAAACAGAAATCATAAAGTGGATTACCCAAAGAAAAGTCAAACGAGAGGTGATCCTGCAACTCGACAGACCGAAGGGAGTATGCCCACTGTTATTTGGTAAACTAAGTCGGTACTTTCCGGTTTGCAATGAGTGAACAAACTATCTTCAGATCCCCAACATTGACAACAAGATGCAACGCGGTGTTCCCATCGTCCTACTGCGTATTCAAAATAGATGCTACCGATGGTGTTCCTCGACCGCAGGTAATATAAGACTACCACTACAGGAAGCCGACATTTTTTCGTCGGCCAGGAACCGATGAAAACAAGGGGGTTCCCGACGAAAATGACCATTTTCGTCGGCTTGCCGACAAAAAAAGGCAGACGAAAATAACCCAACGAAAAAATCTCATTTTTTCATCAGTTGCCGACGAAAATAATATATTTTCGTCGGTCCAACATAACCGACGAAAGAAGAAATCCAATGGCTGATAGTTTTTCGTCGGCCGCATAGAGCCGACGAAAATACCGGAGAGATGCTCAGTATTTTCGTCGGTATACGGTGTTGCCGACGATCGATATTTTAAGTCGGCTACACGAGTCGATGAAAATATTGGGAAGATGCCCAAGATTTTTTCGTCGGCAACTACCCATATCGACGAAAATCTTGGGCATCTTTCTAGTATTTTAAATCGGCTACACCCCAAGTTTCGATTTAAAATCTCGGAAGATGCCGGTATTTTTCGTCAAAAGATCAGATACCAACGAAAATACTAGGAACTCCCGGTATTTTTTCGGCATTACTTCCCTAGGCCGACGAAAATATTAGGAAGATGCCCAGTATTTTCTCAGCTGTCCTTGGCTTTTCTCGGCTATCCTTCGCATCTCCATAACAATAATATTGTTAATTACTTTGCCGGTGGCCCGGCTGTAAGCAATAGATGTGATTCAAACGATCGAGTATTGTTAATTTCTTTCTTTATCTCTTTCTTCCACCTACAGAAAATTAAGAATCCTAACTACAAGGGTAAATGGAAGATCCCATGGATTGATAATCCAGGTAAGCACTTTTGCAGAGTTTGAGGATGATCCAGATCTATATGTACTGAAACCTTTAAAATATATTGGAATTGAAGTTTGGCAGGTACATGAACCACTACGGAACATATAGTCAGAAAACGGCATCAACCACCACGGAATATATGTAAACAGATGTATTAACCATTCACCATTAGTCACACATAGTCACAAACACAGAGTCAGCACATCCAACACAACGCATTCACATCACACATACTAGATCCAGCACATCACATATATACATTTCCTGCTCAAGTCATGTTACAAAAGATCTAACTATCAGGGTTATTTGAGTTATGTGCACTACCTCCAGACGCGAGGAAACCATCGACATCTGGGGAGCTTTGTCGAGATTGCAAGGTCGAACCCTATAGAAAGGACATATATAATTTGATGTTAGTCTTGAATTGCAAATAACTAGAACAAAATGGAAAACTATATGTATGTACTGTCTTTGGTGGAGGTGGTGGGGGAAGTATCTTGAGGAGGAGGTGGAATGACAAGCTAAACTGAGTCCCCATTTGCGAGAAGCATTCCTACATAAGCAACGTGTTAGATCTCATGCATTCAGGTGTCCAACTAAAAATTGTCTAGCTAAACACTTAATCACTAAACTTGTCTAGCTAAATACTTAATCACTAAAATTGAACCTTTTTAACTTACTTGTACAAAGGACTGAAAGTACTCTTGTTGTCTTCTCATGTTTCTCATCTCCTCCTCCTATTGCGCTAGGCGCTCCTGCTGTTGCCTCAGTTGATCCCTTGATTCCAACAGCTCTTGATGAAGCCTTGCCTCTCGAGAGGAGCGAGCACTGCTCTGTGATGACTGTGACGTTCTTGCTTGGCTCAAAGCAACGTCAGAGTCTACAACGCCATTGAACATTGCATACCTTCAAGACATTAGAAACCAAATGTATTCATTAATTGCAACTAGACACTCACAATCATATCATAATTTCTGACAACTTTTAGAAGGCCGAATGATCTCACCTTCTAGGTCTCTTGCCACCACCGCTCTGGTACAATGCCCCGACATCTAGGTCTTCCCTCTTCCAGTTGTACTCTAGGCCATGACGTCGAGCCATTTCTTCCCCATATTTCTCCTGCATCACAATGTTGTTAATACAACAATTTGAAAAATCAGATTACTTCATAATAGAGTAAACAACTTACAAGCCTCTCGATCATTTGCTGGTGCATAGCCGATCGGTATGTAGGATCCCTGCTCATGTGTCCCCGAAGATATGTCTCTATGTAGCTGGGGGCAACGCCACTTTCAGCCTCATGTAATCGAAAGTTAGTACCATGCATATGAAATCTTAATAAAATAATTATACAGACATACCATGTGCTTCGCCAAGCGTTGGTGTCCATCGGTGCCATACCGGTACAGAACTGAATCACCTGCCTCTCGATTGCCTCTCTTCTTGTTTGACTTGGCAACAAAAGCAGGGGATGCCCAGTACACACAAAGAGCCTGCCAAGCATCAGGGCACTTCAGTAACTAGGGGATGGCTACCTGCAGGTACTCGTCCTCGCGTAAGTAGATCCTGGATGCCCCGAGCTTCTTGGTCATCTTCTCCTGCTTCACCCTCTTGTAGAACATGCAAACCGCCTGGATTCTTGCATTGGAGATCATGTCCTTCACCACCTTTGCCGCTGCCTTGTTGAACACCTTGTGCGCCTTCTCGCGATTGGCAGGGACATCCTCGTCCTGCAAGCGGTACCTCTCCTACAACAACAATGCTTTAAGTCAGCAAAATTCCATCTATATGTATGAACTGTACAGAGGTAAAGAACTTACCCAGAAATCGTGCCACACCTCATCAGCAACGGTGCCGTGCCGGACATCAATAGCCAACCTGTAGTGCTCCCACTTAAGGGCCGGCTACTGCACATTGTTGATTTCCACCAAGCTTGGGTAGTGATGGCAGCAGATGGCTCCTAGGACGGAGTTAACCTGCCTATGCTGGCGGCGTCCCTCCCACGCCACGTCATCCCATTGCTTACATTTCATGAAATCAAACCGATTAGTTATACAACAAATTGCAAAAAAAATTAGCAAAATTAACTTATCAGTCCCCACTAGGGGCGATCAACCTCCGCAACCTATGTTCAACCACTGGGGGTATATTGTTACATCCCTGGAACCTGAAAATAGCCAAACATGAGAATGCAAAGTCTATGCACACTATAACATGCTAACACAAGTACCTGAAAGATTGTGTAGAAGGTGCGGCATCATCATCCTCCACCGCTTCGTCTCCCTCGTCCCCCTCATCCCCCTCCGCTCTGTCTCCCTCGTCCCCCTCATCCTCTTCACTATCGTCATCGTCCTCCTGTGCCTCAGAACCAGCTACTGCAGGAGCATCCTCCTCAGAAACAACTACTGTAGGAGCAACCTCCTCCTGTGCCTCCTCCAGACACCTCTCAAACGATCTCCGCCAGCTCCTAGTCGAGGCACTCCCCTGGAAGAGGGAGTCCTGACTCCTACCAGCCTGACTTCTGGAAGAAGAGCTGCCGGTGCTCTTGGAGACCGCTTTGCGGGCATGCTTGAAAAAAGACTTCATCTGCAAAAATTTAAAATAGAGTTAGATTGCGCATTTAAAAAAGCAAGGTAGCAACAATATGAAAATATAAAAAATAGGAAAATATATACCAATAATATGTACGTATCAAAACTCGTCGACGTCTTGAGGTTCATCAATGAATTGTTGTACAGAAACATGTTTTCTCCTAGGCCGTCGAATTCTTATAGAACCTCGTTGTCGTTTCTTTGTTGGATCGGTGAACTATTAGGTCTGCAGTGGCATCGCTGGCTATTCCGTCAAGCCCAACCCTATCGGTAACCGAAAAGATCTTGGCAGATCTTCTTCCGATATGCATCAATTTGCTAGTTGTCCATGGCCTTTGATGGCGTGTCGATCGCTAGGGCGATATAACCGTTCATGGGGATTCACTTTATAAGCAACCCACCAAGCACTCAAGCTAGAACGATACGACAAGTAGTACACCCGCTCCACTTGGTGAGAAAGCACAAATTTGTCAAAACCTTCAAGTGTGATTGGTGCCCCGACCTCCACCATGCCAAATTCGTTCTCACGTGTGCCATTGTTGGGATCAAACCAATCACATTCAAAAAAACTACTCTCGGATCTTTGGAACCCTCGAACTTGAACTCAACTATGTTTTGAATAATGCCATAGTAGTTAATTTAGTGCCCACGTGCATCGCATGCCTTAATTACTGACTCCACTTTGTTCACTATGGTACATGCGGGCGTTTTGCTTCAAATTTTCCAGAGCGAAACCGAAACCCATTAACATCATAATGACCAAAGTTCCTTGCCGTAATGGTTTCGTGTGATAGCTGCCGCAGGTTCTCATGGACGTCGGCATCGAGCATGCACTGTAGAGGTTAAGGCATGGAAAATTAACACTAGTCTTCAGTTAAAAAAAGAGCAAAAGAAAAGTACCTGTTTTTGACACCAAGCAACGAAACTAGGGCCGCCATTTAATCCCTCGCGGTGTAGTTTGTCCAGTTGTTTGCTCATAGGTTGATGAGTAGATCTCCAATGTTGTTGGTCGAACAATCTGCTTGTCAGCTAGGCTAATGAGAATAGTGTAAAGAATAACTTTTTAAGGACAAAATACGAATCATTACTTACACGAAATATTTGTCCATTTCTTCAATGTTGGAGTATATATATATATATAGCAAAGCCGAATTCCATTCTGTTGGTGACACCTCATGAGTTGTACTGCCACCGATAGCTTTACCCTTCCATTGAAAAATCTCAAGGTCACTCATAGGTGCTTCTTCAGCAATGTGATACCGCGTTGTACCGGCATTCACATTGCGCTCATCGGCGAAGTACGTACTGGAGAAGTTCGATATCTCTTTAAGAGCATATGCCTCAGTGATGCACCCTTCTACCCTAGCCTTATTGCGTACGGATGCCCTTATCTTTTTCAAGCCTCTTTCTGTCCCATACATCCACCTATATTGTACAGGTCCATCAACCTCCACTTCGTAAGGCAAATGTACCAAGAGATATTGCATGACGTTCATAAATCCAGGTGGAAATACCTGTTCTGTCTTGCATACAAGCAACGGTATTTCTTTCTTTAACTTTTGCATCATCTTCTTCGTGAATTCTTTAGCACATAACTACCTGTAGAAAAAACTAAGCTCTGCTAACATTCTCCACAATTCATCCTTGAAGTAGCCATGAAACATTACAGTGAGAAGTCTTTCCATGATGATGTGGTAATCATGGCTCTTAAGACCATTTAGCTTCCCGATGCTGACATTCATCGCATGCCTTAGGTTAGCGGCATAACCATCTGGAAATTTGATAGTTTTCATCCACCGGAGCACTTCTTTCTTCTCTTGAGGTTTAAGACAATATGGAGCTCGTGGCCTAGCTATTCGTCCTCTTGAATCTTGTACGATCTCAAGCCATGGCCGATCACAAATCTCGGCCAAGTCTCTTCGTGCCTTAACATTATCTTTTGCTTTGTCTTTCACATCAAAGCACATGCTTATGATGCTTTCTGCGACATTACACTCTTGGTGCATAACATCTACATTGTGCATAAGAATCAATGCTTTCACATAAGGGAGACTCCATATTGCACAAATATGAGTCCAGTTATGCTCATCTTTGAAACCTTCAAAACCGTCATCTGTTGGTATGAGTTAACTATGCCAGGCAGCTATCTCAGCACCGGTCAGATATTTTGGTGGGCCCTTTGTAATAGTGGTGTCCTTCTAGAATGCAGTACTAAATCTCCTAAAAAGGTGATTATGCGGCAAAAACCGTCGATGGCAATCAAAGAAATAGAACTTTCCACCATGTGGTACCCGGAATGCATCTGAGTCAGCCATACATATGGGACAACAAAGCCAACCATGAACACTCCATCCAGCCCATATGCCATATGCTGGTAAATCATGGACCGACCACAAGTATGCAACACGCAAGATAAAGTTTACTTTACCATAGCTGTCATATACTTGTACCCCTATCCACAACTTTTTCAACTCTTCAATTAATGGTTGTATGAACATATTAAGGTACTTCCCAGGATGATCAGGACCCGGTATGACAAGGGCTAGAAACACGTACTCATCTTTCATGCATAACGCAGGTGGTAGGTTGTACGGCATAATAAAAACCGACCAACAAGAGTACGGGGTGGCATTTGTGCTGAAAGGTGTGAACCCATCTGTCGCCAACCCTAAGCGAACATTCCTAGGGTCCCTTGCAAAATCAGGGTCGAAGCAGTCCAATGCCTTCCATGCCTCGGCATCTGATGGATGCACCATCACTCCATCACTACCACGAACACCTTCTTTATGCCACCTCATATGCCTAGCTATTTTTTAGATAAGTATAACCGTTTAAGGCTAGGTGTGATTGGCATGTAGTGAAGTTGTTTCACCGCGACATTTGTCGTCACTGTTATCCCCTCATCATTTAACACCTCGACATATCTAGATTTTTGGCAGAATAGACATCGAGGTTCGTTGGCATATTCCTTCCAGAACAACATGCAATTATCTTCGCAAACATCAATCTTCTCGTACTTCATCCCAAGGCCAGATGATAGCATCTTTGACTGGTACATGTCCTTCGACATCTTATGGTTTGCTGGAAGAATATCACTGATCAATTGGACTAGATCGTTGTAGCAATTGTTTGAAAAGTTATATTTTGACTTTATTGACATGAGTCGCGTCACGGCCGCTAGGACGGTCACGTTGGTGGAATCATGCAATTGCTCTTCCGAAGCCGAAAGGAGGCTATAGAACCTTTGAACCTCCGGCCCAGGATCTTCTTCTGAATTAACCTCAAAATCCCTACCAATATCATTCATCATCTCATCCATCCTATCTTCATCCTCATGGTCCGTCTCAATGGGTTGTGCCTCAACATGCTCGTACCATATCATATAGTTCGGCATAAAACCAAACTTGCACAGGTCATGTTCCACATCCGACTTAACATGCCGAGCAAAGTTTCGACACTTGTTACAGGGGCACTTTACAAACCACCTGCGGCCCCTGCGAACGCATTATTCATGAACATCTGTGTCTTGACCCCCCATTCTCTTGAATGTGGCCCAGTCTTACTCCAACCATCGTACATCCATCTTCTATCATCACCCATTATAGACGCTAAAAACGAGTAACAAGATCAATCACAGTGTGCTATGGTTGCTAACAAGAGCTCTACTGGGAAAGATAGGTCCTAAACCCACCCAAGAATGGACGCCAGAGCACGGATTTATGACGAGCCTTACGGTCCAAACGGAATTTCGGCAGCATAACCCCGCTGTTCTCCGAATGCACGCCTAGTTTTGGTGCATCGGAGAACAACTGGATTATGCTGCTGAGATTCTGTTCGGACCGTTGGGCTCGTCATAAATCCTACATATGCTCTAGTGTCCATTCCTAGGCTGTCCAAATTAAACTGGACAATCCCGGAATGGCACACCTCACAAGTAAATGTGAGATGCGCCGTTCCCGAATGGGTGACGCCTAGGTTTGGCTGACCAAATCGATTCTACTTAATTGAATTATGTTTTACCTTCCCATGGCATTGCAAGTAAACAATATGGCATTGCAAGTAAACATCATGGCATTGCAAGTAAACATCCTCATATACCAAACATCCTCATATTTCAAAATTGTAACATTTGCATGTAAACAATACGGCATTGCAACTAAACATCCTCATATCTTAAGGAAGCTAATTAGAAATAAGAAATCTGCAACATCTAGCTCAGCTCTTAATTACAATAATGAGGTCCCTTGTCTTTGTCTTAATTGCATAAATCCTTCTCTCAGATTCATTTTAGCTGGCTAAACTTGCCATAATTGAGGTGCACAAACAAAGAAAGTTACCCTTGGTGAAAGTCTAATAATTTCAATTACATGAAGGTATAATATTGTACTACCACGTACTCCATACATCTACTGGGAAGAACTAACAACCATCTCAAATGGTTTCAAGTCAGTCAGAATGTCTTTCTGTGTCACTACCTAGAAGCCAATAGTTACTACTTGATTAATACTAGTAGCTGCTACAAAGATTGGAGGATCATGACAAAAACTGGTTCAGTCAAACAGGGAGTAATGCAAAAGACATTCATTCTTCAGCTGTTTACAAACAAGTTCTGCCAACTACAGCAACTCAACTAGGCAACATGAGAGTAAAGCAGGAAGCTATTTTTCTATTTTCTATGGCCTATCTTCGCTTTTTTCCCATGGCAAGGTGATTAAAGAGAGTAAAGCAGGATGCATGTTACATACGAGCAAGCCTTATCCTGGAAATCGAATACTAACACTACGCGTATTAAAGAGAGATTAAAGAGAGCTCTACCCGGCCGGTTTCATCTCAATTCATACAAGCCCTAATCATTTCAAGAGAGAAAGAAGAAACCCTTACCTTAATCGGTGATGCGGGCGAATTGTATGAACACAGCGGCGAAGGGTGGCAAGGCGGCGCTGCGTGGCGGGGCGACGGCTCGGTCTGGCGGCGGGCGACGTGGGTGGCCGAGCGGTGGCTCGGCACAGTATGTCATGATCGGCCGCGAGGCTCGGCCTGGCGTAGGCGGCGCTGGTAGCGGGCGGCGTGGCTCGGTGCAAGGCGGCGAAGCGGCGGCGGCGCAGTGGCGGATTTGGTGTTTTCGGTACTGCACGATCGAATAGGCACGCGAGGGGTCGGCCGTGTGCTTATTACATCCTATTTTCGTCGGCCAGGTTGGCCGACGAAAACAATGCTTTATTTATTTTCGTCGGCCAACTTGGCCGAAGCAAATAGTTATTCATGCCATGTGGCGCAACACGGGTGGGCCGAGATTTTTTTCGTCGGCCAGCAAAGCCGACGAAAATAGTTTGAAATTCAACTACCGCCTTTGGCATTACTGTTTTCGTCGGTTTCATAAACAGACCGACGACAATATATGTATTTTCGTCGGCTATTGGCCATGACCGACGAAAATAAATATATTTTCATCGGCTTTCTGTGGGCCGACGAAAATGATTTATTGTTGTCGTCGGCTTGTAGGATGCTAACGAAAATATCTTGGGCCGACGAAAAATTGTAGTTTTCTTGTAGTGTACATTATATCTCTTCTTCTGGACAGCAACATGAAGTTAAGTTCTTCCCTGATTATCACACAAATTGACACATTCTGGACATTTTTTAAGCAAATTGATAACTGCCTTGAGCTGCCCTTGAGAGGCATTAATGTGAACGGGGAAGGACCCGCTTTTGTCTGGCTGGTAAGCTGAAGATCGATTAGCTTGTAACAGTAGTAGTAACAAAGCGTCGATCCTCGTACTAACAACAAGATGAAGAGGAGTACTCCCATTATGGTCTGGCTGTTTTGTAAGGTCCTTGTTCCAGTCCAATAGAATCGTCGTCATCACTGCAGTTGGAGTATTGTAGTAGGTTCTCATTTATGGCCTCTGTCATATCTGTAGTTACTAATCCTGAATTTGTTTCTTTCAAAATGATTTGAATCTTCTTGATAGGCAATAAAGTCAATACTCATAAACGTTACTACAATAATGCTTACACAGATCCTGAGAAGCAGGATGCTATAAATGTGTAAGCTTCTTCATGTCTGTAAACTATCTTTCTGTACGAATGACAACCAATGGAAAATGTTGATATTGGTCTTGTATATTACTACTACAGAAAAGGTTTATCTGTCTTTAAAAAAAATTACAGGTTCTTTTGGGTCATTTCCAACCTCAACAAGGCAAACCTGCATCGTGGAAGTTGGACTCGGATCAGCATTACAACATTGGAAGGCAAGGAACTTTAAATGAAGAATCTGGAAGGTACTGAAGTCAACGCTTCCATTAAGAAATATTGCTTGAAAAGCTGGTCTCCAATATCCAGTACAACCTTAGCTTTTATTTGGACATTTTACCTGACTTGAATCAGATGGAGTATGAAAGTAAAACTGATCACTGTGTTCTCACTTCTCAGTCCATGTAATGCCTGCAAAAGGTGTCACTTTTTCATTTTGTTCTAGCTGCGAAAATAGTATTACTTGTTTCATGAAAATGGTCTTGATAGTATAAGGAAATTTATAAATGAAGTACTAGAACTTGTTTTGGAACTGCAAATTCCTAGGCTGTTAGGGCTTAATTAGAGCATCAAAAATTAGATGTTTTTTTACCCGTTTCACTCATTACATAAACTTAGGTTTTGAAGGTCCAACTGAGGATTGATGCCAGGTGATCTTTTGATAGAATATGATATGTTGATTAGCTTTTACCTTGGTGTTAATTGCTTACGTAATGATAGCTTACTCAAGCTGTCTAGAGTCTAGACTCAATCAGTGGTTCTGTTAATCTACTTTGCTTGAAGTTGTGTCATGCTATATATCTTATTTTGGGAGGATATTCATCATCACAGATGATTCTTATTTAGAACCATCTATGGTAACTATTTTCACTGATAGTTTGTAAACCGTCTATGTTCATCCTTCTTATCACTGAGAGTTACTTACAAACGGTTCGCAAAACCGTCTCTGATGAGCCTCACGAACCATCTGTGATCACTACAGGAATCCGAGGTATTTACGTCGGCCAAAAGCCGACGTAAATAGCTCAAAAGCCGACGTAAATAGCTATTTACGTCGGCATGCCGACGTAAATAGGCCGACGTAAACCCAGCGACGTAAATAGGCCGTATTTACGTCGGTGCCGACGTAAATAAGGTTTATTTACGTCGGCCTCTAAACCGACGTAAATAGAAATAGTAGTCCACGTCCGGCTTAAGCAAAACTGACGTGGCACTTATTTACGTCGGCCACGTCATCATATTTACGTCGACCAGGCTGGCCGACGTAAATACTAGAAGATATTTACGTCGGCCAGATTGACCGACGTAAATAATGGATTTACGTCAGCCAGGCTAGCCGACGTAAATACGGGAAGATATTTACGTCAGCCAGGCTGACCGACGTAAATACGGGAAGATATTTACGTCAGCCAGCCTTGGCCGACGTAAATACTGGAGACCAGCCAGCCAAATATCAGCCCTGGCCAACTGGATTTGGATAGCAAAAATATCAATTTAGTAGAGCAAAAATATCAATCCATTCATATCATTCAGGACAGCAAAAATATCAAGCCATTCAACCATGCATTCATATAAACTCATTGTTCAATTTGCATAACACATAGAAAGTTCATACAAACACATAGAATGTTCAATTTGCAAACATGGCATATGATATAGTTCAATCATACTACTCATTGTTCATACAAACATCAATTTGGCGGAGTATCTTCAAAACGATGCCCACTACCGGCGTCGCCTCCCGAGTTTAAGAAGTCACCAGCCGACGGCGTAGTCCTCAAAGAAGAAGCACCGGTGCCTCCAACATGTGCATCCGGTGTTGTGAGACCCCGTTCGGATGAACAGGAACCTCCATGTGATTCTTGTGCTATTCCTCGGATCGATAGCTAGCACTCACATGTTTACAACAATTGGAAATCATAACCATACAAAACATAAATTAAGCGGAAACGATTATACAAATAAGTATTACAACTCAGAGAAATATAGCAGCAAAAGAAGCAAGCCTTGTGGTTTACCCATCCAATCCCGCAGTCAACCGACCAAGCATAAACTTCAGATAGAATACAACGAAGAGGATCCATAACTGCGACAAAAAGAGACTCAAGCTCGCTAGCACACACCTACAATATAATTAGGCAAGGGTGAGTATTTTACATACTCAAGAAGACTTGAGCAAAACCTATCATACATGCAGGCCATTTCAAAGGAAAGGCTAATACAGTTAATTTGCATAAAGCGAATTTCATTTGTAAATCCAGTTATTTGCAAACGGAATTTATAAAAGCAAGATTTAATTGATAACAAATAAGTAAAGCATAACTAACACTCACCGTCCTCCATGGCGTGAGTTCGAATCGATCCTTGCCATCGCATGGCATATATCCGATTCTTTGTCCACACAGGCTGTGGTGATTCAATACTTGCCCACACAGGGTATAGCATTGGGTCATCTGTGGGGTAAGCTAACTTGTAAAATAAACCTTTTTGAAAATCAAAGCTAACATTGGAATGACTTCACCGAGTGCTCATGACCGCGAGCGCGGCTAATTAATTAGATTTAAACTCTGCAGAGGTGTACAACTTTACCCACAAGGAATGACCCACCTTTTTGCAAGATCACACACGCCTCCAATAGGACATTGTGTCTGCCAGGCGATCATACATAGCTGTTCCATTACTTAGACATGGCTTTGATCCAGCCCGGGACGTTAACCCCCGCCGTAGAACTAGAAACACACACCCAAGCCGTGGATCCACATTCTCACCCAACACAACGTTTCTAAACACGGCAGGGCGTACACCGTTGCATGGGTGGAAACCCCACCCAAGCAGACCGAACGGGAATGCTTGGGGACCCGTCCAAGCAGACCAAACGGGAATGCTTGCGCTAGCTCCCGCCTACCAATGAACAAAGCCACATCTAAATAACTTAATAGGCTAAGGCTAACCCGTCCTCACCCTTGTGGTTGCACGGAAATCTCGGATCAATAGCGTCCCATTGCTCGGTCCTTAATTGCGACACGGGCGACACTTCACCCTACACTACGTGCAATTCCTTCCTGCACAACCGGCTATTGCCAATAATCGCCCGCATCAACACATAGTTTTCTTTTTGGGTTTTTAATCGAAATTACCCACAACCAACAGTGCCATTTTCAATGTTTTCAGGAAACAATTATTGAATTGATCATCAGCTATTTTGATTCTAAAGCATGGCTAAGCATGAATAAAATAAGCGATATACCCATGATGACATTAAGTAATGCCTATCCTCAATCTATGGTTATCAAGGTTCTCATGCTCATAATCATCAAAGGAGATTCACGAGACAACGGTATAACTACCAATCCACAAGATAGCAATTTACATAAAGTAATCGCATGCATAAAACAATTTGATGCACAAAAGGCATAGAAAATAGTAGGATCAATATGGTCAAAGGAAGCTTGCCTTGCTTAATAGACGCTTCTGACGAAGACGAGAATTGCGGTTGAAGATGGCGGCAACGAAGCTAGAGGCGTCGGGTTCTACACGTCGAAAAAACGGAAAGACAGCAAAGCAAATAACTAACTTCAATAAAGGCAAAAGAACATAGATAGAGAACAAATAAACTCTGCACAAGAATAGGGATTGCTCTTTTATGAGTTTATAAATCTTATTTTATGAATTCAAGATGCCAAAATTGGTTAGATTAATAGAATTAAGCATTAGTTTGCAAAGTTCATTGATTTACTAATCACATTACTATTTCGGGTAACATTGCCATCTATGGGTTTTGCTCTATTAAGATTCAGATTCAAAGCAAGACGAAAAAGGAATATTTTCTTAGATTACGGTAGATCATATCTTAGAGATCATTTCTAAGCTGTTCTTTACATTATTCGGATTTAGATGAGCTGCTTTGCGAGTTAATGAAAAAGCAATTGACCACATTGGACTTTGAAGGATTAGTTCTTTACCTTTAATTGAATGTGCTTAGAATTAGCTTTATACAAGTTGGGTCTATTGATTTAGGCTACAGATGACATTTCCATCATATTCGAGAAGGATCTGATACAACAATTTCACAATTAAAGTCCAATTGTTCTTTCTACGAATTCGTGAATATGCTCATTTAGGGTTAGTTAACCTATAAGATTATTATGCAAACCTTAGCAAATTGAGGTTATCTTTTTGTAATGGGATAGTCTACACCTTGAAAAACACTACCAAACTAGTTCCATAAGTTTTAGGATTTTGGCGAGACTATAATCTTATTGCTAAAGTGGTTCATGCTATACTTAAAAACTATACTATTCAAAATCGGCAAGAAAGGGATTGACAGATTAACGATTAAGGGTTTTAGGCCCTTTGGATTAATATGCAAAGCATGATGAAATATGGTTATTTCTTCATAACATGATGATTTACACTTTGGATAACAGTCCTAAGCTAATTTCATAAATTTTAGGCTTTGGCGATACATCATCTTCATTCTTGAAAAGGCTTAAGTGGCATTGTAGAGTTGGCGTTATTCGAATCGGCCAAAAGGTGAATCAAAAGGGTTAACACTTAAGGGTTTTGATCTGATGAGATAAATAGGCAAACCTTAATGGAATATGATTCTTTTTACAGATCATGGTAGTATAAACTTTGTACAATGCTACCAAACTGATTTCACCTATTTTAGTGTTTAGACGAGTTATTTTATCGATCGTTGAAATGGACTAAATGATCACATTTGAAAACCTTAAATCGGCCAACTTCATATTGTGGTTGTGATTACGATATACATGATCTTCAATTCATTTTTCAGATGTCAGCAGGTAGAAATCCTAGAATTGTTTCAAAGCTAGTTTGGCATTATTTTAACTTTAATTGCAATAGATTAACTAGTTACTTATCACTATGACTTACATTTCCTTCCATTAAAAGAATGCTAATTGAGTTTGATTCTAAGTATTTATGCACACATGGGCTCTTGCTGTTTCCAGGAACCTATTCAAAGAGTTGTTACCATTTTATGAGCTAACAAGCTACTATTCTTATTACTGTTCACACCAAGGTTTATTAATATTTGCATAGTAAGCAATTTAAACATAGATCAAGGGTTATACGTTCTGGCCCATCTGAGCTTCTCATAATTCCGAAGCACATAACATTTCTCATATGATTTTATAAGTTATATTCTTCATGTGAGCAATATTGTCCATACTAGTGTGTTCATCCTTTCTTGATTTCACTAATTGTTCTACAACTCATAAATTGATTATTTTTATATGTTTGAATTCATTACGGACATGAATATTTATTTTATCACTTTAGTTCTTATTATTCACAAGGTTCCATTACAAACCATATTAACACCATAATCAATGTTTAATTTGAATAATAATCACAGACTCCAAACATTAAATCTTTACGTATATTTAGATTCATCGACTTTATATAAATATTCAAATTTATTTCATCGGCCTCTAACTAAGAATGCACCACTATCAATATTTGAAGGTAATTCGGCCAGAAAACAACTAAAACTGAAAATCGCTTTACCCAAAGGAAATATACAGACGATCTGCTTCTCTGCTTTCGATGGGTCGAAGGGTCGAAGGTCGATGGCTCCCTCTTTCTGCGCAATGAGCACGAGGAGGGTTAGGGCTCGGCGAAGGGTGCTCCGCGACTTTCCCAAGGCGGCAACTTGGGAAGGTGCAGCTCGGCGAGAGAGCTTCGGTGGTGTAACCGATTCGGCGGAAGAGATCGAATGGCCTTGGCGGAGTTAATGAGTTGAGCTCAATGGCGGACGGTGGGGAAGACAAGCGGCAGCGTTAGAGATTGAATCAGCAGTGTTTTAAGCTTCATGGGGTCTCGGGGTTCAATTCCTAGGGTTTACAGGGAGGAGAAGCTCAGGAGCTCTACCCAGCGCCGGACTCGGGGAAGAAGGGCGCACTATGCGGCTTGTTTTTACATGAAGAACTCCAAATCTTTTTGCTGGAACTTGATCAATAGAAGCTCTAGATGGTGTATCCGGAGGAATTTGGGAATGATTGGCTCTCTTGCTTGAATTTTCCCTCGCTCGAGCTTGAGGGTTCTTTGTTCATGGCGGTTTTGGGCGAGTTCTGGGCATCTCGGTGAGGAAGAAGTAAGGAAGTGAGGGAGGTCCTTGCGGCCACCGGGGCATGGTTTATAGCCAAGGATTGCGGTGTGGGAGTGGGATTCGTGGCGATCATCGCCGTAGTCGCCACTAGCCGGGATTTCGTCGATGGAAGAAACAGAGAGGAAGGAGCGGGGTTGGGGAGAAGGCTGGCGGTGGGATCTGGGTCCGATGTCGATGATGGAGTTCAACATTGCATGTGAGCGGGAAATTAACAAATGGCCCTACGTCGGCGGAATCGATTAGATTCGTTTTGAATTTTTATTTTCCTTTTATACCAATTGAAATCTATTATTTTTAAATATTTTGTTTTTCAATTGGATTTGATCTCGAGGATGCTTCTATAAAATTTTCAAGCCAACATATGAGTCCATCATTTTATGTAAATTCGACATTGCGTTATTTTGATTCAAAAGTTATCTTTTCATTTCCTTATGCATAGAATTTCAATTCTTTGGCTGAAATGATTTAGTTGAATGATCGGGGTTTTCATGGCAATTTTATAAATTCTTACTTTTTATATTTTTACCTTTTCCTCTTTTTCATTCTTCATTCTCATCGTTAGATTCTTCATGCAAAGAATAAATCCGAGGAAATCCAAATAGAGCAAATATTGGCAAGAAACTCGAAATAAATATTTTCAAATTCAAAATATTTATTTTTACTTTATTCAATTTTTCAGATATTCTGATCTACCCCCCTTACAAAAAATCTCGACCCCGAGATTTGGTGGGTCTAGAGGAAAAGTATTTCTAAAGGAAGTCAGGAAACTCCTTGAGTCGGTCTTCTCGTTTTCCAAATTGCTTCTTCTTCAGAAGGATTGCTCCGTTGAATCTTGATCATCTTGCAGCATTTATTACGAGTGTGACGTTACGTTTCTTTTAAGATCTTAGTCGGATGCTTCCGATTGGTTAGTTCGGGTTATAGATTGATTTCATTTATTTCATATTCCTCTTGCACAATTTATTCATTTTTGAGTATTTATTGGATTGAAAATAACCTTTGGTATAAAACGATCCAACAAAGGCGAAATATAAACATTCTTATATATACTTGAGTTTCTGGTAGCATAAGGATTCAAATAAAATTAGTTTCATTAAATTTTGAGTTTGTTTGCAACATTTTAATATGTAGCACATCTTTAAACCTTTTATTCAAATTTGAATTTCAAATTCATCCAATACTGTTTTTCAAAATATTTTTGCGTATTACGGAAGAACTAGATTTTAGAACTTTGTTTCACTTAATTTGGTTTAGAAATGCAAAAGTTATGCACATATGAGATTGACTCGATTTGGAAAACCCAGAGAAAAAGGAAAATACGCTTTTTCTGAACTGAAGGCGCATTCCCACAGTGTGCTCGGGGCTCGGCTAGAATCATGCCAAGGTTACTTCAGATTTGGAAACAGTAAATACCACGAACTTTGTAATTCTCAAAAACGAGATAGATTTAGAAATTCTTTATCGGAGGTGACTTATCGTTCTGTCGATCCATCGTCTTCATTGTAATTGTTTTACTGGACCTTCGTCTTGCGATTCCAAATTGACGTGCGAAGAAATAGAGAAGGATTCTATTGGAGTTTTAGGTAAGTGGATAAGAGATACTAATACTTTCTACACATCCCTTTTGATTGGATGATTAGTATTGTTTTTAATAAGGATAATCTAATTTATAAAATGGCATGAGGTATGTTTAGAATACTGGAGGTGAAAGATAGGTTGCATTGTCATTAGATTTATTTGAGACAGAATCCAAACATTAATATTAAGAAGGATATTTGAATAGAACAGTTGATTTGTTTAGTTCGATATCAGTTGGTGAAATGAGCTGATAATACATGTTATTTCGGGTTGACTCCAGATTGTAATCAAGATAAAGATAATTCAAGTATTGGGTTGAGATAAGAGAATTATCAGGTGATTTGATAATTTGATCCGTTTGATCATTTTGGTGAATAGTAAGTTTGGATTTTCTTTGGATTTGGCAACTACGATGAACGAAATGTACACAATTAAAAGATTGATTTCAGGAATTGATCACACAAAAGGCATACTCAATACCCATATTAAGAGTCGATTACAACCACATGAGGAATAGGTTTATATTTAGAGCCTATCGTTGAGGCCGGGGTTGTTCTGAATATTAGACGTTTTCTAGGTCTCCAAAATAGTTTAGTAGTTACTAATATTTTTCTTGACAAGGTGAAGTATTCCAGCCCATCTTAGCTGATGCGGGTGACCTTATCAGCTTGGTATTGCATCTGGTAGGTCTAAGCTTCTTCAGCGGGTAGTTGTTGACTGACTCCATGAGGTTTAGAACGAGGCGGATTTCTCTCCCTCCTTGGGCATTTGTAGGAGTAGTGCCCTTGATTACCACAGCAGAAACAAGTAAGGTCGTAGAAGTAGTGTCCTTGATTTCCACAGCCGAAACAAGTAACATTGGCTTTCCGGTCTTGAGTATCAAGGAATTGTCCACTGGTTTGGTCGGAGGGATGAACAGATGAAGGTTGAGACTGAGGATGGAGTCGTGTAGAATTCTTCTCGGGACAATCATCTTCATTCCAATGCCTCTTCTTTGACTGATCCCTCGGGCAACCTGCTTCAATTTTTTCTCTTCTATTCTTGGAGTTGTTATATTGTCTCATGTGCCTTCTAGTATGTCTAGGATGCTAGGAAATGTTTGTTCTCTTTGGGGGCCTTTGTTTAGCAATATGACCCTTCTTGTGACAGATGTGGCACTTTGGTTTCCTTCGTGACTTTTTGTTACGCCTAGTTATATGCCCAACCCCATCTTCCTTGTGACTCTCATCTTGTTGTTCCTCAGGACATTCTTCGGCCCAATGATGTTCCTTATCACATAAGAAGCATGTCATTGGCGATAGCCCTTTACCGCCCTCTTGATGATAATTGGCAAGGCTGAAATGTTGTTTCTCCAATTCTTTTAATAATATTCCTCGAGCAACTTCTCTTCTACTTGCCAATTCTTGAGCAACTAAGGCTTGAAATTTCTCTTGAGGATGCTGATTGGTGTTAGCAATTTCGATTTTCTTTGAGCATTGGCCTTCATCAAGGGAACAAGTGGCATTGCTTTGCTCTAATTGCTGTAGAAGAAATGTGTGTGATCGGCGATTTTGTTCAATTATGGCCAACATTTGCACCATAGAGGAAGATTCTGGCAGCTTCTCTTCCAAGCTAGTTTCTTGCATAATTTCATTTTCCATGATTTCACTGAGAGAATTTAACTTAGATATCCTGCAACAATATTTAT
The DNA here is from genome assembly GCA_036346375.1 of Guadua angustifolia. Taxonomy (NCBI): domain Eukaryota; kingdom Viridiplantae; phylum Streptophyta; class Magnoliopsida; order Poales; family Poaceae; genus Guadua; species Guadua angustifolia. The sequence continues at coordinate 14,586,570 of CM070516.1, read as the reverse complement.
TAAGACAAGGCCATTTAGATGGAATTTCTTTTTTTTTTTTTGGTTACAAGGCAACGTTTCGTTCTTTAAAAGTTTAGTATATATTATTATTATCATTTCCCGGGGTTGACTCATTGTGAATTTTGACCAAAAGGTTCATACTGAGACATGAGAGTAATCCCACGATAATACTTTTCAACTAAGGATCCACAAGAACACCAATTATAATATCGATTATCATATAAGGGTTGTAGGGTTTCTAATCACATTTTGAGGATTCTGGTTGCAAGTTAACTAATTATTATCTGATTAGAGAAGTCTTTTATTTAAATTTAAGATTCTCATTTAGATTTTGTAATAGGGGATTTTATTTCTTCTGGTTTAGAGTCTCTATATATGATCCTTTATGACGGATTGATTGAGGAGATGGTGGAGAACTTCTCATAGTAGCTGGTGCCATTACTTTTGACAATTGCTTGTTTGTTGGCGTCTTAATCCGGTTGCTAATGATGGATCTTGAAGTCTTGTACCAACTTTGTATGCATGAACATGGGCATCTATGTCAATGTCGTGAACTGCATACTTAGGAAAAATCTTCGTTCAGTTTCTCGGATAATGTTGAATTCTGTGTCGTTATGATGTTTCACGTAGTGACGTAAAACTTAACCTTCCAATTGAGTGCTAACATAGCCGTGATCTTATACTCGATTTTTCGGTTTACATGAGTTTAGTGCATAGTTTCCATGTTCAAGGTTTGTAGCTAATTCTTGTACAGTACTACTCTAGTTTTCTGACTGTCCATCAACAATCGTTCTTAAAGGAAGGATGTCAGAACGATAATTTGGATAAGAAAGGGATTTAGGATGAAAGGAAAGGCTGTACCATAACCATAGTTGTGCAATATACAGAATCTTTTGAAGATACTTCTAAGATAATATTTTATATTTTAATTGCTTCATAACTATGGGTTTCTTATATGGTTTTGGGTCATCTCGTTATAATTCTTTAACCTATCGGTTAAGCATTACGAGAGTTTCCCGTAATAGTAATATAGATAGAAATTTTAATTTATCAAATTGCAACACACTTTTATTTATTAAGGTTTGGCATACAGATTTGACGAGATTGGTTGGCACTGGATAGGATTATCATTTCTTGGCCGTGAGTATCTTGCGGGGTTTCACGAAGTAGATGAGGAGTGTTAGCATTTTATACCGAGAATCATCAGCAAGAGTGAGTTACTTTAAAAGGAGGTACATAGTATGTTAAATTACTTAAGATGAGTGAAAGGATGCATTTTAACCAAGACGATTTGGGGAGAGCTGAAGGTCAATTACAAGGCTAAAAATCTTTATTAGTCATTACTTTTAGTAGATGTACTAATGAATTGTGTTGCGGGCATCCGGTAATATTATTCATTAGAGTAAAGTTACTTAGATGAAATTCTATTAGGTTTTACGGCAACATTTCGTTCTTTAAAATCTTTTTCAATAAAAATTTTCTTATTAAGCAGGGTTAACACATCGCAAATTTCAACCTAGCGGTTTAACCTTCACGAGAGCAACCCGAAAGCAATACGAAAGATTTGCAACCAAAATTTTCAACAGCATAAAAATACTACATATATATTCAACTTAATATGTAGGAAGGGTATCTAAGGTTGTTCTTTCTACTGGCCATATGTATTTATGCATAGCAGGTTTACTGCATAGCTAGAATAACGTGTAGTTTGTATAATACTATTCTTTTATTGTAGGTTATTCAGCGATGAGTTTCTTTTAATCTTCGCACCACTTGCTGTGTTAGTCTTCCGAGGCTTCGATGAAGTCGGAGAATGCGCGCAAAGGCCGGGGTAAGTCGACCAGTTCGGCCCATTTACGTCGGCCTGGCTTGGCCGACGTAAATATGCCACGTGGGCTGCGCTATTTACGTCGGCCAGGGTAGGCCGACGTAAATAATAGCCACGTGGCCTATTTGCGTCGGCTAGGCCGACGTAAATATAGATTTCCAAAATTTAATTTTTTCCCGGTTCGGTGGGACACTATTTCCGTCGGCCAAGCCGACGTAAATACATGTATTTACGTCGGTTTAACATGGCCGACGTAAATAATGCCCTATTTACGTCGGTTTAACATGGCCGACGTAAATAATGCCCTATTTACGTCGGTTTTTTTTAGGCCGACGTAAATATATTTGGCCGACGTAAATAGATCAGATTCCTGTAGTGGATGTACTTGTGTGCAGTAGTGGAAAACTAATGGTGGGGAATGAAATATAGATATCTCTGTACTAAAAGAGAAGTTTATTTACGTGCATAAGTATAGACGCGTCATCACGCCGGCCATTAATTATCTGTAGTCCATTTATATGCTTTTCTGAGAGAAACTGTCCCAATTCCAATTAAAGCAGCACCAGTAGTCCAGGTAGGCTCCAAAATCATAAGAATCCTTGACATTTTTTTTTTTAAAAATCTTCTATTGGGAGCAAATAAATTCAAAACTTATGTCATTCCCCACAATAAATTCTTTCGAAAAATGTGACTAACAAAAATTATATCAATTCTAGTCGTGCAATTGCACGGGACACCTGCTAGTTATACAATAACAATGCTTACTTTTGGACAAATAAAACAACAATGTTCGAGTACAACAGACGACACACCAAAACGTTGGAAGCAAGAATTCTGGATAAATATCACGTAAATAAATGGCAAATTACGAGTGTATCTGTATCTAATTGATGACTTCTCTTACGCCACTGATCATCATCATATACCTCGTTGACCTCTTCTGCGCCACTGATCCGAGTCATTTGTGTACAGATTTCATCGAAATTGCAGCCCAACCGAAGATTATTACCATGGGCCAGTATATCAGTCGAATATGAGAGAAGATAACACGTGCAAACATTAGAAATGCCCGATTCCCGAGCCTAAGACGTAACGCTTTTGCTACAGCAAGGCCTTTTAAGGGATCCGTGAAACCGACGAGGGGTACAAGAGACGACAATGTACAGATTGCAACTGCAGTCATTTAAGCAACTGGAGCTAGAACCACATAGACGCCTAACGCAAAGGTGGCGACCAAACTTGTGACCGAATTGAAGGCGAAAAATACTGATATGTTAAAGTGCCGACGCCGGATGGACAAGTCAACCATAGCCATTCCAGAGTACATGAGATTGATGGTAGCTATAGCGGAGCAAAAGAATGCTATTGTGTTGGCCATGATGAATGCATCAAAAGAATACCTTCCGGCTAGTGTTGGTGTGCCACCGTTATAGTGATCATCAGCTTTATATCCTCCAGGTAGGGCAAAAGTTGCTCCGAACGTGACAGTTGCAATTAACACAGACCCAATACCCAGAACTTGTGTTGAACTTGTCAATTTCTTTGATTCCTTCCCTTCATCCTCTGGTTTCTCTTTAGGAATGTATTGCTCTTGGAAGTGATCATACCGATGATTGCCTTGCCTAGCTTGACAAATTGTTAAAGCTGCATATATCAATATTTTAGGGTTCTGCAAAAGCAAACGAGAAGTTCAACACAGGGATCACTACGATTTTCTTCATCTTACAAGGGAACAACCATAATACGAAAAGGAGAAAAGTGCATTACCCATACATAGAAGTACCCACCAGGAAACTTTCTCCTCGACAGATCTAGAGGAGTTTCCCCATTGTTATTTGTTAAATTCAAGTGTACTCCCCTGTTCTTCAGTAGAGAACAAAAAATTTGTAGGACCCCAAGCTGTACTGCTGAGTGTAGCGCAGTGTTCCCATCATTATCTTGCATATTCAGAATCCAAGCTAACTTGGGAATTTGGCAAGCATACGTGACTATATTCCAGTTTTTCCTTTCGACAGCAACATGAAGGAAAGTCCTTCCCTTGGCATCGCGCAAACCAGCGATCTCAGGAGATTCATTAATAAATTTGATTGCGGTCAAATCCTCACCTAAGGAGGCAGCGACGTGTATGGGGAACAAACCTTTGTGGTCTGACTGATACAATTGTGCTGGGTTAGCCTGCAGCAATTGGTCGAATGAAATGCCCCAATTACTGGGTGAAATCCCAGGAAACATCCACCGGGATGTCACGTCGTCTTCGGCTGCAATCCGTAGAAGTGATGCAGCAAAGTGGAGAGGCGTGCTCCCGTTTTTGTCTGCTTGTTCTGTAAGGTCGTCCTTCCATTTCCATTCCAGTAGCTTTTTGTCGTCACTGCAAATGGGATGTTTGTGTCAAACTAAGCAGAGCGAAGACGAATCAACCTAGTTAGTGACCAGCTACACAACAAAAAAAATCTTATGTATAGAAAAGAGACTTGCTACACTATTGAAAAGCAACTTGCAATGTGTTCAGCCCAGGGATCAAAATTTCGTTTTTGAGAAAAAACCAGGGTGGGCCGAAATCTGAAATTTCGGCGAAATTCGGAAATTTCGGATGAAATCTATTCAAAATTCAAAAACCAAAATTCAAATCCGGTTCATTTGGCACCGAAATTTCGCCCAAATTGCATTGACTGAAAATTAGTTCAAACGATGTCGAAAAATTTTGAAATTTTTTTTAGGTTCCTGACACATTAGAGATGTTCTCATAAAATTTTTAGGTGATTATCAGTTCTGTGGATTTTTAAAAAATTCAAACATTGGTACTGTCCTGATGAAACATTGATCGGCAAGTTTGAACCGGATGAAAAATAGTACAAACGACGTTAGAACATTTTGAAATTTTTTATGGAGATTACTAATATATTTTTAATATTTCTATAAAAATTTAAGATGATGATAAAATGTGACGGATTTTTAAAAATTCAAACAATGGAACTGTCTTGGTAAAGCGCTGAGCGCAAGATTCATCCGAATGAACATTAGAACAAACGAGCTTATAAAATTTTGAAAATTTTTCTAGATGTTCCTGACACATCCATAATATTCTCATAAAATTTTCATATGATTACCAAGTGTCATGAATTTTTAAAAATTAGAACAGTGCTACTATCCTGTTAAAAAACCGATGATCAATACATAGATTTAATTTAGCAATAAAAAAGGTTTAAATTTTTTAAAAATTTCACATAAGGGTGAAAATAAAATGATTAATATCTCATAAATATTTTGAATTATGATCACGCTCCAGTGAATTTATAAAATTATTATAAGGCACAGTGCCATTTATGTTCTTTCTCTGTTTGATTTTTGAAATATAATACAACAAATTAAGTTCAGTGCTTACTGCATTGATAGATTTTATTGAGCAAGCAAATAAAGCTGAAATTTTTTAAAAAATTTATAGAATGGTACTGAGGAAATTCTTAATCTGTTATAAAAATTTTAGATGACGATCACACTCGAGAAAATTTAGAAAAATCTAACAAGTTTACTGTCCCAATTATGTCCATTCTGTTTTTGAATTTTTAAAGATAAAGAATGATGTTAAATTATTTTTAAAATTTTTTTATGATCCTAAACTACTAAGGATGGTAGCATAAAATTTTCAGATCATTATCAAGCTTTTAATTTTTTAAAAATCTGACAGTGTTTCTGCCCAAATTTTAAAAAATCTCAAAAATTAGTTTTTCATCAAATTTTCATGGAACATTACTATAGTCTTGGGCATCACAACCGCCTATTAGAAGCGGTTTGGTGCGAACCCGTTGTGATGTTCGCACTGAAGCGGTTCGTGAGGCAACGGTCCGGAGGCTTTGAAGCGGTTTGAGACACGAACCGCTTCGAATGTTGAGTTCTAGAAGCGGTTCGGTCTCAAACCGCTTGATTTTTAGAAGCGGTTTGAGACAAGAACCGCTTCTAGAACTTAATATTCGAAGCGGTTCGTGTCTCAAACCGCTTCTAAGCCCTCCCACAACTCATTTAAACCCTTCTTCCTCCACGAGCCAGTGATACGATCGAGCAGAGAAGGGTTGGCCAGTATGTTCTTGGGGAGGTGTTGTCCAAATTTTTAATTTGGGGTGATTAGCTCCAAATTAAGTGTTTCAAGGTTAGTAACATCATGTGAACATCCTTCTCACCTAGAGATTGCTATTTTTTCAATGGATGTGGAGAAATCTTGAACTTTTAAGCAAGATCACCATGATCAAAAATTAGTTTTGTATGCTTGTTTTTGTTGTTGTATGAAGATGTAGGGTGGAGATCTAGTTCAAAATATGACATTACACAAGGTAAAGGTGATTGGAAGCTTTAGATCTAGGTGGTTGTTAGCTTTATAATCTTAAATATCACAATATTGCAAGGAAGTAGTTATTGGTGTATGAAATAAAATAGAAAAACATGTGTAGAAGGATAAAAAATAATTACAAAGGTAGGAAGGGATACAAAATAATTAGAAAGGTAGGTCTTTAATTGGATGACGGTGTAGGTGGAGGTTTTTTTGTTGGGTTTAAGTGGTTGTGAGCTTTAGATTTTTAAATGTAACTATAAGTTACGTTATAATTTTTGTAACGAAATTTGTTATAATTTTTAATGAAATTATAACTTGGTGTAGATGAATCGGCAATGGATGTACAATACGGACCGTTGCTCCAGAGAGTTCATTGATGGCGTGCAGGCTTTTCTCGATGTGGCCGTTGCATTTTTGCCTCCAAGCAGCTTCATATGTTGTCCGTGTGTAGATCGCAAGAATGAGAAGGAGCACTCCAGTGATGGCAAGTTATGAACCATTTGATCATGAGAGGTTTCATGCCAAACTATACCTGTTGGACCAACCATGGCGAAGTTGAGGTGATTAGCGAGGAAGACGATGAAGAAGGCGAGGAAGAGGAAGATGGATTCAACAGTATCCCGGATGGCACGCAATCTTGTTCGTGGAAGAAACACTTGGTGACTTTGGTGATGATGAGCTAGACCAGATCTTTGCGTGGCGGAGAGAGACTACAGATGAAAGACAGGTTCGAGAAGTTTGGCGCATGTTAGAGGACCACGAACTCCTTTGTACCCAAAGCGTAAGGGGGCCACACAAAGCTGCGTACCTAATGGAACTCATGCAATGGAAGGCTACAAATGGTGTGTCGATAAGGGATTCAATGAGTTGTTATCACTCGTAAAGAAGTTGCTTCGAAGATAACACTCGCCTGAATCTACATATGAAGCCAAGCAAGTCGTCATCCTTTGGGATTGGAAGTCTGAAGATACACGCATGTCCTAATGATTGTGTCCTGTATCGTAATGAGTATGCCGATTTGGATGTGTGTCCAGTGTGCAAAGAATCACGGTATAAGGTGAAGCGTGACGATCCAGGTGAAATAGATGGGGAGCGTAAGAAGAAGAGACCTCCAGCTAAAGTGTTGTGGTATTTCCCTGTGATCCCCCGATTGAAACGTATGTTTGCTAACAAAGCGCATGCCCAGATGATGCGTTGGCACAAAGAAGAGCGTAAGGACGACGGGATGCTTAGACACCCTGCAGATGGCTCACAGTGGAGGAAAGTCGACCGGACGTACCCAGACTTCGCAGATGAGGTGAGAAACATAAGGTTTGGGTTGAGTACCGATGGGATGAATCCTTTCGGAGAATTGAGCAGCAGCCATAGCACCTGGCCTGTTACACTATGTATCTATAACATTCCTCCATGGCTGTGCATGAAGCGAAAGTACATCATGATGTCGTTGTTGATCCAAGGCCCCAAGCAACCTGGAAATGACATCGATGTCTACCTGAAACCATTGGTTGAAGATCTTGTGACGTTGTGGGATGATGGTGCAAGGGTATGGGATGAGTACAAAAGGGAGTATTTCACCCTATGTGCATTGTTATTTGTAACAATCAATGACTGGCCTGCTCTCGGTAACCTGTCCGGCCTAACTGTCAAACGATATAGAGCCTGCATCCAGTGCTTAGATGAAACGAACGGCATGTACATGTACCTGAAAAACTCTCAAAAGGTTGTGTACATGGGTCACCGTAGGTTTCTTCCTACGAGTCACCCGTTGCGGAAGAAAGGCAGGAAATTTAACGGGCAACCAGACCTTCGTGCAAGGCCTCAGCATCGTAGTGGGCCACGTGTTTTTGCTATGGTAAATGATTTGAAATTAGTATTTGGAAAGGGTCCTGGAAGCAAACATGTGCAGAATGAGGATGGTCAGGCACCCATGTGGAAGAAGAAGTCAATATTTTGGGACTTGCCTTATTGGGAAGTCATGGAGGTTCGTCACTCACTTGACTTCATGCACATCACGAAGAATGTCTGCTTGAACCTGCTAGGCTACATAGATATGTATGGAAAATCGAAAGATACACTGCAAGCTCGGAAGGACCTTAAACTCTTGGGCCGAGGAACGACCTACATCCCAAAAAAGAGGAAAGGACAACATTACCTACATCCTGCGAGTTACACTCTAAGCAAAGAAGAGAAAAAAGCATGATAGAGTTCTGAGCGAGCAGGAAGGTCCTTCCGGATACTCCTCGAATGTAAAGAGACTCGTAAACACGAAAGAGAATAAAATCGTACACATGAAATCCCATGACTGTCTTGTGTTAATGACACAGTTGCTTCCAGTGGCTGTGAGAGGCATACTGCCCGAGTGGGTACGGGGGACAATCACAAAGCTGTGTTCTTTTTTCAACGCGGTTTTACAGAAGGTCATCAACCCAGATAAACTAAGTAAGCTGCAGGATGACGTGGTACAAAGTGTGGTTAGTCTTGAGATGATCTTTCCTCCTGCATTCTTTGATATTATGGTTCATCTCACTGTTCACCTTGTCAAAGAGATAGGTATTCTCGGACCCGTGTATCTACACAACATGTTCCCTTTCGAGAGGTACATGAGTGTGCTAAAGAAGTATGTCCATAACCGTTCTCGTCCGGAAGGATGCATTACCGAGGGTTATGGGACAGAGGAGGTGATTGAGTTTTGTGTGGATTACATTAATGATCTAAACCCGATCGGCGTCCTATATCACGCCATGAGGGAGGCTACGGGAAAAGGGACACTAGGAAGGAAAGCAATTGCATGTAATGATCTTCTTACATTTAAGCAAGCACATTTCACGGTTTTGAAACAATCAGGTAGTAGTGGCCCGTATGTCCTTGAGCACAAGAGTATTCTACGCCGCGATTTCCCGGGGAGGTCTGAGAATTGGATAACACTGAAGCACATGGATTCTTTTGGCGCTTGGTTACAAAAGTACATCCTTTTGAAAGGGTCAGACAATGAACAGTTGCAATGCTTGGCTCGGGGACCATCTAGTGAAATCGTGACATTCAAGGGGTATGAGATAAATGGTTACACATTCTACACGGATCCCGGATACAAGAGCACCAACTGAATAGCGGTGTCCGTATAGGCGCCAAGACAACAAAGGCAAGGTGGATACATATTATGGTTTCATAGAAGAGATATGGGAGCTTGACTATGGACCTTTGAAGGTCCCTCTATTTAAGTGCCAATGGGTCAAACTGACTTCAAGCGGCGTGAAGATCGACAAATACGGTATGACAATCGTGGACCTCACGCAAGTCGGCTATAGGCGCGAACCGTTCGTCCTCGCGAACGATGTGAGACAGGTCTTCTACGTAATGGACATGTCAAGCAAACCTAAGAAGTAGAAGGACAAGCAGAAAGATTGTAGTACTAAGCCAAAGCGACACGTGGTTCTCCAAGGCAAGCGAAGGATTGTTGGAGTTGAGGGCGTCACGCAGACGAGGAAGAGTATAGTCGATTCGACGAGATCCTCCTTTCATTGTGAATGTCGACATAAGCCTCCTCAATGACATAGATGTGGATACTCCTTTCATACGTCGCGATCATAATGAAGGAACACTTGTAAAGACAAAATGCGTTACTACTTAAGATGTACCACTCTTGTATGAACTATGTATATGTAACACGGGTCTTCTCTTGTATGAAGTGTTTATTTGGAATGAATGTAAAGTGCCAAAATTCTGGAATGAAACTAACGTGCTAAAAGCTTTTTTTAAAAATTGTGAAATGAAAGTGAAGTGGTAAAAGCTTTTTTAAAAATTATGGAATGAAACTAAAGTGCTAAAAGCCTTTTTTAAAAATTGTGAAATGAAACTGAAGTGCTAAAAGCTTTTTTAAAAATTATGGAATGAAACTAAAGTTCTAAAAGCATTTTTTAAAAATTCTGAAATGAAATTGAAGTGCTAAAAGCTTTTTTAAAAATTCTGACATTAATTTTACAAGCGGTTGGTACTAACAACCGCTTGTATATATTAATCTTACAAGCAGGGTTTGAACCGGGATGGACGAGCCCGCACACTCAAACGCCACGCGCTAGCCAGGGGGGAGGAAGAGATCTTATCAAACGATATGGGCACCATATCCTTTTTAATATAACTGGGGTGGCACTTCTACAAGCGGTTGGTATTAATAGCCGCTTGTAGCTTGCTATCTATAAGCGGTTGGTAATATGAACCGCTTGTAGCTTGCTCTCTACAAGCGGTTGGTAATAATAGCCGCTTGTAGAAGTTCTCACACTACAAGCGGTTGGCTCTAAAAACCACTTGTAGAAATATTTTACAAGCGGTTGGTAATACCAACCGCTTGTAGAAGGCCTTCCACAAGCGGTTGGTATTAAAAACCGCTTGTAGAAGTGAGTTCCCTGTATAAGGTAAAGAGACCAAAATTTTCTAAGTTCCCGCGCTCTCAGTCCCGAAATTTTTCTAAGTCCCCGCTCTCCAGACCTCCTGTGTCTCACCGCCGCCGCTGCCTCCTGTGTCTCTCCGACCGTCGCCGCCATTGCCTCCGTCGAGACCCCGCGCCGCCGTCCTCGTCGATGCTGTCGCCCTCCTCCGCCACTCCATCCCGGCGCCACTCCTCCCAGCGCCACCACCCAGCCAGCTGGTGCCCTCGTCGCCGCCGCCACTCCACTCCGCCGGCGCCTCCTCCGCCACCTCGCCGACGCCTCCTCCGCCACCAAGCCGCCGCCACACCGCCATTCCCCCCCGGAGGACCGAGGTACAGCTGTGCACGCCGTCGTCCTCCCTCTCTAATTCGGTTGCCCACAAGGTGTTCGATGAAATACCCAGTAGGTGTAAAAACGAGATTTTAGGTGTGATGATGTGCCTTGCTGTGGCTGTGATGATGCGCCTTGCTGCGGCTGTGATGATGATTGTAGGTGTATGCTGATTTTATATATAAATCATTAGGGGGGAAGAATGAGGGATGAGGAAGAAGGGCTGGCTATGAGAGAAAGTAGGGATGGATAGGATTACTTGCTGCCTGTTCTTGCTGCCTGATTTTTGTCTAAGTAATTTGGAGATAGCAGGCATTAGCTACTCTTATACATTTCGGTTATGCATTAGCTACTTACTGTCTTTTGCAAGCGAACTCTTATACTTCAGTGAGATGTGCAGTAGAATTTGTGAAAACATTTATGCCCTCAGGGACATGTTATCACCATCTATCCTTTATTCCGATTGATATCCTGAAATTATGGCACTCTTGAGTGCAAGAGGTTTGGTCGATGAAGATAAGGACTCGATAAAATTTGTTAATAAAAAAATAATGAATCATTCTTATTCCACACTAATATGATTTTCAAAAAATGAAATAAGGTTATAAATCCACAACTAGAATGTTAGTAGTCTATTACACCAAAAGCATCGCGATCATTCCATATCAACCAAGCGCGTCACCTCGTGGCTTTCTTCTCGATAGTGTATCGTATGCTCTCTGGCAGCCCATCGCTTTATCGTTTGCGGCTGATGATCAATCGATTTTGATCATCACCGCAAGTTCCAAAAGCATGGCCGCCGAAAGCATACGATACATCGAGAAGAAAGCCACGAGGTGACGTGCTTGGTTGATATGGAATGATCGCGATGCTTTTGGTGTAATAGACTACTAACATTCTAGTTGTGGATTTATAACCTTATTTCATTTTTGAAAATCATATTAGTGTGGAATAAGAATGATTCATTATTTTTTGTTACAAATAAGTATATGTGAATTGTCAATTGTATATGTATCATGTGAAATGTGTAAGTATATGTGAATTGTCAATTGTATATGTATCATGTGAAATGTGTAAGTATATATGAATTGTCAATTGTATATGTATCATGTGAAATGTGTAAGTATATGTGAATTGTCAATTGTATATGTATCATGTGAAATGTGTAAGTATATGTCAATTGTCAATTGTTTATGTATCATGTGAAATGTGTAAGTATATTTGAAATATCAAATTGTATATATATCATGTGAAATGTGTTAGTATATGTGAAATATCAAATTGTATATATATATCATGTGAAATGTGTTAGTATATTTTCAAGTCCAAATAATATTATATTTGTATAAGTATATGTGAAATTGTATATATATCATGCTTGTGTTGTAATCTGTAATATGGTTGTTTATGTCAACATTTTTTTCGGAATTAGGATAGATGGTGCAACCAGGACGTGGTGACCCTAATTTCGATGCGGGAGAACAGTTCTTGTTGGACTCCATCGCGCTGGGTAGCATCGAAGGTGATGCTAACGCTGCTGCCGGTGAGGCTGTCGAGGCTGCAGCCGATGAAGCCATTGACAGTGGAGCCGCTAATGTTGGTTCCGGTGAGGCCGTCGAGGCTGCAGCCGATGAAGCCATTGACGCTGGAGCCGCTTCGATCGATAACTCGGTTCGGCGAGGATGAGGTATAGCCGAAGAATATAATCCTGTGGACATGCTAATTAATCGTGATTCATTAATATAATACACTCGACACGTTTATACATATGTTTGTGTATTTCAAGCCCCATACATCGAGCAACCAACCCAAGCATCGGGGACCTAACAAGAAGCCATCCACAAAGCACGTGTTTACCGGCGTTAACAACGAAGGATGCGGTTGCCCTCTTTCGGCGATCGGGCGTACAACAACGCTTGCGGTTATCACGTGAGGATCAAGTCCCAATTAGCATCGTAAAATGGGCGAAGTTCCTCAAGCTACCAAGGACATGCTCGGCAAGATATTAAGGAAAATTTCACATTTCCTCAAGGGTCCAAGATAAGGCCAAGAAATTCACTTTGAAGAAAATGGCAACCATGTTTTAGGCGTGGAAGACGTCTCACCCGCAAGTATGTGCAGAAGGGAGAAAGACCCGACTTCAACCAATTTCCTAAGCTGGCGGATCACTGGCAAGCATTCGAGGAGTACAAGCTGTCAACTGAAGGCCAGGCCGCGAGTCAGAAGAACAAGGCCAATTCACAGATGAAGAAATACCACCACCATCTTGGCACCGGTAGATACCTCAAGGCTGTACCAAAATGGGAGAAGCGGGAAGCAGAATTAATGGCGAAGGACGTCACACCGGCTACCACTTTGTGGGAAGAGCGCCTGCGCAATTGGTTCATGGGTCACGGGGGGAGCCTTTCAGATGACGGCAGCTTGGTGATGGCACCAGGAGTGCAAGAGGCTGGTCAAAGGATTGTACAAGCTGCCGGCGATCTCGGCGAATGCGTTCGTGCGGATAGGGAGAATGACGAGCTAACACATGCCCTTCAAAACCCTGAGCACTCGGGATGGACACGAGGTATGGGCAAGCATACGCCGTGGAAGTATGGTTTCGCCAAGGATACGAATACGTACAGGAGCCGGCAGAGAAGCAAAGCAAGAGAAGCATATAAAGTGTACCAATTGGAAGAAGAGCTCAGAGCAACCCAGGCTAGCATCGGCGACATAATTGCGCAACAAGTACAGATTGCCCTCAGCAACCTTCAGGGACTAGGTCCGAGCAATCAGCCGGACGTCGTGGTCAGCCCCTCCGCGGCGGAGTAGTTGCTGCGTCCACCGGGCCCCTCAAGCGGAGAACTTGCTGGCCCGTTACCCGTGGATGACATAAGGGTTCGCCGCCAGTGTGAGCTACACGTTGATCGCGTAACCTCTCCATCAAGGTGGCTTACGACATGGCATTTCCAGTGGAGCAAGGCCAGATGTTCCACTACAACGAGATACCCCCGGGTTACTCGAAGGTCGCGGTGGAGGAGGTGCTGAGCGGATTTGATGAACTTGACCTCGATATTGCTGGAGGCGACGGCGTGACCAAGCTTGGATAGGCCCTCCACAGTATCATCCTCTGGCGCAAACGGTACATCATATTTCCAGATGGTGTTGAGGCGTCATCTCCACCACGGCAACCCACGCCTCCTCCAACGTCACCTCCACGCAATGCCTCGCCAGCAAAACAGAGCACGCCTCCTCCACCACCTGCTCCATGCAGAAGCCCTACTCCGCCACCACCATCTCAAACAAAAACGAACCCCCCCAGGAAAACCACGCCTCCACCATCTCCTCCGAGGAAGAAGCTCGATAGCAGAAAGGCTCCTCCACCTGCTCCCAAGGCCTCCTCCAGCCAATCAACAAAGATAAAGGAACCTCCAAAGAGGGCATATGATATGACTAATGAGGTGAGTGACACGGTCATGAAATCAGAAGTGGCTGCACACTTCACCAAAAAAAAGCCAGAGCCAAAGAAGGTACCAATTGATCCAAAAGCGGCGGAACACTTCGCGACATGCCGTGCAAAGCCGCTGCCTGTGTCGTCCAACTATGAACGGACAATAATAAAGGCTACACAGAAGAATAAACGTGGTCAGGCGGCAGCGTCAAAGAAGAAGATAGACCAAGCTCAGGAGAACCTCGAGAGGTTTATGAAGGAGGCAGGAATCAGTTCCACAGCTGCAGCTCTTGGATTAATAGATGATCTTCCAATGGCAGAGGTCAAATGGCAATATCAGTTGGGCCGGGAGCTGATTGACCCTAATGAGATAAAGGATCTGCCAACCAAGATGCGGCAATTTCACGAATGGTACATGACAGAGTCCGCTCAAGGAAGAATGATGTTCCCCCTCCGTTTCAAAGAAGAAGATTTCTATCGCGGAGACAACAGCATATGGCTCGAATTCGAGGACTTCTACAATATTTACCATGCCGACTCCATCAACGTGTCTCTCATGAGATGCTGGTGCCTGTAAGTGTCAAGCTCATACCTTTACCATGTGCTTCCTCGTACAATAAAATTGCAACTCTTAAACTTATACCTTTTCTATGTAGAATGGAGATACAACGATGTAGAAAAGAGAACATCTTCAACGTGGGCTTCATCGACCCAGAGATTGTTAACGAGTACGTCTTTGGATTGACCCATGGCCGAAAGGCTGTTGAAGATTACATTCTCGATGCATTCTTGGGACAGCACTACAAACCGTACATACTTCTACCCTTCAACTTCGAGTACGTATATATACAACCTCTCGTTCTTATATTTTTCAAGGCATTGATAATACTACTAGCTAGTTACATATATGTTGCAATACATGAATAGGTTTCACTGGATCCTTCTTGTCATCAAGCTTGATAGCAGCCAGATCATTGTTCAAGACTCAAAAAGGACTCCGGTGGAAAAATATCAATATATCATTGACACCTTAAACAGGTATATAGCACATATATATACGATAGTTTTCCTTATTATATATATTGAAATACCTTGCTAATTCCAACTCTGATAATTACTATTCATACTAACGCATCACACAGGGCATTCGCAAAGTTTCGAAAGAAGCACCAAGGAGATTTCGAGAACGAATTTGATGTACAAATAAGCACTCGAGTACGTATTAAAGAATATTAATATGTCGTAACAGTTTTTCATCCCAATAATAATTGTATTTTTTTCAAATTTCATCACAGGTTCTACAATAGACGGAAGGAAACAACTTATGTGGCTATTATGTGTGCCACTATATGCAATGTATTTCCCACGGCGATGTGCCGACAACCAACGCCGAGGTAGTGTACTATTGAACATGTCAATTTCTTAGTACTTACACTTTAATTACATGTCCAGAGATTTATTTACTTCCCGCTTTGGCAGCCCAACATCGATGTGCAAGGCGTGATCCCGCCGCACCGGGTTGCAGCAATCCAAGAACAACTCATCGGCTTTATTGTCGACGAGATTGTATCCACCAAAGGCGAGTTCCACGCAAATGGTTGGAGACCTTGTCCTGATATAAGGACAGGTGAACTGACATCATCATCGACCAAGGGCACAAAGAGCGACGCACGCAAGAAATGAGCTCAAGATTCCCCTTTTATTCTTTGAAACTTGTAAAAAGTGGCTTATTATTTCATGTGTTCATCAACTTGTTCATTTTTTAGTCTATTAAGTTCGTATTTTCCTGTAAATGAACCTGTAATTATCTGAATGAGTACGCATGAATAATATATATTTAATTATTGTGTCAAAAGAACTCCTGTAGATCTATTTATTTTAATTGTCAAAATCTATATCAAAAACCCCTCTGAAAACATATTCTATATTGAATATAATCAAAACGCTGTGCTTATGCTGTCAACCTCTTTACAAGCGGTTGGTAACTACAACCGCTTGTAGAGAGCCTCTCCTCAAGCGGTTCGTAATACCAACCACGTTTGGAGAGAGCCTCTCCTGGCGGTTTGTAACACCAACCGCTTGTGAAACCGAAGCGGTTGAGAACTGCTTGTGATACCCGACGGGTATCACTTTCATGATTGCTTACAAGCGGTTCTAAAACCGCTTCTGAAAGCGGTTTCGAATCGCTTGTGCATGCCCGATCCCTAGGAGTGGAAGATCACTTTCTAATAGGTTATTGGACCAAATCCGGTGCTCAAATTTCAAAATCCGGATTAAAAACCCAAAATTTCGGCGAAATTTCCCGCAATTTCCGAAATTACTGTACCAGTACTGTAGCAAAATTTTAAATTCGGCCGGTACTACAAAATTCAGGGGGGTTCCGAAAAGCGAAATTTCACCGAATTTCGGCGGTTTTTTTATCCCTGGTTCAGCCAACATATCGTAATATATCTCACTGGTGGTGTACATACCGTAAAGCCCCCACTACATTTGGAGAGACATGGCAGAACAATGTAGCGTCCAAAAACAATTACTAGCTAGGTACGTTCTCTTTTGCATCAACGGAAGGTGAGATGGGCACGTCAACTAAAGAGTAATATACAAACACGGATACGTTGATGTTAAGCAAATTCACGGACGTCTGTGGGAAACTCGTCATGCGGATGCCCACATCCATCGTCCACTGCGCATGCACGAGCATTGTGCACTGCGAGTCGAGTGGGTGTCCGTCGGAAAAAAGTTATCGTGTTGTCGTTTTCTTCGCCTTCCGAATTCACAGACGAGCACGTCGCGTGCACTCGTTCCGGGTGAGCACACCGGCCCCGTGGACCTCTCCTTCCATTCTCTGTGTGGTCGCCTCGCCGTAGCGCTATCATGGCGATGCAGCTTTGTTCCCAGATAACCCGTGGGAAATTCTTTTATACGGGGATGGAAACGGAGACGGGAAGATTTTATCCCCAGCCACTAGCTACCTTATATGGGGATGGGAATAATGCTAGGAATATCAAGCAATTCAGACCCATCAGTTTGCTGAATTGTAGTTATAAAATCATTACTAAAGTGCTTACGAACAAGATTAGTCCTGTTTGTAATAGGATAATTTCTTATAATCAAACTGCTTTTTTGAAAAATAGGTATATTTTAGAAAGTGTAGTGACTGCCCATGAGGTTATTCATAAGATTCATAAAAAAAAAGAGTGTGGTGTTGTTCTGAAGTTGGATTTTGAGAAAGCTTATGACAAAGTTAATTGGGACTTTCTAATGGATATCCTGAATAAGTGGGGTTTCGGTAAAAAATGGCAAGGTTGGATTTACTCTTTGCTGCATAAAGGTTCGGTAGGGATTAAAATCAATAATGTGGAAAGTGACTTCTTCCAGACTGGTAAAGGGTTGAGACAGGGTGATCCGTTATCTCCTATTCTTTTTAATGTGGTTGCGGACGTTTTTACCAGGATCCTTCAGAAAGCGGCAAACAATGATTTTTTGGAAGGGCTCTGTGGTGATTTTTGTCCCAAGGGTATTATTAGTCTGCAATACGCTGATGATACCCTATTGTTTATTAAGAATAATGAGAGTTTTGTTTTACATCTTAAGTGGTTCCTTACTTGCTTTGAGCAAATGTCGGGTCTGCGTATTAATTTTCACAAAAGTGAGTTGATTCCAATGGGGTGTGTTGAGAATGAAGTTGACAGGTTTGCTAATATTCTTTGCTGTAAAGTTGGTTCTTTTCCCATCAAGTATCTTGGAGTGCCTCTTCATTTTGAGAAGCTCAATCGTAATGATTTACAACCGTTGGTTGATAAAATGTTAACAAGAATTGCTGGCTGGAGGGGTAAGTTACTTTCTTATGGTGGGAGGTTGACGCTTATTAAAGCTTGTTTAGCAAGTATTCCTATGTACCTGATGTCTTTTCTCAAGTTTCCTAAGTGGGCTATTGATCTTTTAAATTCTCATATGGCCAGCTGTCTCTGGAATGATTTTGAAGGTCATAATAAGCTTCATCTTGCTAATTGGCATTTAGTTTGTATGAATAAGGAGTTTGGTGGGCTGGGTATTCCTAATATTAGAGATCTTAATTTGTGTCTGCTAGCATCCTGGGTTAAAAGGCTATATGCTAATGAAGATAAGCAGTGGGTGAATTTGCTTAAATTTAAATATAAATTTGATACCCCCAATATCTTTGCTTGTCATACTGATCATGCTTCTGTTTTTTGGAAAAGTGTCCTGTGGGCGGTGCAGGCCACCAAGTTTGGCTACAGATGGGTGGTAGGTAATGGTAAAAAAGTTCGGTTTTGGGAAGACATATGGTTTGGTGTTTCTTGCCTAGCTATTCAATTCTCGGATCTTTATGTTCTAGTCAATGAAAAAGGTGTTTCTATTGCGGATATTTGGGATGGGACTAATGTGAAATGTACTTTTAGAAGGTCTTTTTCGGAAAATTTGATGATTAGATGGTTCGAGCTCACGGAAGTGGCTAATAGTATTACTCTTTCTGATGAGGATGATTCTTTGGTTTGGCAGTATACTAGCACTGGTGTTTACTCGGTAAAATCTCTCTATGCTATAATTAATTTCAGGGGGGTTACTCCGGTTTTTATTCCGGCTGTTTGGAAGTTGATTGTTCCTCCTAGGGTTCAGGTTTTCCTCTGGTTGTTGTCTCATAACAAGCTCATGACTAAAGATAATCTGAGGAAGAGAGGCATTTATAAAGGTCGTGCCTGTTATTGCTGTAATGAGGATGAATCGGTTACTCATATTTTCTTTGTTGGTTGTGTTGTGGCTCATAGTGTTTGGAGACTCGTTTCGATTTACTTCGATTTAGACATTGGTTTTAATTTTGATTCAATTGCTCATTTCTGGCTGAGTAATGATAAAAATGGTGCTCTTAACTCGATTTGTGCGAGTGCTCTTTGGAGTATTTGGTTGTTTAGAAAATAACATGATTTTTCGCTTTCAGGATTGGTTAAATGCCAAAAACGTGTGGAGAAAGATGCTTTTACTGCTAAAGAAGTGGAGCCCTTTGTTTGCAGGGGAGATGAATGCCAAAATAGCGCGGTTCTGTGACTATTTGGACTTCAATTTACGTGTGCCGTTGGCTTTGGAGTTTTGACAGCAGAAGTATTGGTGGAAGATCGTTTTTCTGTGAGGGGGTGACATGTTTTTGGCGATTGCATTGGAGTCTGGATGGAAACCTACATCTTGTTCACCAGGAAAGAAGTTTTCGGTGTTCTCTGGAGATGCTGCTCGGTTTTAGCTCTTTGTGTTTTGCTGTTAAGTTTAGTTGGAGTAATCAGAACTTGTTGGTTATGGCATGAGTTGGGTGAGTGGTGGTATTAGACCGGTTATGGCTGTTGCCCTGGGTGTGGTTTTGAAATGATGAGACTCTGAATGTTTGTTTTTCCAGTTTCTTAAATGGAACTGGAACATCTCGTGATGTCCTTTTGATCTAAAAAAAATATTCCCCTGCCCCCCACCTCACTCTACTCCCCATGTATAGTCATATATATGTAGATTAGTACACCTATATAGCTAAAAAACATGAGAAATTTTACAGTGGATAACATAGGTAGTAAGTAATGGCAGTAGAATTCAATTCTAACCATCTATTTCTTAAGGGTATTTTTAGACTTTTTCTATCTATTTATCAGGGGTATTTTAGACTTTTCCTAATTCGTTCACAGTTTTAGATTCACCAAATACCTGGTGATCTTGAGAGCCTTCTTATCCATTCATTTGCTATTCATTAAGATCATATGACGTGTTTTACTGTAGAAGACAAATAGTATGATAGATTTTTTTACCTTTTACTCCTTTCTAAATTTTACTACTAATACTATAGGTAGTAGTATAACTAGAACTAAATTGATTTCAGCTATTAGATTCAAAGGAATGAACGGCTTATATTGATTTTAATCCATTGTAAAAGAGCTAAAAAAACATAGGTATTTTTGTCCATCCTGACAACGTCTCGCGAGCAACCCACACTTTTGGGTGCAATCGGCGCCACACAGTCAGTTGGGGCACCAAGTGAACATGAAAATTTTCCAGAAATTGCTAATTTATTCTACTTATGCATAAAAATTTTAATTTCAAATCATTGAATGCTCAGAGTAGGAAACTTAGAAAATTTTGACAGCTAGATCAAAGGAAAAGGGAATAAGAAAAGATAATTAATGCTACTACTCACAACAAACTTACCATTTTTGTTTCTTCTAACACATATTGGTTTTAAAGTTAAACTCTTAGAGGGTAATACAAAACTCCACAGAATACATCATCAATTTTTTTTTGAACTTTTCATGTTTATTTGGTGCCTCAAAAACCAGGTTGCACCCAAAGGCAGGTGGGTTGCGTCTAATATGCTGTCCTTTTGTAGTGTACAGTATATAATATATATGGGTTGCTCTAATATGTTGCCATTTTCTGGTGTACAGAGTATAGCATATTTAATATTATTCTACCATCTCGTGAATTAATATACACACACAAATAGAAGTGCAGAAAAATGATAGAAGAGCCTGGATTTCTCATATGGAAAGAGTGGGGTACCTGGACCACGAAGAACCGCAGCATGCAATGCATTTTGTCCATTTGGTCCGGAATACGAAATGTTTCCTTTACTCTCATCATACAGTGAACACGCAATGAGGTCCTTCTCCAGTAAGATCGCTAGGTACAAAGGCGAAGCGCCGTCCTCAGGAAAATTACCCAATTCTGGATCAGCTTCCATTAGCAGCTTAACAATATGATTATTACCAATGCGGACAGCCTCATGCAAGGCCGTCTCCTTTCGCTCATCCTCCTTTCTCACGAGTTCCTTGAGCTTCTCGCCACCTTCATCCTCAGCCCTGGCCAAACCAATGAGATGAGACACCATTTTGGATTGTCCAGCCCTGGCAGCACAATGCAGGGGTGTGTCACCCTTCCCATTGGTCGCAAACAGGAGGTACTTGGCCTTGCCGTATATCACGTCAGCACTCCTCAAATAGTTGTCAGCGTCGCCATAGGTGGCCGCTGCATGGAGTGCGGTGTCTCCTTCAACGGTGGCGCCCTCCAGAAGCAATGCTGCTAGGAGTGCTGGCCGCTCTGAGCGCCCAGGTGCATCTTCTCTATCGAGAAGATTACTCAGTGCTTGCCACTTTCCCTGGCATGCGTATGCTAGCAGTCGGGGATTTATGATCGCCGGGGGAGGATTCGACGCGGGAGTCAGCTGTTTGCTGGGCGCCATCACTACCACCATCGCCGTGGCATCTTCCTTGTTGAGAAGATCCTTCAGCCGCTGGCAGTCGCCACGGTCTGTGGCCATCATCAGCTTGGCCTCGATGGCCACCGCCGGAGCATCTGCCACCGTGGGCGAGTTGGGAGGTTGCCTCGCATCGCTCGACGCCATCAAACCGTGCCAGTTGCCGAGCCTCCGCTCAGTGAGCAAACGTACTTGATTGTAAAAGCTACCGGCTACGTACGAGTGTGTTCGTGTGTACATGCACAGCTCAGATATGCTCTCAATCTCCAATATGTATGATATGATCGCTCAGAGAATGCTAGCTCCCACGCTTTAACGAGGAGTTCAAAGATTGTTCCATATTGTCCTTTCAAAAAGAAAAAAAAGGAAAGAAGGAGAAAATGATTGCTCCATACATAGCAAGCATGACGATCACGTGTTGAGGAGGACCGTTGCCATGATGACATTGGATCGGAAGGAACGTGCTAAAACGTATAAAGAAACTTTGATGCTATTGAGACGAGGGTTAGTTTGAAATTTTTTGCAGCATCTCGGATACATGGTAGTTTCAAGCCCGTAGTAGCTTTAGGCGGAGAAGAATGAGCCACATGAGCTGAAGTTTCCACCTTAAAACAGGATGAGGCTTTTTTTTCCAGCTCCATTAATTCCCTTAGTCTGGTGAATCTATTTTTATTTCGGCTGTTGTCAGGATCCAAATATACAAATCCTAACTCTCTCTATATACTATACTAGTTCACACTACTACAGAACAAGTCATCACTGCCGGCTCGTCCACGCCATTACTGCCGGTTATGGGAGCCGGTAGTGATTGGTCGGCAGTGATACTCGGGGTTATCACTGCCGGCTCAGGAACCGGCAGTGATAATAGATATCACTGCCGGTTCATTGTACAACCGACAGTGATACTCGACTATCTCTGACGGTTTAAACTAGAACCCGGCAGTGATATTCGACTATCTCTGCCGGTTCACACTAGAACCCGGCAGTGATATATGGATATCTCTGCCGGCTTATACCAAGAACCGACAGTGATATATGTATATCACTGCCGGTTCTTGGACGAACCGGCAGTGACAACCCGTGGACTGAAAAAGATTGTAGATGTACTTCATAGATTACTCTACCTATGTATAAAATTAATACATATCAGGACATACAAAAGAGAGAACATTTTGAACAAGTTTCGACTCCTGCTCCCATGTAGCCAGCATCCCCTGGGAGCAATTATCATCGGACCCCCTGGGAGCAATTATCATCGGACTACACAGTGGGAAAAACTCAAGGTAAGATTGAACAAATGTGATTGCAAGTCGGGTCTTCCATGTCCTTGGGGCATGAGAAATCACACAGCCACCTGCAAACATCGGTGTTCACAGTGTGCTTCAGCTGTTCAATTGAAATATCCCCTGCCAACTTTGTCCACATGAACTCAAATCCTTCTTGCTCATGCGGGAACTCAAATCACTACAGGAAACGACATCAGTGTCGTCAGCCAAAATATCTATGTCGGCGGTTTCATAACCGACGACAAGTATATGCCCTGTATTGGCGGCAATAGACTAGCCCGACGACATACATACTCCCTGGCACGATGACTAGTTGGCGCAGGCAGGATTTTGAATTTCGTTTCCTGCGAAAAGTACCAGTGTCGGCGGCGAACAGCAAACCGATGACACAGTCCCTCCCCTTAACGGCAACCTAACGCCCAGGCGGAAGGACTTCAATGCGATCTCACATGGCAGTGGGCAGAACAACCTGTGTCGGTGGCAAATAATAAGCCGCGGACATAAAGGCGGTCCCACATGGCAGTGAAATTCAAAGCGGTCCCACATGACAACACCACCTTTGTCGGCGGCAAATAGAATACCGATGACATTATTAATTCCAAATGGGATGAGAAAATATTTTTGTTGTTTTTAAAATTTAGAAAAATCAAATATAGCTTTTAGAATGGTTGTTACGTACTCAACATACATTTGTATGAAATGTGGTTTATTTATTTTTAATTTAGTGGTATGTGACGGCGGTGTGTTTGTTAATTATACTCTCCTAGCTAAAGTTTCAATTAATGCACTTTCTAGTGACAATGCAACAGCTTTGAGAATAGTTTGTTGGATCTTTAGGGCAATCAGAATGTGGACCGACTGGGAGGTACGTAGCAATATCTTGACTACCTAGTATGCATATGTAGTTCTCGTGCTAGCTGTCAGCTGCTTGCAGGTGTTTCATGTGTTTTACCTAGAAGCAGTTGTGGAGGTTGACCTTTTCGAGCCGAGTGAGAGGGAAAGTGTATGGATGAGCTAGGATGGTATTTGCCATGTTGTGGAGGTGCATGCAGGCTGGTTCGATTGATACCGTGGAAGCGTAGAGGATTAGTAGTCGATACGTTGGAGCCTCTGTGTCGGCGGCTATGTGACAACCGACGACAAAAATGATACAGTGTCGACGCTTGTCACCAAACCGTCGATAAAGCTTAACACAAATGACTTAGTGTCGTCGGCTCAAAGTAGGCCGACGACACAGATCACGTGTCTCTGCCGGTGGGACCACCTACTGCTACGAAAGCTTGGGCCGTTTGACCTAGACACAAATGACACAGTGTCGTCGGTTCTTGGTAGACCGACGACATAGATCTCGTTTCTCTGCCGGTGGGACCACCTACTGCTACGAAAGTTTGGGCCGTTTGACCTAGACACAAATGACTCAGTGTCGTCGGTTCCAATTAGGCCGACGACACAGATCTCGTGTCTCTGCCGATGGGACTACCCACTGCTACGAAAGTTTGGGCCGTTTGACCCAGACACAAATGACGCAGTGTCGTTGGCGCTAAGGAGGCTGACGACACAGATCACGTGTCTCTGCCGGTGGGACCACCCACTTCTACGAATCAGTGTCGACGGTTCTAGGGTAGCCGACGACACAAGTATTGTATTTAACAAAATGGCCGGCCCGTGCACTAAGTCCCAGAGGACTTAGCACACTGCCCTCCGCGCCGCAATAGAGCCTCCGCGCCGCCTCCCGCATCGCGCCGCGCTTCCAGCGTCGCCCATGAAGCCTCCACGCGCCTCCAGCGCCAACCGCCGCCGACCACGCCTCCCGCGCCGCCTCTGGCGTCATGCGTTGCCTCCCGCGGTCTTCAATCTGCGGCGGCTACCTGCTGTTTCCAGGCGGCTCGGCGACTCGTGACGAGGACTCCCAAGCAGCCGGTGGCCTCCAGTGCGGCGGTTGGACCTCGCGCCTGCAAAGGTAAAGCCTAATGCCCAATTTGGTGCAGTTCATCCTAGATAAGAGCAATCGGTAAAAGATCTAGCTTTGTAACTCGTCATCTTGATAATGTGTGTGTACACGAGTGTTGTTGACATGTTTGCAGGTTTTTCATAGAAATTATAAGATCTCAGTACAGGAATTTGCATTGTAGTACACCCACGTGTATTGTTGAATGTTGGCAGATCTCTACATGCACTTGCCAATTTGATTTGGTTCAGAAAGTATTCGTATCCATCGTTAATTTTTTTTCTGCTTGTCTGCGAAACAAAAAATATGGTAGTCAGATATATGTTAGCAAGACGACTGAAAGGAGGAAAAAAACTTTCTGTGTCATAAATAATCATGTGCAGAGGTTCAATTGCCCATCTCTCTGGAAGGAAACAATGAAACTCCAAAAGAAGGGGCCACCCGAACGTTTCGAAGTGCAGGATATCATCGACTGGCATGACGATCTAGCGGATATCGGGTATGTGAAAGACTATGGTGAGGAGCACCATTGGACTCATAAGTGCAGCATCTACAACCTTCCTTATGCAAAAGACCTGAAGCTACCTCACAACATCGACGTGATGCACCAAGAGAAAAATATGTGCGAGTCAGTCGTGAACACAAACTGGGACATCCCACAGAAGACTAAAGATAACAAGAAAGCACGTCTGGACTGCGCTCTGATATGTGATCGGCCAGACATGAACCTCGATGAGAATGGGAGGAAACCTAGGGCAAAATTCTGCCTTACACGTGGGCAAATAAAGCAGATTCTTGATTGGATTAAGGAAAAGGTTAAATTCCCAGATGGTTATGTGGCGAACCTTCGACATGCCGTTAGTATAGAGCAATGCAAGTTAAATGGGATGAATGCCCACGACTACAAAGTCTTCATAGGCGTCTGTTTCGGTAGTGTGGTGTGGATATGTTGACGATGATATATGGATCACATTGGCAGAGCTTAGCTTCTTCTATCGAGAGCTCTGTGCAAAAGAGATATCCGCATCGAGGATGGAGGAATTGGAGAAGGACATTGTCATGCTTGTGACAAAGCTCGAGAAGATTTATGTCCCTGGGTTTTTCAATTGCATGCAACATCTACTAGTTCATCTGCCATATGAAGCAAAAGTTGGGGGCCAGCGCAGTTTAGGTGGATGTATGCTGTGGAGCGCATGATGAAAAGTCTTAGAGCGAAGGTGAAGAACAAAGCACGAGTCGAAGGCAGTATTTGCCGAAGCTTGGCTGATTCAGGAGATTGCCTACTTCACGGACAAATACTTTGCAACAAAAAACAAGGTCCATGTGCCACAACCAAGGTATAAGAAGGCACGTCGTAGAAGTACTTCCAACTTGGAGGTGTTCCATGACCAAGCCGGATGCAATGTCGGCAAAAGCACCACACGTGACTTGGATGCAGCGGAAAAAAATTTTATTCAGTTGTACGTGTACGACAACATGGATGAAATGAAGGTGTACATCGAGTAAGTCTCAATAAATGTCTGAAATAAGTCATAAATATGTACTTATGAAATAAATGTCTGAAATAAATATTAAATCTTGTAGTCAATTTATTCAAGAAGAGTGGGAAGGATCAGGTGAACCTTCGGGCGAACAAATTGACAATCTGAAACGACGAGGTTGTGGACAAGGCCGTCCAAACTTTCTAACCTGGTTTCATTACCACGTAACCTTCTTCCTCTTATACAAGTTCACTTAATTTACAAATGTGTGGCATTTATTCCTTAATGAATTTTGCCTCGAATGCTTGTGCAGTGTCAAAGACATCGCAGCGTGCACAACGATCTCCGACAAATGTCATGTGGATGCAGCCGTAGAATTAAGGTCCATGGATGCTATGATTGCCATGGATATCGATTTCGATCCGAAGCAGCTGAGTCAGCTCGCCCTAATGCAACTACGGTGAACAACGACGTCGTGAGTTATGTCACCGATGACTCTGGTGGTCCAGACATAGAGTACTATGGGATCATCGAGGATATTGTAGAAATTTCGTATGAAGGCAACAAAGATCTCTCGCTCGTGCTCTTTCGTTGCAGATGGTTCCATCCAACTAGTGGGGTGCGGCGTGCTCCAAAACTAGGACTATTGGAGATCAATCATAAGAAGTCAGTATCAAAAGCTGGCGTGTTCATTCCGCTTGAACAAGTTGAGTGGTGTTCTATCGACCATCGCCCACCCGAATTACAAAAGTTGGTGGATTGTACATAAATGTCTTCCACGGTAGATTGCCGATCTCACGGAAGGCGACTACGATTCTCACCCAGACGTGGAGGTATTCCAAGAACAAGAGTTACTAGGAGAGCTGCACGTCGATATTGGTGATGGGCTAGATAATATTTTGGGATCGGTATACCCATCTCATGTAGAAGGAGAAGAAGAGGAGGAAAGGGAAGAGGAAGAGGAAGAGGAAGAGGAAGAGGAAGCCGAAGATTTTTAGGCTATTTAATTTTATAGGTTTAATTTTATATACTTTATGTCATTTAATTTTATATCGTTTATATTTTATTCGTTTCAATTAATATCAATGTACTTTATGTCATTTAATTTAATTTAATTTGTGCAGGGATGGTGGAGGTGCTGAAGAAGTTGGCTAAAAATTGAAGAAGGTCTTGGGAAGGGGGCATGAGGAGTGCAAAGTGAGGCGGCTCACCCATCACGACACGTCACGCTTCGAGGAGGGGGAGGAGGTGGTGGCTACCACCGACTCCCGAGGGTGGAGGAGCACCACCGACCACCGACTCCCATGAGGGGATGAGGAGCCGTTGGGGTTGGTGGGCTCAAGCGCTTGAGGAGGGACTAGGATGGGATCCATGGGAGTCAAGCTGAGCACCGAGTCGGGGTGCCTCGAGCTCTGCGGGAACCAAGAAAAGTCAGGGGTGGAATAAATTGCCAAAAGCCCCCACAGATCCAGCCGACAGGATAGCGATTGTTGTTTCTAGCAGGCAAAGGTATGTGCTACAAATTTTTGATGTATTTTATTGCTAACCACAAACTTGCTAACCACTTATTATTAATTCTTCATGCAGGGCTTGGTTTGCCTCAACAAGGGTAGCGAGGGCCGGGCCACTTGCTAGGGGTGATCTGAGGCGGCTCTACCCAAGCGAGTGGGCAAGGGTGATGCTCGGCGCCCGATGACTAGGTGGGCGACTACTCGCTCGTGGAGGACGACTAGGGAGGCACTGTCGCGGATCATTGCATAGCCGAGTTCTGGGTAAGTTGTCATTTTTATTGATGTTTTCGTGTTTATAGCTTCACGTGTTTGTTTCATTTCAGGCGAGATATCAGCTTGGCCCTGACGCATCCCAGGACGACTATCATGCTTGTTGCCATGTGCTTGACACAATGGCGGCAAAGACGGTCAGGGATGCCATCAGGTTATCCCGCCGGGACGCGGTGATGAAGCACTACAAGAGCACGGGGATGAAGATCTCGAGGGCACATGCCTTGCAGCAGTACCTCGAGGCGAAGGAGTACCAGCCTTGGTGTCCGGACTGGATGGACAAGTGTCCACATGCCTGGAGGGAGCTCTGCAAGATGTGGGCATCGAAGGAGTGGATCGAGAGGTCCAAGAAGAAAAGGGGGATCGAGAAGCCAACCCGAGATCTGTGTGACCTACCTAGGTGGATGAGGCATGGGTCACGTCGCGCGCGATATCGTAAGTATACTAAGTACAACTCTAGCATTCTTGTCAATTCAGTTTTTCATTTCACATTTGAAATTGAACTGCAGGAGTCAGAGACGGGACTTGAGCCCGATGAGTTCACCGTGTGGACGTAGGCACACACGCCCCGTGTCCAGCCTGACGGTACGCAACCACCGATGCCCCCGGCTGCGCAGGAGAAGATTGTAAGTGACTTTCTCTTTTCGCTACTCGACAGCTACTTCAACTGTGGCCGAGCTAATCCACTTCATATCTTATTTGTTTCGTAGGATACATACAGTGCAGCCATGAAAGAGAAGCATGGTGCCGACTGTGACCCCTTGACCATGCCAGTCGACCCTTTGGTCATTTACGACCAGTTCGGTGGGAGGAGTCACGGCAGGCTCGGCTTCATGGACTCGGTGGTGGCCCCCGACTCGTACAGGGGCCAAGTTAGGGCACGTCGACAGCAGGCCGTCTCTTCCACTAGTGCACAGCTGGAAGTCTAGGCAAAGATGATTGCAGATTTGCAGCAGCAGAGGCAGGCGGAGCGAGAGGAGGATAGGAGGCGGTACGAGGCCCTCCAGAGTCAGAACCTCTGGATGTTCAACTATATACAGGTAATTAAGATTGTATACGTAGCTACGTTGTACTTACATGTTTCAGATGTAACATATCATATCCACATCGTTGGGCGGGACCCTCCGGCCAGCAGCAGATGCCACCTCTGCCGTCGTTCTTCACGTGAACACCGACGGGGTAATGCATTTTGTTCCGTTTTCACTAACTATTCATACAAGTACACAAATGCACAAAAGTTTTGAAAATTGTGGTTTCCTCTAATCTTGTAGGTGTCACCTCATTGCGCTTTGCTCTGCGATGAATGCTCCGCAGGAGGTGATTCGATGGCACAAGATCGCCCTGATCAATTAAATCGACGGGGTGTTTTCTGATCCTTTTGCTGGTTCACAGACTTAGTTAGTTATTGCTTTTGCTGGTTCATAGACTTGTTGGTTGTGAATGTGATGTGCTCTTTTGGTTTGTGAGCTGAATTTGTGAATTATTGATGCATTTTGCTATATGTGCGTTTGTGATCAATTGTGAATTGTATCGGTGAATGCGAATGTAGTAATGTTTGTGAAATTAGATGTTGTGATTGTTCTGGGCAATTGGGAATATGAAACTGCTGGGAATGGGGTTTTATTGCAGGTTAAAATGTGAGAACTCTTGCCTGCTCTGTGGCAAGACTTGACAAGGTCTAATACTGGCATGCACCATGCTCATACATTTTGTGAATGATTTTTTCCTTTCTTTTAAAAAATAGCAATTAAGTAGTTTATATGTTTGCCTCTACATGGTTATCTTTTACAGGGAAGAATACTCATGGAGGTTAACTATATGCTTGCTTATGGTTCGGCGGAAGCTTCTTTAAGGTTTCTTTGGAGATTTGGTCTTCTTGAACATTTGCTTCCCTTTCCATTGTTGAGGTTAGTACATGAGCATTCTTACCAATAGTATATTTTGGCACCCTGTACACCATATCTAGTTTTTGGCTGCTTCATTGCAAGCTGCACACTATGATGTTGACATTTGACAAATTAATTTTTTCCGCACTACAATGTGTGTCCAGCTGGATATTTCTTATGCCTTCTTGTTGGCAGGTATCAAGTTTTAATACTTATGCACGGTGTTCAAATGGCATTCACATGTACACTTCAGAGATCCCCAATTGTAGCAAGAATGATTATGTTCGCTGGAAAAACTGCCAAGGGAGGGACTTCACTATAAACGGGTTAGTTCTTCTATCATATGGAGCGTGCCTTTGTCCCCCCACAACATTTCATCCGTACCTAAACACTGCCATCCAATTGCTAAATGGGTGACCACTGCCCCCCACCCCTCACTATGCAATTTTAAATACTTCATCAGAAGTTAGCACTTCCCAAAAAAGAAAAAAATCATCTTATATTCTATTCAAATCCAGTGAAGTGTAAGGCTACTTATGAAATAAGAAAAGCATGCCAACAATTTACCATTTACCCCTGCAATGTTAACCATATTGTTTGCCAAATATGGTAACAAATGTCTAGTTTGTTAGAAACTCTTATTTGCTATTAAGTATTGTTCTCTACTTGTCTGTCATCTGCAAGTATGTCTATTGTGGTAGTGCCTAGTGTGTTGAGATATCTTCTGACGAATTGGCTGTGTGAAATTTCAAATGGGCAGCACTTCCCTACTGTAATAGGTTGTATGTGCTTCTCATGCTACTGCCACATTTGATATGTGCAAGGCAATTTCTGAAATTATTAGATATTTACCCTTTCAGATGTGACCCTTGTACCTTAGATTTTGTATGTAAAGCTCAAGTTTGTATATTATGCTCTATTATTCAACCTTCCTTTGAATTTTACAGGCAAAGTTCTTGTGGATGGAAGGGTTGTGAATAAAGCTGGAACACAAGTTTCTGACAAGTCAGTCATAGAAATCAAGGCTGAAATCCCGAAATATGTATGTAGGTGATGCTCTAAATAATTGGCTTAAGATTTATTGTGTTATTAAAAAAACAAAAGGAACTCAGTTTTTCAAACTTTATAGTTGTATTATTTGTTTTGATCAAATTCAGAGCAGGACATAAGCTTGAGGCAGCTATCAAAGAATTTGGTGTTGACTCTGATGGAAAAGTAGCCCTTGATTCAGGGCTGTCCACAGGTGGTTTTACTGACTGTTTACTTCAGCATGGGGCGTCACATGTTTACGGTGTTGATGTTGGCTATGGACAGGTTAAATTACTTCCTCAGATGTTTATTTTCAATTTAGCTCCTACCATTTTATTTGTTGGATGCAGGTAGTTGCTACTCGGTTGAGGCAGTGTAACTATTTAAGTCTCATTGTGCTCTACTTTATTTCAGGTAGCTGAAAAAATTCGTGTACATGAACATGTTTCAGTAATTGAACGTACAAATTTAAGATATCTTTCTGAGCTGCCACAACTGGTTGACTTGGTGACACTGGACCTATCATTCATCTCAATTCTCTTGGTATGCTTTAGTGTGCACTTGGTTACGATGCCTCTTTAATGCTCAAATGGTTATCCACTTTCACAAGTTTTTAACAAAGCTCGTTTCATATGCCTCTTTTAACTTTAACAGAGTGAATAATGTTTTTTCTTTAGTATTGAATGAGTACACTGGGTTGTTTGTATTTGTTGTTATGTTCTTTACTTGGGGGTTTCTGTGCATAAAAATTTCTATTTTTGTAATAATTTATTGGTATTCGTGTGTGGTGTAAAAGATCAGTGGGCTGTACGACCCAGTTCTTGTGAAGTTGTCTATGTCATATCCTGTAAGCAAGTGCAACCCAAGAAGCTGCACAGAGGGTCACTACCTAATTGCGACAGTCACACAGTGTATAGTTTGTATTTAGACATGAGTTCATCTTCACTGAAGCAAAAGAATAAAATGCATGCATTAGGAAAAATGATAAATTTGGTGCCCATGAGAGTGGATCCTCCTATGTAATTCAAGTTCATGCTGTTTTTCATGTCGTCCAATCTTTTTCATGTCGTCCAATGACATGGGACATCACTGGTGTGTATGGTCCACAATTGGATGAGGACAAAAGAAATTTCCTGGCTGAGCTAGAAGCACTCAGTGGAACAATACTTCCCATGTGGCTGATGTTAGGGGATTTCAATCTCATCAGACAAAGGAATGAAAAGAACAGAGGCCCGACAAATAGGAGACTGATGCAACGGTTCAACCACACTATCAATAGCCTACAACTATTGGAACTTGACCTTCAAGGCCGCAGATTCACGTGGTCAAATGAACAAAGTCAGCCAACAATGACAAGAATAGACCGTTTCCTGGCAACCACAGAGTGGCACGAGGCCTTCCCGAATGCAGATCTGAGCGCAATGGCGACTATGACATCTGATCATTGTCCACTTCTAATGCAAGGACACACAAACTTCCAATACTTTAAGGGTTTTCGTTTTGAAGTTTGCTGGACTACGATGCTGGGGTTCCAAGAGACTGTGGCCCAATCTTGGGCACAACCGGTCCATACATCCGACGCTTTGCTAAAATTGAACATCAAAATGAGTAGAACAGCTAAGGCATTAAAATTTTGGAGGAGAGAATCTTTTGCAAACATAGCCTTGCAAACAGCGTTGATTCAAGTCATAATCACTATCCTCGAAAGTTCACAAGAAAGACGATCGTTATCCCAAGATGAACTTGATCTCAGGAAAATTCTCAAAACCAAACTGCTCGGCCTAGCTACCATACAGAAATCCAGGGCTAGACAACACTCTAGACTAATAAACATCCGAATGGGGGACGCCAATACCCGTTTCTTCCACTTAAAAGCCAGTTCAAGAAGGCGCCGAAATCTGATTTGGGTCCTCCAAAGAGAAGATAGAGTAATGCTCACGCAGCAAGAAAAACTGAAAGAAGCATACCAATATTTCAAGAAGGGATTGGGTGAACATGGAGTAAGAGACAAAGCACTCCGTTGGGACTCCCTGGGCTACAATGCTAGAAACCTCAGTGAACTGGAGGCACAAATCACCGATGCCGAAATCATTAGCACCATACAAGACCTTCCAACCCAGAAAGCCCCGGGGCCAGATGGGTATATTGGCATTTTCTACAAAACCTGTTTCAACATCATCAAAAACGATCTAGTGGAAGCGATAAGGGAATTCTTCAATTTTCGCCATGAAAAGCTGCATAAGTTTAATGAAGCATACATTGTTGTAACGTCCCGAAATTTGGCCTAATTTTAATTTTTGAGTTATTTAAAATTTTTGTGAATTAATCAACCTTTATTTGCATTTAATTGAATTTATCTGAATTTTTGGAGTTAATTGAATTTTGGTGGATTTTTGGGAATTTATTGGATTTAAATAAAATTAAATTGAAATATCCTTCTCTTGATTAATTAATATCAGAAAAATTATTTATCAAAAATAAATGAAAATATTTTATTTAAGCTCTAAATACCTTGAAATATTTTCTGGAATTTTTCTAGAATTTTTCGAGTATTTTTAGTGCCCTAAATAAATACTTTGAATTTCTGCAATTATTTTTATTGAGAAAAGCTGGAAAATCCCTTAGCTACAGTGTCGGGCCGAGCCCAACACTGTGCTCGCGCGGAGGAAACCCTAGCCGCATCGCTCCGCGCCGTCGGATGGAGATCGGACGGCTGACGTGACCGGACGCATCGGGATCAGGCGCGATCGTCGCCCGCTGCCGCCGCTATCGCCGCAGATCTTGTCAGAGATATTGCGCGCGACTCGAGGCATGTCCGAGTGGGTGAAGTAGACCTCCGTGCTCAGCACTCCATTCCGCTCACTTTGCCCCATCTCTCGCGCTCAGCCATCCTCCGTAGCGTGCGCTAGAGCTCGCCGTAGTAGCCACTCTCCTCCGCCTCAGTTTTCTTCGTGTTGCGCCGCCGTCCGCCGTTCCCCGCCGCAGTCAAGGCCTGCTCCGAGTTCACCGTGCCAAGGTGCATCAGCTGGGCCACTTCATTCGACCGGAGAAGCTCGGAAACGCCCACGCCTTCTTCTTCTTCTCCAAGTCCGGCGACCAACGCCACCGCTCCTTCTTCGACGCATCGCGAGCTTCAGCAACCGTCGGATTCCCATCCAACGATCGAGGTGAGACCACGTAGGCTTAGTAACAGTGCAACGCTCGGTTAACCTCCGCCGTTAGATTCGAATCCAACGGTCCGGAATTCGTGTGTGCGTGGCTTGATGCTTTCGCGCCGCGTGTCGGCTTCTGGTTGGTCCAAGCATCATTCACCGCCCACTTGTCGATGGGTGGACTGCGATCGTCTTGCCGTCGCCATGATGACGTCGTAGGGCCCGCATGTCAGTATCCGTACCGACGTGGAAGTCCCTGGTGCTGACACGTGTCGCCGAGTGGGAAATTAATCCGGATTTTCAGTAGAAGAATAAATAGAGTAATTCGGTTATATATTTATTTGAATTTCAGAAAACTTGCAAATGCTATAACTTTCGCATTTTAACTCGGATTTGGGTGATTCCAGTGCCCAAAAATTTATAAAAATGCAAACTATTTAATGGTGATTTTTATTTTATTTTTAGTGATGATATTGCTGTCTGTTTTAGTGTATTTATTGTGTGCACGATGTTCCGTATAGACTCCGAGTTGCCGGAATTTGCCGAGGGAGAATTCGAAGACCCGTCGCAGACCTCGGACCAGAACCAACAGCTTTTTGAAGGCAAGTCATGCTTTGACCATGTTGCCCCTAGATTTTCAAATATATTTCGATTCAAGTTATGCATGCTATGTT
This sequence comes from Guadua angustifolia, assembly GCA_036346375.1. Taxonomy (NCBI): domain Eukaryota; kingdom Viridiplantae; phylum Streptophyta; class Magnoliopsida; order Poales; family Poaceae; genus Guadua; species Guadua angustifolia. Next base: position 14,551,754 of record CM070516.1, on the reverse strand, counting down.
AATTAAAAATGATATTGCTCATGTGGGAAAAGTAGTTAAAATACCTATCTTGCTTATGCCACCTTGTTAATACTATTGTATGCCCTGAACACCTTGTCACCCTAGAATGCTAAATTATGTTGGTTACTATATTAATGCCAACACGGGAGGCTAGACCGTGATTAGTCGCTTAGCCTGCTTGTATGCGTGGAATGACTTTCAAATCGCAAAACAATACTGACTAAAACAATTATGGAACACATTTTGGAATAATGCGATGATGTCATGAAATGGAATTGAGGGTAGCGACCTGTGTGGTTCTACTCGTGCAATGAAGTGGGCATTGGCATGTGTTGCCATAATGCAAACTGGGGTGGAAAATAATTTGGACCGGAGCAAGTGGCAAGAAGGCTTTGTGCCAGGTGGGCCTGTGTGGCAACGGGACGTATTGAGTTGTGAAGGCTGTGTGCCGTTAAATATAAAATGGATGTCTTGCCCGGGACAGTTAAGGACTTCACCTTGCGAGCCTTTGATCTGAGTTTCTCGTACAACCACTTGTCCGGAATGGGACGGACCTAGTCGAGTAGGTCTCTAATATCTTTCCTTTGACACCTCGGGGTAACAGTTACACGAAAATGTAACAGTATGGGGGAGCGTACCTGTGCTGCGGCTTTGTACCCATCTAACGGTATGTGCCTGTTCTAAGCTTTGGCTCTGTGTGAGGGAACTGTTAGGAAGGCAATACTGGAGAGGTTCACTGGTTAAGTGTTAGTCTCTGAAAGATTTTGTTGCAATCAATCACCTGTGTGGTGAGCGACTGTATCTTGTGGGTAAAGTGTACAGCCTCTGCAGAGTGTGTGTGTAAATCTATTCGAATAGCCGCGTCCGCGGTATTGGACAATGCTCGGTGATTACAGTCAAGGGTTAGATTTTCAAAATAAAAATGTGGAAAGGGGTGGCTGTGTGCCAAAAGACTGACGAATGAAATTAGGGCTGTGTGCCAAACTCTGGGAAAAGAATTGAGAAATTAATTATTATTAATATTGGTTTTACCGCTTTTAATCTAATAGGATTAGAAATGTCGCTTTATGCAAATTATCCACTTAAGCCTTTCCTTTGGACTAAGCCATGCATGTAGTAATAGAACTGCATTGTGCATGACTTGTTGAGTATGTTGTATACTCACCCTTGCATAGACAAAAACCTCAGAAGAAGAAGCTGTGCCAGTTTGGGAGGAGGAGTCCATCGAAGGTCAGGAGGATTAGGGTTGAGCCGCACTCAGTTGCCTGTGGCTACGAGGGTTTCCATTACCGTACTTTTGCTTCCGCTATTGAACTTGTGCTACCTTGATATTTATCGCCCTGCGTGGCGAATTGTTGTAAGGCGACCATAAGGTTATGTAACTCGATTATATTATGCTTGAAGTACTTTATTATTTATTTCCGTTGTGTATGATTGTGGTACTTCAACCTGTTTATCCTGTGTGTACTAGCGAGATCCTGGACTAGTACCAAATACACAGAGGGTCCGAATTTGCAGATTCGGGGCCCGACAATTGTCCTTCTGCCGAAAACAGAACATGCAAATAGATTGGAATGCTACAGACCAATCAGTCTCATTAATAGCTTCATGAAGATTATCACTAAAATTCTGGCAAATAGGCTCGCGCCCAAGTTAGAAGAGTTGGTCTCAGTCTCACAAAACACTTTCATAAAAAAGAGATGCATCCACGACAACTTCTTATACGTTCAAAGAGTAATTCGAAAGCTGCACAGAGAAAAAAACCCGGCTCTTTTCATCAAATTAGATATCTCGAAAGCCTTCGATTCACTGAACTGGGCTTATCTTCTTGAAGTCCTTCAGGCCCTGGGCTTCGAATGGAAATGGCGTGAATGGGTGGCTGCTATCCTCAGAACTTCATCTTCCAAGATTTTAATCAACGGACAACCAACAGTGACAATAAGACACGCGCGTGGAGTTCGACAAGGAGATCCTCTATTCCCATTACTTTTCATCCTTGCAATTGATCCCCTACAAAGTCTGCTTGAATTGGCAGCGGAACGAGGTATCCTTAAGCCGATGCTTCCGACAGCGGCAAAACTTCGTTGTTCATTGTACGCAGACGATGCTGGAATATTTTTAAATGCAAATGCAGAAGAGCTAACACGTCTTAATCGAATTCTGGAAATTTTTTGGAAAATGTTCGGGTCTGAAAATAAACATCTCCAAAACTGAAATTTACCCGATCAGATGCCAAGATGACCTGGTACAAGATTTGTTAAACGTCTTTCCAGGAAAGCTATCAACCTTCCCAGGAAAGTATCTTGGTCTACCCTTACATATCAAGCAACTAAGAAGAGTCGATATTCAACCTCTGATTGATAAAATGGGCACCAGGTTGGTGGGATGGAAAGGCAAGTTACTTTCCAGAGCTGGGAGGGAGACCCTGGTCAAATCCGTCCTGACTGCACAACCAATATATCATATGACTGTCTTTCCAACACAAAGGTGGCTAATTCGACACATTGATAAACTTAGAAGAAGTTTCCTGTGGAGTGGGAAAGAACCTGAAAATTGTAGTGGGGGTCACTGCCTGATCAAATGGCCAGTAGCCTGCTTACCAAAATCCAAAGGGGGACTAGGTATAAAGGACATGGAACGTTTTGCCCAAGCTCTTAGACTTCGGTGGCTTTGGTTTAGATGGAAAAACAATGAAAGGGCCTGTACAGGACTGGACTTACCCTGTGATGAAAGGGATATAACTCTCTTTAATGCTTCAACGGTGGTCACGGTTGGAAATGGTAAATTAGCTGACTTTTGGAGATCAAGCTGGATACAAGGAAAAGCCCCAAAAAACATGGCACCGACCCTTTTCCAATTGGCAAGAAGAAAGAACATCTTTGTTCAACAAGCACTAGCAAACAATTACTGGATCCGTTTTTGTACCCCGGTGAATTCTCAAACGGAAATACGGGAGTTTGTAGAACTCCATGAAGCAATTCGATGAATCACTAGAGGTGAAGAGAGGGATGATCAAATAATCTGGCGTTGGACATCCGATGGGCAATACTCAACAAAGAGTGCTTACCTAGTACAATTTGAAACGATTTACAGTAAGATGAAAATATCTCCAATATGGCGGGCGAAAGCTGAACCGAAATGTCGATTTTTTGCATGGACTTTGCTTCATAACAAAATTTTAACAGCGGATAACATGCTCAAAAGAGGTTGGCCATGTAATGCAATCTGCAGCCTTTGCAACGTGGCACCGGAAACAACGAACCATCCCTGTAAAGACTGCTATTTCGCTAGACAAGTATGGGAGCTTATTCTGCGATGGGGAAAGTTGGACCGATGGCAGACTTTGAATTGTAACGGCTCGGTGTATAGGTGGTGGAGAAGGCTAAGATCCCAATATGATAGAGACAAACGCAGAGATCTGGATGGTCTACTCATTTATTTCTGGTGGAATCTTTGGCTAGAGAGAAATCAACGCATATTTCAAGGGAAGAACAGAACACCTGACCAGGTGGCTACATCCATCAGGGATGCGGTGCAGGTTTATGGTTTTGCTTGGTCCACGCAAACTACGATTTAGCGGAGTTATGACTTTGTTCATATCCTGGTGGGTATGAGTAGGTTTTCTAATTCGGAACTTTGGGGTATCGATGGTGTGAATGGTGTAATGTTTGGATGATGTGAATGTGAGTGGTGTAATGGGTTGATATAATTGTGAGTGTAAGGAGTTGATGTAATTGTTTGCTGTGAGTGTGAGTGGTGTAATGGGTTGATGTAACTGTTTGTTGTGAGGTTTTTTCGGGCCCGATTTTTTCCTGATAAAAATTGGGCCGCCCCTCTTTTTCTTCTTCTTAATATATCTTGCGGCATCTCTCATGCTACTCTTTCAAAAAAAAAATCTTTATCATGCATAAGGTACTCCTGAGGGTGGTTCCATGAGACAAAGCCATTCAGATGGGTCCCTTGTAAGCTCTAGCCTATGCTTGATGGGTGTCCTTGCATCTATATTCATTGTGAAACTTTTATCCATTACTATCCTGAATTAGTTGCCTCAGCTTATTTTCTATCAACTCTGTCTTGACGGAACACTCACGCCAAGTTGTTCTACTTTCCCAGTGACCATGTTTATCATTTGAATGCGTCTAACAAAAGTTCACTTCTTGATGTTGCTTTGTTCTACCATTCCACTTTGACACATGATCACGCTTTTTCTCTTAAGGATACAATGGCCCGGAGACCTGCTGATCCTGAAGAAGAACTCCGATGGATGTCTCAAGAAGTTCGCGGTTATGTTGAGGCTGTTTTGAACAGTTTGGCAGCAAATGTTCCAAAGGTTCATATTTGTAGCTTCAGTCAATTCTTTCACATTTTTATATGTGCTACGATTTTCATTGTCTTCTGTATGATAAATTGATCAGGCAGTCGTGCTTTGCCAAGTGGACAAAGCAAAGGAAGATATGCTTAACCAGCTGTACAGCTCAATAAGGTTGGATGCATATTCTCTGTTTGTACTGAAATAAATTTGGTACCCTGGTTCTATGTCCAATTGTCCATTGCATGGGTTTTCTCCTCATTCTTTTACTCAATTGGGTGAAAAATATAATATACCACCCAGATGGAAGAACTGCAATGAATGAAATATTTTCTGGGTGAGAATAGAGTTACTTGCAGTTATGGGTTCTTACCGTTGAGGAGGTCTATTTGGAATATCTTTATTATATTTTATTTTCCTTTTACTTAGTTGCTTAATATATTACTTTTTGTGATACAAGTTAATGGACAGAAGTCATGTCTATATCCAGAAATGCGTCATGTCTGAAGTGTTCCATTTGTTTGTACAAAGTGGTATGCACTGATTAAATTGCTTCTGACACTTCCAGCTCTGATCTCCTTGCACAGTCACACCCTTACACCTAATATGCACCTACTCAAGTACATGTAGTATAAGCTCATCAAGTTTTTGTCATTTGTTCGCCATTTTTTGCTACTCATAGAATTTACTTAAGAGATTGTCCAAATGTGAACAGATTCTCCACGTGACTCTGTTCAGTTAATTGAATGGTGTGTGAAATTAGATGTTGTGATTGTTCTGGGCAATTAGGAATATAAAACTGCTGGGAATGGGGTTTTATTGCAGGTTAAAATAGGATTTTTTTTTTAAAATTCCCAGTATTTTTTCCTTTTTTACAACTTTTGTCGTCGGCTAGGGACATAGCTGACGACACAAATAGAACCAGGCTGGTTCTCGAGCCAATCGATGAAGAGTGCAGTAGCCACGGCTATAGTCCTGGCCGATTTATACTGAGTGGGCAATAGTCTAGGCGGCCCACATGTCACTGACGATACAGAGTGGGCAATAGTCTAGGCGGCCCACATGTCACCGACGACACAGCTGGTTCTGGAGCCAACCCTAGTGGGCGTCTGTGTCGGCGGCTATAATCCTAGCCGACGATACAGAGTGGGCAACAGTCTAGGCGGCCCATATGTCACCGACGACACAGCTTGGGCAAGTGGGGCCCACGTCAGAGCGGCGTCGCTGGGGGCGCGCCGTTAGGCTGGGTATGTGTCGGCGGCTAAATAAAGCTGCCGACACAGGCCTGGTTGACGGGGCCGGCCCAGGATGCGCTTGGGTCGGCGGGGTTTATGTTAGCCGCCGACACAGATGTGCTGTGTCGTCGACTCTGTGTCGAGGGACTTGTGTTGTCGGTTGGCCGACGACACAATGCTGTGTCGTCGGAAATTGTATCTGTGTCATCGGTAAAAGCCGACGACACTGATCAGGATGCTTGTAGTGGGACAAAGTTGGCAGGGGATACTTCAATTGAACAGCTGAAGCACACTGTGAACACCGATATTTGCAGGTGGCTGTGTGATTTCTCTTGCCCCAAGGACAAGGAAGACCCGACTTGCAATCACATTTGTTCAATCTTACCTTGAGCTTTTCCCACTGTGTAGTCCGATGATAATTGCTCCCAGGGGGATGCTGGCTACATGGGAGCAGGAGTTGAAACTTGTTCAAAAATTTCTCTTTTTTGTAAGTCCTGATATGTATTGAATTTGAACCTACAATTTTATACATAGGTAGAGTAATCTATGAAGTACGTCTACAAATTTTTTCAGAGTTTTTCGTGACTTTTATTTGTTGGTGTACACGGTGTATACATGGGAAGCCCTGTGTGCACATGATATGTTGCCTTCAAGTATATAGTATATAAAGCGTCGTTAGATCACAATTAAAATATATTAGAGCGCGCATCACAATATTTAGTTTTTACAATAGTCTGTTTACAAATGTAGTGTGAGTACATCTCGTTTACTTTGGTTTTTCAGTGACTCTAGTAGAATTAAAGTTGCTCGTGGAACTCGCCGTTTGGATTGATGATCTCATCGTGAACGAATCCAGCGAACTGCACTTGAATTGCTAAAATTTATGTTAGCAGTAACTTATTGGTTCTCATCTTGGAGCGTTGTTATTGAAGAAAAGAGAAATTTAGTTAATGATGATAGATGTTAAATGAAAGAAAAGTAGGCATCAATGTGTAATTATATACCATGGCTTTGTTATAGCCGACACTCTCCGTGACAATTGCATGTATATTTGTACATACATAGTACGCACATAAATTATTTCCCTGGTCTAGTCTCATGCATGGAAAGTCTTTTATTATTTGGAAATCTTTCTTGTAGGGACGATGCCGATGACTTCTCTTGCAATATCGTGTGAATGCCCTGTGAATGATTTTAAATAGTAATTAACCTTAAATACAATAGAATAAAATATTACTAGAGCAATAACACAACGATTGAGTTTACCTGTTCATCATATCCCAAAAATTTTGATCTGATTAAGTGGTTTTCTCGTGAGTCCAAGACAAAAATCACGCTAGCATCTAACTTTCGATGACGAGGAGGACCCAAAGATACCTAGACATATATGTTAACATAGCCTATTAGTCCCACATCGTGTCACGTAAAAATAGTAAAACAATATTAGAAGTAGGGTAATCGTACTTAAAGTTATAGGGTAAAACTACGGAGGTTTTGTATTGCGGCTTCAAGAAAGTATTAAATAAATAGTCTTCAACAAAGCGTGCATTCTGGGATGATTTTCTCGTTGACAAGCCCCGGATCGAGATATCCTAACTTGTGATTGCCATTTCTTCTACATATCTGTATCTCCATTCTACATATATAAAAAATAAGTTAGACATGTAGTTAAATGGTACAAGAATATACAATAATATAAATAGAGACTTACAAAGTCCACAGTCTGAGTACATTCACGTCCAGAGCATCTTGCTGGTACAACATATACAATTCGGAGAACTCTACCCAGAAGATGTTATCCCCATTGTGAAAATCCGATTCTTTGTATCTGATTGGGAGCCCCTCCAGACCCTTTTCGCACTACTGCATGTACCACTGATGGACGCGTCGCAATTGTGTTGTTAGGTTGTCTAAATGAGTTGGTTCAACCAGTGGTTGCCCCAAAAAGAACTTCCACCTTAGACCTAGCTCGTGATCACGAAGTTGTTCAGCAGCATCTTTTTCAGCTTGCGACATCAACGCATCAGCACTAGCCGTCTTCAAGTATTGCTTTCTGGAGATGCGCTCGTAGTCCGACATTTTGGAAGGTTCAGAAGCCCGCCCTGTCTCTTTGGCTTTTGCCATACTCAAGAAAAACTTCTGCGCATTAGCATCGACTTTAGTCTTCTCAGGTGATGGCGCCTTTTTGAAGTGAGATGTTACGCAGGCCTTTATTTCCTTTTTCCGTTCTTCTTCAGTCATCTCGGCTGGTAATTTTTTCGAGGTCAGGCTTGACTTCACAGATGACTGAGATTTGCTACAAGGCGATCGGACTTCCGAGATGGTGCTGATGTTCGATTCTTCTTATGTGCCGGCGGAGGAGTTGGACTTTTCCTGGCTGGTGCCAGCGGAGGAGTTGCACTTTTCCTAGGCGACAGGTTTGCGTGTGGAGAGTGCGGCTGATCATCATCATCGTCTTTGTCGACCTCATCGTCCGAGCCAAACATAATCAAGCTCTTGCGCCACGCGAGGAAGCCATGCATGTTTTCTCCAAGTTTGTTTTTTTCGTCCTCGCCAGGAATCTCTACCTCTATTTTGCGATATTGTCGGACTACACTGTCTACTTCTACCCTGGAAAATCACAGCGGTATTGGGCGGTAGTGCAGAACCTGCGAGGAGCCGCATGGCCAAGCCCTACCATCAGCCACCTTGATGGTAATGCCATGTGCGGACAAATGCAGCTTGCACGGTGTCAGTTCTGTGATGTCATCCACTGGAAAATGGAGTCCATGCTCTTCCAGAATCCCTGTGGACGCGCAGCTGCTCCTACGAACACCGTGACTGAAGTTCTGAGGGCTATCATCGGGTGGCGGTTGTGAGCTGAGAGCTTTCTGTACTGCTTGCTCCACAACTTTATCTAGCTCCGCTCTCTGTTACGCTAACGTTCTTGCCACAGCATCTTGTATTTGACGATCCAGTTGATCTTCTCTTATTCTTTTCGGTCGTTTGTACAACGATGCGTCAGCTGGGAAGCCTTCTTTCCACGGCACTAAACCAACTCCTCGGGTGCGCCCAAGATGCTCCTTGTTACCTGTGGCAATCGATCGACTTGTCATTCTCCTTCGTGGCTGAAAAAAGCCTTGGGAGGACTGCACGTGAGCATCGATATTTTCCATGACACTTCACAGGCTCTATCGCTCCTGAAGCTCAAGCTGCCATCTTCCGAGACGAAGATCCTCCCAAGCAACCAAAGGCTTCGATCGTTCACTCAACTCGGCCGTCGCAGAATGACGCCCTGCAGTTAGCTCTTCTTCGCACCTATCCCATGCGGTATTTTCTTCACGTAGCCACGATTGGCTTAGTGTGTGAGGGTACATATTCTTATCGCGTTAGCCTTGTTCTTCCGACTTACTATCTGGGCTTCTTGAAATTCTTATGCATACAAAGTTCTCCCAAAATTCCCTTATCTTTGGATACATGTTAAAATTTGGCGTTTCATTCTTCTTCACATAGTTCTTATTCAGCATCATCTTCCAATTCTTCCATGATGTGCACATGATACTTAGTGCACGTTTCTTTGCAACCAACTCGGACCCTTGGGGGAACTAGAATACTTCTTTTAGCTTGTCCCATAGCAAGTCCTTCAGGTCATCGGGAACCACCCACTGATCACCTCGGCGGCCGGTCCATGATCTATAGTTGATGGGCACATTATCCCTAGCAAGTACTCCGCAGGCTGTCCTGTATGGCCCCAACGCTGACGCGGATATAGTAGGTTCCCCGACTGCCGCGAGCTCGACTATATTGTGAACACCCTTAGGCATTTTGCTCGGACCATGGCCTGTGTGCCGCCTTTGTTCATCAGACGTTTGAGCCTGCAATTGCATCTTGTTATTAGTCGTCTGACCCTACAATATTTTGGGAATCACAACGTACTAATACTTTACCTCGCCCATGTTAGTGGCGTCGACAGTCCATGGCAGTGGCGTCAGTTTGGTCCATGGCAGTGGCATCAGTTTGGTCCATGGCAGTGGCGCCAGGTTGCTCCATATCAATATCCTATAGGTTTAAGTAGTACGTTGGGCTACCCGTTCCTACTTCGTCTATATTTGAGGGCCGAACTCCCTCTGGCACTTGTCCCTGATTCGAGGCCATTCCTAGCAATAAAAAATTTCAAATTAACACACATACACATACTTATGAATTCAAATGAGGCTATTCCTAGCAATTAGAAATTTCAAATTAACACACATATCATACTTATGAATTCAAACGAGGCCATTCCTAGCAATCAGAAATGTTATTGGGTTAATTATATTGCATTCATTTATGGTTGCTACATGACATCAAACTTATGAATTCAAACGATGGTAATTTTGTTAGAGTTGAAAGGAAATCCAATGATGCTGTGACCTCATGCTACAAACATGTGCAGATGTAACTTTAATTCGTATTTGCCTACTTGTTTTTTATTAACCTACTTTGCGAAAGAAAATGGTTAACTTTCAAATAATAGGAGAAGTACATGTTATCATAAATAAAACATAATTACAGATGAAAATGTAATGAAACTTTTACATTAGTAAAATGATACTTATACATTAGAAAAATTCACATGATACATATACAACTCAAAATGAAAAAATGAAAAAATTCATATATTCTTTAGAATATATTTACTTAATAAAAAATAATGAATTATTCTTATTCCACACTAAAATGATTTTCAAAAAATAAAATAAGGTTATAAATCCACAACTAGTATGTTAGTAGTCTATTACACCAAAAAAGCATAGTGCTTGCTTGAAGCGTCAGGTACATTGATTGCGGAGCCACGAGGTGGCGTGCTTAACTTGATATGGAATGATAACCTGCTTTATTTTTTGAAAATCATTTTAGTGTAATAAGAATAATAATTATTTTTATTACAAATATATTCTAAAGAATATATGAATTTTTTCATATTATTTTTATACACATACATCTTTATGCACATATTTTTGTGTGGGTTATTTAGAAGGAAAATAAATAACCATCTAGTTTCACATTCTTTCTCGCCAAGAATATTATTAATATGGCAATAGAAAACTAGATCCATTCAAGAACACATACAAATATTTAAAAGACACGTGCATTTTCCTTATCATGGATCTGCAGCAAGTGAGTAATACCACACACACATGAAAGTGGTCTGAATCCAAGCAATAACCAAATATGAATCGATTCCTCACATGTGCGTTGGACTTAGAGGTGACACCCATACTCCACTTAAGTGTATGCTCACTGTCACCTAAAAGTCACCCGAAAAACCTCTCATGGGCACCCAAAAATATGAATCGATTCCTCATATGTGCGTTGGACTTAGAGGTGACACCCATACTCCACTTAAGTGTATGCTCACTGTCACCCAAAAGTCCCGTGCACGGAGTATTGACTGAATGACCCTTACTCAAACAAATATGAGCCACATAGTCGCACCGTACACACTTACGCATCCATGAGAGTTTCGATTCCATTCCGAATATTCATACCAGGATTGAAACCAACACATCTAAGCATAGCACTTGCCGTCCATCTCAGAACTTTGGTATCGCCCACACTCGCCAAGGGAAGCGTGAGCAATAGCCAAAGAACGACGACCGCCCAAGATTATGCGTTAGATAGTTGAAGACAATTTCAAGTACCCGGATATGTGTCTAGTGCTAGTTCACAAGATCAACGCATGAAATTAAGAAGTTGTCACAGTATAAACATAAACTACAACTATTACAACTACTTACTATTGCAATTAGTGGCCGACCGACCAAATATTACAAGTCCAAAGTATAATGCAATGGAAATAATACACATACACTTATCTTTACAAAACAAATATTTACAACACATGTATACATCTTTCAAGAACATATACAAAGGACCAAATTGAAGTTTACTTTTGGCTGCAATATAAATAACCATAGAGCAAAATGATCAAAATAGCACATGATTCCATACTGATTCATAATAACAAATTGCATCATATAGAATGAACGCAATATCAGTGATATCAACAAGGGCAAAAAAATGAACAAGGCAACTAGCATAAAGCTCAACTTGTTTATTTTGAGTGTTCTCAGATGTCGGGTTGTCCAAAGGCCCTCCTCACCATAAGGGACGAGTAATAGACTGATTTGTAACAACCTTACCTTAGTTATTGATTTACTTGTTGACAGATTAATAACAAATCTACTCAATTGAATAATATATCACATAGTTTTTTATATCATGCATATGGAATTCTCATAGTGGCAATCTTGAAAACCGGGCTTTACAAGCTCATAAGCATGAGGTACCTCGAGATTATTCCAAATCGGATGCAAAGTATAACTCGATGTTGGGTTCGAATCTTTGTTATGCGTTACAATGAAACAACAATTCCCAGTAGTAAATTAATTCAGGATTAATATATCAAAAGAGTTAACCAAAAGATCAAGCATAAATGCCCAAAAACATAATGATTAACAAACCACAACCAAAATTTAAACAACGAGGGCTAGGTGTACACAACAATGGAAGTATATGCTTCTATCATGCCATTTACTCCTATAAGTTTAAAAGATTATATGATCTGTTGAAACATCACATTGACATAAATAGTAGCTAAAAGTATAGAGGCTACATGCTAGGAAGTAACTAAGTCAAATCACGAGAATCAATAAAGGACATCAAGTGGCGTTACATCATAATTTTTGTGTGTGTTGTTAGTGCATGAAACTCAATATCAACAAGTAGAAAAATTCATGAAGAATAGGCGAGCATAGTGATACAAGGGCAAAGTTACAATAATAATAAATGCACATTCAGGTTTGTTCAAGAGTACCATGTCCATAGCAAATTCAAGATGATGATACTCCATTAGGTACAGTTGAATTTTGATACTAATAAGCAATGCAGTTGAGTTTTTTTACTGTGAAGCATTAACATATTAATGGAAGCACAATGAAGAAAGCCATATATCAATAAGCAATAACAACTACCTTTTTCAAAGTGAAGCATTAACATTGCCAATCAAGCATGCAGTTTTCGAATACAAAAGATGTAGATTGCCCATGTAAAAAAGAACAGATTGTCACAAATTAGTTGTCACAAATTATCTATTTCAGTCCTAAATCCTCACTGAACACTATCCCACATCCCACATGCTAGGTCCCCAAGCATTCATCTGCACATTCACATGAAGCATCACTGGATTACATCCCACAAGCATCATCACTGGATTACATCCACATCAACCAACATTCGGACATCAAGCAACCGGCAGTGAATGCGGGCCTAGGTCATAAGTTCGCAAGAGGTGCACCACAGCGGGGAGACGCGGGGAGGTCGATGCGACGGCGGGGAGGTCAACGCGACGGCGGGGAGATGGCGCGGAGGTGAAGGCGATGGTGGGGGGGTGGCGGCGGGGAAGGTCCGAGGCGACGGCGAGGAAGGTCCGAGGCGACGACAGGGAAGCTCTGAGGCGACGAGGCGGTCCGAGGCGAGGCGACGGCGTTGGTCTAACCGAAGGCGACTATCGATGATCAGAATCGCCAACCGCAGAAATGAAATGGGGGTTAGAGGATCTTGGGACCCGAGCAGAGCTTGGCCCAACGAAGGAAAGGGATTCGACACGTCGAAGGTCGGAGCTAGGCGACAGCGAGCGTGAGACGAGGATTTATACTGGTTCGAGCCCCTGTGACGGTAACAGCTCTACTCCAGTTGCCTTGCGGCGGTGTTCTTTGCTATTCTCGAGTACAGAGGTGTGTTACAGCTCAAGCTTAACAATGGAGATGTCTAATGCCTGAGCTCTGATGTCCTGTCCTTCCAGGTTGCGCATCCTTAGCCTTATATCTTTCCTGCTCGTAACGGACGGGAGATATTCCCGGGTGGTGGCCTTCATGCACGTTGAGGGCTGGCAGCAACTGCTCCAGACTTGTTGCGCGCGCCTGCTTCACCCCCATGATCCGCATCTTGGTAACCGCCGGGTAAACGCACGTACTGGAATCAAAGGGGGACTACGGCACGAACGAGAGCCGACTCGAGCTCGAGGTCATGCGGATTCCGTGCTCGAGGGCATATGCGCTCTAGGTCGCGCGCCTCGGCGTACGCCCAGGTCGTGGTCGGGGCCCCCCGAGCTTGTGAACTCGTTGACCGTGCGCTGACCGGCCAAGGGTTGCCCAACCCTCGTCAGCTAGCCCCCGAGGCTCTAGGTCGAAGAAGGCACCTGAAACGACCTCGAGCCTCACCTTCTTGAGCATAGGGAGCAAGCCTGCAGTCTCGATCCCTTGGTGAGGTCGGCGGAGACCACAAAGTGAAACCTTGATCTTGACACTGGCGACCTTTGATCTTAGCGATGATGAATACGGATCACGAGCGGTCGGCGGACACAGGGCGCCTCGAGTCCGCCGCCGAGCCTTAATGCGCCCGTCAAATTCGGTGACACGCCTTTTGAAGTGCCATGGACTGGATTTATCGGCGACGCGGCCCACGAACCCGAGCCCCACAGCAACTGCTGAGGAAAAACTCACGATCCTGCGCTTCGCCTTCCAAGCCTCTTCGTCCGGGCAAGACTCCTCTTCTCCCCTCGGCCAAATCCGCTGCGATCGCCATGGCCAAGCCGGGAGAAGCGCCTTTGTCATTGGCGAGGATGAAGAACTTCGAGTCCACAGGGCTAGTTGACCCGTAACATAAGCGATTCTGGCGGCGAAACCGAGCCGTGACCGGGGGCAGCGAGATCGTCTGCACCGAGCACTACGCTCTCTTCGGTCTACGGACCCCAGAGAGCGAGTTCATCGCGGCGGTCCTCTCCAACTGTGAGATCGAACTCATCAATCTGGTGCCAAACTCCATTCTCGTTCTCAGCATCTTCTCCCACCTGTGCGAGGGGTTCCTAGGAATCCTTCCCACCCCCTCGCTTTTCTTCCGGTACTTCAGCCTCTTCCGCTCTGGGAAGGACCCCGTGGTCGGGTGCCTCTACTTCCGGCTGCGGACAGGGCTCAAGTGGTCCTTCCCCAAGCACCAAACTCGGGACTCTCTCGGCCCATGGTCCGAGCGGTGGTTCTACTTGAAGAAGGGGGAAGTCGGCACAGCCGGTGTCTGAGGACTCCCATTTCGGGAAGGAGACTCGGGGCGACGACCTCGAGGTCAACGAGGAGGCCATCGCCGTCATACATCTCGCTGGCAGCAGCACCCTCACCGGGCGATTGCCAACGATTTCCTGCGGAACCGGGTGTCCCCTCTGCGGAGGAGGATGCACCCGTTCTACGAGATCTGAGGGCGCATCGACTCAACCCACGAGGGCACGTCTGGTTAGCCTTCTTGCCTCGAGGTTTTACTCGAGTCTGCCCTTCGATCTTTTCTGATGGTCGTTTCCCTTGCAGCGCCGAAGGAGTCCTGGGTCGCCGCTAGGATCAACGAGATGTTCGGGAAGCTGGCGCACGACTATGCCATTGGCGACCCCGTCCCGAAGAACGTGCTTCGCCGAAAGGCCAAGGTAAGCCACCCCGACCAAGCTCTAAACTCCAGTGTCCACGAGGCCCTTCTTGATCCTCGCATGCCCGCAGGACCATCAAGAGCTGCTCGAGATCGCCAGAGGATGCTCCACTGCGTGAGGCAAAACAAGAAGGGAAAGAAGGGTCTCCCCGCGGAGCGAGCCACCGAAGTGAAGAAACCCCACGTCGAGTGAGGTGACCGCGCCACGGTAAGGATTCCCATGGCCGAGCCCCCGAGCCCATGCTCGTGTCCTTCGTTGCTTGATATGCTCTCCCCTTTGCAGCAGCAGAGTGCGGCGGCCGTCGCCAGGACCTCGAGCTCCAGCTGGCCTAGGGCGCCCAAGCTCAGGCCCCCGGGGATGCCACCGTGGATGGCGTGGATCCGGCGCGAGCCCCGAGGTCCTGTGCCGGGTGGGGCGCAGCGGAGTGCCCTCTGACATCGGGCAACAAGACCTACGCCGGCCCTTGACAAGGCGGAGGCCGATGACCCATGTAAGTTTTTGGCCTTTCGATTCGCTCTGCCCCCTTCGTGTTTTTCTGGCTTAGTGTCTGTTCTTGATCGCAGACCTCAAGCGCCTGCGCTTGAAACTTACCCGTTTTGACGATGGCTGTTGTCCAGGGCCAGTCCGAGTCTGAGGAGGAGAAGGATTCCTTCGTGCTGGCCCCGCGCCGTCCCTCGGGCCGGGCGTGCATTCCTTCTGAGCCCCCGAGCTGGGACCCGGTCGGCAAGTTCGACCAAGGGCTCGACGACTCAGTCGAGGAGAACCAGCCCGTGACCAGTGGGGACTACGGCACCGGTGAGACGGACGCCGTCGCTGTCGTCGACCCACCCGAGGTCGACGCGGAGGAAGGTTCCCAGAGCGCCTTGGTCACAGTCGTGGAGTCACCCTAGGCTCGCCCGACCACGGCCGCTCCGAACGTCGAGGTCGTGGGCGCCACCGGCCACCGAAGATGGCCGCGCTGCAGACGCACCTCAAATCTGCCCGACCGAGGCCGCGGCTGGCGCCGAGGCCATGGCACCCCAGGCCACGGAGGTTGACCGCCTGGCGAGGGCACGCTGTGTGGATCCGGCGCCATTCCTCGATCTTTGGCGAGGCGAGCCCGACCTCACCGGCCGGGACCGGCGATGCCGCCGCGTCACCCTGTCGTGGTGAACCCAGGGGGAGGCGAGAACTCAGTCGCCATCGTAGCAGAGACTCAAGGTCTTGGCCGAAGCACGCTGGTGGCGGTCGAGGTTGGCCTCACCTCAGGAGCGCCGGGCGATGTGCAGGAAGAGATCTCCAGCCAAGACGACGATCATGAAGAGTACACCGCGCCGCCTCGAGAAGCGCCTTGGCGTGGTAGGACCCCTTGCGCACCTCGCGGTGGTTGCTTTGAGTTCCTTGTTTCTTTTCTTATTTTGGGCCACCCTTCTGTCATGAAGGCGATCGACAACGTCTCCCAAGGGCCCAAGGCTTTCAAAACACGCCGACGCGTCTTGAGGGGCCTCTGAGCGTGGTGGGCGGGGAGGCCGGCGCTCAAGTTCATCGTGACCATTGAGGTCGGCGGGAGGAGCTCGGCGAAGACCGAGGAGCTTGGCGACCTTCGTCGACGATGAGGGCACTGAGAGGTAGCCCACGCGGCCGAGCTCGAGCGAGACCAGAGGTCTCTGGCGCGAGCATGGCTTCAAGGCCATCGAGCAAGAGCGTCTTGTGATCGGCCAAACACTCGAGGTTGAGCGGGCCAAGGTCGGGCGCCGAAAAGGCTGCGGGCGAGCATCCTCTCCTCGGCAGCGTCCCTCGAGCTCGAGCCAAGATCCTGGAGCTTGAAGGAAGCTTGGGCGCGCCCGAGGCGCTTCAGCCGAAGGGCCAAGGTCGGCCGCCGAGAAGGCTGCTGCGGAGCAAAGGCGTCCTCCTCGGAAGGCGTCCCGAGATCGAGGCCAAGATCCCGGAGCTTGAAGGAAGCTTGGTAGCCAAAGAAAGCGCGGCGAGGCGCCTTGGCCCCACTCCAAGATGAATGGCGCCGAGCCATGGGCGCCTCAAGGAAGCCCTCGATGCAGGCGAGCTATCGACCTTGAGGGCCAAGGTAGCCGAGCTCGGCGAGAGAAGTTAAGCCGACGAGATGGCCGACACAGAAGAAAAACGCTTAAAATGTAAAAACTCTAGTAGAGCCACATTTCTTTTGGGGACAACAAACTCTTTGTTTCAAGTCATTAGTCAAGGATCATGGTGTCGTCTCTTCCACCTTTAGTCATGCTCCTTAGGTCGCTTGTGAGCAATATGCCCTTATCCAAATTTCATTGGGTCCAAGGTCGAGCAATGCCAGCCTTGGGCGCAAGATTTAGACGCGAGCAAACGACCACGACCTGCAGAGTTGAGAAAAGGTCCAGAGAGGAAGTAAACGTGACACAATCTAACGAGATGGTCACACGGATGATGTTCGAATCACGACCACAACCACATGCAGATTTGCTCAATGGTCAAAGCTGCGAGATTTGTGGCTCGAGCCTTGAGCAGGGGAGAGCCGGATTGTGAAGAGATTAAACTACGTGTAGCTCGACCCTTTGGGGTGAGCGTTAAGCTCATGACGCTTTCGACCAAGAATGAGTGCACTGTGCACGGAGGTCGTGTTCGAAAAAAAAGTCTCGGACAACAATGTCATTGTAGTCACAAGCGAAAAAGATATAAAGGGCGAGAATGGAAGAACAACTTTTATTGAAATTTAAGGTATAGAGGTTACACATAAAACTTCCGAAGCTGATCTATGTTCCACGAGCTAGAGAGCTCTCTGCCATCGGGCATCGCTAGCCGGTAAGCCCCCGTGCGATCTGTTGAAACGACTCGATAGGGGCCCTCCCACCACGGGGATAGCTTGTTGGTGTTTGACGAGCCCTGAATTCGTCTTAGGGCGAGGTCCCCAACAAGGAGCTCCCTAGGTCGTACCGACCGAGACGCATGTCTGCGAAGAGCTTGCAGGTAGTGCACCGATCGTAGCAGTGCACGGTATCTTACTTCTTCTGCGAGGGCAAGGTCGAGAGACCGTTCATGCTCGAAGTCGACCTGGTCGACCAAGCTGACCCTGGCAGAGCCCAGCATAACCTCGGGAGGCAGGACGGCTTCTGTACCGAACATGAGCTGGAAGGGTGTGGACCCTGTGGCTCGTCTCGTCGTGGTACGAATAGACCATAAGATGGTGGGAAGTTCATCCACCCAGGTCTTGCCGCAACGTTCGAGCTCATCTGCAACTCGTTTCTTGACGCCCTGGACGATTTGTCCGTTGGCGCGTTCCGCCGCCCCATTGCTCTAGGGGTGAGCTACAGAAGCGAAGCAAACTTTGATGCCGAGGCCTTCGCAAAACTCCTGGAACAACTCACTGGTAAACTGAGTACCATTGTCAGTGATAATTTTGCATGGAACCCCGTGCACTGTGACCACGAACAAGCGAAAAAAGACAACCGCCCGAGCATTGATGGTCGAGACCGGTTTAGCTTCGATCCACTTGGTAAAAGTGTCAACAGCAACGAACAGGAACTTCTTACCCACGACCGTCTGAGGAAAAGGGCCGAGGATGTCCAAATTTCCATGTTGAGAAAGGACAAGCGGCGGGATGGTGCAAGCGGCGTATGTGGGTTGATCGACTTCCGGGCGTGGACCTGGCATGCTCGACAGGTGCGGACGATATCACGGGCATCCTAAAGCGTCGAAGGCCAATAATACCCCATACGGAAGGCCTTACCGACCATCGTCCTGTACGAAGAGTGCGCTCCACAGAGGCCTGAGTGGATGTCATTTAACAGGTACTTACCTTCCTCCGTAGAGATGCATCGCGTCGAAATGCGAAACGATACGCTTGTAGAGCGTCCTTCGACGGCGTGTATAAACTTCGCCGGTAACGATCCTGCTCCTCTCGACACGGTCGGTAGGTCACCCTTTGCAAGAAATTATAAATGGGTTGACCCGAGGAGGATACCTTCCACCACGGCGAGCAAGACCTCTGATGTCGGAGATCGAGGAGCCGCCAGCGTCTC
The DNA here is from genome assembly GCA_036346375.1 of Guadua angustifolia. NCBI lineage: Eukaryota > Viridiplantae > Streptophyta > Magnoliopsida > Poales > Poaceae > Guadua > Guadua angustifolia. The sequence goes on along the minus strand of CM070516.1, from coordinate 14,532,716 downwards.
GAGGATGACATCGGGGCGGGATCCGTCGTCGGAGAGTGAGCTTGGAGAGGAAGTCGGCATTGGAGTTATCCTTCACAGGTATGTGCTTGAGCTCGGGTTGTGGAACCACTTCTCCATCTTGCGCACTTCGGCTAGGTACTTTGACATCGAGTCTCCCGAGCCTGGTACTCCTTGTTGTACTGATTGACGACGAGCTGGGAGTCGCCCTTGACGACCAACCGACGCACGCCCAATGCTTTGCAAGCTCGCAGGCCCGCCAAGAGAGCCTCGTGATACGCCCACATTGTTGGTGCGGAAACCCAAAATGAACTCGTACCTCGGTGGTCACCGCGGGGTGAGAATAAGGATTCCACCCGGCGCTTGAAGGACCTCGGGCTGTCGAAGAACATGCTCCAGGGCTTTTCTTCCTCGACCTTGGGGTCGGGCGCGGGTTGTGACGTCTACTCGACCACGAAGTCGGCAAGCACCTGCGATTTGATGGCTGTTCGAGCTCTTTAACCGACATCGAATGCCGCCAGCTCCATAGCCCACTTGACCGGGTTTGCCAACCATTCGGAGTAGTCGACCTCGCGAATGAAACCGGCCTTCAAGAGCTTGTCAAGGTTCTCCTTGATGATCGCAACCTTCTCTGGAGAGAAGCGGTAGCGGCTGCCCGCCGAGGCGGCGATCGGCTGACACGCAACTTGTGCTCGACCACCTCCCTCGGGACGCCAGGCATGTCCGCAGGCTCCCAAGCGAATATACCCTTGTTGGCGCGGAGGAAGGTGACGAGCTCGAGTTCCTATTTGGAACTCAGCTCAGCCGAAACATGGATGCATCTGGTCGGGTCGTCCTCCTCGAGTGGCACGGCCTTCGTCGCCCCGCTGGGCTGGATCGCCGCCTTCTGACGAGCGTTCTTTACCATCGCCTCCGGGCCTCACTGGGGCAGCATGCCGGCAAGGGCCAAAGCCTTGGTCTCGCATCCATGTGCCGCCTGTAGGTCGCCCCGCACGGTTATGATGCCGTTGGGACGGCGACTTCATACCGATGGCCATAGTGGTTGGCCGCAATGAACTTGATCAGGGCAGGCCGCCCGAGGATGGCGTTGTACGGGAGGTCCCCCTCGACCACCTCGAAGGTGATCAGCTTAGTGTGGAAGTTTGCCGAGTCGCCGAAGGTGACGGGCAAGACCACCCCCCAAAGGGGTGGTCGGCGTCGAGGGCGATCGAAGAAGGGGACGGCGATGTTCTTGACCTTCGGCCGGGAATCGCATCGGTCAAGCGCTCGACTGCGGCAAGTTAAGGGAACTACCGCCGCCGACCATGACCACGACCGATCGCGGTGTTGCCGATGGTCGGGTCACGACTAGGGCGGTCTTCGATCTCGGGCCATACCTTGAAGTGTGTCCCGGAGAAAAGGTGATGGTGGCCCACCCACTTGCGATCTTTGCTCGATGGGCTTCGGCGGCGACACAGTAGATGGTTAAGTGGCGGCTCTAAGTTCGGCCGGATCGGTAAGCCGACGAGCCGCCGAAGATAACATCGATGCAGCGCTCGCCCTACTGGAACTCTAGGTCGAGGTCGTCATGGTCCGCCCCAGCGTTCACCCTGTCCGACTGGACGTCTTCTTTTGGTAACATGGGCATTTCCTCTCGACCATCATAAAAAGCTTTTAACTTGCCTTTCCAAGCCCTGCAAGATCGCAGGTCGTGGCCCGCCGCCTGTAAACAGTGAACTTCATTCATCGTATCCGGGCGCCCTCGGCCCCTAAGCGACGAAACATCGTATGCCGGTCGAGCCGTCGACCCTCTGTTGGGGATTCTGCGCTGACGAGGTCGAGTCGACCTTGGCGAGTCGGGACCCTCCCGAGCTTGATCTCGGACTTCAAGGACCTCCGCCGGCCGTCTCAAAGCGATCACTCGTGGCGGTCCACCGCTCGTTCTGCGGTCGCGCTTCCGCTTCTTAGAACAGCCGTGGTGGCGCCCTTGGAGTTGGATGGGCGGCCTCGTGGTTCGAGACCAAGCTTACCTTGGTCGTGAGTCGCATTCGGCGGGACGGCGTCATCGCGTCGCGATACCGCTCCACCATACGGAAGAGCTTTTTGACGCTGAGCCGCGAGGTGATCTCTAGGTCCTCGGTAAGGTGCCGATCGCGGACGCCGAACTTGAAAGATTTTATGACGGCTTCGTCGGAGATGCTCGGAATCAGGTTCCTCGTGCGGATAAAACGCCGCACGAAATCACAGAGCGGCTCGTTCTTGCCCTGGATGACTCGATCCAGGTCTTTCTCCCTCCCAGGCTGCTCGTAACAACTCTGAAAGTTGGAGCGGAGGGCGTTCTGGACTTGGCGCCACGACCTGAAGGAACCAGGCTTCTGGTTGAAGAGCCAGGTTCGCGCGGCCCCGTCCAGCACGGTCGGGAGGTAATTGGCCATGACGAGCTCGTCACCCCCGGCCGCTAGGATGGCGGTCGAATAGATAAACAGGAACTCGTCTGGGTTCTTGGTCCCATCGAAGCGCTCTATCAACGCTGGCTTGAATCGAGCCGGCCAGCGTACGCGACGAAGGTCATCGGAATCGCCATCGGTAGTAGGCGGAACCAGTCTTGTGCCGGGTGTGGTCGTTGCTGACAAGGTCCTCGCTGCTGCCGGACTTGGAGTCGAGGCTCCCCCGGCGGTCTGACCTTTGGTGAGAACGACCATGACGCCGCGCAGGAGTCACACGAGGAGGTAGCGCGAGCGATCCGGATCTGCGGCACTGGCGAACATCCGGGAGAGGCCCCGATTCACTTGCCGGCCGAGCGAGCTCGTGAAGCTTAGTTCGCGCGGACCTGCTTTCCGGGCGCCCGCATGAATGACGTGATGGTGTCAAAGCCGGGTCCCGAGATTCTCGCTGGCGAGGGGGCCACTGCGGGTGGCGTCGGCCAGGTCTTGTTGGCGGCGATGTGATGAGTTGTCATCACTTCTCAGGGATTGGGTCCCCGAGTGATGACTTCGGTGCTACGGAGGTATGACCTCGGTCGTAGCCCGATCGAGCTCTTCGGCCAGGGCTCGACCAAAGAGTTCCGATTTCACCCTATCGGGATCAGCCATGACCCGGGCGATAGCGCGAAGGCGTTCTCCCGAAGGAGGAAGCCCGGGATTCCCAGACGATGTGCCAGCCTTCTCTTGGTGCTCCCGCCGGAGGGCAGTTATGGCTTGGTTGATGGCGACATGCACCATCCGGCGAGTGTCCTCAGGGGTCTGCGGATCACGGCCATCCGCAGTGGCGCCCGCGCCCTGACTGTCCGCCATCAAGACATGCTTCTCGCGTGGCGGTGGCGAGGGCGAAAATAGGGACGCGGAGTCGGAGTTCACGCCCGTACCCACGCTCGTGGAACGTCCGTCGATGAAGCGCGCCATACTCCCGAGATCTTGGGGTTTTCCTGTGAATGAGCAAAGCCAATCGGGCCCCACGGTGGGCACCAGCTGTCGACGATCAGAATTGCCAACCGCAGAAATGAAATGGGGGTTAGAGGATCTTGGGACCCGAGCAGAGCTTGGCCCAACGAAGGAAAGGGATTCGACGCGCCGAAGGTCGGAGCTAGGCGACAGCGAGCATGAGGCGAGGATTTATCTTGGTTCGAGCCTGTGGAATGTTTACTCTACTCGATTGCCTTGCGGTGGTGTTCTTTGCTATTCTCGAATCTGAAGGTGTGTTCTGACTCAAGCTTAACAATGGAGATGTCTAATGCCTGAGCTCTGATGTCCTGTCCTTCCAGGCTGCGCATCCTTAGCCTTATATCTTCCCTACTCGTAACAGACGGGAGATATTCCCGGGTGGTGGCCTTCATGCGTTGTGGGCTGGAAGCAATCGCTCACAGACTTGTTTTAGCGCTGCTTCACCCCCACGATCCGCATCTTAGTAACCAGGAGTAAACGCACGTTCCGGAATCAAAGGGGGACTACGGCACGAACGAGAGCCGACCCGAGCTCAAGGTCGTGCGGATTCCGTGCTCGAGGGCATACGCGCTCTAGGTCGCGCACCTCGGCGTATGCCCAGGTCGTGGTCGGGGCCCCGCGAGCTTGGGAACTCGTTCACCGTGCGCTGACCGGCCAAGGGTTGCCCAACCCTCGTCAGCGACAGAGGCACAAGGCGAGCGGCGGCGCTATAACTGAGAGGGCTAGGTTAGGGTAAATAAGAAGACGACGCGACTTTTGAATTTATATGGGTACATTATCACTACCGGGTCATATGAAGAACCGGCAGTGATATATTATCACTGCCAGTCCATATGTACTCCCGACAGTAATATAATTTATCACTGCCGGGTGAATGCACAACCGGTAGTGATAGTGGAATATTACGGCCGGGTATAGATCTACCCGGCAGTGATAGATATCACTGCAGGTTAGATAACTACTCGATAGAGATAACCCGCAGTACGCTTTCATTTTGGTGGAAGCGTATTTTGACGATTTATTGATTTTTCAATTCGGTTAAAAATTCAAACTAGAATTTCTTTCGCATTTTTAATCCAAATGAAATGAAACAAATTTCTAAACTCATATAAAATCAAGATATTTCAGAATATGCAAAAACATTTTGATGTTATGTTATAGGAAAATATTTAAATACGAGGATTAAAAGAAAAGTAGGAAAGTAGACTATATATAAAAATGTTGTAAATAAGTTTTTGATGAAACTAATTTTTCTATAATCTTGGTACTACATGCAATCCAAATATATGAAATTTTTTGAAAATTCAATTTGCCTTGAGCCTTTTCTACTAAAAGATTTATACTAATGGAATATTGTGCAAAGAAATGAATAAATCATTTAAAAGATTTTAAGGATTTATTAATTGTCACATTGAAGCAATATGGTATTAGCGATCCTTGGTAACCATAAGTAAATAGGACAAATGTAGTCAAATTCACACAAATTCAAATGCAGTCAAATTCACAAAAATCCAAATGCAGTTCGTACAAAAATCCAAATCCATTATTGCATATATTACATAATTGTTACATATGAGAAAATAAACATGTCGTTCGTACAAAAGAAAGCATACATTTCATTACTACAACTAAGCTAGATTCGACCTTCGTTATGATCGCGGCGTATGTACATAGCTTGGTCACTCTCTTCCATGATACTTAGGTCAACGTCCTCTCCGAAAGGGGGAAGCTCATCGAATTGGTTGTACTCTTCCTCATCCACAACATTCTCAACTCCGACAATCCTTCTTTTTCCTTGAATAACCATGTAGCACTCCTTGTTAGCCAGGTCAGTTACAAAGAAGATTTGTGTAATAGAATTAGCAAGTACGAATGGTTCTTCTCTGTATCCAACGAGTTTGAGGTCCACAGTAGTGATACCGTACTTGTCGATATTCACGCCCCTTGGAAGTATGACCCATTGGCACCGAAAGAGAGGGACCTTCAAAGGTCCATAGTCAAGCTCCCAAATCTCTTCTATGAATCCATAGTAGGTTTGCCTATTTCCATTGCTGTCATAGGCATCTATACGGATACCGCTATTTTGGTTGGTGCTCTTTTTATCTTGCGCTCTTGTATAAAATGTAAAACCATTTATGTCGTATCCTTGGAATGTCCGAATTGTAGTTGACAGTCCCTGAGCCAACACTTTCAACTGAGTGCAGTCTGTCTCCATATGCATCATGTGTCTATGCAACCAATCGCCGAAGTTACCTCTGTGCTCTCTCCTGAGCCAAACCTCTGACCTCCCTGGGTTTGTTATGGATAGCATGTTCTTATGCAGGTTGACATACGGGGCCACCACAATTGATTGTCCCAAAACTGCGAAATGTGCTTGTGTAAATGAAGCTAGATTGCTAGTACATACTAATTTCTCGTCTAGTGTCCCTTTCCCCTGTAGCCTTCCCTCATGCCGAGATACAGTCACACCAATCGATTTGAGATCCATATAATCGACGCAGAACTCAATGACCTCCTCGGTTCCCCAGCCATCGGCAATGCAGCCTTCCAGTCAATGTCGGTTACGAACATATTTCTTTATAACCCCCAAGAATCTCTCGAAAGGGTACATCTGATGTAGATATACGGGACCAAGAATCCGTATCTCTTTCACAATGTGAACAATGAGATGGACCATAATATCAAAAAAAGATAGAGGGAAACACATCTCAAGCCTACACAGAGTGTGGACCACGTCTTCCTGCAGCTTATCTAGTTTTAACGGATCGATGGACTTCTATGAAATCACGCTGAAGAATGAACATAACTTGATAATTGGGTCTTAGACTTTCTCTGGCAGAACACCCCTAATTACAATTGGAAGCATCTATGTCATCATCACGTGGCAATCGTGAGATTCATACCAATTAATTTTAAGTCTTTCATTGAGACTAGTCTCTATATGTTAATAGAGTAACCAGACGGAACTTTGACTCTGTAAAAGCATTCGCAAATGCTAACTTTCTCTTTTTTGCTCAGAATGTAGCAAGCTGCGGGAAGGTACTTCTTGCCTGTATCCATTTCTTCGTGGTGCAGCTCCTTCCTGAGTTTCATACCTTCGAGGTCCATCCATGCTTGGAGCATATTTTTCGTTTTGCCAGGTATGTTCAGTAAGATACCAAGCAAGCTATCACGCACGTTCTTCTCTATATGCATGGCGTCGATTATGCGGTCGAACTTCCGAGTTACGCCAATAAGGTAGGACCCAAAATCTGATATCTTTTTCCATAAAGGAGCCTTATCCAGGAACTCGGGATAGATGTCTTCTTGGCTCCTTTTAGTGGATAATTGTAAGATCCTTCGATCGCAAATATCTGTTTCCCGATTGTGATTCTTTGGAGCTAAGGCGGTCTCCTTTGTCCCGTCAAATGCTCTCTTATTATTGCGGTATGGGTGATCCTTGCAGACGAACCTCGATGCCGCATGTATGCCATTTTTTCTAGGTTCCTCGACCACCGCTAATCAGTATCATCCAAGCACCGGACGCATCCGTTGAAGCCTTTAATCGTGCGGCCGAGAGGTTACCAAGAGCAGGGTAATCATTGATGGTTACGAACAACAATGCCCGTAGGATAAAGTTATCTCTTTTATACTCATCCCATACCCGTACACCATCGTTCCACAATATTAGGAGATCTTCAACCAATGGTTTGAGATACACATCGATATCATTGCCAGGTTGCCTGGGCCCTTGGATTAGTAGGGGCATCATAATGTACTTTCACTTCATGCAAAGCCAAGAAGGAAGGTTGTAGATGCATAAAGTCACCGGCCAAGTGCTATGACGACTACTCATGTTGCCAAAAGGATTCATCCCATCCATACTCAACCCGAACCTTATATTCCTCACATCTTATGCAAAGTGCTTCTTATATTTTCTGTCGATGTTCCTCCATTGCACAGAATCAACAGGGTGTCTGAGCATTCCATCCTTCTTACGCTCTTCGGCGTGCCATCGTAGCAATTGGGCATGCCTTTTGTTCGCAAACAATCGCTTCAGACGAGAGATTATAGGGAAATACCACACCACCTTACGGGGACACCTCTTCTTCTTACGCCTCACCCCGACATCTTCGTTCTCGATATCGTCGTTGTTGCCCTTATACCGCTTTGCTTTGCAAACAACACAGGCATCTATGTCTGCAAACTCATTGCGATACAATATGCAATCGTTTCGACATGCGTGTATTCTTTGTACTTCCAGTCCCAACGGGCAGACAACTTGCTTGGCCTAGTACGTAGTTGAAGGCAACACGTTACCCTCTGGAAGCAAGTCCCCCAAGAGACATAACAGATCAGTAAATCTCTTATCGGACCAACCATTGCTTGCCTTCAACTGCAGTAGTGAAAGCACGGTATGCAGCTTTTTGTGCTCCTCCTTGCAGCCCGGGTACAATGGCGTTGTAGAGTCCTCTACCATACGTTGGAACTTTTGAAACTCCCTTTCACTCGTGAAGTCCCCCTCCCCATCACGCAGCATTTGATCTAGATCATCTTCGTGGATATCAACAAACGCATCTTCCACCGCCGTCATATCATTGTCTCCGTCATCTTCATCAATGTGTTGCCCTTCATGTACAATATCATCTTCACCGTGCTCGGTCCAAGAGGTATAGCCAACCTTGAAACCCCTTTGAAGCAAGTGTGCACGTATCGACTCTATGTTAGAAAACAACTTCTCATTTTTGCAATCAATGCATTGACAACACATACAGTCCACCAGGTTTCTCGACTTGTGTGCCGCAGCCGCATTCAGAAAACAAGTCACACCATTAAAGAACTCTGGACCGCGACGGTCCGTATCATACATCCACCTTCGGTCCATCTACAGTTAATTATATCAAACTACATTTCAGTATATCAACAAATGATACCAAAAATAATTTATTCTTTACAGTAGTCATGCATTGCTAATTAATTAAAACGATAAACACATTATAAACACATAACTGCAAATAACAATATAATTGTAAATGATTAGTTTTACAAATACATCTATCAATTTTGCCTATATTAAAATACATCAAACCTTTTTCACTATTCAAATATCCATCTAGCATTTTTAATTATTTAGAAGATTTCTTCATTTCATTTTGTTATGTAGCCCTATTAAATTAAATTAATCTACAACAAACAAGCATATAAATGAATATTAGGATATATTTCTAAATAATTATGTATCTTGCAACTTTCATTATTGCAAAATCCATCTACCATTTTTCATTATTTAAATATTCAACTAGCAATTCTCACTATTTATAATTCATCTAGCAATTTTTACTATTTAAAAATCCATATAACAAATCTTCATTAATTAAAATAATTACAATTATGCATAATTGTCCATCTAGCAATTTTCATTACTTAAACATCCACTACATCACTAAAATGGATAAGAATTATAATTTATTCAATAATTTAGTAAGATCTTAATTTGAGCACTACCGACCTAAAATGTTCACAACTACATAATCAGCAATTATCAACATCTACAACAATCAGAAAGTAAAATTTTACGACAAATATAACATATATCAAGTCAGTAACCTCAAAAAATTTTAATACAATTTTTCAGCAGCAACTCGCTAAGATAATAACTACCGAGCAAAACAAAGCTCCTCTTTGTTACGCTTCAAATCGAGAAGATGTTGACTCGAAGAAAAATATGAAAAAAAATACTAACACAATTTTTCGGCAGCACCTCACCAAGAAAAATACAACCGAGCAAAGAGCTCCTCTCTTCTGCTCGGCCGGGGAAAGGCGGAGCTATATAAATAGCTTATCATTGCCGGCTCTGCGAAGAACCGGCAGTGATAAGGTCATATTACGCAGGAAAAATAGCTTATCACTGCCGGCTCTGCGCAGAACCTGCAGTGATAAGGTCATATTACGCGGGAAAATTGGGATGCGCGAGAAAATACATATCACTGCCGGTTAAATAGAAGAACCAGCGGTAAAATATCACTACCGATTTTGGGTATAAACCGGCGTGATAGTTAGTTATCACTGCCGGTTGGTAATACAAACCGGCAATGATACATCGAACCCTTCCAACTGCCGCGCCAACCGTCGCGCTTGCCCGTTCCTCTGCCGCGTGCTTGCCCGTTCCTCTGCCACGCACTTGCCCGTTCCTTTGCCGTGCCAACCGTTGCGCTTCACATTCCTCTGCCAACTGTTGCCCTTCCCATTCTGCCTCTATATAATGCCCATTCCTTAATCTGAAGCACCGCTCCTCACAATCCACTACTGTTGCAAGAATGCCCCCCCCCCAAGAAGCAAGCACGTATTAGGCAAAGCCCCGCTCCGTCGTCAGAGAAGGAGGAGAAGACGGAGAAGAAGGAGGAGGAGGAGGCGGAGGAGGAAGAGGGAGGAAGAGGAGGCAAAGGAGGAGGAGGAGGAGGCAAAGGAGGAGGAGGAGGAGGAGGAGGGCGATGACGACGATAGCGACGGTGGCGAGGTCCTGCGGCGTTGGGGCAAGACTAACTCCGCCACCGAATCGGATTCGGAGGAGGAGGAGGAGAACCGCCGCAACTTCGATCGGTCATCAGGCGGCAGCTCCGATGAGGAGGAGGAGGAGGACGACGACGACTTTTTGGACATAGGGTTCCGTGCCATTTTGGGTTTCAAATGGTTAATAGCCATTGGCCCGTTATATTTTGTATATATAATTAGGACTAAATATGTAATAATGGACGATATAACTAATTATGTTTTGTAAATGTTCTGTGTTTTAACTAATACATATCCCGCAAATTACAAATTTTGTAAATGTTCTGTGCGAGATAAATTACAAATTTTTAATATGTTCTATTTTTAACTAATTATGCTTTGATATGTTCTGTGCAAGATAAATTACAATGTTTCTTATGTTCTGTATCGAACTAATTATGGGGAACAATAATATCACTACCGGTTCTAGATTAAAACCGGTAGTGAAAATGGTCTTATCACTACCGGTTTATAGGCGAACCGGCAATGGTAAATCACCACCGGTTTTATATATAAACCGGCAGTGATATCTTCTTATCACTGCCGGTTCTCTATAAAATCGGCAATGATATTGCCTCCATTCCTGCGGGAAATTTATACTATTCTTATCACTGCCGATTGAAGTTAGAACCGGCAGTGATAATATTATCACTGCCGGTTTAATTTAGAACCGGCAGTGATAATATTATCACTACCGGTTCGGACCTACCCGGTAGTGATGGGGGGTCGCGGATGACGCAGTCTGTAGTAGTGTCAGAATCACACCAATGCACATAGTAGCAACATTGTTGAGATATCATTTCCGTACATAACAAAATAAGGATAAACTGATTAAATTTGATAAATAAATAGTCATTATGATCTTATGGTCCAGTTTACACTTCTTCTACCACGCAGGGCTTAATCATTGCAAAAGAACTATAACGGTAAACAAAGACCCATATACTTGCCATAGGTAAACGATTGGGGCTTGAATACTAATAGTCGGCCTCTTCACGATACTCTTCCTCCAAAATTGGTGTTAACTTTATTGAAAGAGCAAGTGTATAGAGTACTCAATAAGTTGTGCACAGAATGCAAGTTTAATAACTATATACAAGGTTTAATACAAAGGATGATTGATGTGATTTATTTTGCATAAAGTAGTTTTTTGCATTTCAATATGATAAACAACTTGAACGCGTAAGTAAAACAAATAATAATAAGTATCAAGAGTTTTCACAAAGTTGCAAATAGCCTTAACTGATTCTTTCACATAGCCACTTTCCCACTGTTGTTTTATAAAATCTAGCCCTTGTTGAAATTCCCAAGCATTATCCATAACCGAAGATACAGCTATTCGAATAGTTTTACCCTCTGTAGAGGTTGTTATGCTTTTCCCACTTGATGCAATCAACTTGAACAGACAAGATCACAACAAAGCCTTTTTGAAACATCATCATACCAATTGGCCCTCTTGACGAGCTTTGAACCTGTAACACCCCAATTTTTGCTTTTATTGCATTTAAATGGTATTTTGAATTTTTGGGAATTTCTGGAATTTATTTGGATTTATTTGGATTTATTTGAAATTATTTGAATTTATTTTGAATTAAGCCATTTAACAAATTAATTAAATAATGGAAAAGTTAAAATAAATTTTGCTGAAAATATTTTATTTGAGTCACAAATGTCTTAAAATATTTTTGAGAATTTTTCCGAATTTTTCTCGATATTTTAATGCCCCAAATAAATTATTTGAATTTCGGGAATTATTTTAAATCGAAAAGGATTAAAAATCCCGATGAACGATGTTGGGCGAACATCATGCGGCCCGTTCCGGGAAAACCCTAACGCGCCAGCCGTTCGATCTTCATCCGACGGCTCTCGTCGCGCCACGTCGCTTGCCGAATCCTCGTCGGATTCCGCCGCCGCCGCCGTGTGGGCCTCGGTCTCCGCGCTTTTCACGGACGTCGAGGGCCCTATTTAAGGCGCCGCCGCCCGTACTGTGAACCTCACCTCACGCCGCACCCAGCCGTACCTCGCACGCCGCCGGAGACGCCACCGCCTCGCCGCACGACCTCGCCGAAGTCCCGAAGCCATCCGCCGCACTTCCTCGCGTCGGTTCGTCGCCGCCGGTGACCTTCCGCCGTCGCCGTTGGTCCCTTGGAGTCCCTCTCGTCAAGCCGCGTCGGGAGCGCTATCTCTTCACGTCGGAGGAGCACGGGAGCGCCGTCGCCACGTCGTCGTCTCCGCCTCCGGTCAGCCAGCGCCGCCGCGACACCGCCGAACCTCGCGAGCTTCCACGACCGTCCGATCTCCAATCGACGACCCGGATTCCGCCACGTCGCCCTTGCACAGTAAATCTCATCTTCAAACCTCATCCGTTAGATCTAGATCCTACGGCTCGAATCGCACCGCACCATGCACTGTTCACCGTGTCACTGACGCGTGGGACCCACTCGTCAGCCGCACTGTGCGCGTGAGTCGCTGACCGCCCGGACCCACATGTCACCAGACTGCACTATTCACCGAGACGCCGACAAAGACGGGCCCACTCGTCACCAAGACGATGCCTGCGTGTAGACGCCACCGTGACGTCATCTTGACGTCTACGGTGGGACCCACTTGTCGAGAAATAGCCGATCGTATGACGTCGGAAGTCCACGTGTCACTCTCTGGTGGCGACCGTGTCACAGATGACGAATAATTGATTCTCGAAAAGAAAATATTTATTTAATTCGGTATATTGATTTTAAATATATTTTGAAAACTTCAAATGCTTATAACTTTTGCGTTTTAACTCCGATTTGAGTGATTCCAATTTCTATAAATTTGTAAAATTGTGATCTTTCTGTTTATGAATTTTAATTGAATTTTTGAGCACTGTTTGCCTACTGTTTATTTATTTTATTGTTTGTGTTTACGTTGCGCGTAGACGTTGAAGTGCCCGAAGGTTTCGAGGGAGAGGTTCTGACCCAGGAGCAAGCTCAGGAGCCGGAATCAGTACTTTTTGAAGGCAAGTTGTGTTTGACCATGTTGAACCTATTAGAGAAAATTATTTTGATTTAACTTATTGCATGCTAATTTAGTAAAAGTTGATTTGAATGAGTTTTGGGAATTAGTTAAATGCCTAGTTGTCAGATGTCACCTTGTAGTATATGATTGTATGCCATGAATCATTTGTCACCCTAGGTTATGGACTAATAGTTGGACATTAATAATTTGCCAACATGGGTTGAGTAGACCAAGTAGTATGCTTAGCCACCTTGCGTGGACATGTTATGATTTTGGGATACCAAAGTTAATATTGACTTAATGAGATATGGAACATGATTTGTGAATAAGACACGTGTTATTGAGTTGATGATGGCACGTGGTGCAATGGTAAAGAACCGGTGGGAAAATGATTTAGACGGGGCAAATGGCAAGATTGTTTCGGTGGGCCAAGAGTGGCAATCAAGGTCGAATTTGGTTTTTATTGGTTTTGATATGGAGATCACACTTGGTTAGTCTTGCCTCGGTCAACTAAGGACTTAACCTTGCGAGCATTTGAACCGAGTCTCTCATACAACCACAAGCTCCGTAATGGGACGGGCTTAGCTGAGTAAACCGGGAAATCTATTCTTCTCTTGTCGTGGTGGTGTGAGGCCCGAGAAGCGGAATGAGAACTCACATGGCGCAAGAGGGGCCTCAGGTGTGGTAACCACCCTCTAGTGTTGAAACCTTAGCGAGCGTCTTGAGTTTAGATGGAACTTTGGAAAGGCTTCGTTACGGTTATTTGCCTTGATGGTGTTTGACCGTATCTTGTGGGTAAAGTGTATAACCTCTGCAGAGTGTACAACCTATTCAATAGCCGTGCTTCACAGTATTGAGCATCGCTTCGTGATTACTATCAAGGGTTAGATTTTCATAAAAAATGACTTGTTGATGGAAAATGCTTGGGTTGGTGATGATGAACATGACTTAGGATGGAAAAGTGATTTACGATTGAAATGTTTGTGAAAGCTACTATTCCTACTCTCGTTTTATCGCTTTGTAATCTATTATCGTTTATCTTGAATCTCAGACCGCTCATGAACCATAGCCTATCCTTTGTACTAAGCCATGCATGTAGAATATTAGATTTGCATTCATGCATGACTTGCCGAGTGCTCAAAGTACTCACCCCACAACAACACAACTTCAGTTGAAGAAGAAGCAACCCCTCGCTCAGAGGAGGAGTATCGAGGAGCCGATTTAACTAGGGAGCGAGCCTGGCCGATTGTTCGTGGCAAATTGGTTGGCGCCACGAGTTTATTTTATTTCACGCATTTGAACATTTTAATAAGTCTTCGCTTCATGCAGGCGTATCTTTTGTAACTTGACCATAAGGTCAATCAACTAGTTTGAGTATTTAATTAAAGTACTTATTATTTCGTTGGATATGTTCGTGATATGTACCGATGTTGCAACTGTGTGCACTAGCGTGATCCTGGACTAGTGCTGAAACACAGAGGGTCCGGATTTGCAAATTCGGGTCCCGACAGAACCGGTAGCCTTACCCCCACAAAGGTAGTTATCCCGAACACACCATTGGATTAAAGAATGAGATCCGTCCATGATGCAGCCCAACACATGAGACCACATCCTTCACGCTAACATCGAGCCTAACCTACCTCCCGAGGCAACCAATGAAGAGACTCCATAGTTTAATAAGCTAGGCCTATCCCATCCTACGCATGTGGTTGTATGTTGTGGCTTAGTTCAATAATGCACAAAGTTAACTTCTTAATTGACCAAGGCAAAACTACCCAATGCATTATACCCCTATTGATTACAGTGCAACACATGCATCATTAGGTGGCAACACATGATACACCACTTTTCACAAAGATATTCGTAGTCACTTAGTCAGGTATGAATTTACATTTCAAAATGATATCAATAACCCATTGCAAGGCTAAGCATACTAATCATGTCTAAACAACCCATGTGACCAACTGATAAATAAACAACCTAGAGTGACAAATCATTGTGACATACAAATGACATGGTAGGCATGTAGCAAATGGTTTGTATAGCTAATCCCAAAATAATAAAACAATTGATACTTTAAAACATCCCAAAAATTTTAATAAAGTAAATATATATATATATATTCAATTTTAATATAATTATTTCTTAATTTTCTTGCCACTATTGGTTTTTATTTGGATTTCTTTGGATTTATGCATTGAGTGAAAAATCAATAAAAAGAATTAAGGAATGGATAATAGTAAAAAGGAGAAATGGTAAAAGTAAAAATTTCAAAAAATTACCATATAAACCCCAGGCCTGTAGGAAAATTATTTTTGCCCACAAATAAATTTTTATGAACAAGAATGAGACTTAATTATTGAAAAGACAATTGCTTTGACTAAAAACAGTGCAAGATCAAATTTAATGTAAAATATGTATACTTTATCTCGACCTGATAAAATTACTCTGGTAATCTCAATGCATTATCTACTCCCAGTAAAAATATCAGAAATTTATCCTATTATATAAGACTGATAAAAATCCAAAACCGAAATAAGAAAAATCTGAATAAAGGAGTGTGTCGAATTTTAATTAAATAATTACCGAAGATATTAACTTTAAAATTTTATGGGAGAACTATATTCTTATTTTAAACTCATATAGCAAGTTTCAAAAATAAATAATATCATTCACACCCTTATATAAATCAAAATCCAAAATGAATTCATGAGTAGGTAGTAATGTCAGAATTTTAATTAATTCTCTGTAGAACTTTTTGACCCAAAGTTTTCACTAGAGATGGTACATTGGCTGGGAACTCTAGTAAAAATCCTAGAAAATTTTGGGTGGTGATTGATGGCCGTTTTAATGCGAAAACCAGCGCTGTCCGGTGAAACTACTCCCTTTGACTAACGTGTCTCACTGACAAGTGGGCCCTCTCCGTGTTAATCTCATTCCCTGGAGCGCAGAGAGAAAACAGTTCAACCACTGACCGGTGGACCCTGGACCGCTCGTCAGACCTTTCTTCCTCGCTGTTGGACCAACCGAACAGAGCTCTCCAAGGCAGCGAACCAGAGCAAGCGCTATCCCATTGATTTCTCTTGCCGAATGGTCACATCCTTAGCTCCAGTGTCGCCCAGCCTCAGCCACGTTCGTCCTCGCTCTGCCCTCGGCCATACCTCATGACATAACGCCGAATAAATTCCCGCGCCACCTTGCCTTTTGAGAACAGCACCGAGCCGCAGCTCATCTCGGCGAGAATGCAACTGGGGCAGGGCTTTTCCTTGGCCCCTCGTCTATAAATACCAATGTTGTGACACAGTTGAGTTTTCTCATCTTGCTTTTCATGCCCTCCTCAGCCGAGATGCCCTCAATTTCATTCCTTATCGCCATTGCCAAATGCTCAGAAGCTTTAAGCCAATTGCAATCCTCATAGTGTAGTGACCCACTTCCAAATTCGTTCAAACCGTAGCATCCGCAAGACTCGAGAATCAAAAGCCCCCAAAATAATTCAACCATCTCCATGAGATAGCTCGCTGCTGCCTACTGCTCATCTTCTTCAAGTGCGGCGCTTAGTGGCGAAACAGCTCAGCTGATCTCCGACTCCACAAGCTGGTAAAATGGAATGAGTAATACTCCCTGATGCTCACTGCGTTACTCATTCGAATTGAAACTCACTGCTTTTCTTCTCCGGTGAAGCCCTTCCTTCCTCCGCCGTTGGTCTCGGTGGGAGCTCTGTTCTGATCGCCGCCGATCACCACCAAGACCTCCTCTGGATGCGCAATGGTTCCCTCGTGCCTCATTGCTCTTCTATGACAAGTTGAATTTCGTCATAAAAACCTACAATGACGATTTCGGGACTAATGATGACGAGTTTGGACCGTCATTAAAAATCACTTTTCTTGTAGTGCTTGCTTAATCTATTGTTTTAGGTGGATAACTTAGCGAAGCTTCGAAGGTTTTTTTTCCATTGTAGGATGCGGGATCTTCGTTGAAGCGATCTTTTCTACGGATTTATGCCTTGTTAGTTGCCTACGAGTTGGATGGGCACACTACAAGGATTTGCTTCTTTTGCTGCTACATAGTCTGAGTTGTAAGATTTCTTTGTATAATAGCTCTCACTTAAATAATATGATGTTGTTGTAAAACGTCGAAGAACGCCAACGATTGTCTACTCGAATCAACAGCACGCATGCACAAACACGCGAATCAAGAATCGAGAACACACAGAATATAGGGTGGAAATCTCTCTCTTTATTGATGCAATGCTTTACAATGAGGGGGCACCCATATATATAGCGGCGTGAGGAGAGAGTTCAGATTCGACCACATTAGAAAGAGATAGAGTCCTAACCATATTTGGTTTAGCTTTCCTTATCTCATAACACTCCCCCTTGGTCGAATACCGCGTAATGCAAATGTCTCGTTAAAAACTCCACTCAAAAACCCAGTGGGAAAAAAGAGATGGAGAAAAGAGCACATTGCACTCGCATGCTATGTTGCACTAGTTGCCTCATTAAAAACCTTTATGTGAGAAAACTTCAGGAAAACTCACAAAGGGAAAAAGAGTACAATTTATTACCTTCATGGTTTTATTAGGATCTTCAGGATCGCAATAAGGGTTATGGTTCAAGGGTTTTCTCCCCCTGAACTCTGCATCTCTAAGTCTTCTCATTCCAATGCCTTTAACATATCTTTGAAATATGGATTTAGGCAAGGACTTAGTGAATAAATCTGCAAGATTTTCACATGACTTAGTTTGTAAGATTTTTATCTCACCACTCTTCTGGAGTTCGTGAGGATAAAATAACTTAGGAGCAATATGCTTCGTGATGTTGCTCTTTACATAACCCAATTGCATTTGTGCAACACAAGCAGAATTATCTTGATAGATAATTGTGGGGGTATCGACGGTGTTAAGGCCACATGACTTTTGGATATGACTAATCATACGTCCGCACCAAACACATTCACGTGGGGCTTCATATAGGGCTATAATCTCGAGTGGTTGGTAGAAGTTGCTACCGCGTCTGCTTACAAGACCGCCAGAAACAAATTGCATGCCACAGAGAAACACAAAACCGACCGAGATTTGGCATTTGTGGGGATCAGACGGATAGCCAAGATCCGTATATCCCACCATGGTCAAGTCTTGGTTTTTCCGAAAAACAACCCAAGATCTTGAGTACCTTAGAGATATCTGAGTCTGTCTTTACACCAAATTTCAATGTCTTCGGTTGAGCTGAACTATATCTTGCTAGTAAATTCTCGCGAATGCAATATCGTGCCTTGTGCGATTCAAAAGGTACATGAGTGCTCGATAGCACTTAAATATGGGACTTCAGGTCCTAAGACTTCCTCATTTTTTATCCTCGGTCTAAAAGGGTCTTTATCCACTTCAAGGGATCTTACGACCATGGGGGTTTTCAAGGGATGTGATTTATCCATCTTAAACCTTTCCAATACCTTCTGGGTATAGGACGACTGGTGAACAAGAATTTCTTCTGGGAGATGCTCTAGCTGCAGGCCTAAGCAAAATTTGGTTTTACCCAAATCTTTCATCTCAAACTTCGTCGTGAGGTAAGCACTTGCTTCCTTTATCTCCTCTGTGGTTCCGATGATATTCAGATCATCGACATACACCGAGATGATCTGAGAATCCATTCAGGATTACTTTATGAACACACAGGACAATCATCATTATTAGAGTATCCTTCTTCAGAGGAACTCACTAAGCCGGTTATACCACATTCTTCCCGACTGTTTTAATCCGTATAGCGATCTCTGCAGTTTGACGCTATACATGTTGCGATTATTAGGATCCGGGATTTTTATTCCTTCAGGGACTTTCATATAAATGTCCGAATCCAGT
This sequence comes from Guadua angustifolia, assembly GCA_036346375.1. Taxonomy (NCBI): domain Eukaryota; kingdom Viridiplantae; phylum Streptophyta; class Magnoliopsida; order Poales; family Poaceae; genus Guadua; species Guadua angustifolia. The sequence goes on along the minus strand of CM070516.1, from coordinate 14,513,921 downwards.
GACCCATATAAATATGCGGTCACCACATCCATCAACTGCATTTCTAATTTTAAGCCAGCTGCCATTTATATTAAGTATCGGAACGTTATTCCACTCATCACAGGAGAATATGTTTCATCGTAATCGATGCCGGGTCTCTGCGTGAACCCTTGTGCTACAAGCCTCGCTTTTTATATCTCACCACCTGGGTATTTTCATTTCTCTTCTGGATGAAAAACCCATTTGATCCTGCAGGGAATCACTTTAGGAAATATTCAGTCAACAGGACCAAAAACTTTCCTCTTATTGAGCGAGCGCTGCCTCAATTGCTTCTTTTGTTTGACCCTATCTGAGCGCTTCTGGCACTCTGCCATGGACTTTGGATCTGGATCCAGTTTTAAGCAATTTTAGAGGCAAATATATGTCGACAATTGTAGTCTTTTCTTTTATTTATTTCTCCTGCATCACTTCGGGGATATATCTATATAAATTAGTTCATCACAGGTAGGGCCATGGTCCATAAAATGAGTTCATGAACTAGGGTTTGGGTCTACAGTAGACTCTGCTCATGGAACAATAGATTGCCATATGGGACTCATGTGTCATAGGCTTGGCTCATGATGGACCGTGTCTATGATGAACTAATCCAAGGTCTAGCTCGGCGTGCTATGTGTGCGACTAACATTACAGACGATGCTCACGTGGCACACACGTGGAGTTGGAGTAACAGCTGACGTCTGTGAAGGCGCTTGTTAATCAAGGGTTCCGACTAGGGCACAGTGCAGCGGCAATGGTGCAACTCTAGCAATGGTAATGACAGCAAATGGTGGTAGTACTGGGACCATAGTGTAACAAATTTGCAAGTATAGACAATGGCAAAGTAACCAGGTAGCCACAGAGACTGGGTGGCATGCTTCAAGCAGAGGCAACACTAGGTCTCCAATGGCGGTGTAGATCCAGTGGCTTCTAGGCAAAGGTGAAGACCTGATAGTGTAGATCTCAATGCAGTGAACTAAACGGTGAAGATGGTAGAGGCGTAACCTTACCTTAGCAGCAAAAGTCCTTATTGAAGGCAACAATTAGGGGTGTAAATAGGTCGGGTATTACTTGATCCGTACCCATACCCGGATGCAAAATTACCCTAATGGAAAACTATTTTATACTACCCGCCGGGTACGGGTACGGGTAGTACCCGGGTAGATTAGGTTCGAGTTCGGATCGGGTACGGGATTAGCAATACCCAACAGGTACGAGTCGGATTCGGGTACCGGATATAATCACAAGGCGGGTACCCGGATATGGGCCGACCGTTCCGTACACAAACAAGCAAAGTGCACAATGGGCAAAATGTGTTTGGGCCTCCCTCAGTCCCCGGGATTGGTTATTCTTTTTCTCTTTTTTCTTGCGATGTCGAAAAAGAGGAGAGCATTATTGATTAAGGAGAACTAGCACGATCATTACGTAAAGCATCACAGATGATGTCAGGCGGGTGTACAACATTAACCATGCGCTGTCCCGACCTTTTAGCCAAACTAGCCAACCCACGTGCTGCTACCTTTTATTCTTTACGAAGAAGATTTTGCAAGAACAAGATTAAAATGAAATGAAGCAAGAAAGAGCCTGCCAAAAACACACCGATCCTAATTGGGATCGTTTTTGTTATATAGCATGGATCATCAGATCCTTAATTACAGGATCGGATCCTCATTTACAGGATCAGATCTTCTAATCAAATCCTTATTTACAGGATCATGCCCTGCATGTATGGCATGAACGCACAAGACTAGCTCCAGGCTAACATCCTCTATCAACATGAATACACTGTTACACATTTCCTAACAGTCCCCCTCGATCACAGCTAGGAGAGTACAAGTTGAGATTGCGGCATATTGAATCAAAAGGCAGTCTTGATAACGCCTTGGTAAATAAATCTGCCAGCCGATCCTTTGAGGAAATGAACCGCATCTCTATTGCCTTGCGTGCAACTTGTTCTCGGACGAAGTGAAAATTTGTTTTGTATAATTTAACTCTATGTGTTGGACTCTATGTGTTGAACTATGTATGTGAATTTCACTTCATGTATTGGACTTTGTGTGTTTATTGAACTCCATGTGTTTGATTATGTACTATTTGAACTCTTTGTTGGACTATGTATATTTGTTAGACTATACGGCATTATCTATTGTATTATGTGATGTACTAGTGTGATAGTTGGATTGTTTTCATCGCATGTTTTGATTCTAGGTATTTCATGCACCACCCGATGAAGTACCCGTTGTCTGTATTATACCCGTCCACACACTACCCGGAACCCGATTTCTACCCGTTCGTAGAAAATGCTACTCGTTACTCGTACCCTACCCGATTTTTACTACCCGTGCCTGTACCCATACCCGGAGAAAAAATAATATGGTAGGGTATGGGAGATGATCTACTACCCGCCCATACCCGATCCGTTTACACCCCTAGCAGCAATGGAGGCGGTGATGTCATGCTTTGAATTGAGGCGACATATTAGGGTTTCGGTTGTGGGCGACATGGGTGAGAAAAACCAAGGCTGGCACAGCAGACATAGTCCATGACAGAGACAATGGCAAAGTAGTTCGGCAGACAGACTCTGTGAAGATGATTGTCGGGACCCAAATTCACTAATTCGAACCCACTATGTTTACCGCACTAATCTCTAGATCAACGCTAGTGCACACAGCTCAACATTGGCAAGTATCACATCATACACGGCGATAAGAATAATAAGACTCCATTTATTGATATAACTAAGTGTATGATCTTATGATCAACTTACATTATTAAGCCACGTAGGGCTAGACTGAAAATAAAAACTAAGACAAATGTAGCAGAAATAGTAGAAAACGCTGGTGACTCATCAGTTCGCGACAAGCGACTGACAAGGCTTGGGCCTAGTGACTCGCATCCACTTGGAACTCCTCCTCCAATAAAGGCGATGACTCCTCAACTGCTGATTTGTTGATGTTGGCAAGGATAAGTACAAAAGCACTCAACAAGTTGTGCACAAAATGCAACTCTACGATAGCTATATGCAAGGCTTATTCTAAAGAAACGACTAACATGGCTTATTGGCAGTAAAGTAGCATTTATGAACAAGTATAATACATATATATATTGAAAAAATAGTAAAACAAATAATAGTATTAGATAGATTCAACATTTTCTCAAGTAAATCAAGTTTTCAACCCTAAGTCAAGTTTCATCCTTCCACATGGCAACCTGCCATCCCATTCAGTTTCCAGTTTATTAACTAACCTTTGACTGTAATTCCTGAGCTATGCTCAATACCATGAGTACGGCTATCCAAATAGATTTACACTTTGCAGAGGTTATGCACTTTACCCACATGTTACAACCATACTCCACACAGGCGAGTGATCATAACAAAGCCTTTATAATGCCCTATCTTAACCCAGTACTACCCACTGAGGTTTCAACACTAGAGGGTTAAACCACCACAACAGGGCCCCCCTCTTGCGCCATATGTGTTCATCCATAAACCCGGACTCACACCACCACAAGCAGTACTAAAGCTAAGACATTGCAAATTAGTCAGCTAGGCTACCCTATAACAGACATGTGGTTGCATGATTGACTCAGGTCAAAGGCTCACAAGGTTAAGTCTTTAGGATGATCAAAGCAAGACTTCCACATACCCTTTGCCCATCGGGCCCACCGTTGCACACTTGCCCCTTGCCACTTGCTTTGATCTAAGTGATTACCAACCCAGTTGATTACCAAGCACCACGTGCTATCCACAAATCAACATCATTGCGTGACCTCCCTCGTCACCACAGCTCAATCTCATTGTGTGACCACACATGACACACAGTTCACATCATTGTTCCATATTCCATTATTCAAGATTAATAATCAATAATTCGAGTACATGTGATGACATGGCATGGCTAATCAAGCTAATACGATCTAACCATCCCATGTTGACTTTAATATCAATGATTCGATCCTGATCGTTCATCTCTGATCCAATCGACGGAGAAAACTCTCAGCGGAGCTTTGGTTGTCCACAACAAGGTTTCGCGTGTGCTCTGGGGCTCCTCAGGAAACGGTGCTTCGGAGAAAAGCTACGGCGTGCTCTGACGATTCTCAGGAGCCACGCCCCCTGAAATAGCCCAACAATGCACGCAGAAACCAGAACCCTAACGGCATACGGCAATGGTGGAATATCTGCGACAGACTCTTAGTCCTCTCCTAAGACAGACTCTTATGTCATCATGACGTGTTGCTGACGTCAGCATCAGGCCCGAGCCAACCAGGCACTGACACGTGGCCCTCGGCCCATGGACTTCACTGGTCCACGGTGCACCCGGTCTACTAGATCTGTCCGGATGATAGATGGGTCCCGTAGCAAATGACTAAGCACCGACGCAGCGCACACACAAACGCCATGCCAGTGCCACGCAAGCAACCGCACTCATGTGTCTGCCACGTGTTGACATACCGCTCGCCCACATCAGACCGTGGCCCGTGCGGCCCTAGGGTCATCGCTGGCAGCGAGGATCGGTACCTACGGGTTCGTCTCGGCGTCACGGATCTGGTGACGGGGCTAGCTTCCTCTCTTGGTCACCGGACTCTCTTGGTCACCAGACGCAAGCTTCTTCCTTGATGACGGTGACTCTCCTGGCGATCTCCTTCTCTAGTGGCGCTTCGGTGGAACGGCGGTGCACGCGAGGTGTCCCAGACGACGACGAAGTGGAAGGGACCGGTTGCGAGCTTTGCAACAGCTGGATGGTGGTGAATCGGTATTTTTCTCTTCACGGCGGTGTTTCAGCAAAACAATGGACCGCGGCGAGACCACAGTGAAATCTGCAGCTAGAGCTTGGGGCTACTACTGCTTGCGGTTCTGCGCACTCGGTGCTCCCCTTAAATAGCATGCAGCAGCCAAATAGCGCACGGTTCGATGAGGAATCTCTGATGGACATGGAGGCCACGACGGAGTCTTCTTCGGCTATGCCACGGAGACGATGACTCGATGGATGACGCACGGCAGATCCGACAGTCGAGCTCCACGCACGCGGTTCTATCACGGTCGCATATGCAGATGATTCTAACAGCCTGGATTCTAACGCGAGTGATTCAGCCACACACTCTCGGTATTATATAAGTAGTGAGTGCACGCTTTGGTTCCTTTTGTTCTCTAGCCTGATAGGTTACTAAGGGTAGGGTAATCATTTATGGTGCAGAATAAAAGGCAGTGCAAAGTGAAGTTCTCTCATTTGTACGCATCTCATACAAGTACCCTAGGAACCCATGGTGTTTTCAGATCTTTCATGAATAGTGCTAGGTACACATCAATATCATTTCCATGTTGTTTTGGTCCTTGGATAAGTACAGGTAACAAAATGCACTTCCACTTCATAGACAACCAAGGAGGAAGGTTGTAGATACAGATATTCACAAGCCAAGTGCTATGCCAGCTGCTCATGTTACCGAAAGGATTCATTCCATCTGTACTCAATCCAAACCTTATATTCCTTAGATCCACACTAAATTCTTGAAACCTCTTATCAATGTTTCTCCACTAGATGGAATCAGTAGGGCGCCTTAGCATTCCATCATTCTTAGGCTCCTCCGAGTGCTAACGCAGCAGTTTTGCCTCATTTGGGTTCGTAAACAAACGCTTCAAATGAGGAATTATAGGCAGATACCATGACACCTTAGCAGGAGGTCATTTCATCACCTCGATGCCCTTCCTGTCATCGTCTGAATGACACTTACACTTGTACCAGGATACATTGCACACAGGACATACATGCAAGTTTAAGTACCTTTTGTGTTACAGGATACAGTCTTTCGAACATACATGTATTTTTTTTACTTTCATTCCCAATGGACAAAGAACCTTCTTAGCTTTGTAGGTTGTTATCGACAACTCATTTCCCTATAGAAGAATGTTCGCTAAACGTAACAACGCTGTGAAACTCTTGCCAAACCAACTGTTGCTTGCCTTCAATTTTAGCAGTTCAAGCACGGATGACAACCTTGTATATTTTGACTTGCAGCTTGGGAACAAAGGTTTCTCTGAGTCCTTCATCAAGCCCTGGAATTTATCATATTCTCTATCATCACAGTTCCCTTCTGCATCACGTAGCATCTGATTTAGAATATCTTTCTATAACCTATCCTCATCGGTACCACAATCGATATGATCACCCAGCATATCATTGACTTCATCAACGATATTAATACTAGCATTAATTTAGTGTTAAATATTAAAGTACACTAGGTGTCTGTATGCACACATTGCTAAATTATAACGAATTACTACCTTCCAACAAAACGAACAAATGGATCTACAAGCTAGATATCTAAACACAATCTTTAAATTAATTCTCTCTTCGCCAAACTAGCTACCTAAATCTTATATATCACTACAACATAACCTGGATTTCCCGGCGTTTATTTTACCCGGCGTTTAATCTAAACGCCCCTAATAAGGCTAAAGCCGGCGTTTTTTATCATTCAAGGCATTTAATTCCCCAGCGTTTATAAACGCCGGGTTAGAGTCTACCACGGCGCTTATAAATGCCAGGGAATTCCATTCTATACCGGCGTTTATAAACGCCAGGTTAGAGTCTTCTACGGCGCTTATAAACACCGGGGAATTTTACTTTATACCGGCATTTATAAGCGCCGTGGTAGACTTTATTCCTGGCGTTTATTAATGACTTAAAAAATTGGATATTGCGGCACTTACAAACGTCGTGGTATCCTTACTGAGGCATAAATAAACGTCGTCGAAAACTCTTACAATTGCGGCGCTTATACCGTGTTTCGATGAAAAAAACGGGCGCGAAGATGGAAAACAGCGCGCGCACCCAATGCAGGTCGTATATACCCACACGCGCGCCAGCATAAGTTAACCCCTGGAAAAATTCCCCATTCCCCCTCCATCTAAAACCTAGCGGCTCTCGCCGGCTGGCCTCCGCGCGCCGCCCCTCGCACGATCGATCTCGCCAGTCGCCACGACGCCAGCCTCTGCGCGCTGCCGATCGATCGATCTCCCACACGCATCTCCTTCCCCGGCCGGTCAGTTGGCAGCGTTCGCGCAGATCTTCCTCTCGGACCCCCACGCCGTCACGCCGCCACCCGGCTCCGCCACGCCCGTCACGCCGCCGCCCGGCTCCGACTCCCCCACGCCTCGTCCTCTCGGGAACCCGTCTCCCCACGCCTCCTCTCGTCTCCGACCCCCGGGAGGCCTCCGCCGTGACGCCGCCGCCCGTCTCCGACTCCCCCACGCCTCCTCCTCTCGGGAACCCGTCTCCCCCACGCCGCCGCCCGTCTCCGCTCCGACCGCCGGCTCTTCATCCTCTCTCGGTGGCCGCAAGGTGAGCTCAAAGGATTTGATAATCTGAGATGTGCAAAGTTTGTATGTTGTAGAATTGATAATCTGAGATGTACTGTGGTAATCTGAAATTTGTCAGAAAGCTCCTCTCCCGTTAGTTGTCTGTAAGCATAGAACTGAGTTGATGGCTTGGAGAAATGTAATTTGTTGAAACATTCTGCACTAGCTTAAGAACAATGTCAGCACAGTTCATCCAATCCTATATAGAAGCCCATTAACTCATTATGGAAGAGAAACTGCTTCAGTTTCCATTGCTGATGGTTTGGATGTTGTAGATTTGGCACTAAATTAGTCAATTTTCAGTTTCCATTGCTGATGGTTTGTATGTTGTATGTTGTAGATTTGGCACTAAATTAGCCAATTTTCCATTGCTGATGGTTTGTAATTTTCCATGACACCTTTTCAATTGGAAAATTAACATGTAGTCAATCAGGAGAGTAATCAGGAGAGTGATGGTTTGCTTTCGTTTCCCCAGTTTGGTTGGCTTATGAAATTTTGTTTGAAATGGAGTTGTGTCCTGATCCATATTCAAATGTCCTGATCACATTGAGTAGTAGCATGCTTTCTTTTGTGGTTGTGGTTTTGCTTGTGACATATGTTATGGTGTGCTTGATTTTTGCTCTTCTATGGATATAAGTAACTGTAGGTTTGTATCTTCCATTCTGTATATTATATTTGTAGAGCTGAATAATTAGTTGTGTACTATTATTTGTTAGATGGATATGCGAAGCCGACGAAGAAAGCTTACTGTCAAACAGCCATACCGTATAGCTTAGTATTGGGCACCTATAGCCAAACACCATAAGAAATATTATCTGTACTAGTTTATTAGTAAAAGAAAGTTCAGAAGTCCCCCTTCAACTGAGCTCACCAAGAAATACCGGACTTAGCATTCGTCAGCAGTTTTAGCATTGTGTACTTCATTTACATTTACCATGTTGATGTTGTTTATTTAGCTTCAGATCAAGAAATTTGACTTCATTGGAGAACTCCTTTGAGTAGTACTGCTGCCTTACGAGGAGTCTAGGACAATGCTTAAACACTTTTGAGTAGGACAATTTTCCCATTAGAAAGCACGATATATGCTTCTTCATTGTGAAACATAGGAACGAAAAGCATAAAATTGTGCTTAAAATTTGAAGATTGGGAGATGAATAAATAATGAGAAAGAAGAAATAAAAAAACAAATACAAAATTAAGTCTTTCTCGCTCTGTTCCTATATTAAGACGTTCTTATATTTTTATCAGTATTTTATTCGATTTTTCGTTTTATACCATTGAATGAATTGCAAAAACTTTGTAACTCTAGGGCCAGATATGAGTGTTATTTTTATAAATGGCTTGGTTTGGTCATTTACCATTCGACAAGCTGCTTTTAGCCTTCTACAAAATTCTACTTTAAGAAAATAGGCACCCTTTTAATTAACTAACTAATCATGTTCTTCACTATCTCTATTTTTTCAGGTGGTAACCCCAATTGCACCTTTGAGTCAGCAGGTTTGTCCCAAAATCCCATAGGGTGTGTTGTTAGTAAATTATTTAGTTAAGCTTACTTCTTGATAAACATGCTGGAATCATGAGTATAATTTCGAAATTGTTTAGTTTGTTTTACTTAAGGAAAGTTGGTGAGATATTATCAGAAGATAATCTTGATATACATTCTAAGGTCTTGGCTATTACCTTATTTATCACCAATTGAAAAACCAAACTTTTGCAATGTTAAGCAGCCAATGATTGAATTTGCTCACTCACCCAGCTAAATCTGGTGGTTAAAGCATAATTATTTCTGGTTTTGGAAAACCCCCATCTTTGTGAAGGTGAGAATTCCCGAGTTTAGCTTCTGATTAGCAATCATGGAGAAAGCGTGGATGCATTCTCTTAGGTAATTAGCTCGAAACTCATGGTCTAAAATTATTTAATTCTAAAATGTTAGATGCAGTGTAATTAATTGTATCTTGTAATATAGGTACACAGATGATTACCAAAATGGTCTTAAGAATTTTATTGAGTTTGCTTTTTGCAATTCAGTAAGGGGAGATAAAATTCTTTGTCCATGTAAAAAATGTGTGAATCAGTTCTGGTTAGAGAAAAATATTGTCCATGATCATTTAACTTGTGATGGTTTTATATCTGGATACACTACATGGATTTATCATGGTGAGGATTGGTCTTCTCCGATAGCCCACAATGAAACTCCACATATTCACAATGAACATGCTGATGAAATAGATCCCATGTTGAGAGAGGGGCTTGGTTTTTTTGATGCCAACATAGATGTGACATATAGCGACGATGAGCAAGAAAAGGATGTGGATTCTGAAACATACTATAGATTAGATAATGAAGCTAGCCAAGAATTATACCCAGGCTGTCAAAGGTTTTCTAGACTTCAATTCATTGTGAGACTCTTGAATATTAAGAATTTATGGAATGTGAGTAATGCTTGCTTTGATGAGCTTCTCTTACTTTTGAAAGAAGCATTGCCTAAAGGTGAAAATTTGCCTAAAAATTATCATGGTGCTAGAAAGTTTGTTAGAGATGTCGGAATTGGTTATGAGAACATCGATGCATGCATAAATGATTGCATATTGTATAGGAAAGAATATGCCAACTGTACTTCTTGCCCAACTTGTAAAGCTCCTAGATGGAAATCAGAGAAAGTGAGCGGTGATGGGAAGCGCATTCATAGAGTTCCTGTAAAAGTTGTTCGTCATTTCCCTCTTAAAAGAAGATTGCAAAGACGATACATGTCTTCGAAAACAGCAGTCAACCACAAATGGCATAGTGAATGTCGAATTGAGGATGGGTTAATGCGGCATCCAGCGGATTCTACTGCATGGAAGAACTTTGACTTTAGATTTCCAGATTTCAGTTCAGATTGTCGCAATATTAGGCTTGCTTTAGCAACTGATGGCTTCAGTCCATTTCGTACATTAATCGCTCTCTCACAAAGATATGGCCCGTTGTTTTGATACCATATAATGTCCCACCAGGAGTGCATGCAAGAATCAAATTTCATTCTCTCCGATTTATCCCGGTCCATATTCTCCTGAAATAATATTGATGTGTATTTACAGCTGACTATAGATGACCTTTTAGAATTTTGGCATAAAGGTGTTCGAACTTATGATGCATCTCGTGCAGAGTGGTTTCATTATGTGTTGCACTTTTCGGACAATTAGTGACTACCGGTCATGCATATTTGTCGGAAGAAAAACAAATGGGGAAGTTGGTTGTGCTAATTGCTTTCTTGAAACCAGCTCATTGATTTGAAGCATGGCCACAAACATGCTACATGGGACATCGTAGATTTCTAGAGAAGGAGCATAAGTTTCGGTTTGAACCACATCTATTTGATGGTACTGTTGAGCTGAGAGATGCACCTATTCCTCTAACTGGATATGATGCATCAAACCAAACAAAAGATTTGCATATCACTTTTGGAAAGGCGCTAGAAAAGGAACATAGAAAGAAGAAGAGCCTTGAGGAAATAAAGATGGAGCCTAAGTGGAAGAAACGGAGTTGTTTCTTTCAATTACCTTATTGGGAAACACTTCTAGTACGCCACAATTTAGATCCAATGCATATTGAGAACAATGTATTTGCTAATATAGCGAACACATTACTAGGTATTAAAGATAAAACCAAGGACAACCTGAATGCTCGTCTTGATCTTAAAGAAATGGGAATAAGGCCAGAGCTTCATCCTGTAGACAAAGGTGGCAAGACCGTTCTACCTCCAACAATTTTTACGATGAGCACAACAGAGAAGAAACTTTTTTGTCAAACATTACAACAAGTCAAGTTTCCAGATGGCTATGCATCTAACTTGGAAAAAAAGGTTCTAGTTGATCAGAGAAGGCTAGTTGGTCTTAAGACCCATGATTGTCATGTCATTATGCAATTGCTCCCTCTAGCTGCAAGAAGAACTTTACCTGAAAAGGTTTGCGCAGCCTTGGTTCGCTTGAGCAATTTTTTCAAGCAAATTTTCTCCCCAGTTATTTCTGTTAGTGACATGCAAAAGTTAGAATATGAGATTGCTGAAGTTCTTTGCCTATTGGAAAAGATTTTCCCGCCGGCCTTTTTTGACGTCATGGTTCATTTGTGTGTTCATCTTCCAACAGAGGCTAGACTTGCTGGACCTTCTCAATTTAGAAATATGTATTCTATTGAGAGGTATTGGTCAAAATTAAAATCTATGGTTCGTACTAGAAGTCACCCTGAAGGATCAATAGCTGAAGGATATATCCTTGATGAAAGTATTACTTTTTGCTCACGTTATTTGCATGGTTGTCAAACTAGATTCACTCGTGGGGAACAAAATGGCGATAATATGACATATTCTAGTGAAATGAAATACTTGAGAAGTGTTACGCGTCCATTGTGGGCCATTGCATTGTTGAATTGGACCATATTTCTTGGATTCAAGCTCATCGATATGTCTTGGGTCAATTATGACGGAATTGCACCTTATACTCGGTATGTTCTAAAAACATAATTTCAATTTCATGTTTTTCAAGTTGACTATGTCACTAATGGTACCCAAACATGTGTAGAAAACATTGTCAATTACTTTCTATGGAAAACGTCTCTGAAAAGGGACGTGGAACGCATTCATCATGAGACTTTTCACATATGGTTTGAGGATCATGTAAGTCTGTAGAAAGGATTACTATGTCTTATAGCAAATTTTTATAGAGTAACCAACTCACCTATGTATTTAAATATCTATAGAGTTACCAACTGACCAATGCATTCCAATGTTAGGTTCGGACCTTACTAGCAGCAAGAAATGAAGTTTCTAAGGAAATAGAAGTTTTGGCTAGCAAGCCACACAAGATTGTGTCAAAGTACAATAGTTATTATATAAATGGGTACAAATTTGAAACGGAAAGCTACGGCAATGGGAAAACCACACAAAATTTTGGAGTAACCATGGTTGCAAGAACGTCTAGCTTCTCTAGTGCAAAGGACAAGAATCCAACAGTAGGTGATGTAACATATTATGGCATCATCAAAGAAATCATCGAATTAAACTACTCTAACAAAGGTTCAAGAGTGCTATTCAGATGTGATTGGGTTGATCTTGTTCAAGGTAGAGGTATTCGAAAGATAAGTATGGAATAACACTTGTGAATTTCAATCACCTACTAAATCTTGGAGATAGGCTTTGTCATGAGCCATTCATTCTTGCAAGTCAAGCTACGCAAGTTTATTACGTGCAAGATCCTATCGACAAAGAGTGGCATGATGTGGTATTTTCTAAGCAAAGAGGTGTTTATGACTTGGAATCTAGAGATGAGGAAGAACATGAGAATACAAATGCATTCAGGAGCCTATTGAACCAAAGAATGATGAATTGCTTGCTAGAGTTTGTGATGATAACACTTATGTTAGGACTGATATAAATGGTGTGACAGTTGATGAATCTCTACATAAAGCAACAAAGTCTAAACGGTAAAATTTTCTAGTTCTATTTTCCTAATCTGTATTGTATACATATGTTTGTCTAAAATTCCTTTTCTAATCCTAGTTCTAATATTATTCTTATCGTAACGGTTTATTGTCTTCTTGCAGAAGTCAAAATGGCAGGAAAAGGCGGAGGTGACGAAGTTCCATATGACATTATGCGCAAAAATCAGATTGAACGTAACAATGAACTACTTAAGAAGCTTAGCCTTCGTCCTATACCATTATCAACTAATGTCCCTGAGAAGCAAGACAAGAAAAGAAAGGTATTGTATTGAATTTGTACTGGATTCATTTTTTTATTTCTTGTATCTTGCTGCATACATATAGATAGCTTGCATTTGAAATTGATCTTTGTATATTGATCTTTATATATTAGCTGCCTTGGATTTTATGGAGCATGGTGCATGCATTTTTCAACATTCCAAAAATGTGTCATGCTAACTAGTTGCTACATATAGAGAACCACACTTGATGAAGCGGATGTTGATGGATTAGAAGATCCTGACTATGCAATGGATGATGAAGATGAAAGAAATGGTGACTACGATGACTATGGCAATGACTATGATGATGTGGGTGATGGCGGTAATGATGATGTAGAAGTTTATCACCCTGTGCCAAATATACATTCACGTATGCTCATTTCTTTTTTAATATATACTATCACATCAGCCGCATGTTGTATTTATATCCTAACTATACATTGTATTATTCAGCCAAGAAAAAGAAAGGTAGGGGCCCAACAAGAATGCTATCTATTTGGGAAGGGAATAAAGGTGTCAAGGTTGATGTTAAGGTCAATAGATATGGTCAGCCATGTGGAGTGAGAACTTGCAATTTCACTAACTTCATTGCTAGTCTAGTTAAGGGGGGACACTTAACATTGAAGAAATCAGATTGGAGATTGGTGGAAGGCAAACATAGGATATGGGACAATGTCACTGTAATCTTCTATTCTACTCATTTTGGTGTAATTTTCTTCTATCTTATTGATGTAATCCTCTTTTACATTTCACATTTCATTTGTTGTGCAGAAATTTTTTCACATCAATCCAATATGTGAAGATTGGGTGTTGAGATCTGCTGGGAAGAAATGGCGTGACTTTAAGTGCACTTTGAAGAAGACGTACTATGATGAAAATCTGTCAACGGAGGAGAATATTGCTAATGGATGTAAGGGAAGAATTCCTGATGATGAGTGGGAGTGGCTTGTAGAGCATTGGAGTAAAGAAGAATCAAATGTATGCAAATTTAACTGCATGGTCTATGTTTACATTGGTATCTACACTATTAAGACACTTAAGTTTCCTCAGTTAGGTTAGAGCAAGAAAGAACAAGGAAATCCGTTCAAATCAAACAAATGTTGTTCATACCTCTGGATCAAGAAGCTATGTCAGTAATTAACAATATATTGGTAAGCAACATAGAAATTAAATAGGTTTAATTCAATCTGCTATGCATTAATATTTTTGTGTTGTTAGGAAGAACAACTTGGGCGTGAACCATGTAGAGTCGAGACATACCTTGTTGTAAACAAGAGGAAAAATGGGGAAGTCATTAGTGCTTTGCTAGCAAAGAAAAGATAGTAAGTTCAGATTTGACATATTCTTATTATTTGTGCTTATCATATTCTTTTCTACATTTAGTGATTTAAATTTGTTCATTAGGATGTGATTGAAAGACGGCTCGCAGAAGATGAAAACCTCCGCTTGAAATCAATTGATGATGGTGATGACTTGTATGGTGAAATATATCCAGAAGAAAGGAAAGGTAGAGTGCGTGGCTTGGGGCTGTTAGGAGGGTGCAAGTCAGTAACTATTGCAAAAGCTATCACCGTGTTAAAGAATGTTGAAGAAGAAAATGCACAACTTAAAACAGAGTTTGCAGCATATAGGGATAAGTCTGAACAACGATACCAAGAACTTAGGAGCTTATTGTTGAGCCTTGAAGGAAGCATTCGTACTAGACAACAAAATGGTAGGGAACCAATCCAAAACAACTTACAGGTTAGCATCTCATGTTTAATTAATTTTTTTGCATGCTGAGTCATGAGCCTTTAAAGTAAATTTTGCATGAAACCATCAATTGTATTAATTGAGCCATTCTTAGGTGGATGGTATGGAAACTGAGCAACCGCAAGAATCTTGTTCTGAAAGTAGAATAAATAATATTGTCCCAACAAAAGTTCATAATGTTCAAGAGAAGGAGAAGGTTCCACAGAAGGAGAAGGTTCCACAGAAGGAGAAAGTTTCACATGAGAAGGTTCCACAGAAGGAGAAGGTTCCACAGAAGGAGAAAGTTTCACATGAGAAGGTTCCACAGAAGGAGAAGGTTCCACAAATGAAGGTTCAAGTTCCACGGAAGGAGAATCTTCCACAAAAACAGAAAGTTCTACCAAGAACACAATCATTTGGGGTATGATATACTTCCAATTTAGAATTATGATATGTAAATTCTTTTATGAATATGAAGTCATATTTTTCTATAGGGTGGAAAAGAAGTTTCTTTATGTTCTATTGGCGGTTCCAAAATAGTGGCACACGGAAGACTTCAACGCACGGATGCGACATTCATATGTGTAGATGGATTGCCATTAGGAGAATACTACGAGGTTCTAGTTGATGTCGTTCTTGACAACAATGTCATACTCCCTCGTCCACAACACAGAGTCACGAAGTTAGGTTCTGCTATTGGCTTGTGTATCCCTTGGCCACTTCACAATGTATGAAATTTAGCTCCATATTTTTATATTCATTTTCTTGTGTTCAGATTGTATATTGAAGACAATGAATTGAACTTTTGAATATGTAGGTAATGGAACGTGATGGCTCACTTCTAAATGCACGTTCAATTCTAAATCTGACCAAACGATCATTAGGTAAACTTCACTTCCCCACCTCATCAGCAACCATTCCATGAGAGTTGAATGTGAATTAATGAGATAACACTTTTTTTATACATATGTATGAGTATACATGTAATGTAATATAATGAGTATACATGTAATGTAATATAATGGGGTCAGAACTTATTTAAGCTAATTCCATGGTGGTTAGGAATGCTAACTGAAGCTACAAATTCTAATTACTCTAGATGTGGAGCCGTATGAGAACAAAGAACAGAGAGGCTGCTTGTTGCTCATACCTTTGCTGCTTGTCTTTATTTTATTTATATTTTTATGGAGGTTTATAATCACAATATTTATCATCTGTACAGTTGTCATATTTTTATATTAGGTATTTAATTGTCAATTTCGTACTAGAGTAGTTGTCTATTCATGAAACTATGCATTATAACTTTGTTTCATAATTTCAGATCTCCGCAAAAGGACATGAAGCATGGTTGTTGGATGCATGTGCAATATGAAGTGACATATTACTAACTAGCCTTTTGATATACTTTTGCTAGTGCTAGTGGGAAACTAATCAAAATACAAAGACCCATGTACTTTTGCTAGTGGGAAACTACTCAAACTACAAAGACCCATGTACTTTTGCTAGTGGGAAACTACTCAAAATACAAAGACCCATGTACTTTTGCTAGTGGGAAACTGCAAAGACCCATGTATTTATGCAAATGTAAAACTGTGATGACCTATGTTGGCAACTTGGTATGTGTTTTTATATCTCTTTTGTTGACCCAAAAGCAAATTGGGATATAACTACACTTCATGCATGTCTTGTGCTTGTCTTAGGATGGTTCAAGGTCTACACAGATTGGAATATTTATCTTTACTTTGCTCAGTTAAATTCTAACATTTTCCCTCTCCTATGTGATTGGCACTGACACCTTGGATATTTACATCAAATTCAGCATCAATTCGTTGCCGGTAAGCTCTCCATCTTATTTTTGAATTAGATGAAACAATAAGGTAGAAGATGTACTATCTGAGGACTATATTAGATCCTTAAAGTGCCTATCCATGGCTCATTTCGAGTCACAAATCTGGAGCATATTTGGTCACAAGTATATAGCAGCTTCAGATAGCAAACTTCTGATAGCTATGCCATGGCCTTTGCAAGTTTGCATGTCTAGTAGGTTAAAGATTTCTGAGAGCACTTACAATTTGTATTTAACACTATAATAACTTTCTCCCTTTTGGCATGTTTAGGATGAAAATGGCAGTAAGATGGTCAATCAATATGTCCACCTCAGCAAGATTGGTGCTGGAAGCTATGGCAAAGTGGTAAGATAGCTTAACTGTACTATTAATTAACTTCCCATGGTTGATGGCTAAATCCTTTTTTCTTGCTGCTGAAAAAGGTTTTATACCGAAGCATGAAAGATGGGAAGCTATATGCAGTGAAGGTAATGCTTTCCACTACTCTCTTGTGTTCTTGGAGAAGAAAACTGTGAAGATTACCATATTGCATCCAGATTTTCTACTGACAAGCTGCAATTGGAGTATTAGATTGAGTAAAGGAGAATTGTGGTGTGGTATACTGGTATAATACCACTGAGATGAGCTCGCTTTTAGAGTGCATGGCTAAATGCAGTATGCCCCGAATTAGTGTTTGTAGTTAAGTGTTATGTTGGTTGGTCAAATCCAGAAGAAGATAAGCTAAAATAGGATTGGTTTGGCAATCCTATGACTGAATTAGTAGTTGGAAAACATGGGAAATGTTGTTTTTTCTGAGCTATGACTGAATTTGTCACTGCATGTTATCGATCTTATCTATTCGAACATGTGTGGGGATAGCTTGACAGAATGAGACTCAGGGCTCAAAACTTCGAGAGTGAAGCAAAGATGTTAAATGAGCAGCGAGAGAACTTGAAAAGGCAACTAGACGAGGTCAGCTTATATTAGTCTGCATAATTATTATGTCTGTGAACGTTTCCCACTCCTTTCCCTGCTGAGAATGGGATCTCTCACCATATGCTCAAGCTTGTGTCAATTAGCTTTACATTTTGGTACAATAGCTACACTGATTTACATTTTATGATCTTGGTCAGTGTTTTCGCGAAAAGAATGAAATGGAGTACAAGCTGTTGAATTCCAGTGCTTTGTCTGGTCATCGTACTCCAACAGATGATCAGAAGCTGATAAAGCTTTTGCAAGAGGAGCTCCGGAATTATGTGAGCATTTTTAACATTAGAAAGTTTGTCTCCTTGATGGTTGATAGCTGATGCTATGCGAGTGTTTGATGGCATGTTTTTTTTCATGTACTCAGTTTTAGAAAATACTTCTTTGAATACATGGTGTTTAATGAGGAAACCCAGTTATTTATGACTGGCAGAAAACAATCTAACACCTGGCAAGAGACAGCCATCCAAGAAGACTCCTATAGATTGGTAATGTTAATTGTGCATCTGCAGTTGCTTTTCATTTTGGTGGGTTGTAGACAAATCTCACATAAACATACTTCTAGTGCATTGTTTCTTTTTCGTGCGTTCTGATGTAGTTTTTCACTTTTTCTTCTTTCAGATTGGCAAAAGTGATCCCACATCTTGATTACTTTGAAGCTCGGTTGGATGAGTTGAATCTCAACAAAGAAAGCTACTGGTGGTATTTAGATCTACAGCGATATGGATCAGGTTAAATACCTTGGCCATGCAAAAATTGAAAAAAGCTGGATAATGCTTTTTTTGTTACGGATCATTTAAAATTTCTGGTATAGCTGCATCTTACTATAGCATGCTTTTGTTTTTGTCATGAGCCATAACGAACTTCTACCTTTCTGTTCCAGTTCCTCATGCTGGTTTTGGGCTTGGATTTGAACGACTTGTACAGTTTGCAACTGGAATAGACAACATTAGAGATGCCATTCCATTTCCCCGAGTTCCTGGCTCCGCAGACTTTTAGCACTCCGCAGACTTCAATATTGTATAGTGTTCCTTGTAAACGTGGATTTCTACATATTAATCCACATCATGTGAATTATGCACTACACTACACATTATCTGCTTGTAAGTTCATTGCTTCTGGAGTAGTTTTACAGTAAAACATGTCTTTTGTGCAGAAACCTTGTAGTACATAATGCGATTAGCTTTCTCTTGTGATATTTGGATGTTTCATGTTTGCTCTTCCTCGGGCTAGCTGTTGTACACAATATTGCCTGACATTGTTGTAAACCCTGTCATTTTGGTTCTGCAGTACTGGGAGAAGGCAGAATTCCCACAATCGGTAAAGCTAGCATTTTTTTCCAAAAAGATTATTGTTTTTTATGTTCTGTACATGTCAATATGAAGTTATTGCTATGTTAATTAGTGATCAATGCATTGAATATCCTGCTCGCTGATAATGAGTGATACATTTCCTCCAGATTTATTGTGAAGAAGGGAGCTCCTGGTTTGAAAGCCACAAAAATTGAAAACAAAATTGGACTCCTAGTTTAGGCAAGGTTTGTCTAAATCATAACTTAGCTACAGATGGTCTCTTCTTTTGAATCATGTGGTGTTTGGTTCAATATTGGCTTCTTATACGTTTTACTGACTACAATTGAATTTAGGCATGGACGTCCAGGAAGGCTAGGGAGGTGGTTTCTCTTGGCTGAGAGCTATTGGGTGGCAATGGAATTTTGGCTGATTTTCTGGTAGCAAAGGTAAAAGGACAATTTACTGATATTTCTCACTTTGATCTCCTCCTGACATGACAGATTGGATTAGAAAATTAAAGTATCCCCTATTTTTGCAGGCATTCTGTGATCTGGAGCCGATTTTCTCATACGAGGGCACATATGACATCAACAGCCTCGTGACTGGAAGAGATCACCGGGATTGCGAGCTTCAAACCTTTTGCACTATGAAAGCTGTTTTGGGTCAGAGCAGGCACTATGAAAGCTGTTTTGCACTACAACATTCAAAAAGTAGTTGAATAAACTTGTTACGTTTGTCACTAGTTATGTTGTGTATGTTTCATGAGTGATTGCGTCAGGGGAAAAATGCATGGTTGTACTTATTGACTAGTAGTTATCTTTTCTGGATGACGGTCTAGAAAAGATTTCGGAGTTGATGGCTTCTTAGAGTTTGCTTTAAGATGTGAAATTTGGCCTGGTAAGAATGCATTTGTACTGAAATGTAATTTGGCTTGTGATGTAATTAGATGTGATATTAATTTGTATTCGCCTTGGAAGAGATACATAGGCGCTTATAAGTGCCACGCCAGTAGAAACCCCTACGATTTCAAACGCCATGAATAGAGGGATCCTCGGTGCTAGTAAACGCCATGAATAGGGGGAATCCTGACACATATAAGCGCCATGACAGTTGAAACTCCGGTGCTTGTAAACGCCATGAATAGAGGGAACTCCGGCGCTTATAAACGCCATGAATATAGGGATCTCCGGCGCTTATAAACGCCATGAATAGAGGGAATCCCGGCGCTTATAAACGCCATGAATACAGGGATCCCCGGCGCTTATAAACGCCATGAATACAGGGAACCCCGGCGCTTATAAACGCCATGAATAGAGGGAACCCCGGCGCTTATAAACGCCATGAATATAGGGATCTCCGGCGCTTATAAATGCCATGAATAGAGGGAACCCCGGCGCTTATAAACGCCTTGAATACAGGGAACCCCGGCGCTTATAAACGCCATGAATAGAGAGAACCCCGGCGCTTATAAACGCCATGAATACAGGAATCCCCGGCGCTTATAAACGCCATGAATAGAGGAAACCCCGGCGCTTATAAACGCCACCGTATGGTGGGAAATAACGGCATATAGAAACGCCGTGGATAATTAAGCGCCGCGAATTACTTTTCCTGACGCCATTTTTCTTGACGCCATGTAAACGCCATCTAAAATCTTTTTAAGGCATTTATAAGGTTTTAAAGGCATTTATAGGCGCCATCGGAAGCCGGACGTGTTGTAGTGTATAATAACGCAGTTAGATTTAACCAATTACTAACCTTTGATCACTAATAACATGCACATGCATGGAACTACAAGCTAGATCTAAACAATCTTCAAATTCTCTCCTTACCAAGCTAGATCTTGAATATAATGTAATAACCCATTATTAAACCTTAGATCAACAAGATCACACATGGATCTACAAGCTAGATCTAAATAATCTTCAAATTCTCTTCCAAGTAATATATTGGATATAAAGTAATTAATTAGAACTCAAGACATTACTAACCTTAAATCACCAAGAACACATGGATCTACAAATTATATCTATATACAATCTCTTCAAATTCTCTCCTTACCAATCTAAATCATGAATATAATGCAGTTAGTATAGAAAAGAACACATGGATCTACAAGCTAGATATAAAAAATCATCAAATTCTCTCCCACCAAGCTAGATCTTGAATATAATGCAATTAGACACCATTACTAACCTTAGATCACCAAAATCAAATGGATCTTGAATCACCCTTCAAAATCAATTGTTTTCTTTTACCAAATCACCTCACAATCACAGCTAAATGAAAGATAGATCCTAAAACCCTAAAAGCACCAAGTGGCTCGGGTCTCTGTATTATATATCGCTGAGAGATATCACAGACGATTTTATAAAAAACCATCAGATAAACATTGAATCCCAGATGGTTTTATTATAAAACCGTCAATGATATATCACAGACGGTTTTATAATAAAACCATCTGGGATAATACCTGATATCACAGATGATTTTATTCTAAACCGTCTATGAATTTATCATTGATGGTTTTATGATAAAACCGTGTGTGATATTGTTGTATATCACTGATAGTTTATGAACCAACTATGATGAAGTCACTGACGGTTTCACTATAGAACCGTTAGCAATGTTCATCATCACAGATGGTTTTAAGAAACCGTCTGTGATGTGATGTCTAATATAAGCCTTTCTATGGTAGTGAATCTTAGCCACTGAAAACCACAAACTCAGGACAAGATCCATCATATTCTGTAAGGTCTAGTGGAAGCGCCCTGCCTTGAAAGAAGCCACATAGGAAAAGAAGAATGGTTTACGAGAAACCTACCCTCATCTATTTAGGTGAGCCAGATTTCGGGGAGGAAATCCCTTTTAAGGGGGTTAGAATGAAACAAGCCAAACTTTTATTAGTACAAAAAGGGATCATAAACAAATTAATAATGTGTTTAATTAAAAACATTCAACAAAGAATGATCATCAATCAAGTAATGACACATATAATTAAAACATGTCATGAGAGTAGTCAACATTTTATTAATTCACTAACGTTATACAGAATTTATACATTGGAATCAAATACAATAGTAATTACAACAATTGGAATACACAAAGATTACAACAACCTAAAATCTAAATCTTCAAAAGAATCTTAAACTTTAAGCACCTGAAACAATAGCAACAAACACACACACACACATAAGTAGATAAAGAGTTAGAAATTAATAACCGTTCGACCCATATGTGAATAGATCATGCTCATCGAGATACCAAACCATCTGGGGCTAGTCGACACCTCTCACAGTTAGGGTTTCATTGTTCAACATTAAACAAACCTGTATTTATCAGGTAACCATAGCCATATAGAAATAGTGCCCAAAAATATCATATGGTAAAAAGTGAAATCCCATATAGTAAAAAGTGAAAGCCTCAGTTAAAAGGCGACCCAGCTAAGCACAACCTCACATTCAGTTCATTCCCAATATCTCAACCAAAGTCACAAGCCATCGGGAAACAAGCAAAGCAACCATGCAAGCCAAGCCAGTTGCAGGCAAGGAGCAAGCCAGACCCCAGAACCGAAGCCAGGAGGGAGCTCGAACCATCCAACCTAAGGAGGAGCAAGTAGCTTATTTGGGGACCAAGCTAGGTCTAGAAACCCGACTGCTCCCCTACCTCCTCATAATCCCCCATCATTCCTCCCACTCTAGCTAATCATACTACCCTCCATGGACAATGGAGCAACCTAGAGTATCAATAGTCAAGAACGAACAAATACTTAGTGGGTACAAAGGTTACCCATAGACCTCAGTAGATGATAGCCCAAAAGGGCAGTGCAGCACGTGCGCATCGATCGCCTCGTACTACCAGATGTAAGGAAGAGTCAATGGTGTCATCGCAGCACCACCACCTTGCAATCAATCAATCAACTGCAACACAATCATCATCGGTCAACACTAAAACAAAAACCATAGTTAAAGTATACAAGTTAGCCTGGCATGAATAGCCAAAATAGGGGAAAAGAGAGGATGATAGAAGAGAGCACATGACCTAGCGAAGGCCAAGCTGAGGTGTAGTGTTAGAGGGCCAAGCCGACCGAGAGACAGCAAGGGCCATGGTGGAGGAGGTCGACACTATGGTGAACTGGAGCGGTAGGCTTACAGGATAAGGAGGTGACCCGAGAGCGGGCTGAGGGAAGAGGTGGTAGAGAATAGGACAAGGCGGGGGCGATGAGGCCAAGCCGTAGGGGTGACTGGGGTGGAATCATAGCGTGACTGGGGAGCTGATGGTGCGAGGAGGTTGAGGGCCAGACTACGATGAGGAGGAGGCTGAGGGGCTGGCAATGGTGTGGGCTAGGCCATGGCGGCAAAGGGGCACCCGGGGTAACCGATACAAAGAGCGTGAGACTCAGGAGTACACGCGAGTGTGAATGAGGGCTGCTGGGCTGACAGCTGCAGGGCAGGGGGCCAGCGGGGCCGAAGACCAACACTAGTGGGCCAGTGGCTGACGAGGTGTGGCGAAAACCTATTGGGAGGAGAAACTTGAGGAGAGAAGAGATAGAGGGGAGAGGATAAGGAAGGAAGAGATAAAAGAAAAAGGAGAAAGGAAAAAGAAAAAAAGAAAGGAGAGAGAAAAAGGAGAGGGAAAATTATAAATTTCAGTGGATAAAATAATTGTAAAAGCTGATAAAACTAGCCACCACCCTAATAACTAAAAATGGGAACATACTACCCCTATGGGAATGGAATCGTGACCCAAAATTTTAATGAGCAACGTAGATTAAAATACACCAATTTAAAATATGGCAATTTAAAATATCTCAAGTTAAAATGTGCAAAATTATATTACGACAACATAATGTATCTCAATTTAAAATAAGCATTCTAGCTATATTGATTTAAATCAAATCAGGGTAAGTTTGGACGCCATAAAATGCACCAAAATTTAATTTCAATCTGAACTGTAATATTTCAAAATTTTAGGAATTGATTTAAACCCGTAAAGTGATCTACATCAACAACTGGGCGAGGACATTTATTTTTACCCAATTTCAGGCAAGCAACCCATTGACCATATTTAAATGTTTCCTATCAAACATATTTACTTATATGTGATATCACCTATGCATGAAAAAATATGTTTATGAAAAATATAAATTGAATGTTGTTGGAAAGATGGATGATGATTAACTGCTTATGCAATGGTTGATTATTATTGTGTTGAAATGGTTCGTCCAAAGAATGCAGCTGGTGATATACATGCATATATATATATATATGAAAGGAGTATCGCCGATGTCCATTGAAGCCAGGGTGCAACTGGTAATATATATATGAGATGAGTATCGCTGATGTGCATTGAAGTTGAGATATGGTAGACTGCTGATGTGCATTAAAGTTGGAGTACAACTGGTAGTATATATATGAGATGAGTATTGCTAATGTGCATTGTTCTTGGGATATAGCTGGTAGTATGTATATACATATACATATATATATACACACACACACATACATATATATATGTATATATATATATGAAAGGTGTACCATCAATGTGCATTGACGTTGGGTACAACTGGTAGTATACATATAAGATAAATATCGCATATGTGCATTGAAGTCAGGATATAGCTGCTAATATGTGTGTGTATATATATATATATATATATATGAAAGAAGTTCCACCGATGTGCATTGATGTCGTGGTACAACTGGTTGTATATATATGAGATGTGTATTGCCGATGTGCATTAAAGTCGGGATTAGGGATGCAATCGGCTCGGATTCGGTCGGATATCGTTCTTTCCATATCCTAAACCATATTTTTTGTCGGATTCGGAATCGGATTCGGATAGTACCGGATACGGATACGGCACGGATAATATCGGTCACGGATTCAATCGAATATGGAGCGGAATCGATACGGTATCGAATAATTTTTGTCGGATAACGCGCACAAACAGATACTGCATAAAGCACACATATAGCACTGATTAGCCAGCCGATGAGTTCTACATGCAACAAGATTATTGTCGTCTAACAGGTCATTTTATCAGGCAATTCAACAAAGTTACAAAAGTACACTAAATTTGAACGGTATACATATAACAAGTTTTGAAATATAGAATGATACGTAAATAATATTACGATAAGTCGATAACCATGAGTACTGCTTCTATGATACGACTATTGTATCCACACCAGCAATTTAATAGGCAATTTGACAACACAATAAGTATTGCTTCTATGATACATTTTATTTATCTTCTTTTTGTATTAACAGTATTAACTTACCGCTTCCATTAAATCACTAATATCAGTATTCTTAAACACTGAATTATATCTTCTCAGTCCTTCTTTAAGCTCACCAAAAGTAATCACACCTCTGTTTTTAGTGTCCATTGACTTGAACATTTCTCTTAACCCAGCAATCTCCTCTTCTGAAAGACGCTCAACAATAACCTGGTGTATAGCAAATTAGGAAGCTTCATTGGTGATAAAAATGTATAAGATGACAAATGGCCAAACAAAGTAGTAATTGAGTGAAGTTTGGCATCTTAAAGCCATCCTAACTCCAAGTACTTTTATATCCCATTGATCCTTGCATAGCAGGAACCCTATGAAATTATATCCAGGTCAACCTTGAATGGTAGTTCCAGGCAAGTTCAATCAAAGTGACATTGTGCACAAAGCCACAAACACTACTGATGACAGATTTATATAAGAGTCAAATATAGCCAAACTCTGTATTATCAGGCTTTAAGACCCTAAGAGGAAAAAACTGAACTGAAGCAAATCACTGTGCCAATGATGTACACCAGATGGCTTATCCAAGGGCAGAAGTACTAGAAAAACAACCTCACCAAACTCCAAATGATTTGAAATGCATGACGATGCTTCATTTGCCTTTTTGTTTCCTTAAACCAAACTTATACGGATATCTTTTCCCCTGTAGGATATTGAACTGAATGAGAATCGCAGGCATCAGCTCCAAGATATGATCGAGGAAGCTATCAGTAACAATGGCATCAGAACTTACCTGCTCACTCTTAGCCAATACAGACTTCTTGTGAGTACACAGAGTAACCAAGAAAATATACAATGTAATCCATGCACCAGTACACAAGCACCTTCGTTTCTCCATTTGGGGTAGGATAATTCATGCATCATTACACAAGCATTGTCATTTATACACTATCACAACTGAAAAACTCCTCATGTAAATAAAAACATGCCACAATGTTTCATAGCAAGCAAGTACTAATTGGTAATTACCCTATCTATACATTTTTGCCAAGCACAGATGCGCTTTTTTCCAATGCAGTACTGCTAGTGCTAGCTATTCCCAAGCTAATGCCTATCCTGAAAATTGAAATCCTAGGTGTTTGCTAGACAATTAGCTTTAATTGCTACCTTGTTGGTTGCTTGGATTATGAGATCTTGTAGGAGAGGGCACCACGCTGAGTCGATTGTAGTCCTCTTGTCTTGTTAAATTCATCAAATTTCGATTATTTTGATGACCATGAAATAGTGGATGCAAATAATGACGTTCATGTTTGAATCCACTAACCTGCTGTTTTGATGACCATGAACAAAAGTAAGCATGAGAATGATCTTGGCAACTTGCCCCTATTTAATATGCTAAAACTACATGAGTTGTCCTAAAAATAGGGATATCATCCCTGGAAATTAACACTAGTAATGTTAGTTGTATTATGTCTAGATTATAACTCGATCTGCGTAAGTACCAACATGAAATTTTTTAATTCAAAAATGGGCAATATCCCCTGAGGAAGAATACACAAGAACCTGGTAGAAAGCCAAGCCAAAAATTATGGCCCCCAAAATATGTACACAGGTTACCCGAATCATGGCTCCTAAAATTAAACAAGACAAAAAGGAAAGGAAGGATCTAATCTTTTCCGCCAGCTAATCTACGAAAAAAGAAGCCGTCAGTCAAGAATCAGATCTTCCTCCAGAAATGGAAAGAAAGGGGAAGGTGTTGGAGGTGTAGGAGATGAGCATGCAGGTCTTGCCCACTGCCCCGTCCCCCATCATCACTCACTTTATGAACCGAGACGCGCTCATCTCCCTCAGCACCTACGCATCGATCGGAAGAAGACGAGGAGGTGGTCGCTGTGGTTGGAGAAGAGGAGGTTGGAGATTTAGTCGGACGGTGGGTTCACGAGCTCCTTCCTGCTGCCCACGACGGCGGCGGCAGAGCTCATGGCGGGAGGTGGAGTGGAAGTGGGTTAGGGTTTTTGGTGTTTGAGGAGAAGGGGGAGGGATTCAAAATCTGAATCCGCGAGACTGCGACGGCCAACAGGCGGTCTAAGGAGGGGGGCGAGGTAGCCTCGGTCGGATATTCGAATGAATGAAATCGGATATACCTGAAAAATTATTCGGAATATTCCGATCCGACGGATAGTTATCTACCGAATCCGAAACTGAATCCGAAATAAAGTATCCGAAACTGAATCCGAATCAGAAAAATATCCGAAAAAAATATCCGAATCCGATCCGAACATATCCGGTCGGTCGGTCGGTCGGAAAATATCCGATCCGATTGCACCCTAGTCGGGATACAACTGGTAATATGTATATATATGAAAGGGTATTGCCGATGTGCATTGAAGTTGGGGTACAACTAGTAGTATAGATATGAGATGAGTATCGCCGATGTGCATTCAAGTTAGGGTACAACTGGGAAAAAGCAAGTAATGTTTGCAAGCAGACAAAAGTAACCTACTGGTTATGGATTTTGTTTTGCTACAAATGATGACCATGAGGATGAAGACAATCAAAATAGTTTAAATTTCAAAGATGACAGGTATCTTGTTTACCAATTGCCACCAAGTTCATGTATTATATGTTAGTATGTATAACCAAATATCAAGCTTCCTCAGTTTGTGCTTTTAGTCTTATTATTCTCTAAGGATAATTTCTTATGGAAGTAGAAAGGTCACCTCCTTAGCTTCATATACTGAATTTGAGAGGATAGATAGATAAGACACTACAGATGTTGTTTAGTGAATCCTTGTCATGCTTGCATTTTGTTCCATGAAAATATACATTCTTTTCACATGCAACACAGAAGCATGGTTTTCTTATATCATGTGCACCATATCTTGCTAATACTTCTATCTCTGTGATTACCAAATAAACACAACTTACTGTCTATTAGTTGCTTCATGCTATACGGCACGTCGTGGAGTGCAACCCTCCCTTGTATCGATAATGGGACATAAATATTTCACTAGACTAATGATGACCAGGTATTTACACAATGACTAAGTGTTGTCATCGAGATTTTATTTTCTATTAGTCTGTTATTCATAATGCCTTCAATGATGGAATTAGGGTTAACAAGCAGCAATATGCTATCTTTCTATGTTGTGATCATCAGTTATATATATATGTGTGTAGTTTAGAGGGTTTCTTATGCACAGGCTTGGCTAATTTTACATTGCCATTTATGGTCATCCAGATAATAGAATTAGTTTATCTGTCATATGCATATACGTATGAATTTGGCACTAAAGCATCCCTAATTCATCTATTTATCAGGACTAGTTCTTGTCGCTAGGCAAGAACACAAGCATGTCTCAATTGTATATTGAACCATACTAGCTAAATGTGTATATCTGTGTTGGATTCTTAGGAACCATCGGTACTAGTTATATGAATTTCTAGTGTAATGTACGTGCCATTCCCAATTAAGATAGAAAATAGTGAAGCTATGTTTGTACCCACTCCTAAATTGTCATAAAGCGCTTGACAGCACATCTCATCACAATCAATTCTGAACTAGAACCGATTGTGATGGCACCATATCTCTATCGGGCAAAAAAATGACAGTGACAGCATCCCCTTATCATTGTCTAATAACTTTGTATCACCACCAAAACTGACCTTGATGACAAATAAGAACCAATTATGATATTCATTTCTATAGTAGCACTACTACAAAAGGATTCATATTAGACTCTTCGTCACTAACATTTTTCAAAAAGCATATATCATGACATGTTAGCACAGACTTTTTGCAAAAACCATTTGTGATTAGTCTCGGGCACATCACAAACGGTTTTAGCCAAAAACCGCATGTGATGTTCACCTCATCACAGACAATTTTAGCTAAAAACCGTCTGTGATGATCCAAAACCGTCTATGAGAGGCACATCACAGATGGTTCTAGCAAAAAACCATTTGTGATGTCCCTTAATCATCATAGACGGTTTTTGCAAAAACAGTCTATGATGGGAGGTACTTCACAGTCCGTTTTTGGCTAAAAACGTCTGTGATGAAAGACACATCACAAACGGTTCTAGCAAAAAACAGATGGTTGTAGCCAAAAACCGTCTGTGATGTCCCTTAATCATCACAGACGGTTTTTGGCTAAAACTATCTGTAATGAGAGGCATATAAGTGACGGTTCTAGCAAAAAAACTGTTTGTGATGTCCCTTGTTCCCTTTATCCTTGTCTCTATCCCAGTGCACTGCCCTCTGCCTCACTATGCCCTCTGTCTCCTCTTGCACCCTCGCCTCCTCTTGTGTCGCCCACACACCCTTGCCTCCTCCCGCCCTTGCCCTCCTTCCTTGCGCTCGAGCAAATTGGCCAGGGCACATACGGGTAACCACCTCATTTCCCTAATCAATTCAGTATTCGTCTAATCCAATTTTATTACCGTGGCTGCCATTAGGCAAGTCTACATGGCGAAGGGATGGAAACGAACGAGATTATTGCACTCAAGAAGATCTGCACGGACAAGGAGCACGAAGGAGATCGTCACCTTGGGTACAGTGTTCAATTTTACCATCACTTGAATAGCCTAAATTTAGCTAAGCATTCAATTTTACCATGACTTGGATAGCTCAAGTAGTTAAAAGTCCCAGAGACATATCACGTACGTGGTCATGTTTTCGGGTGACTGTTTCTTTTGGTAAATCTGGGAACAGCAACATACCGTCCTGTTAGTCTATGCCTGCATCCGATTTTCTCGAGATAGAGAGGCCATGGCACGCAGCTCCTTTTGTCCTTTGCTTGTGGTCCATTCTTGTGCGCTCTCTTTATTTAGATAAAACGAACATCTCTCCTTCTGCAAGTTGCAGCATAAACTTTTCTTTTCTAAAGTTCATGCAGCTTAATATTTAAACTTTCAACTTTGAACACTAATCTTGTCCATGACTTCTCGTCAGCAGCAGGCCACGAGGCAGCTAGCGTTCACGGGACGCCTTTTGATTCTTTTTCAACAAAGTCCGATTACTGAAGTATGCGTAGCTGCTACAATGCACATTGAGCGAATAATATTATATAAATATTACGTATATTATATCCCATAGAGTTCCGTGTAGCTCACATCCTCCACGTCGATTCCATGTGACGCGTTCGTTTCGTAGCGTGCCGCGTCTCCCGTTTGCGCCCGCAGTTCGATGGCTTAAGTACTTTGTCACCGTATTAAGGAGCAATGGCCATGTTGGCGCAGTGGTAACGCGCGGCAGCGCCTGTGGGACGTTGCGGTTTCTTCTCGGCCTACGCGTGCGCACGCTCGTCGCCCGGCACGATTTTTCCGTGCACGATGCGTGGCGGTGTCGCGCGGCTGGCGGCGTGTTGTAGGTTTTTTTCCGGAAATTCCCTAAAACTTCCGGATTTCGTGCAAAGGCTGTCATAAATTACATCTAGGTCCGCATGTAATTGTGTTTTGCGGAAACGCCTTGAAAATTCTGCATTTTGCACAAAGGCCCTCTAAATGACATCTAGGTGCATGCTTTTGCGAGAAGACCCCCGAAACTTCTGAAATTTGTTTCCTTTTTGCGTAAATTTTTTGAAATTACATCTAAATCTGTTTTTTGTAGAAACACCCGGAAACTAATTCTACAAACCATTTTTTGCACAAAGCCCCTCAAAAAATACACATAGGTGTGTTTTTATTCCTAGGAGGGTCCTTCAAATTTCTGGAATTTTATAGGAAGCCCCCTAAAACTGCCAAAATTTGTTTTCTTTTGGGTGAAAAGCCCTAAAAAAACCTTCCAAAATTTCTTTTTTTGCAAATGCCCCCAGAAAATTACAGAAAACTTTCCAAATTTGCATACAAACCATGTACATGAAAATCCTTTCTACGAAAGACCACTGAAAAAAATGAAAACGAGCTAATTTTTTCTGTCGACCACATGGCGACTGCTGTGGCGTGTGCCGCGCCCACGCATCTTGTATATATTATGCCGGCACGAAATGCCGCGTAGGGGAGGCGTCCACCTCATCTTTTTTGTGAAAAAACCCTCCAGGAATTCCAAAATTGTGAACAGGTCCTTATGCTGGTTATTTTGTAAAAAAAACCTCGCGGTTCCATAAATTCGATATGAGCGCTGGTTCTTTAAACCCAAAAGATTTAAAATTACATTTGGATCCCATTATTTTACCAAAAAACCGTGGTTCCGCAGATTTGACACCGGCACCGGTTCTTTAAATCCGAAAGATTTAAAATTATATCATTTACTAGTTCTTTAAACCCGAAAGATTTTGAGTTGGTCCTTACAGAAAAAACCGTGGTTACGCAAATTTGTCGATGGCTCCTAGCTAGTCAATTTTTAACACGGTTCCTTAACCCTAGAAAATTTTGGGCGGGTCCTTATAGGAAAAAACCGTGGTTACGTACATTCACCGATGACTCTTAGCCAACCAATTTTTTAGAAAAAACTGCCAAGAAATCCAAGATTATGTTTTTTTCAAAAAAAAAAACTCAGACCAAAATTTTCTGCTCGGCGTGGCATCGTGCACGTCTTTACCACCAGGCTAATCTTTAAGCCTTAGTTCCATGCCTTCGTGCAGGGAAAGCAATCTCGGTGGAGGAAAAATGGGACCCATCCGAGTGAATGGTTTTCGCAAAGTCCGAAAATTTCATCCAAAATATTAAAACTCCGTATCAAATTCGAATTGTGACGAATTTTTTGGCTAGTTGGGCTTTTTCTCAGGGTGGGCCGACAGAACCGAATTTCGTTAACTTCAGGTTAAATTGCTCCCTGCCGACAGACATCTTATGCGGAACTGGGAACTAGTTGATGGGCCAACTGAGGCGACAATTTACAGCATACAGACAATGTACAAAAGGTTCACCTTACAAGTTAAAACAATTACATTTCTTCCTTGGAATGCATTACCTCCCAGGACGGACGCGTCATTGCAGCTCCTTTTGCTCGTTAATGGTTCAATTTTGAGTAATTTTACGGTGCATTATATTGATAGTCTATAGTAAGTAGTAGAAATCAGATCTAGCTGTTGATTTGTTACTATATAGTGGGTAGTAGAAATCAAATTTAGCTGTTAATTTGTTAAAAGTATTTCTACTACTCTATTATCATAGGAAATATAAATAAATTCTAACTAATTAGATCCATTTGATCAAAAAGAACGAACGGTTAATATATATTGAATTTAGTGTACTGTAAAAAAGCTCTCAATTTTAAGTAGGATTGTAGGAGCCTGAGGTTCAATTATTCTTCGCATTTTGCACGGTGAGTCTCCTACCCAGCGGAATGTCACAGCTCAAGCTTTTGGCGTATTATAACATCCTAATTTTTGAGTTTTTGAAAATATTTTCTGTAGATTATATTTCTAAAAATACTCACCGATTTTCCATGCTTTAATAAAGATTAATTGAAAATTTCTGAAAATAAAATAATTTTATTTGAATAACATAAACCTGAATTTACTTTGTGTTGCAAAGTATTTTCTTGGATTTTTCGGAGTGCATATGTTATTTATTTGAGTCTAGTTTGATTTATTCTTTTTTCTAAAATTCAAAAATTATTTTTTCTTTCACTTTTCATGGGCCATCCATGCCGGCCCAATTCCTTCTTTCACTCTCTTAGCCCATTTTTCTAGTTAGCGGCTTGATCCATTGGTACCAACTGTACCACCCCACACCATAACCTGGCTTCGTCATCGGTTGGGGATTGGGCTGGCATCCACCTCCCGTGGTCCGCCCAACACTGTCCCCCAAACCGTAGCAATTTTTGAAAATCAACCAAGCCAACCTTCAGAGATTAAGCATTTGTCTAAAAGTAATAATTGTATAAATTGCTACATTTACGAAGGTTCAATATTTTATATCCTCGGGTTAAAAAAGGAATTAGGGCATAACAACAGGTTTAACATTGGGTTGTATCTAAACATGTCATTCGAAACTACCATATTTTTTTGTTTTCTAAAATAACCGAAATAATGCAATACAAGGAATATATATATATATATATATATATATATATATAATGGAACTGGGTTCAACATGTTCAAGGAGTGTGGCTTGCCTTACGAATTTGAGGGTTCGCCTAGTGAGAAGGGGTCGATATCGTGTCCAGTCTCGAACGGCTTCTGCTCCTGCGACGGCTGTTCTTGTTCCGAGATTCGTGTCGATGGTTGCTTCGATGTCGAATCTAGCGCGAGAAAACGCAAACAATAAATAAACGAACAAAAACAACAAAAGAAAGAAAAACCGAAAAAGAACAAGAGAGAAAATGGCCGGAACAGAGCTCGGGGGTATTTTTGGAATTTTCTGGACTTGATATGGCGAAACGGAGATCATTTTTGGATTCAGTGGCTCGAGACGATCAAGAGAATATATTTTTGGCATTTTTGGAATTTTTGGGAATTTTTGGGGAATTTCTGGAATTTTCACAAATTTTCGGATTTTAATTAAATTAAAATCCGAAAACAAATCAGGAAATGATACTATTGCTTTTGGGCCACACAGTGCCATGACTTTGGCCCACGGTGCAACGACGCTATCAAGACAAATTTCAGCTGATCGGGTCGGCCCATGCGCTACAGCGAGGAGGCCGACCTTGAGGGCCCATCTGGCGGTGACGTTGTAAGTTCAACCTTCATTAGTTATGGTTTTGGTGTTAATGACAAATCTAATCGTGTGTTAATGACAAATCCAATATTGAGTTAAACCCCTAATGCGATATTGTTATTAATGACAATCTTATATCGAGACTAACTTGTTTATTTAGAATATCTTTGATTAGTCTCATCGCATTGAAAAATGAAAAACCCAAGGTATGTTTGCATATTCATCTTAATATTAGTTGCATACTTTGGAGTCAAGTTAAAGTATGAATGTCCCCGTTATATTAACCACAAAATGTGCATCATGTTTCCCAATCCATATATTACATGGATGCACACACTTAGGGGGAGTTCGTGGTTTAACTTGATGGTTTCATTGTATTGATCTATTCTTTATTAACACATATAAGGATCAAAACAAAGAAACTAAATCCTTGAGTATATATTTGAATTGCCTAGTTATAAGTATACTCATGGTAATATAGGATATACTCCAACACGATCAATTTGAATATGTGCATATTATCTCCAAGTCAATCATATTTATGCACATATACATGTGGGGTGTATTCTATAGTTGATGATTTAGAGTAATGATCATTTCCATACAATTTACATATAATGGATCATTACTTTTCATCAACATGAGTATATGAAAACTTGTGTAGTTAATATATACTCTTATCAATTTAAATGACTATTTAAATTGAGTTCATTTGTCTTGTTAATCATTAAAGAACATTTCATCATGTGTTGATGGTGTCTCTCGATTAATTAAGGACAAATGAATAGCTCTTAAGTATAATGAAGCATGAGTTGCATTATTGTACTTAAGACACATTTACAATCATTTCAATTGATTTAGGTTGTGCTCAATTGATCTAAAGGAATCCATTATGTGTTAATGGAGTGCAAGAGATAATTGAGTCAACCATGCATCTTGGACTAACAAGTTTCTTGAGTTATGTTTGAGTTAGGTCCAAAGATGGATGAGATGATGAGAACGGGACAAGGACGGCATCATGAGTTGATGGGCATCAAGAGTGGATCCCGAAGTAGAGTCGAGTGGATATCCCGGGGGAGTATCAAAGTGAAAATCATAAAGACCCCAAAGGGATTGCTTATGCGTATGCTGAAAAAGGTATAACTAGATAGGCTAAGGACTTTTGTAGTCTTTGAGTCTAAGGTTTTATCGCCGTACTATTAAGAGGGGTCGTTCCCTAGTTTGAGCTTCATCATGTGTTGGTGATCTCAATCCGCGTTCACTCAAGCTCAAATCTTATTTGATTTGGTTTTTGCATATGGGTTAACCATTTGGCATGTGTTGCAAATGTGTTAAGCCTATGCTTGGTTGTTTTGCATTATGCTCTGATTTGCATGTGTTGCAAAGATGAAAGAGTATATGCATTTGGTTTTCGCATTATGCTTTGATTTGCATGTGTTGCAAATAGGATAAGCTAATGCGTTGGCTTGTGCGTAGATTTCACTTTTGCATGTGTTGCATTAGTTGAAGCTTCACGTTTTGGTTCGCATAACATCTTTCTTAAAACCGTGTGGTTGCTTGGAGCTAAGTTTTGCATGTGTTGCAAAAGGAGAGAGCTCAAGCACGAATTTGTGTTTGTGTGGTTGTATAGGGCTAGAGGCTTGCATGTGTTGCAAGTAGAGAGCTCATACATGTGATTTGGTTTTGGTGTTAGTTCGATTTGGTGTTGCATGGAACTAGAGAATTGCATGTGTTGCAATTGGAGAGTTCATGCTTCTTGATATGTGTTGCTTGGAGCTAGACTTTTGCATGTGTTGCAAAGAGTAGTGCTCAAGCATGAAATGTGTTTATTGCGTTATTTGCAAGTTCGTTGTGCGAATAAACTGAGGTTTATGAGTTCGGAATCCCGAGAGCATGTGAGTGGGGCTTGCAACGGTGTTGGCAAGTTGACCGGTCTTGTGTTGACCTTCACATGGCTAGGGGATTAATCTCATAAACTTGAGTTTGATTTGCTTATACGCTTTTGCAAATAGATCTTGAGTTGTTGGCTAAATTTGTTTTCGCTAGTTGAGTTTTGATTTGCAAATGTGTTTTGCAAATGAGCGTTGAAGTTATGTCTTTCGATCCTAGAGCATGGGTTGGCATTTGCAAATGTATTTTGCAAAGTGTCGGGATCATGTGTTGATCCTTACATGGCTAGAGGATTGATCGCGTAAGTTCGGTGTTTATTTGCGAAATGTGTTTTCGCAATTCGGTTGCATTTCGGGTTAAATTCTTTGAACATGGGTTGAATTGGTGCAAATGTATTTTGCACATGTGTTGATCATTTGTTAGCTCAAGAAATGGTGCTTGGAGTTTTGGAAATGAGTTTGCGCGAAAATCTAGAATTGGGTGGTGCGACCATCCATCGAGTGGTGCGACCATCCATCAGGTGGTGCGACCATCCATCGAGTGGTGCGACCATCCATCGGGTGGTGCGACCAACCATTGGGCGGTGCAACCGGCCGTAGGGTTGGACTGGGCTGGCGTTGGCGCGTGTGTTCCAGAGGCTTGCTCTTTCGGTGCGTGTGCTGGCGGTGCGACCGGACGGCGGTCGGTGCGACCGGCCGTGCGGTCCAACCGGCTGGAGCGCGGCGTGTGTTTTCCAGAAGAGTGCGCTGCGGTGGTTTTGTCGAGCGGTGTGACCGGCCCGGGTCCGGTCGAACCGGGCGTGTGGTCGGACCGCCCTCTGGCCGGTGTGACTTTTCCAGAGAAGTGTGTTTGCTGATTTTTGTTGGGCGGTCGAACCGGAAGGCGTGCGGTGCGACCGCCGCGGACCGGAAGGCGTCGCGGTGCGGCCGGCCACGATGCGACAAGCCGTGAGCGGTCCAACCGGCCGTCAATCGGCCGAAAATCCGACCGTTGCTCTGTGAGGAGCGGTTGGACCGGGGGAGGTCCGGTTGGACCGGATTTTTGGTGTTTTCGCCCGTTTTGCCCCCAAACGGCTAGTTTTCTTGTGGGGGGCTATAAATACCCCCTTGGGGGGCTTGGGCAGGTTGTTGTTGCTGTGTTTGAGGTTTTGGGTGAGGTGTTGCATGTGTTGCACACTCACATTTGATTCTTGAGCAAAGAGTGAACTAATTGCATGTGTTGCAATTAGGAGTGGGTTTGAGAGGCTCTTGTGCATGTGTTGCACTTGAGTGAGGTCCTTGTGCATGTGTTGCACTTGGTGATCACCGAGGAGTGCATTCGTTGTGCTCGGTGAAGTTCGAGCGAAGGAGCGGCTTATTACTCTTGGAGGTTGCCGACTCCTAGACGGCGTAGGCGTCGTGCGCGGGAGCTCTCAAGGTTGTGAGAAGCCCCGGCAAGTTTGTGAAGGTTCGGGTTGAGCCTACGCTACGAGCGTGAAAAACCACGACTAGTGGAAAGAGGCGGTGCTCGAGCGGAGCCGGTCCAAGTGGTTGGGCTTGCCTCAACGTGGACTAGGGAGACCGCAAGTCTCCTAACACCACAGAAAAACATCGTTTGCCTCTTGTCTCTTTTACTTTCAAGTATTTACATTTATTGTATATTGTTCAATTACTTGATAGTATCTAGAATTGCTTAGTATTAATTAGTTGTTCAATATAGCAATTCTTGTGTAGAGACATAATTTAGTTAAGTGCACTAGTGAGCCTAGTTGATTTAGGCTTCAATTGTCAAAACCTATTTATCGCTTCCGCATATATCTTTGATTAGGTTTTGACTTAGGGGTGTATTAGAGCGATCGACTTTAGTGAGCGATTGAATTTCGTAAAACGCCTATTCACCCCCCTCTAGGCGCATCCTCGACCCTACAGACGTGAGCGGGTCATGCGATCCGGCAAGGGACCCGACATGAGAGAAGGGGTTCTTGACGGGTGGGGCGTTTGACAATGAGACTGAGGCAGTGAGGCAAGCGGCGGCGCGGGAAGTGGCCGGAGCCGAGGAAGAAGATGGCGATTCGGCGATTGGGGGCTCGAGAGCTCGAATGAGTTAGCGAAAAAGGGGAAGAAGGTGGCGGCGAGCTCGGGGGTGGGAAGAACAGGCTTGGTGAGGGGTCGGAGGGGCGTGGCGGCGGAGGTTGACCGGGGCTGACGAAGGCGACGGTGAATCTGGCGATTCGTGGCTCGGTAGCTTGGGAGGAATAAAGAAAAAGAGAGAGGGGGTTGCGGTGAACACGCGGGTGGAGAAAATGGGCTTGGGGAGAGAGCGAGGCGGCAGGACGGCGTGCGGGCACCGGAGAGGGAGAAGAAGCTCGTGGCGCGGGCGAAGTAGTGCGTTGCGCGGAGGAAGAAGTGGGGGAAATAGAAGAGGAGAGTGCGGGGAAGAGAATGAGCTACTCACCGAGAGCTGGGACGGAGGAAATGAGGCGCCTGGGGGATTTAGAAGCCACGGGAGGAGAGAAAGAGGGGGACACGGCGACGACGGATGCGGAGGGAGACCGGGAGTGAGCGGCGCGGATGCGGTGCATCGGCGCGGTCGCAGGAGGAAGGAAAGGAGGTAGGGGGAGGCGCTAGGGCGGCGCAGCAGTGAGCGAGCGGCCGGAGGCGGGGGTGTCGGGCATGTGTTCGCGTGAGGAAGAAGGGGGGGTCCGGCGCGTGGCTGGGCCAGGAAAAAGAGATCGGGCCGGGAGAAATCTTGGGCCGGGCAAGGGGAAAGGAAGTGGGTCGGAGGGAATTGGGCCGAAGGCTAGGAAGGGAATACTGCCGAAATGGGTAAGGGCCAAAACGAGAACTTTCCCAAAAGGGAAAGGAAACAAAAGAAAGCCGAGTAAAATTCAAATAAATTCGAGAAAATTCAAATAAATAAATAAATCAAAATTTTGAAATTTTGGGGTTATTTCAATCTACCCCCCTTAAAACAAATCTCGTCCCCGATATTTACTCATCCTAAGAGAATAGGTTGGGAAATTCTGCTGCAGTCCCGATTCCTTTTTCTATGGTGGTTCCACACGAATGATTTTCCGGCAGTATTCAGTCATCCCTGTTACTGTGTCGACTTTCAGCTGACCTAATGTTTCGGACGTGTTCTCTGCAATGGGGTAACTTATTCTGCCGGTTAATTCCTCTTATCAACTGGGATTCCTGGGATACATGGTGTATCTGAGTGGACTTCTGGGCTCAACTGCAATTCATAGATTATTTCTCCGACATTATGGGGAACTGTATAGGGTCCAACATTTCTGGGTGTACTTCTTCCTCAACTCTGAAATCTGTGCCTAGGCTTGGAGGGCATTATCTTCAAGTAGACAAGGTCTTCATTCTGGTGACTGACATTCTCCTGCTCCTTGCTCGTATAACTTTCTTGTTGTTTTAGGGCGGCCTTTGGGTCTTCTCTACTGACTTTCACCTGGGCTTCTATTTCCTGCACATCTTGGGGCCTAGAGAATTGCCTTTTCTGTTTCTTGGTCCAATTCCGTTCTTACTGTTTCATGTGGATTTCTAGGTTGGGTGGGATCTGGGTTTCCTGGTCTGAACCGTTTTCCTCGGAATTCCATGTGATCTTATCATATGTGTTAAATATATTCCTGCTGATCTTTGTCCCGGCTGAAAGCTTGCTGAATTGGAATGAAGTGAGCGATCTTGGTCAATCTGTCAGTTGTCATCCAATAATATTAAATCCCTGTCGAGTCCTTGGACATCCTCGTGAGGAAATCCATTCCGATCTCATCCTATTTTCTGTCTAGGGAAGGAGAGCTGCAGTAGACTAGGAGTTTTCTGAGGGTCAATCTTAACCTTGCAACACATATTACTGTATAGGTCATCCTTGGCTGCTTTTTTTGTCAAAATCAATCCTCTTATATTTTTATCATTACATATCTAGTTATAGAGCCACAATATTCTTTGTTTATTTGGCGGAAGCTCTTGAGGGGTTGGCATCTGACATTCTTCCCTTGTACTGCTAGACGTCCTTATCTTCCTGCTGGGCTGTTTTGACTTGATCCACTGGATCGGGTGGGATTCCCACTGAGGGCATGAATCTGTCATCACTTTGCAGGTCAAGATTTCCTTTTTATTTCTGACTGGTTCCTTATGGTGGGCGAAGCCATTTTCTCGTTAATTGGTCTGGCCATTCTTGAAGGGTTAGTCTTGGATATCCCCGGGGTGAGGGCGCTGATTCATTTTCTTTCTGCTAACTTTTGAGTTTATCTGCCTGATGGATTATCGTCCCTGGCCATTTGCAAGGATGGTGAATACTGCTGTCTCATTTCCGGGTTAACTAAATGATCCTCAGACCTTCCTCTTTGATCTTCAGTAATTGATCACGAACTTAATTCCTTGAATGATCACTCTCTAGGATCTAGGATCTTCATACTTGAACCGAGTCATTACCCAACTTCTAGGGTTTGGAACACACAAGAGGTAGGCAGGGGATATGATAATCCATTTTTGCAGACAAAAGCCAACGAAAAGAAGGAATGGGTAGCACCAGGGCTAAAAGAATCACACTGGTTGTGACTGAGCTTGGAACTTACCGATGACGACGTTTGCGGCCTCTGCAGCTTCCTCGGTGGGCATATGATTTATCCAATTTCTCGGGTCATTGGGATTTGGCGTGGTCTTGATGGGTATCTTCCTCTTCAGCAATCCTCGCTGCTGTCTTGGCGGCTGAGATGGCGTACTTTGTCGGTCTGTCGGGGTAGAGTTGGAAGCTTGTGCCTTGGCCAAATAGGATGGTAAATGCTTCCTATTGCAACAATACCGGAAATGTCCTGTTTGTCCGCAGTGAAAACAGAGAACGGTCTTATGGGGGCAATCATTCGCATAATGATTTCTTTTGCAATTGAAGCACTTCACTATCTTGAGTGGAGGCATAGCAGGTATCGGTCTCTGTTCTTCTACAGCCTGTCTTTTAGCCGGAAAATTGAAGGGAAGATCTGGCATTGGTATCCTTGGCTGTATTGGGTTCTGCATCCTCAGTTGTCGTGCCTTCCTTTTCTGAGTGTTTTCCAAGTCGTTCCGGGTCTCTTCGGTAAGTATTAACTTGTCTACCATTGTGGTTAGGTCCTCGAAGTCAAGTGTTGCAAAATGAAATCTTAAATTTTCCTGCAAACCTTCGTAAAATCTCTCTATCTTCTTGGCTTCTGTATCCACTTCTTCAGGGACATATCGTGCTAGTTGGTTGAATTGATGGAAGTATTCTAAAACTGTCCTCCCACTTTGGCGGAGATCCAAAAAATTCTGTTCTCTTAGCTGCCATTAAGCCGGCAGGGATGTGGGCTTTTCTGAATGCTTCCTTAAATTCTGACCATGTGGTTTCTTGTTCGGATTTTTGTGCTTGAAAGTTCATCCACCAGGCGGCGTCTTGTCCTTGTAACTGGTGCGAGGCGTATAATACTCACTCTCTGTCTGAGCACTGAGCTGTGTCAAGTTTCTACTGAATGTCACTGATCCAATCATTCGCTGCGGTTCTGCTGCACTTGAAAAGACGGGTGGTCTTGTCTTCTGGAAATCGGTCCATCTTGATCTTCCAATATTCCCATCGAGCGTATAGTTATCACTGTGATGGTGTCCGGGTGGTCTGGCAGCGAGCTGGTCTAACATTCTCTCCATCAGTTGTGTCTGGCGCATCTCTGCCTGATGCCTGTTCCTTTCCATCATGGCTAGCACCTGAGGTAGGTTGGTCGGGTTTTCCATTGATTCTACTTCCTCACTGAAATGCTGGCGTGGTCCGATTCCTGCCATTTGGCTCAATCTGATTCTTATTCGGTGCTGCAGCAGGTTTTAGGCAAGCAGAAGGTAAGTAAGATGTAGAGTAGGGGATAAGAGCAGAATGAATAGGTAAGAGGCTTAGATGAAGGGAAGGAGCTTTTTGAGTTTGGTGAGGTTATACACATATTTATGACAACACAAAATAACAGAGATAGGGAACATAGCCTTTTTATTCATAGCATGGGATCGTACACAATACCGTTTTTAAGGTTCGGTACGACCCATATTACACTACCAAAGACCTATTACGACAAAGGGGTAAGATCTAAGGCTAATGATCAACTTGTGGCGGAAACTCCTTGCTGCCAACGAGCTAGGTCAGGTCTACCCCCTAAAAGCAGCTACTGAGACTTTCCAAGGATGAGGAAAACTTATGCGTCATTTGCTACACACGGAAGTTTTGAAGTCAGTTGAGAATAGAAATCTCAAATCACTTTTTGGAAACAGAGATTTAGGTAAGGCAGAAGGAGGTGAGAAGAAGAGGAAGATAGCAAATATGCTCATATATTTTTGTAATCGATTTTGCTTAAGTTTAAAATAACCTTTTTGAAAAGCAATTTCCTAAACCACCTTAAGGTCTTGATCTACTGGTCAAGTCAGGCTCTGATACCACTTGTCACGGACCGCCCTTTTCAGGGGGTGCGTATAAATACCTTCACAGCTACCCAGGATTTTACCTGTAGGTAACCAAGCGTACATTGCCGGACATAACAGTGAGACCCCATTCTGATGAACAGGAACCTCCATGTGATTACTGTGCTATTCCCTGGATCAGTAGCTAGCACTCACATGTTTACAACAATTGGAATCACAACCATACAACAATTAATTAAACGGAAACGAATAATTACATAAATATTTACAACTCAGAGAATATAGCAGCAAAGAAGCAAAGCCTTGTAGTGTACCCATCTAATCCCGCAGGCAACTAACCAGGCATAAATCGTTAGAAATACCACGGCAAAAGGATCCCGCAACCTGCGACGAAAAGAGACTCGAATCTGCGCTAACTCATCCACCTAAATAATAATTAGGCAAGGGTGAGTACTTTACGTACTCAGCAAGACTTGAGCAAAACCTATAATATATGCAGGCCATTTCAAAGGAGTTTACTACAGTTAATTTGCATAAAGCGAATTTGAATTTGTAAATCAAGTTATTTGCAAACGAAATTTATAAGAGCAAGATTAATTGATAACAAATAAGTAAAGCATATGTAACACTCACAGTCCTCCATGACGTGAGCGATGATTCAACAAATGCTGAAATCCATCAATGTTAGCCCTTCGACATAAATCACAGTTGCAAAACAAAGATACCAACCCTTTTGAAAATAATAAAACATCTAACATTGGAATGACTTCACCAAGTGCCCATGACCGCGGGCGCGGCTAATCGATTAGATTTAAACTCTGCAGAGGTGTACAACTTTACCCATAAGGAATGATCCACCTTTTTGCTAAACGTCAGTTCGACACACTTCCTTAGGTGTGCCGGCAAGGCGATCATACATAGCTGTTACATTATTTAGACATGGCTTTGATCCAGCCCGGGACGTTAACCCCCGCCGTAGAACTAGAAACACACACCCAAGCCGTGGATCCACTTTCACACTCCCAACACAACGTTTCTAAACACGGTAGGGCGTACACCGTTGCACGGGTGGAAACCCTTCCAGGCAGACCAAACCGGAATGCCTGTGCTAAGCTCCCGCCTACCAATGAACAAAGCCACATCTAAATAACTTAATAGGCTAAGGCTACCCCATAAATAGCCCTCGTGGTTGCACGGAAATTCTTGGATCTATAGTGTCCCATTGCTCGGTCCTTAATCTGACACGGGCGACACTTCACCCTACACTACATGCAATTCCTTTCGCACATCCGGCTAACGCCAATAATCGCCCGCATCAACACATAGTTTTTCTTTTGGGTTTTTAATCAAAGTACCCGCAACCAACCACTACAACAGGACCAATCTATTCTAACACACACTTTGCAACACATATAGTTTGTGTTGTAGAAAAACTTAACTGCAACACATGCTACGTGTTGCTAACACCCATATGTAGAATTCTCAAACATATAGTGTGCATTGAATTACCCTACAACATTTGATGGTCATGTTGCTACACTTGTCAGATGTGTTGGTAGGTGAGCAAAGAATAGAGATAAGAAACATATATAAATTTTGGATAAACAAAATAGGGTGATTCGGTACAGAATTTTTTCGAATATATCCGTTATTCATTATACTTCTAACCTAGACTCCAAGGCTCCTGTCCTCGAGACTACTCCCGCCGCCGCCTGGTCTCCCGCGACCTGTGACCCGCCGCCGCCCTCCCACGGTCCCGCCGCACCCCGGTCCTCCCGTCACCGCTCAGTCCTCCCGCTATCATTTTTTTTGTTGCTAGTTTTTTTACTGCTGTTGCTCTATTTCTTACTGGAACTCAGTTTACTAGTTACTTTTGGATGAAATCAATGTAAAACTGTAAGGCTATAAGCCTGGTGAATGGCAAAAATGGAAATAGAAGATGTTTCCACATATCTTAGAAGATATGTTGAGATAATCTTGTTCTATTCTATTTTCTTTTTTTTCAGTTGTGTCAGGTATGGAGTCTAAATTGTCTGCATCCAGGAGTCTGATTAGTTAAGGTAATCGGCAATGTGCCAGATTAGCAACAGTAAGCCTCTAGGAGAGTTGGGAGTTTTGTCGAGTAAAGTCTCATCTGGCCAGGAGTTGAGTTTGTTTCGATTGCATCCTATTATCCGTAAGATCTGTAACTAACCTAGATGTCTTTCCATTATATAAGCAAGGAGAAATACAGAAAAGATGCAAGCAGTTGATGCACCGCAAAAGATTGTGCATTGTTCCTAAAATCTCTACCCTGCACAGATTATTCCTTCCTGCCTGGCTGGTGTTCTTCTTTGCAGGTGCTCTGTTGTTGCCGTTTCAGGGCCTGTTGTCGGTGTTCTTCTTTGCAGGTGCTCTGTTGTTGCCGTTTCAGGGCCTGTTGTCGGTAGAGTATAGAGAACTCAGGAACACTTTGAAGCCTGAAGATTCAAATCTGAAGATTCAACTCAGTTTACTAGTTACTTTTGGATGAAATC
Source organism: Guadua angustifolia (assembly GCA_036346375.1). Taxonomy (NCBI): domain Eukaryota; kingdom Viridiplantae; phylum Streptophyta; class Magnoliopsida; order Poales; family Poaceae; genus Guadua; species Guadua angustifolia. The sequence goes on along the minus strand of CM070516.1, from coordinate 14,469,335 downwards.
AATGTAACACTGTTAAGGCTATAAGCCTGGTGAATGGGAAAAATGGAAATAGAAGATGTTTCCACATATCTTAGAAGATATGTTGAGATAATCTTGTTCTATTCTATTTTCTTTCTTTTTTTCAGATGTGTCAGGTATGGAGTCTAAATTGTCTGCATCCAGGAGTCTGATTAGTTAAGGTAATCGGCAATGTGCCAGATTAGCAACAGTAAGCCTCTAGGAGAGTTGGGAGTTTTGTCGAGTAAAGTCTCATCTGGCCAGGAGTTGAGTTTGTTTCGATTGCGTCCTATTATCCGTAAGATCTGTAACTAACCTAGATGTCTTTCCATTATATAAGCAAGGAGAAATACAGAAAAGATGCAAGCAGTTGATGCATCGCAAAAGATTGTGCATTGTTCCTAAAATCTCTACCCTGCACAGATTATTCCTTCCTGCCTGGCTGGTGTTCTTCTTTGCAGGTGCTCTGTTGTTGCCGTTTCAGGGCCTGTTGTCGGTAGAGTACAGAGAACTCAGGAACACTTTGTAGCATGAAGATTCAACTCTGAAGGTGATCGGCTGCAACATTATAGAGTGATAATATCAATGGTTTCAAGTTTGTCAACAAAAAAGTATAGATCGTTTCAAGATCAGTATTAAAGTTTGAGAGCACGTAGACAGAGAGAAACTAGGGAAGAATAATGTTGCCACCAGAAAATTGCTAATAGCAGCATCGTGTCCTATGGAGCGTGTCCCTGAGGTACAGAAAAATGAGATGCAAAAAGGAAGTAAAGGTTAATCTCATTTTATCCCAGTTCTGTCAGATTTTGTTACGGTTTGGCTTCAGATTTCAATCAGGGCATGACATTTGTCAACTCACAATTACCTGTTTTAGTATTATCAAGCTCCAAGCATTTAACCGAAGGAAAAGGAATGAAAGAGAGAGGAAAAATAAAAAGGGGCATTCTAAGAACTGAATGTTATGGATCTACCGGAGTTTGGGATAGAACAGAGGAAAAGAGATAAGCCAGGGAGAACATAGGAAGTAAGTAAGTATTCTGTTCTTCCATGACCAATTCAGTGGCGAATTTATGTGGCATGTTAGTAGTGCAAACGAGAGTTCTCTATGAAATTTTTAGCTCAATTCGATACAAAATGCTAGCCTGAATTGCCAGATAGTGCCGCACGTTGAAATCGAAAGAGAATATGCTGACTTCCATTATTTTTCCTATGCGCCACAGACGGAATTCCAGTGGTGAATTTATGTGGCATGTTAGTAGTGCAAACGAGAGTTCTCCGTGAAATTTTCAGCTCAATTCAATACCAAATGCTAGCTTGAATTGCCAGATAGTGCCGCACGTTGAAAGCGAAAGAGAATATGCTGACTTCCATTATTTTTCCTATGCGCCACAGACGGAATTCCAGAGGCGAATTTATGTGGCATGTTAGTAGTGCAAACGAGAGTTCTCCGTGAAATTTTTAGCTCAATTCGATACCAAATGCTAGCTTGAATTGCCAGATAGTGCCGCACGTTGAAAGCAAAAGAGAAAATGCTGACTTCCATTATTTTTCCTATGCGCCACGCACGGAATTCGATGGCGAATTTATGTGGCATGTTAGTAGTGCAAACGAGAGTTCTCCATGAAATTTTCAGCTCAATTCGATACCAAATACTAGCTTGAATTGCCGATAGTGCCGCACGTTGAAATCGAAAGAGAATATGCTGACTTCCATTATTTTTCCTATGCGCCACGACGAATTCCAGTGGCGAATTTATGTGGCATGTTAGTAGTGCAAACGAGAGTTCTCCGTGAAATTTTCAGCTCAATTCGATACCAAATGCTAGCTTGAATTGCCAGATAGTGCCGCACGTTGAAATCGAAAGAGAATATGCTGACTTCCATTATTTTTCCTATGCGCCACAGACGGAATTCCAGTGGCGAATTTATGTGGCATGTTAGTAGTGCAAACGAGAGTTCTCCATGAAATTTTCAGCTCAATTCGATACCAAATACTAGCTTGAATTGCCAGATAGTGCCGCACGTTGAAATCGAAAGAGAATATGCTGACTTCCATTATTTTTCCTATGCGCCACAGACGGAATTCCAGTGGCGAATTTATGTGGCATGTTAGTAGTGCAAACGAGAGTTCTCCGTGAAATTTTCAGCTCAATTCGATACCAAATGCTAGCTTGAATTGCCAGATAGTGCCGCACGTTGAAATCGAAAGAGAATATGCTGACTTCCATTATTTTTCCTATACGCCATGTGACGGAATTCCAAAGGGCGAATTTATGTGGCATGTTAGTAGTGCAAACGAGAGTTCTTCGTGAAATTTTCAGCTCAATTCGATACCAAATGCTAGCTTGAATTGCTAGATAGTGCCGCACGTTGAAATTGAAAGTGAATATGCTGACTTCCATTATTTTTCCTATGCGCCACAGACGGAATTCCTGTGGCGAATTTATATGGCATGTTAGTAGTGCAAACAAGAGTTCTCCGTGAAATTTTCAGCTCAATTCGATACCAAATGCTAGCTTGAATTGCCAGATAGTGCCGTACGTTGAAATCGAAAGAAAATATGCTGATTTTCATTATTTTTCCTATACGCCGGTGGAAAAAAATAAAACTATTTTCACGAAAAAATACAACACACGCGGTGTATTTCACCACGTAAACTGGAAACATTCAGAGTGTTTTACCGCTAATCTGAAAATTTACCGCTAGTCTGAAAATTTCCCTCTATCAGATTAAACAACAAAATATCTAGTAACTGCCCCAACCCCATCTTACGCCTCTTCACCTGGCCATCATGTCACCCATACCCAATTCGCCTCCTCCCTCACGTCCTATGGCGACCATCCCCCCAATTCCTGAGCACCACAATTAGTCTCCTCCCTCACGTCCTATGGCGACCATCCCGCCAATTCCTGAGCACCACGCCTAATCTCCTCCCCCACCTCCTCTCAAATCATTCCCCTAGTAGGCTCTTCGTGCCCCCCTAATCCATGTTCTTCGCTGTTGGAAGGAATTGGCAGACTCAAAGTGTTCACCCAATCTGTGGCTGTTGCATGCTTGGCTACCCAGATCAATTGATTTGAAGCTTGCTGGTGTGAAACAAACTGTACTAATCCGTTTTCCTTTTGAGTCTGATCTATTGTTTGGCATTTCATTGTTTGATTCCCTATTCTTCTCATGCCCTAAAATCATTTTATTGATCATATGATTAAATTTGTTTTGCTATTTATTCCAATACATGGCATATAATACATGGAGAGATTGAACCTTGTCAATCCCTAAATTCCAGTAGCTCTGAGGCATAGAGCAATTTTATTAATACTGTTGATTTAACATATGGATGCATCTCTGGAAGCTACAGTTTGGAGCAAGAATTTTCGTCCTCGGTCAGTCTGCCACGATAACCATGTATGCAACTGCACAATCGACTACTTGCTAGGATGCATTTGTTAGTTGCCCTATACTTTTCTATGGAGAAATATGTTATGTAGTTCCCTTTAAATAAAAGTATGTCATGTAGTTACACTTCCTCTGTTTTTCCACAATATTTTTGTAGACCATTTCACTTGTATACTTTTATTATCTACGATCAATATGCCCTAACTGAGATACCTCATTGTAGTTAAGCTATGGTGGTGAAAAAAGTTACTTGTAGCGTTGGCAACAAGTTCAGTAATTATTCATACCACCAATTACCAATGGCTTACCTAGAACAGGTTCCAATAGCAATAGGTATCTGATTTACTGACATATGATATTCTAAATTTACTTGTCCAGACAAGCACTATATACTGCTGCATTTTTACATAGCATTAGCTTAAACATGAATAATGATTTGACAGTTAGAACAAAGAGGTAATAGGCAACACAATAAGCACAAAAGGATGGAATTCTTCCATTGGATGTGTTTGCATAAAAATTACGAATTACACAGTAGATGTCTTTCATTTACAAAATCCTACACTCGCAGTATTGCATATAGAAATGCAGAACTGAATTTGTAAATTTGTAAATACGATTAGCACGCTACATACAACACTGCTGCACAGTAGGGTAACATGACACGCAATCAGTGCACACAGTTTACTCCGGATGATAACGCCACACTCATATAGCCTCTATTCAATTTAGCATTACCACAACCCCGATTTACACAAGTTCATAAATCTTAGGAAGGTATTCGCAAGATGTTGATCAAGTGATAGGTCTTTGCCATACTGTTTTATCATTGCATGTTTAACTGTGCAGCGAGTTGAGTGCAATGTATCAGATGTAGACATCTCTTTGAGAGAACAACAAAACGTATTAAGGGTAAATTTTTTATTACTACAGCTACTTCCTTTCTATGTACTATAGTAACTACATCATTCTATATATAGAAAATAACTAATGTGTGTCCATTTATTTATAGAAAAAAAACAATCATGTGGACATAGACAACACGCAGCAGGAAAAAAATATATTTTCTACCAAACAGGTTAGTAAAGCATTTTTATAAGTTCACACCATATTTAATTGATTAACATGACTATGTTATGCATCTGGCAACTTGAGGGTTCTAATAGTAAGGAGGAAATACGTCAAGAAGCATCATCATCATGTTCTGCTCATGATTTTCCACACGAACAGGTAATTATTTTGTGTTTAATCTATTAAAGGCAATAAAATTAAAGAAGAAAAGTACTCTCTCAAACTCCATTGTATCATGTAATGTAAATAAATAAAGATAGGTGATTTTGCATTCCAATGAAGGGGTTTATATTTTAAACTGTACAAGATTTGTGTGGTGTGCTTTCATGCAATTGCCCTCTTTGTAATACAATTTTGTAGATAGTCATTGAGAGATCTTTGATCAATATAAAACTATCAGTACGTTGTGAATTTTAGTAGGATATAAGCCTATCAAGTTACATATGAATTAATATTGCCTTTGTTTCATATACAAAAATAATTGTTTCAGTTTATTTACACTGTAAGATCTAGCTAATCTTATCTCCTTATTTTCAGTTTGATAAGCATGCAAGAAAGTCTATTCAATGTAGTAAAACTATGGCAGTTCAGGCAAGACTTTGAATATAGCATTTTTCATTCAATGGGAACGATGAAATATGAATTTATATCTTTAATCAATGTTGGTTCTAATAACATTTAATTTGTCTTAATTGTAGCATAATAAGAAGCAAAAGCATCAGCAAAACACTATGGAAAGGAGACAGGACCAACTAACTCAAAAGAAGACCCGTCCTTCAGCAATGGCAGTATGAGTTTATTCATAAAATGTTCCTTCTAAATTATGGTAGATCTAATTCATGTTTTACTTCTAATGACTATTAAAATCCAATGCAGTTTGGTACCACTGTACTCCTCAAGTCTGCCAACAGGTATCCAAACAAAGAGACTATTGCATTTGCTACATTCTTGAGTAGTGATCCAGATGCAGAAGTTGGTGGTTTCAAGCTAGGTAACGAATTTTGGAAAGTGCGTGTTAATTATCCTATCGAAGACCATGAAGTGTTGGTTAGGCCATGGGAGAACTACAAGACAATTAGCCAAACAAAAGGAAAATCGATTGCTTGGCCTTCAATTTGTGTATGTTAATGTCATCTTCATTCGATTTTGGTGTCACACAAGTCCTGTATATTTACATTCGTGCAATTTTCTTGTTATTCTTGCAGGTTGAAAAGATCAATGGTTGAATTGTTGTATTTGGATGTTTACCTCATCAAGGGATCAAGAAGCAAGGAATTTCAAGAGGAAAAGATAGTGCTAGTAGTGTACTAGTATTAGTAGTAGTAGAATTTCATATAGTAGGACTCAAATTTTACTCTTGTTCTCAACAAATGAAATGTATTGTTCTATGTGGAATGATGTTCAATACTTATATTTATTTCCTTAATTAATGCAATGCAATCTACCTTTTGATCATTGCTCGTGTTGAATTGTATTATATATCATCTAATATGAATTTCTTAATTATCAAATAAAAATTATTTACGACAATTATATTTTGTATATATATAGCAAATAAATAAACCATAATTTACGTTTACTTAGTTGTGTTGCAATAGACTAATTATGTGTTTCTAATAGGTGTTACATATGTGTTGAAAATATGTGTTGTTATATATAAAAACACATGTTGCTACTTTGCAATACCTTTTCTTTTGTTTAACAACATCTAGTTTGTGTTGCAGTATATCTACCATAGCAACATGACCAATAACATCACTTATCACATGTGTTGCTATCTATCCTAGCAACACATATGTGTGCATATAGCAACATATACCTATGTTGCTATAGCTCATTCCTGGTGTAGTGAACAGTGCTATTTTCAAAGTTTTCAGGAAACAAATAATGATTTGATCATGTACATTGCTGATGCTAAAGCATGGCTAAGCATGAATAATATGAACGTATATACCCATGATGACATTAAGTAATGCCTATCCTCAATCTACGGTTATCAAGGTTCACATTTCCATAATCATCAAGGAGTTTCATGTGACAACAGGTATATCTACCAAATCCACAAGATAGCAATTTACATAAAGTAATCGCATGCATGAAACAATTTGATGCACAAAAGGAATATAAAATACTGGGATCAATATGGTCAAAGGATGCTTGCCTTTCTTAATCATTGCTTACGGTGAAGACAAGGTCGCGATTGACGAAGATGACGACGAAAACAGCAACGTCGGGTTCTACACGTCGTTCAATGGAAAATAAGGCAAATACCAAACTTCAATAAGGGCAAAAGAAAGCAGATAGAAAGAACAAATAAAACTCTTCACAAGAAACAGGGATTGCTTTTTATGAATTTATTAATCTTATTTTACGAATTCAAGATGCTAAAATTGTTTAAGATTAAGTAGAATTAATCATTAGTTGTAATGCTTCATTGATTTTACTATGCACAGTATGAGTTCTGGAAATCTTATTACTTACAGGTTTTACTCTATCAGGATTCAGAGTCAAAGCAAGACGAAATAGGAATAGTTTCTTAGATTACGGTAGATTATATCCTAGAGATCATTTCTAGACTATTCTTTACTAATTTCAGATTTAGATAAGCTGCTTTGCGAGTTAATGAAAAAGGCTTAAATGATCATGTTGGACTATGAATGATTAGTTCTTTATCTTTAATTGATTTCGCTTAGAATTAGTTTTACGCAAGTTAAATCTATTGATTCAGGCTATTGGCCTAATTCACATGATATTTAAGAAGGTTCTGGTGATACAAATAACTTAACTACAGGTTTACTCATTTGCAACTACAGCTCGTTCATTCATATTACAGTCTAAAGTAATGTGATTACTTAGGGATATTAAGCTATTAAGATTAATATGTAAATCATGGTGAAATGAGATTATCTTTTCATAGCAGGGTAGTATATACTTTGAAGAACACTACTAAACTAGTTCCATAAGTTTTAGGATTTCGGGCGAGACTATAATCTTATCGCTAAAATGGTTTATGCTATACTTAAAGACTATACTATTCAAAATCGGCAAGAAAGGGGAATGATAGATTAACGATTAAGGGTTTTGAACTAGCTTGATTTAAATGGAAAGCATACTGTAATTAAGATGTTTTTGTAGAATATGGTAGTATGAACTTTGTACAGCGTTTCTAAACTAATTTTACTGATTTTGGTATTTAAACGAGTTAATTTATCTATCGCTGAAATAGCCTAAACGATCATATTTGCAAACCTAAAATCGCCAAGTTTCAAACTTGATTTCCAACTAACCCATACATGATTCTTGATTCATTTTTCAGGCATTAGCAGGGTACAACTCTAGAAACATTTTGAAGTTGATTTTGCATTGTTTCAACTTAAACTGCAATAGGTTTCCTATTTGATTATTGTTACAACTAACATTTCCTTTCATTAAAAGAATGCAATTTGAGTTTGGTATTAAACATTTATGCATACATGGGTTCTTGCTGTTTCCAGGAGCTTAATATCAATTATTTCATCCTTTTATGAGCTTTCATGCTTTTGCTTTCACTAATGGACAGATTAAGGTTTACTAGTGGTCATAAAGCAAATAAACTAGACTAAGCATTTTGTATATTTAAGGTTATTATGGCTCTAGAGGCACATGAAAATTTATTTAATGATTTTAGAATTCATATTTTTCATACACACAATAATATTCATAATAGTGAGTTTACCTCATCTTAAAGTTATATAATTGTTTTGTTACTCAAAAATTAAATGTTTTTGAATATTTGAATACATCCTGATCCTAGCATCACATTAATATTCATTTCACCATTTCAGTTCTTGTTATTCACAAGTTCTCATTAAAACCCATCTTAGCATTATAATCAAAGTTTAATTTGAATAATAATTCTGTAATTCAAGAATTAAATCTTTTTACATATTTAGATTATTTCTGATTTTAGATGAATATACAAATTTGATTCACTGAAATTAGATTAAAATTTCAAAAGATATTTAAGTTTGAATTTACTTGAATTGAAAATACATTGGAAAATCTGAAATACGTTTTACCAAAAGAGAAAGCGCCTTTTGACTCAGGTCTTCTTCTTCCAGAGGCTCGGTTCACTGAGTGAAGACAGGAAACAGGGGAGCAGCTAGGGCTGGCCGGCGAAGGCTTTCCGGCGATGGTCCGGCGAAGGCGATGGCACGGGGAGCATCAGCACGGCAAGGAGAGTCCGGGAGTGGTGTCGATTCGTCCGGAGAGACAGCAGGGCGATGCGTAGCCGGACCCGAGCGGTGGCGGAAATGGCGGGAGGTAGGGAGAGAAAACGAAAGCATGAGAGCTCGAATCGGTAGAGATTTAAGCATTAATGGATGCCAAGGATCCCATTTTCGGGGTTGAACGGGGTGGAAACTCACCGGAGAGCTCCACCCACGGTGGCCGGTCTTGGGGAAGAAGGGGCTCACGGCAGCGGCAACATTTTGCATGGAGAAGGCTAGATGTTTTTGAGGGCTTTCGATGCTTGAGGCTTGGTGATGCTCCAGCTCAACCGGATTTGGAAATGGGGCACTCTATTGCTCGAATTTTGCTTCGCGCTATGAGCTCAGAGCCACCTGGAAATGGCGGAAATGGGGCGAGTTTTTGGCTGTCTCGGCTGAGGAAGTGAAGAGGAGGTAGAAGGGAATGAGGAAGGGCTCATTGCGGTTAGGGAGGAGTGGTTTATAGCCAAGAATTGCAAGGAACGAGTGGGATTCGTGGCGGCAATCGCTGGCTTGGTGCAGAGCTTCGGGAGAGTCGCCTCTAGTGGACCGAACGGAGGTTGAAGGCGATGAGTTTGGCAATTGGGACCTGGGTCCATTGTCAGTGGCTGGAACTTCAACCAATGCACCAACGGAACGGAGAGAGAAATGGTTTGGCCCACATGCCAGTGACTAGCCGAATGAAACAGGGTAGTCAGGGGTCAATTTCTCCCTCTCTCTCTGATTTTGTTGGTGGTCAACTTGAGGTAGAAAATTGTGAAACTTTTCGACCAAGGTCTTTGAATATATTTTGATGTCTGGTAAAATTTTCAGATTAAAATGAGTTACTGAAAAATTATTAATATTCTGACAACAGTGACTGCTCTAATTTCTTGTTTCAGATTTTGATTTTTGATTGAGATCAATTGAAGTCTATTATTTTTGAAACTTTTTTTTTCAAAATTATTTGATCTCAAAATTCTTCTATAAAATTTTCAAGCCAAAATATGGTTCCATTATTTTATAAAAATTCTGACCTTGAAATTTCTAGATTTTCAGGGTTTCTGTTTTTAATTTTGGAAAAGTATTAAATGACATTATAAATTTATAATATCTTTACCAAAGGTAGATATTGCATTGAGGTTCTCATGATGAATTTTTCAGCTTCATTTGAGTTACCTATATATTTTATAAATTCTGACAATGCATTGTTTTGATTTAAAAGTTGTCTTTCCATTTTATTTCTTCATTTCTTTATGCATAAAATTTCAATTGCTGGCTAAAATGATTTAGTTGAATAATCAGGGTACTCCAGGCAATTTTCTAAATTTTTACTTTTTACATTTTTGCCTTTTTCTCTTTTTCATTCTTTATTTCCGTTTGTTGAATTTTTCATACAAAGAACAATTCCAAAGAAATCCAAATAAAATTCAATAATGCCAAGAAACTCAGAATTAATAATATTCAAACTTAAATTATTCATTTCCACTTTATTAAATTTTTGGGATGTTACAATAACAGCAAATGCGAATATTTTATAGATCAATTAAGGGTCTAACGGCCAAAGTTTTACAAGAGGTGCGGCTAGCACCGAATACATTACAGAATACCCATAGGAAAGGCTTGAGCAGGTAGATCAAGGCCTTCAAAACCAAATAACATCGTCATCTACGGTCTTCTGGAGATCGCCAGCTTCAGATGAAATCTAAGGAGGGGGATTGGGAGCAAGGGTGAGTACACCACCGTACTCAACAAACCACACGGAAAAATTCTGAATATTACATGCAGGGATAAACAAAGGTAGGCACCGGTTTTGAGTACTGTGGATGCAAATTGTCAATATTAGTTTTCTTTTTACATTTGAAACACAAACCATTAATAGCAATAAATATATATATCGGGGGGGGGGGGTCATTTGCAAAGTTTACATCCTTGACAGGTTTTAATTATAAAAGCTACAGGGGCGCAGTTACAGGAATCACCCTAATTTAACTCAGCTCCATTTACTGGAAGCACGGCGTATTCGAATACCATTGGTATCACTCTGCAGAGGTGCTCAGCTTTACCCACAAGATATCATCGGCCGTTGGTGCCATGCGCAAACAACATGCAACTTTAATGCATGTGGCCGAGCCGGGATAATCATAGCATTTCGTTGAACTTCCCCTTTTTAGCTCCTACCCAGTAGGCGGTGCACATCCTCAGTCTCACAGGAACCCACTGGCCGAGCGGGCTGCACAGTCTGGTCGCACTGTGGATACCTACTGTTGTGAGAACCGGCGAATGGCCACTCCATTCCCGTTCCACCCCGGTCGCTACGCGATCCATTGCCTCGCTAGCAACACTTCCTATAGGTATTAAAAAGGGAAGTACAATGTACTGAGCTATGTTGGGCCAAGTCAACAGGGTTGGCCGGCCCAACTCGTGGTTGAGAGGGATCTGAAGTTATTTACGTTGCCCAAGACATCGGTCCTTGAATGCCAAAGACTCAGCCAGATGACATACCACAAACCATTGGTACCAACTGTACCACCCTACACCATAACCTGGCTTCGTCATCGGTTGGGGATTGGGCCGGCATCCACCTCCCGTGGTCCGCCCAACACTGTCCCCCAAACCGTAGCAATTTTTGAAAATCAACCAAGCCAACCTTCAAAGATTAAGCATTTGTCTAAAAGTAATAATTGTATAAATTGCTACATTTACGAAGGTTCAATATTTTATATCCTCGGGTTAAAAAAGGAATTAGGGCATAACAACAGGTTTAACATTGGGTTGTATCTAAACATGTCATTCGAAACTACCATATTTTTTTGTTTTCTAAAATAACCGAAATAATGCAATACAAGGAATATATATATATATATATATATATACATATATATATATATATATAATATAATGGAGCTGGGTTCAACATGTTCAAGGAGTGTGGCTTGCATAGCAGGAACCCTATGAAATTATATCCAGGTCAACCTTGAATGGTAGTTCCAGGCAAGTTCAATCAAAGTGACATTGTGCACAAAGCCACAAACACTACTGATGACATATTTATATAAGAGTCAAATATAGCCAAACTCTGTATTGTCAGGCTTTAAGATCCTAAGAGGAAAAAACTGAACTGAAGCAAATCACTGTGCCAATGATGTACACCAGATGGCTTATCTAAGGGCAGAAGTACTAGAAAAACAACCTCACCAGACTCCAGATGATTTGAAATGCATGACGATGCTTCATTTGCCTTTTTGTTTCCCTAAAGCAAACTTATACGGATATCTTTTCCCTAGTAGGATATTGAACTGAATGAGAATCACAGGCGTCAGCTCCAAGATATGATCGAGGAAGCTATCAGTAACAATGGCATCAGAACTTACCTGCTCACTCTCAGCCAATACAGACTTCTTGTGAGTACACAGAGTAACCAAGAAAATATACAATGTAATCCATGCACCAGTACACAAGCACCTTCGTTTCTCCATTTGGGGTAGGATAATTCATGCATCATTACACAAGCATTGTCATTTATACACTATCACAACTGAAAAACTCCTCATGTAAATAAAAACATGCCACAATGTTTCATAGCAAGCAAGTACTAATTGGTAATTACCCTATCTATACATTTTTGCCAAGCACAGATGCGCTTTTTTCCAATGCAGTACTGCTAGTGCTAGCTATTCCCAAGCTAATGCCTATCCTGAAAATTGAAATCCTAGGTGTTTGCTGGACAATTAGCTTTAATTGCTACCTTGTTGGTTGCTTGGATTATGAGATCTTGTAGGAGAGGGCACCACGCTGAGTCGATTGTAGTCCTCTTGTCTTGTTAAATTCATCAAATTTCGATTATTTTGATGACCATGAAATAGTGGATGCAAATAATGACGTTCATGTTTGAATCCACTAACCTGCTGTTTTGATGACCATGAACAAAAGTAAGCATGAGAATGATCTTGGCAACTTGCCCCTATTTAATATGCTAAAACTACATGAGTTGTCCTAAAAATAGGATATCATCCTGAAATTAACACTAGTAATGTTAGTTGTATTATGTCTAGATTATAACTCGATCTGCGTAAGTACCAACATGAAATTTTTTAATTCAAAAATGGGCAATATCCCCTGAGGAAGAATACACAAGAACCTGGTAGAAAGCCAAGCCAAAAATTATGGCCCCCAAAATATGTACACAGGTTACCCGAATCATGGCTCCTAAAATTAAACAAGACAAAAAGGAAAGGAAGGATCTAATCTTTTCCACCAGCTAATCTACGAAAAAAGAAGCCGTCAGTCAAGAATCAGATCTTCCTCCAGAAATGGAAAGAAAGGGGAAGGTGTTGGAGGTGTAGGAGATGAGCATGCAGGTCTTGCCCACTGCCCCGTCCCCCATCATCACTCACTTTATGAACCGAGATGCGCTCATCTCCCTCAGCACCTACGCATCGATTGGAAGAAGACGAGGAGGTGGTCGCTGTGGTTGGAGAAGAGGAGGTTGGAGATTTAGTCGAACGGTGGGTTCACGAGCTCCTTCCTGCTGCCCACGACGGCGGCGGCAGAGCTCATGGCGGGAGGCGGAGTGGAAGTGGGTTAGGGTTTTTGGTGTGTGAGGAGAAGGGGGAGGGATTCAAAATCTGAATCCGCGAGACTGCGACGGCCAACGGGCGGTCTAAGGAGGGGGGCGAGGTAGCCTCGGTCGGATATTCGAATGAATGAAATCGGATATACCTGAAAAATTATTCAGAATATTCCGATCCGACGGATAGTTATCTACCGAATCCGAAACTGAATCCGAAATAAAGTATCCGAAACTGAATCCGAATCAGAAAAATATCCGAAAAAAATATCCGAATCCGATCCAACATATCCGTCGGTCGGTCGGTCGGAAAATATCCGATCCGATTGCACCTAGTCGGGATACAACTGGTAATATGTATATATATGAAAGGAGTATTGCCGATGTGCATTGAAGTTGGGGTACAACTAGTAGTATAGATATGAGATGAGTATCGCCGATGTGCATTCAAGTTAGGGTACAACTGGGAAAAAGCAAGTAATGTTTGCAAGCAGACAAAAGTAACCTACTGGTTATGGATTTTGTTTTGCTACAAATGATGACCATGAGGATGAAGACAATCAAAATAGTTTAAATTTCAAAGATGACAGGTATCTTGTTTACCAATTGCCACCAAGTTCATGTATTATATGTTAGTATGTATAACCAAATATCAAGCTTCCTCAGTTTGTGCTTTTAGTCTTATTATTCTCTAAGGATAATTTCTTATGGAAGTAGAAAGGTCACCTCCTTAGCTTCATATACTGAATTTGAGAGGATAGATAGATAAGACACTACAGATGTTGTTTAGTGAATCCTTGTCATGCTTGCATTTTGTTCCATGAAAATATACATTCTTTTCACATGCAACACAGAAGCATGGTTTTCTTATATCATGTGCACCATATCTTGCTAATACTTCTATCTCTGTGATTACCAAATAAACACAACTTACTGTCTATTAGTTGCTTCATGCTATATGGCACGTCGTGAGTGCAACCCTCCCTTGTATCGATAATGGGACATAAATATTTCACTAGACTAATGATGACCAGGTATTTACACAATGACTAAGTGTTGTCATCGAGATTTTATTTTCTATTAGTCTGTTATTCATAATGCCTTCAATGATGGAATTAGGGTTAACAAGCAGCAATATGCTATCTTTCTATGTTGTGATCATCAGTTATATATATATGTGTGTAGTTTAGAGGGTTTCTTATGCACAGGCTTGGCTAATTTTACATTGCCATTTATGGTCATCCAGATAATAGAATTAGTTTATCTGTCATATGCATATACGTATGAATTTGGCACTAAAGCATCCCTAATTCATCTATTTATCAGGACTAGTTCTTGTGCGTTGTGCGCAACACAAGCATGTCTCAATTGTATATTGAACCATACTAGCTAAATGTGTATATCTGTGTTGGATTCTTAGGAACCATCGGTACTAGTTATATGAATTTCTAGTGTAATGTACGTGCCATTCCCAATTAAGATAGAAAATAGTGAAGCTATGTTTGTACCCACTCCTAAATTGTCATAAAGCGCTTGACAGCACATCTCATCACAATCAATTCTGAACTAGAACCGATTGTGATGGCACCATATCTCTATCAGGCAAAAAAATGACAGTGACAGCATCCCCTTATCATTGTCTAACAACTTTGTATCACCACCAAAACTGACCCTGATGACAAATAAGAACCAATTATGATATTCATTTCTATAGTAGCACTACTACAAAAGGATTCATATTAGACTCTTCGTCACTAACATTTTTCAAAAACCATCTATCATGACATGTTAGCACAGACTTTTTGCAAAAACCATTTGTGATTAGTCTCGGGCACATCACAAACGGTTTTAGCCAAAAACCGCATGTGATGTTCACCTCATCACAGACAATTTTAGCTAAAAACCGTCTGTGATGATCCAAAACCGTCTATGAGAGGCACATCACAGATGGTTCTAGCAAAAAACCATTTGTGATGTCCCTTAATCATCATAGACGGTTTTTGCAAAAACAGTCTATGATGGGAGGCACTTCACAGTCCGTTTTTGGCTAAAAACGTCTGTGATGAAAGACACATCACAAACGGTTCTAGCAAAAAGCAGATGGTTGTAGCCAAAACCGTCTGTGATGTCCCTTAATCATCACAGACGGTTTTTGGCTAAAACTATCTGTAATGAGAGGCATATAAGTGAGCGGTTCTAGCAAAAAACTGTTTGTGATGTCCCTTGTTCCTTTATCCTTGTCTCTATCCCATTACTGCCCTCCGCCTCACTGTGCCCTCTGTCTCCTCTTGCACCCTCGCCTCCTCTTCGTCGCCACACACCCTTGCCTCCTCCGCCCTTGCCCTCCTTCCTTGCGCCGAGCAAATTGGCCAGAACACATACGGTAACCACCTCATTTCCCTAATCAATTCAGTATTCGCCTAATCCAATTTTATTACCGTGGCTGCCATTAGGCAAGTCTACATGGCGAAGGATGAAACGAACGAGATTATTGCACTCAAGAAGATCTGCACGGACAAGGAGCACGAAGGAGATTGTCACCTTGGGTACTTGTTACATTTGACGTGTTAATTAGTTATGCAGTCTTTTCAGAGCAACAGAGGGCATGGCTAGCATTTCCTAGAGCAGTAGTAGATTTAGCTAAGTGTCCAATTTTACCATGACTTGGATAGCCTAAATTTTGCTAAGTGTTCAATTTTACCATCACTTGGATAGCCTAAATTTAGCTAAGCATCTAATTTTACCATGACTTGGATAGCTCAAGTATAGTTAAAGTCCCAGAGACATATCACGTACGTGGTCATGTTTTCGGGTGACTGTTTCTTTTGGTAAATCTGGGAACAGCAACATACCGTCCTGTTAGTCTATGCCTGCATCCGATTTTCTCGAGATAGAGAGGCCATGGCACGCAGCTCCTTTTGTCCTTTGCTTGTGGTCCATTCTTGTGCGCTCTCTTTATTTAGATAAAACGAACATCTCTCCTTCTGCAAGTTGCAGCATAAACTTTTCTTTTCTAAAGTTCATGCAGCTTAATATTTAAACTTTCAACTTTGAACACTAATCTTGTCCATGACTTCTCGTCAGCAGCAGGCCACGAGGCAGCTAGCGTTCACGGGACGCCTTTTGATTCTTTTTCAACAAAGTCCGATTACTGAAGTATGCGTAGCTGCTACAATGCACATTGAGCGAATAATATTATATAAATATTACGTATATTATATCCCATAGAGTTCCGTGTAGCTCACATCCTCCACGTCGATTCCATGTGACGCGTTCGTTTCGTAGCGTGCCGCGTCTCCCGTTTGCGCCCGCAGTTCGATGGCTTAAGTACTTTGTCACCGTATTAAGGAGCAATGGCCATGTTGGCGCAGTGGTAACGCGCGGCAGCGCCTGTGGGACGTTGCGGTTTCTTCTCGGCCTACGCGTGCGCACGCTCGTCGCCCGGCACGATTTTTCCGTGCACGATGCGTGGCGGTGTCGCGCGGCTGGCGGCGTGTTGTAGGTTTTTTTCCGGAAATTCCCTAAAACTTCCGGATTTCGTGCAAAGGCTGTCATAAATTACATCTAGGTCCGCATGTAATTGTGTTTTGCGGAAACGCCTTGAAAATTCTGCATTTTGCACAAAGGCCCTCTAAATGACATCTAGGTGCATGCTTTTGCGAAGACCCCAAACATCTGAAATTTGTTTCCTTTTTGCGTAAATTTTTTGAAATTACATCTAAATCTGTTTTTTGTAGAAACACCCGGAAACTAATTCTACAAACCATTTTTTGCACAAAGCCCCTCAAAAAATACACATAGGTGTGTTTTTATTCCTAGGAGGGTCCTTCAAATTTCTGGAATTTTATAGGAAGCCCCCTAAAACTGCCAAAATTTGTTTTCTTTTGGGTGAAAAGCCCTAAAAAAACCTTCCAAAATTTCTTTTTTTGCAAATGCCCCCAGAAAATTACAGAAAACTTTCCAAATTTGCATACAAACCGTGTACATGAAAATCCTTTCTACGAAAGACCACTGAAAAAAATGAAAACGAGCTAATTTTTTCTGTCGACCACATGGCGACTGCTGTGGCGTGTGCCGCGCCCACGCATCTAGTATATATTTTGCCGGCACGAAATGCCGCGTAGGGGAGGCGTCCACCTCATCTTTTTTGTGAAAAAACCCTCCAGGAATTCCAAAATTGTGAACAGGTCCTTATGCTGGTTATTTTGTAAAAAAAACCTCGCGGTTCCATAAATTCGATATGAGCGCTGGTTCTTTAAACCCAAAAGATTTAAAATTACATTTGGATCCCATTATTTTACCAAAAAACCGTGGTTCCGCAGATTTGACACCGGCACCGGTTCTTTAAATCCGAAAGATTTAAAATTATATCATTTACTAGTTCTTTAAATCCGAAAGATTTTGAGTTGGTCCTTACAGAAAAAACCGTGGTTACGCAAATTTGTCGATGGCTCCTAGCTAGTCAATTTTTAACATGGTTCCTTAACCCTAGAAAATTTTGGGCGGGTCCTTATAGGAAAAAACCGTGGTTACGTACATTCACCGATGACTCTTAGCCAACCAATTTTTTAGAAAAAACTGCCAAGAAATCCAAGATTATGTTTTTTCCAAAAAAAAAAACTCAGACCAAAATTTTTCGCTTCGGCGTGGCATCGTGCACGTCTTTACCACCAGGCTAATCTTTAAGCCTTAGTTCCATGCCTTCGTGCAGGAAAGCAATCTCGGTGGAGGGAAAATGGGACCCATCCGAGTGAATGGTTTTCGCAAAGTCCGAAAATTTCATCCAAAATATTAAAACTCCGTATCAAATTCGAATTGTGACGAATTTTTTGGCTAGTTGGGCTTTTTCTCAGGGTGGGCCGACAGAACCGAATTTCGTTAACTTCAGGTTAAATTGCTCCCTGCCGACAGACATCTTGTGCGGAACTGGGAACTAGTTGATGGGCCAACTGAGGCGACAATTTACAGCATACAGACAATGTACAAAAGGTTCACCTTACAAGTTAAAACAATTACATTTCTTCCTTGGAATGCATTACCTCCCAGGACGGACGCGTCATTGCAGCTCCTTTTGCTCGTTAATGGTTCAATTTTGAGTAATTTTACGGTGCATTATATTAATAGTCTATAGTAAGTAGTAGAAATCAGATCTAGTCGTTGATTTGTTACTATATAGTGGGTAGTAGAAATCAAATTTAGTGTTGATTTGTTAAAAGTATTTCTACTACTCTATTATCATAGGAAATATAAATAAATTCTAACTAATTGGATCCATTTGATCAAAAAGAACTAACGGTTAATATATATTGAATTTAGTGTACTTGTAAAAAGCTCTCAATTTTAAGTAGGATTGTAGGAGCCTGAGGTTCAATTATTCTTCGCATTTTGCACGGTGAGTCTCCTACCCAATGAATGTCACAGCTCAAGCTTTTGGCGTATTATAACATCCTAATTTTTGAGTTTTTGAAAATATTTTCTGTAGATTATATTTCTAAAAATACTCACCGATTTTCCATGCTTTAATAAAGATTAATTGAAAATTTCTGAAAACAAAATAATTTTATTTGAATAACATAAACCTGAATTTACTTTGTGTTGCAAAGTATTTTCTTGGATTTTTCGGAGTGCATATGTTATTTATTTGAGTCTAGTTTGATTTATTCTTTTTTCTAAAATTCAAAAATTATTTTTTCTTTCACTTTTCATGGGCCATCCATGCCGGCCCAATTCCTTCTTTCACTCTCTTAGCCCATTTTTCTAGTTAGCGGCATGATCCATTTCTTCGCGCCAGCCACCACATCGGCCCGGCCGCTCTCCCTCTTGCCCACCCACATTAGCACTCTCTCCCTCTGATCAATTGGCCAATCCCACATGTTAGTCGATGTCCTATTCAATGTCTCCTTCCCTTGCACCCCTTGGACTCCGACACCGCCGTCATATCCACCACAAACTTCGCTCTGCCATCGCCTTTACTACCTATATAGATCACCCAGTACCTCGTGCATCCACCTCGCCTACTCGCATCTCCTTCATTTACCCTAGCGTCATCCCGAGATCGTGTCTCCAGCACCACCTTCATCAAGCTCGAGCCACCGCCACTATTTGAGATGAAGGACGAGCTTACCAATCTGCCACACCGTCGCGCCTCCACCAAGTCCGTCCATGTCACGCCATGTTTCCGAGTTTTCTTTCCTGACCCCCCCCCCCACACACACACATAAATCGTAGCAAGGGGGTTATCAACATCAAGATTGCTTCCATCTCCTCCAAGTCTAGCCGCTAACCTCCGTCCCCATTAACTACACCATCACCATCACTACATACGCCAAGTCCTCCCATGTGCGCATGTCCTGATCGTCGATTTGCTAGCATGAACCACCTCATGGCCATGAGTGTCACTGCGCCATCGCTTTCTTCATCACAGTTGCTCGTTGTGGTCGTTGTTGGTGAATTCCACATGTGTCATCATCGTCATCATGTCATCCTCTTTCTGTTGGTGTGCTTTATGGCCTCCATATTGCCACCATTTGTTGTTGCACCTGGCTTGCCGCCGGTCATCTCTAAGGACCCTTGGTCTTCACACGTGACACGTTAAGTTCATCGGGGTCTACTCTCCTAGATTCACTACTTTACGCTCACCTAACTACCAATATCCGCCTATCCAGAGCTTCACCATAGTGCGCCATTGCTCACTATAGTTTCTTGGGTCACTATGCTCTTTTGTCGCCGATATGGCACACCTTGTCAAACCCTAACCCTAGATCCAAACCTATGGACCCGATCCATTGTGGACCTAGTCACTTACGTATGGACCCCACTATGAGTGTACTATTCCATGAACTCAACTCACCGAGTCACATACGTGTGGATCCCACTATGAGTGTACTATTCCATGGACTCAGCTCACCGTTCACCTAGACCTAAAGCCTATGGACCCATTGCATAGAATGTGAGCCCGCATGTCACTCTACCTTTTTAATTAAAAATATCTGAAGGAATATTCTCTTTTCTCTCTCATTTATCAACATTTTCCCTTTCTATCAAACTTCCAGAAGCCCATTCTCATTCATAAGAGCTTCGATTGAGTCCGTTCAAGTTCCTAAATTCATCAAAAATCAAGTCCTATCTTCTGGTACCATTCATTCTTGATTTAGAGTTTATTTGATGTCTTTTTGAGTTTTGTTTGTATTTGTATTTTCTCTCTCATCAGATGTAGATGTTTGGAAGTCATTCCTTAGAGCTGAATTTCAAAGAAGAGGACCCAAGATAAAGTGATTGAAGATAAAGGAACAACAACATATCAAGAGCGAGACAAGTTGTGCTTTGACCACATTGCATGTAGCTTTTATTGCAAGTTATTTTGTTTGACAGTATTGCATGCTAGTTTAAAGTATCAAATATTTTATTATTTCAGGATTACCTATGCAACCTATTTGATTTATGTCTCCATTGTCATCTATATACCATGATCATTTGTCACCCCTAGTTGGTTATTTTTTAGTTGTTCATTGTCGGGACCCGGATATGCAAATCCGAAACCCTCTGTGTATACTGCACTAGTCCAGGATCACGCTAGTGCACACAGTGGAAACATAGATGACATATCATTCCATACATCGAAATAACTAAGAAGAAGCAAATTATTATTGAATAAAGCAAACGACCTTATGGTCAAGGTTCATACACCAATGCCTCTTGGCTTAAGAAACAATTAAACTGTTGCAACGGAAATACAATAACTTGGGCCATTCGACATGCCACAGGCAATCGTCTGGGGAAACTCCTTCCTAGTCGACGTAGTCTTCATAGTACTCCTCCTCTTGATACTCATTACCTGGTCCTTCCTCAGCAACTGAACAACAGGGGCATAAAGCCGTGAGTACAAAACGTACTCAACAAGCCGTAGGGAAATGATGCAATATATTCATGCACGGCTTGACAAAGGATAGTCATAGGGTTCATTTGCAGAAAGCAATAACTCGAATTTAAATACAATAAATAGATTGAAGGCAGTTTGATAAAACAATAATAAATAACAGGTAAATCAATGGTAGACAACATGAGCAGAATGACGAGGCATCACCCTACATCATTTGAAACAAGTATCAACCACACAATTCCACAGTATAGTTTTCGACCATAAAACAACAGTGAACTTCCCCGTTCACATCCCAACAATTCCACATTTCAAGAAAAACACTCTATACCCCGTGTGAAATCCCCGGGCTTGTCCATGACCGCGGACACGACTATTCGAATAGTTTGACACTCTGCAGAGGTTGTACAGCTTTACCCACAAGACATGATCATCCCTTAATGCCAAGCGCTAAGAACACACTTCCTTTGGTGTGTCGGCAGAGAGATCACTACAAAGCCTTTACAATGCATGTCTAAACCCAGTACTGCCCTCTAAGGTTTCGCCCCTTGGGGCCCCCTCTTGAGCCATGTGGGTCTACCTGTCCATCCCGAAACCCACACCAACACGTGGCAATACTCAAGACTAGACATTGCAAATTAATCAGCTAGGTCCGTCCCATACCGGACTTGTGGTTGCACGGTTAGGCCCAGTTCAATGGCGCACAAGATTAAGTCCTTAAATTGTCTCAGGCAAGACAGCCACATCCCAATGTGCTAGAAAGCACCCCCTTTACTGCACGATCAATTGCCCGAGGGAAAACATTTTGTTCAACCCAAACCAATGGCATCCCTGCCATGGTACAACAAGTTTTACAACAAGGGTCAATGACCACAATTCAATATCTCATTAAGTCAAGATTAACATTAATACTTATGTAATATGAATCCCATCGGACAACTAAGCATGGCTAAGCATAGCTACGTTAACCCAATGTTGGTATTATGATTATGTCCAACTAGTATTGTCCCAACCTAAGGTTAACAATGGATACATGGCATTTCAATAATCAAAGGGGCATACTCAATCAGGCGAATAGCTACTCTCATAAACTAGCATTGATACACAAATAGCATGCAATTGTATAAAACAAAGTACTTTTGCCAACATGGGTTCAATATGATCAAAGGTCTACGACTTGCCTTGCTGTTCAAATGCTGATTCTTGGTCTTCGAAGTCTCCGTTCGCTCCTTCGGGATTCGCGTTTACTGGAAAATAAAGCAACGAAACCAAATAAATACAAAACAGAGAAGAAAACAAGCTCAAAATTGAAAATAAATGGCTCTGGAATGTAGATCTCAATTTTACAAAAATTTAGAAATTTGAATCGGCTCAATCGGAGTTCGGACGAAGGAGAACGGGCCTCTGGAAGATTTAATTCAGAGAAAATCAGAGAAATTCACAAGGGGTGACACGTGTCAGCACCGGATTGGCTGGAATTTCAGAATTTTGGGAAAATCAGAAAAAGGAAAATGAAATACCGACTGACATGCGGGGCCCACATGTCAGCGGCTTGGTCCACGGTAGACCGAGAGCACCGAGGCGGCATTCGGGTGATGTGGCAGACCGCGTCAACGTGGCATGCCACGCGGCGGCTAGGGCTGACATGGCGATGACGTGGCGGCTGGCGTGGCGCTGACGCAGCATGGCGGCGGGTTCGGCCACGCGGCAAGATCTGGGACGTTGGCTCCGAATCGGACGGTGGAGAGGTGAGTAATCGGGGCAGAGATGTGGCTGCCTCTGGGGCGCATGATCTCGATCGGACGGCTGTGCTTCGGCGAAGGAGACCGACGGCGAGGGAAACGGCGAGGACTCACCGGTCGTGAGGAAGACGACGAGGAAAACGGCGAATGGGCGGCGGATCGGCCGGAAGACAAAGCGGGTCCGGAAGAACTCGACGCGACGAGTCCAACGGTGCCAACGGTGACGACGGAGGACGACCGGAGTGGCCAGGAGACGGCGAAGAAAGTCTTCGGGACGGTGGATGAACTTCAGAAGCTTGTGCGAGATGATGGCGGCGGCTCGTCGGCGAGAGCTAGGCAAAGTGGGCACAGCAGAGAGGCGAACCTCGGGATGACGTCCTCGGGGTCTTAAATAGCCCCGGGAGGCGTGCAAAACGCGGAGACCGAGGAAAGCGGCGTGCGGCGCGAGGATTCCGGCGCGGCTAGGGTTTCATGGGGCGCGGCGCAGCCGAGGCGACGGAGGATCCAGCCGGACGCGTGTCGCAGTCGGGCAGAGAGCACGCTGGCTCGGCTGGGCTTTGACGGAGCTGATGTGGGCAGGAGAGATTCGCCCGAGGAGAGGAAAAAGAATTAAAAATGTTTTCGAATTTAGAAAAATTCGAAATTCAAATAAAAGCAATTAAATTCAAATAAATAGCAAATAAATTCAGAAAAATCTCCAAAATATAGAAAAATTCCTTGAAGCACAAGGAACCCAATAAAAACTGGAAACCTTTAAATTTGATGCATAGATTAATCAAATAAAATCTTATAATTATTAGAAAAATCAATTTAAGCTTCGGTTAATTTCAAGAAATTGCAAATGATTCATTTTTGATTTAAAACATACCAAAACTCAAATTTTGGGATGTTACAAACCTCCCTTAAATGGAATCTCGACCCGAGATTGGATAACTAGAGAATAGGTGGGGAAACTTGGACTTCAGATCCTCTTCTCGCTCCCAAGTGGCTTCCTCTTGAATGATTGCTCCATCGACTTTGCAAAACGGATGATCTTGCTTCTCGTGATGCGCTCCGCAACATCCAAAATCTTCACTGGCTGCTCTTTATAGGTGAGATCCTCTTGCAAATCGATGGCTCCCAACGGCATCTGTTCTTCTGGCACTCGCAGGCACTTCTTCAACTGAGACACATGGAACACATCTTGGATTCCAGCGAAGGATTGAGGCAACTCAAGCTTGTAAGCAACTTCTCCTCTTCGTTCCAAGACTTTGAACGGTCCAACATATCTAGGGGCAAGCTTTCCTTTGACTTGAAATCTCTTAACTCCTTTAAGAGGGGTGACCCGAAGATACACATATTCATTGGGCTCAAACTCAAATCTCTAGAGCGATTATCTCGCATAACTCTTCATGCTCGCTTGAGCTATCTTCAACTTATCTCGGATTAATCGAACTTGCTCTTGACTTCTTGCAAGATGGCAGACCAAATAACCGTCTTTCTCCGCCTCCTTCCAATTGAGAGGGTTCTCACTTTCTTCCATATAAGGCTTCAAAAGGAGACATTTGCGATCGCACGGTAACTATTATTGTAAGAAAACTCTGCATAAGGCAAACACTTGTCCCACTTAGCACCATAGGTTAAGGCACAGGCTCTCAACATGTCCTCAAGAATCTGGTTCACACGCTCAGTTTGTCCATCAGTCTGAGGGTGATAAGCAGTACTAAACCTAAGATGAGTTCCCATGGCTTCATGCAAACTCTGCCAAAAACGAGAGGTAAACTGGGTTCCTCTATCGGAGACAATCTTCTTAGGCACTCCATGAAGGCTGACAATCCTTGACATATATAATTCTGCCAACTTATCTCCGGTGTAGGTAGTCTTGACTGGGATGAAGTGAGCTACCTTAGTCAATCGATCCACTATTACCCAGATCGAATCATAACCTGCTTGGGTTTTAGGAAGTCCGGTAATGAAATCCATACCAATTTCTTCCCACTTCCACTCTGGAATCTTCAATGGCTGAAGCAATCCTGCTGGTCTCTGATGCTCAGCTTTAACCTTTTGACAGACGTCACAAAGAGCGACGTATTCTGCAATCTCACGCTTCATGCTAGGCCACCAATACCTTTCCTTGAGGTCTTGATACATCTTGGTACTTCCAGGGTGAATTGAGTACAATGTCTCATGCGCTTCTTTGAGTAACAGCTCCTTGAGCTCTTTCTGATCAGGTACACAGGTACGATTCTCATACCAAATGATGCCCTTTTCATCTTCAGTGAAACCGGGGGCTTTTCCCTTCTTCATATTACTCTTAATCTCTTTGATATCAGCATCACCAACTTGGGCTTCTCGAATTTGATCTTCCAACGTTGGACGCACTTCCAAAGTAGCTAGGTAACCTTCCTCAACCACTTCCAGACTAAGCTTCTGAAATTCCTCATAGAGAGCTGGCTGGCTTTCTTTAATCATCAGGGTATTACAGTAACTCTTTCTACTCAAAGCATCAGCTACGACATTGGCTTTGCCGGGATGATAATGGATACCAATGTCATAGTCCTTGATTAACTCTAACCATCTTCTTTGCCTCATGTTGAGATCGGCTTGGGTAAAGATATACTTCAGGCTCTTGTGATCCGTGTACACCTCACAACGATTACCGATGAGGTAATGACGCCAAATCTTTAAAGCATGCACTACGGCAGCCAATTCTAAATCATGGGTTGGATAGTTGACTTCATGTGGCCTTAGCTGACGCGAAGCATATGCCACAACCTTCTTATCTTGCATCAACACACAACCGAGTCCTTGACGGGATGCATCACAGAATATCTCAAAATCCTTTCTAATATCTGGCAAAATAAGCACTGGGGCCATTGTCAAGCACTTCTTTAACTCTTGAAAACTTCGCTCACATTCTGATGTCCAAGCAAATTTCTTATCCTTTTTCAAAAGTTGAGTGAGCGGCCTAGCTTTTCTGGAAAAACCTTCTATGAAACGGCGATAATATCCCGCCATTCCAAGGAAACTTCTAACTTGGGTCACCGTCTTGGGCGACTCCCAATTGAGCACATCTCGAACTTTGCCAGGGTCAACAGCAACACCTTCAGCTGATATAACATGACCTAGGAATGCAACTTCTTTCATCCAGAACTCACATTTACTGAACTTGGCATAAAGTTGATGCTCTCTTAGCTTTGTCAATACTTTCCGCAAGTGATACTCATGTTCTTCCTCACTTTTGGAGTAGATCAGGATGTCGTCAATAAAGACAACGATAAACTTGTCTAGATATTCCATAAATACTTTATTCATTAGGGTCATAAAATAGGCAGGGGCATTGGTCAAACCAAAAGACATCACGGTATACTCATACTGTCCATATCGAGTCACAAAAGCTGTTTTGGGTATATCCTCTTTACGAATCTTCAATTGATGGTAACCTGACCTCAAGTCAATCTTTGAGAACACTCCTGCTCCTTGAAGCTGGTCAAACAAATCATCAATTCTTGGCAGAGGGTACTTATTCTTAATGGTGACCTCATTTAAAGCACGATAATCCACACACATCCTCTGAGTTCCATCCTTCTTTTCAACTAGAAGAACTGGGGCTCCCCATGGCGAAGAACTTGGTCTAACAAAATCCTGATCTTGCAACTCTTTGATCTGTTTCTTTACTTCAGCTAACTCATTAGCAGGCATCCTATACGGTCTCTTGGAAATGGGTGGCGTTCCAGGAACTAGCTCAATCAAGAACTCTATATCTCTGTCCGGTGGCATACCGGGCAACTCATCTGGAAACACATCAGGAAATTCTCTGGCGATTGGCACATCTTCCAAACCTATTCCTTTGGCACTACAAACTTTTATTCCATCGGTCTGATCTGCGGTAGCTTGAAACTTTAACTTAACTCCATCCGGACTAGTTAAGGTGATCTCTCTATTTCCACAATCCAAAACTGCTTGGTTTTTGGAGAGCCAATCCATTCCTAGTATTACATCTAGGGATTTGGTGTCTAGGACAATGAGGTTGGCTAGGAATTCTATCCCTCCGATTACTATCTTAACTTCGGGGCAGCCTTGGTTCGTACTCAAATCCGAACCAGGTGATTGCCCCAATAAAACAGTTTTCAAAGGCCTTGTTTTTAACTGATGTTTTGCAGCAAAACTCCGAGAAACAAACGAATGCGTAGCTCCAGAATCAAATAAAACTATGGCAGATGCTGAGTTGACTAGGAGCTTACCTAGTATGACGTCTGGTGCAGCCTGAGCATCTTCAGTTGTGACATGATTCACACGACCTCTTCCAATAGGCGGTGGAGTCCTGGTAGCCTGATTTGGAGTCTGAGACGCTCCACGTCCTGCTCCTGGTGCTGGGGTCTTGGCTGGTGTTGATCCCAGGTTAAAACGAACGGGCATCACAGTTTGCTTTCTGGGGCAATTATTGGCATAGTGACCACGCTCATGGTAATTGAAGCACGTGACTCCTGCAGCTGGGTTGCTGGTCCTCTGAGGCGGATTGCTATTGGTGTTGATGTTGGGGTTGCCTGAAGGAGCTGGGCGAGGCGCTGGTGCAGGTGTCCTGAATGCTGATGAAGGAGTAGTGAAACGAGTAGGCTGCTGAGCATTGGGCCTGGCTCTCTGTGGATGACTCTGATGGGCTCCATGTTGCATCATCTTCCTCTTGCGGGATTCTTCCAACTCACGACGGGACTCCTCAATGAGCATAGCTTTGTCCACCAGATGCTGAAAATCTGCATAGTCATTGCCAATCACTTGCACCTTTAAACCTGGGTTGAGCCCACGCTTGAACCTCTTCTGGCGGGCATCATCTGTGGCTACATCTTCTGGGGCATAGCGAGCAAGTTGAGTGAACTTATTGAGATATTCACTCACTGACATCCCATCTTGCTTGAGCTCCCTGAACTCATTCTTCTTCATCTCCACCTTTCCATCAGGGATATGGGAGTGGCGGAAAGCAGCTGAAAACTCTGCCCAAGTGATGGTCTGAGGGTCATCATGGGCGGCACTGTAGTTCTCCCACCATTCAGCGGCGGTGCCTTCTAACTGATGAGCGGCATATAGAACTTTCTCATGATCCGTGCACTGAGCTATAGCAAGCTTCTTTTCAATGGAGCGAATCCAATCATCTGCGTCCAATGGTTCTGAGGAGTTGGAGAAGGTAGGCGGACGAGTCCTCATGAATTCTACTAGCTTGGACTGCGGACGAGCTTGAGGAGGTGCAACAGCAGCAGCAGCTTGATTTTGTTGGTTTAACAAGTTAGCTAGAGCAACTGCAGTCTGATTCTGGTGATTCATCATATTGTTCATATTCTGCATCATTGTGTTCATAAGTCGAGTCCGAGCTGCCAAGAAATGTCCCAAGTTCGGTCCGTCACTACAGGAGGTGGTGGCGGGTGGCACCGCACTCGCATTAGCATTGGCATCCATCGCGAATCGCGACCAGCTCGAATCTAGTGTCAACCATTCATGATGTACTCAAGGATTCAATAGGTAAGAGGGAAAAGCAATAGGAAAGGGTAAGGTCATCTAGGGAGAAGGTAGTACCCAAGAACAAAGGTCAACCAAAGACATAGCCGAAAAGGCTACAAAATAAAGAACCAAATAAAGCTTTCAACTTAAGGTACAGTTGTAACACCGTGCTGGAGGCAGGTGTACAACATACCCAGCACACAAGCAACAAAAATCCTAGTATACGCAGACTAAACGTGGCTAAACCAAAAGAGAATGGCATGCTCAAACACCATAGAGCACCACAAATCTATCTTATATGGTAATCTTCTCGGACATACTCTTCGACGGCTTGATTTTCACTTCCCTTGATTTGATTCCTTGCAGAGGATCCATGGCTTTTAAGAAGTTTCGTGGAATAAGATCAATTTAAATTTCAAAGCAATGTTTCAGCAAAGGAGAGGAATAAGAACCTAAGAATAAGATGAGAAGAGACAAACTATCAAATACCAATTTGTTGGTTTGATTTAGAAAATAATTTTGAAGACCATGCTAACTAAGAGAGCGACCTACAGTCGATATGGCTCTGATACCATCTCTGTCGGGACCGGATATGCAAATCCGAAACCCTCTGTATATCGTGCACTAGTCCAGATCACGCTTAGTGCATACAAAGGGAAACATAGATGACATATCATTCCATACATCGAAATAACTAAGAAGAAGAAAATTATTATTGAATAAAGCAAACGACCTTATGGTCAAGGTTCATACACCAATGCCTCTTGGCTTAAGAAACAATTAAATCATTGCGGCGGAAATACAATAACTTGGGCTATTCGACATGCCACGAGCAATCGTCTGAAACGCCTTCATAGTCGGCGTAGTCTTCATAGTACTCCTCCTCTTGATACTCATTACCGGTTCTTCCTCGAAGAATCGAACAACAAGGGCATAAAGCCGTGAGTACAAACGTACTCAACAAGCCGAGGGAAATGATGCAATATATTCATGCACGGCTTGACAAAGGATAGTCATAGGGTTCATTTGCGTAAAGCAATAACTCAATTTAAATACAATAAATAGATTGAAGGCAGTTTGATAAAATAATAATAAATAACAGGTAAATCAATGGTAGACAACATGAGCAGAATGACGAGGCATCACCCTACATCATTTGAAATAAGTATCAACCACACAATTCCACAGTATAGTTTTAGACCATAAAACAACAGTGAACTTCCCCGTTCACATCCCAACAATTCCACATTTCAAGAAAAACACTCTATACCCCGTGTGAAATCCTCGGGCTTGTCCATGACCGCGGACACGGCTATTCGAATAGTTTGACACTCTGCAGAGGTTGTACAGCTTTACCCACAAGACATGATCATCCCTTAATGCCAAGTGCTAAGAACACACTTCCTTTGGTGTGTCGGCAGAGAGATCACTACAAAGCCTTTACAATGCATGTCTAAACCCAAGATCGCCCTCTAAGGTTTCGCCCTCTGGGGCCCCTCTTGAGCCATGTGGGTCTACCTGTCCATCCCGAAACCCACACCAACATGTGGCAATACTCAAGACTAGACATTGCAAATTAATCACTAGGTCCGTCCCATACCGGACTTGTGGTTGCACGGTTAGGCCAGCTTCAATGGCGCACAAGATTAAGTCCTTAAATTGTCTCGTGCAAGACAACCACATCCCAATGTGCTAGAAAGCACCCCTTTATCGCACGATCAATTGCCGAGGGAAAACATTTTGTTCAACCCAAACCAATGGCATCCCCTGCCATGGTACAACAAGTTTTACAACAGTGGTCAACAGCCACAATTCAATATCTCATTAAGTCAAGATTAACATTAATACTTATGTAATATGAATCCCATCGGACAACTAAGCATGGCTAAGCATAGCTACGTTAACCCAATGTTGGTATTATGATTATGTCCAACTAGTATTGTCCCAACCTAAGGTTAACAATGGATACATGGCATTTCAATAATCAAAGGGGCATACTCAATCAGGCGAATAGCTACTCTCATAAACTAGCATTGATACACAAATAGCATGCAATTGTATAAAACAAAGTACTTTTGCCAACATGGGTTCAATATGATCAAAGGTCTACGACTTGCCTTGCTGTTCAAATGCTGATTCTTGGTCTTCGAAGTCTCCGTTCGCTCCTTCGGGATTCGCGTCTACCGAAAAATAAAGCAACGAAACCAAATAAATACAAAACAGAGAAGAAAACAAGCTCAAAATTGAAAATAAATGGCTCTGGAATGTAGATCTCGATTTTACAAAAATTTAGAAATTTGAATCGGCTCAATCGGAGTTCGGACGAAGGAGAACGGGCCTCTGGAAGATTTAATTCAGAGAAAATCAGAGAAATTCACAAGGGTGACACGTGTCAGACCGGATTGGCTGGAATTTCAGAATTTTGGGAAAATCAGAAAAGGAAAATGAAATACCGACCGACATGCGGGCCCACATGTCGCGGCTTGGTCCACTGAGAGACCGAGAGCACCGAGGCGGCATTCGGTGATGTGGCAGACCGCGTCAACGTGGCATGCCACGCGGCGGCTAGGGCTGACATGGTGATGACGTGGCGGCTGGCGTGGCGCTGACGCAGCATGGGGGCGGGTTCGGCCACGCGGCAAGATCTGGGACGTTGGCTCTGAATCAGACGGTGGAGAGGTGAGGAATCGGGGCAGAGACGTGGCTGGCTCTGGGGCGCATGATCTCGATCGGACGGCTGTGCTTCGGCGAAGGAGACCGACGGCGAGGGAAACGGTGAGGACTCACCGGTCGTGAGGAAGACGACGAGGAAAACGGCGAATGGGCGGCGGATCGGCCGGAAGACAAAGCGGGTCCGGAAGAACTCGACGCGACGAGTCCAACGGTGACGACGGAGGACGACCGGAGTGGCCAGGAGACGGCGAAGAAAGTCTTCGGGATGGTGGATGAACTTCGGCGAGCTTGTGCGAGATGATGGCGGCGGCTCGTGCGGCGAGAGCTAGGGCAAAGTGGGCACAAGAGAGGCGAACCTCGGGATGACGCCCCGGGTCTTAAATAGCCCCGGAGGCGGCAAAACGCGGAGACCGAGGAAAGCGGCGGCGTGAGGACTCCGGCGGCTAGGGTTTCATGGGCGGCGGCAATGAGGCGACGCAGAGGATCAGCGCCGACGCGGTCGCAGATCGAAGCGGAGAGCACGCAAGGGGCTCATTGGGCTGACGGACCTGATGATGGGCCGGGAGAGATTCGGCCCGAGGAGAGGAAAAAGAATTAAAAAATGTTTTCCGAATTTAGAAAAATTCCAGAAATTCAAATAAAAGCAATTAAATTCAAATAAATAGCAAATAAATTCAGAAAAATCTCCAAAAATACAGAAAAATTCCTTGAAGCACAAGGAACCCAATAAAAACTGGAAACCTTTAAATTTGATGCATAGATTAATCAAATAAAATCTTATAATTATTAGAAAAATCAATTTAAGCTTCAGCTAATTTCAAGAAATTGCAAATGATTCATTTTTGATTTAAAACATACCAAAACTCAAATTTTTCGGATGTTACATTCATTAATATAGTACCAATGTGGGTTGGCTTATATGTGATTAGAATGCTTAGTCATTCAACGGGTTATTGATGTTATTTTCAAATGCAACCTCATGCATAACTAAATAACTATGGAAGATATTTTGTGAAAAAGGGTGTGTCATGTGTTGTCACCCGATGATGTTGGCATGTGTTGAGCTTTAATCAACATGGGTGGGAAATGATTTCGACTAGGGCAAATGGCAAGATGAGCTTTGTGTGTGGTCCTGTGTAAAATTGGATTGGATAATTATGTCTGAATTTGTGTGTAGGGGTAGAACTTAGAAGTCTTTCCCTTGTCAATTAAGGACTTATCAGGAGGGTCAATATCAGGACAAACTTTTGTCTTGAAAATAATTAACACACACTTTTATCTTGAAAATAATTTTAGGGCTGTTACATTCAATCTTTAGTCTTGAATCATTTCCAACACTATTTTGGTAAGAATTTGTCTTTTCTGTATCTCGAAAATGCAAAAGAGTTTGATCTTGAAATTTTACAAAGATGTAAACCATATTCTCTACTAGATGTTGTAATTTCTTGAGAATTTTTTAAACTTAATTCTGATTTTGTGAAAATCGTGTTTACACTTTCAGCACATATTTTGCATGGTTAACAGTTTCATTTTTTTTCTCAAGTTGCTATGCTATGTTGACTGACCTTCAAGGTTCTTGTCATCAGACTCTGTGAATGAAGTATTTAGATTTTTTTCTAAGAATTGGGAGCATCAGACCTTGTATTATAACCTGTTATTGATATATCTCTACTATAATGAAGGTCATTGTACCTTCGCGAGGTGTAGGGTTGGAAACGAGCCAAGCCGAGCCAGGCTCGGCTCGGCTCGGTGCGGCTCGGTCAAGTGGCGAGCCGAGCCAGGCTCGGCCCTGAGGCGAGCCCAAAAAGTCGGCTCGGCTTGGCTCGAGGTCGGCTCGCGAGCCGGCTTGTTTCACTCACGAGCCGCACTAATAGGAGTTTTTTTTCAATTTTTAATATAAAACTTCAGAAATGACCAAACAACATAGCTTTCAAGTACTAAAGTCAAGATATTACTAACAAAAAAAAACAGAATTGCATTTGCATTCATTATCAAGAGTTCAAGAAATTGCATTCAGAATTAGTAAACACTGACATTGCATTTAGAATTAGTAAACCTAGAGGTTCAATAGAACAATTAGTAAACAGAAACACTGACATTGCATCATCAAGGGTTCAAGAATTCAAAATTCAGAAGGTATCGCTTAGGGTTTTGCTCATATGGGCTAATTGGGCCGAGCTAACGAGCGGCTCGCGAGCCGAGCCGAGCCGGCTCGCTAAAAAACCGAGCCACAAAAATAGGCTCAGCTCGGGCTCGCTCCGAGCCACGAGCCTGACCGAGCCGAGCCGAGCCGAGCCTGGCCGAGCCCGAGCCGAGCTGCAAGCCGCAAGCCAAATTTTCAGCCCTGGCGAGGTGTCCTAATGCCTTAAAGCCTTATGTATGGGTATTTCCTAATTTTTCAATATTTTCAGTAGTACTTATATGGTAAATGATTCTAATATTGAAGTTACCAGGTTGCTTCCATTTTCCTTTTACAATTGGCGTTTTGATCATCTCGCTCTGGTATCAACTTGACAATTTGCCCATGAAAAATGCCAAGTTGGTATCGAAGTTTCAACATGGAGTGATGGGAGCAGTGGCCAATTTGTGATCTTCCAAGTTCCAACTAAGTAGTAGTTGGGCCACAACTTGGTGATCTTGGATGCCTGTTTCTTCTTTGCCTACGTGATGTATTAGTAACATTTGGTTTGTCAAATTTTAGTAACATTTGGAAATTTCATCAGCGTGGGATAGCGTGCCCCTTGCCAAATGAGCTGTCGGGTTAATTTCTTCCCTCTTTTCTGTGATTAAATTGACTTCAATTGTTCATTTTGGGAGACTTGCACTGTTAGTCGATAGAAAATATATTTTTAGAAAATTCTGATCTGCAGTTGGTGTAAAGGTAGAATACTATGTTTTATGGCTTCTGTGGTGTAAAGGTAGAATTCTGATTTGCATTAGTATAATCAATATTTCATTTGATGTATACTGAATTGTTGTAACTGGAGATCATGCAACAAAACAACTATAACAGCGCGTACCTCTTTCGAGAAGTTTTGCTAAAGTCGGAGTGACATATCCATTGGACGACATGATAAAAGTAGTAGGCAAGTGCGGTGACAAATGCTCACATATATAATTACTATTAGCACAACAAAGCATGCTGAAGCTCTCGAAAATTGCTCTAATAAAATATGGTGAATTAATAGGCACCAATTCAGCTGACCCAATTCGTCATTCATGCATCTTCGTCAGCCGATACTTTGTTGAAAATGCTGCCCAGCCGAATATTATTAGGAAGGGCCAAAATACCCAAAACACTAGCTCAAGGATCATACTCGCCATGATCCGCCATACCCGAATGCCCATTACTCTAGCTCGCAATACTTTA
The DNA here is from genome assembly GCA_036346375.1 of Guadua angustifolia. Taxonomy (NCBI): domain Eukaryota; kingdom Viridiplantae; phylum Streptophyta; class Magnoliopsida; order Poales; family Poaceae; genus Guadua; species Guadua angustifolia. The sequence continues at coordinate 14,434,943 of CM070516.1, read as the reverse complement.
GCAACAACCATCAGGCTTTGCAAAGGTTCTATAATTCCGATGAGCATTACAACAAAAGTTGTCACGAATACTGCAATGGCGGTGTTATGAGCAACGGGAGCAAGCACCATATAAAGAGCCAATGCAAAAGCAAGTGCCAAGCTTGTGACAGAACTCGTCGTGAAGAATCCAGATATGTGCAAGTACCTTTGACGGACGGACAAATCAGCCATTGGCATGCCAGAGAATATTACACCGATGGTAGCCACCAAAGCACAAACGAATGCTAATGTGATGGCCATGATGAATGCATCAAAAGTATACCTCCCGGCAAGAGTTGGTGTGCCACCCTTAGGGTGGTCATCGGCTCTATAACCACCGGGCATGGCAAAAGTCACACCAAATGCTACCGTTGCAATGAGCGCTGAGCCAATGCCCATAACTCGTATAGAATCCTTAATTTTCTCTTGCTCTTTGTCATCGACTAGTTGGGGTTTATACTGATCTCTTAGGAAATCCAATCGGTAGCAACCATGTCTGGCGCCAGCAACATATAATGACCTCAATATCAAACCTTGTGGGTTCTGAAAAAGGAAACAAACAGAATAAACGCGCTACACAAAAAAAGTAATATTGCAGATTTGACTAAAAGAGGATAAGCAAGCTTGAAACAGAAATCATAAAGTGGATTAATTCACTACTACAGAACTGGGCATCACAACCGGCCTATTTGAAGCGGTTTGGTGCGAACCCACAGATGTTCGCACTGCAGCGTTCAGAGGCAACGGTTCGAGAGCGGTTTGACACGAACCGCTTCAGATGTTGCTTTCTAGAAGCGGTTCGTGTCTCAAACCGCTTGATTTCCAAGCGGTTTGAGACACGAACCGCTTCTAGAAAGCAACATACGTGCTGGTTCGTGTCTCAAACCGCTTCTGGAGCCCACCCGCCCAGCCCATTTAAACCCTTCTTCCTCACGAGCCTGCAGCAGAGGTACATCGAACAGAGAAGGGCGGGCCAAGCACTATTTTTGGGGGGAGGTGCTGTCCAAATTTTTAATTGGGGGTGATTAGCTCCAAATTAAATGTTTCAAGGTTAGTGACATCATGCCAACATCCTTGTCACCTAGATATTGCAATTTTTTTCAATGGATGTGGAGAAATTTTGAACTTTTTAAGCAAGAATATGCATGATAAAATTTACGGAGTTCTTCCCCAAAATTTATTTTGTATGCTTGTTTTTGTTGTTGTATGGAGATGTAGGGTGTAGATCTAGGTGCTTGTTACCTTTAGAATCTTAAATATCACAATAAGTTGGGGAGATCTAGGTACATTGCAAGGAAGGTAATCATTGGTGTATGAAATAAAATAGAAAAAAATGTAGAACTATAAAAGAATAATTACAAAGGTAGAAAGGATAAAAAATTAGAAAGGTATGTTTATAATTGTATGACGGTGTAGGTGGAGCTTTTTTGTTGGAGAAGAACAATTAATATGGTCATTAATTGTAGACTCAAGAAGAAAAAATAATTACCAAGGTAGATTTAAGAGCTTGTGAGCTATAGATTTTTAAATGTACCTATAAGTTAGGTTATAATTTTTGTAACTAAATTTGTTATAATTTTTAATGAAATTATAACTTGGTGTAGATGAATCGGCAATGGATGTACAATGCGGACCGTCGCCGAGAGAGTTCATTGATGGCGTGTGCTTTTCTCGATGTGGTCAGCAGCATTCTTGCCTCCAGGCAGCTTCATATGTTGTCCGTGTGTAGATTGCAAGAACGAGAAGGAGCACTCCCAGCGATGGCAAGTTATGAACCACTTGATCATGAGAGGTTTCATGCCAAACTATACCTGTTGGACCAACCATGGCGGTTGAGGCGATTAGCCAAGAAGACGATGAAGAAGGCGAGGAAGAGGAAGATGGATTGAACAAGATCCCTGACGGCACGCACATCGCTCCGTGGAAGAAACAATGGTGACTTTGGTGATGATGAGCTAGACCAGATGTCTGCGGATCGGAGAGGGAGACTACACAGATGAAAGATAGCTTTGAGAAGTTTCAACAAGATGTTAGAGGACCACGTAACTCCTTTGTACCCAAACTGTAAGGGGACACGTAAAGTCGCGCACCACAATCGAACTCATGCAATGGAAGGCTACAAATGGTGTGTCGATAAGGGATTCGATGAGTTGTTATCACTCGTAAAGAAGTTGCTTCCAAGATAACACTCTACCCGATCTACATATGAAGCCAAGCAAGTCGTCATCGTCTTTGGGATTGGAAGTACGAAGATACACGATGTCCTAATGATTGTATCCTCAGATCGTAATGAGTATGCCGATTTGGATGTTTGTCCAGGTGCAAAGAATCACGGATAAGGTGAAACGTGACGATCCAGTGAAATAGATGGGGAGCGAAGAAGAAGAGACCTCCGCCTAAAGTGTTGTGGTATTTCCTTCCGATCCCCGATTGAAACGTATGTTTGCTAACAAAGCGCATGCCCGATGATGCGCTGGCACAAAGAAGAGCGTAAGGACGACGGATGCTTAGACACCCCGCAGATGGCTAACAAGGAGGAAAGTCGACCGGACGCATCTTGACTTCGCAGATGAGGTGAGAAATATAAGGTTTGGGTTGAGCACCGATGGGATGAATCCTTTCGAGAATTGAGCAGCAGCCATAGCACCGCCCGTTACACTATGTATCTATAACATTCCTCCATGGCTATGCATGAAGCGAAAGTACATCATGATGCCGTTGTTGATCCAAGGCCCCAAGCAACCCGGAAATGACATCGATGTTCACCGAAACCATTGGTTGAAGATCTTGTGACGCTAGGAGGATGGTGCAAGGGTATGGGATGAGTACAAAGGGAGTATTTCACCCACGTGCTTTGTTATTTGTAACAATCAACGATCGCTCGCTTCTCAGAACTCCGTCCTACCTAACTATCAAAGGATATAGAGCTCGATCCAAAGGCTTAGATGAAACGGATGGCATGTACCGAAAAACTCTCAAGGTTGTGTACATGGGTCACCGAGGTTTCTTCGCACGAGTCACCCGCTATGAAGAAAGGCAGAAATTTAACGGCCAACTGCACCTTCGCAAGGCCTCAACATCGTAGTGGGCCACGTGTGTTTGCTATGGTAAAGGATTTGAACGTAGTATTTGGAAAGGGTCCCGAAGCAAACATGTGCGTAATGAGGATGGTCAGCACCCATGTGGAAGAAGAAGTCAATATTTTGGGACTTGCCATATTGGGAAGTCATGGAGGTTCGCACTCGCTTGACTTCATGCACATCACGAAGAATGTCTGCTGAATCGCTAGGCTACCTAGATATGTATGGAAAATCGAAGATACACTACAAGCTCTAAGGACCTTAAACTCTTGAACCGAGGAACGACTTACATCCGGAAAAAGAGGGAAAGGACAACATTACCTACATCCCGCGAGCTACACTCTAAGCAAAGAAGAGAAAAAGCATGATAGAGTTCCTAACAATTGAAGGTCCTTCCTGATACTCCTCCAATGTAAAGAGACTCATGAACACGAAAGAGAATAAAATCGCATACATGAAATCCCATGACCGCCTTTGTGTTAATGACACGCTTGCTCCCGATGGTCGTGGAGAGGCATATCGCCTGAGTGGGTACGTGGAACAATCACAAAGTCAGGTTCTTTTTTCAACGCGGTTTCACGAAGGTCATCGACCCGATAAACTAAGTAAGCCGCTAGGATGACGTGGTACAAAGTGTGGTTAGTCTTGAGATGATCTTTCCTCCCGCATTCTTTGATATTATGGTCCATCTCACTGCTCACCTTGTCAAAGAGATAGGTATTCTCGACCGTATCTCGCACAACATGTTCCCTTTCGAGAGGTATATGAGTGTGCTAAAGAAGTATGTCCGTAACCGCTCGTCCCTGAAGGATGCATTGCCGAGGGTTATGGGACAGAGGAGGTGATTGAGTTTTGTGTGGATTACATTAATGATCTAAACCCGATCGGCGGCCCCTATATCACGCCATGAGGGGAGGCTACGGGGAAAAGGGACACTAGGAAGGAAAGCAATTGCATGCAATGATCTTCTTACATTTAAGCAAGCACATTTCACGGTTTTGATACAATCAACTCAGAGTGGCCCCAGTATGTCCTTGAGCACAAGAGTATTCTACGCGCGATTTCCGGGAGGTCTCGAGGATTGATAACCTCAAGCACATGGATTCTTTTCGCGCTTGGTTACAAAACTACATCCTTTTGAAAGGGTCGATAATGAACAGCTTGTAACGCTTGGCTCGGGGACCATCTAGTGAAATCGTGACATTCAAGGGGTACGAGATAAATGGTTACACATTCTACACCGAGCCCAGATAACAAGAGCACCAACCGTAATAGCGGTGTCCGTGATAGATGCCAAGACAACAAAGGCAAGGTGGATACATATTATGGTTTCATAGAAGAGATATGGGAGTTTCGACTATGGACCTTTGAAGGTCCTCTATTTAAGTGCCAATGGGTCAAACCGACTTCAAGCGGCGTGAAGGTCGACAATACGGTATGACAATCGTGGACCTCATGCAAGTCGACTCACAGCGCGAACCGCTTGTCCTCGCGAATGATGTGAGATGTGTCTTCTACGTAATGGACATGTCAAGCAAACCTAAGAAGCGTATGACAAGAAAGATTGTAGTAGTAAGCCAAAGCGACACGTGGTTCTCCAAGGCAAACGAAGGATTGTTGAGTTGAGGACGCCACAGACGAGGAAGAGTATAGTCGGCTCGACGAGCTCCCTCCTTTCATTGTGGATGTCGACATAAGCCTCCTCAATGACACAGACGTGATGCTCCTTTCATACGTCGCGATCATAATGAAGGAACACTTGTAAAGACAAAGTATGTGACTACTTGAGATGTACAAATTTAAGTGTTGGGGTGAGGTGTGTGCCATGACCTTGCAATGTAACTAGGAAAGTGTTGGGGTGAGGTGTGTGCAATCATGACCTTGCAATGTAACTAGGAAAGTGGCAATGATGTTCACTTTCTTTTTGTACTAGTAAATCGTGCAAGATTAGGAAAGTTTTTATTATGAATTTTGTAGATTTTTGTTATGAATTCTACAAATCCTCAAGTTTTTATTATGAATTTTTCAGATTTTTGTTATGAATTCTACAAATTCTACAAATCCTCAAGTTTTTATTATGATTTTTTCAGATTTTTGTTATGAATCCTACAAATCCTCAAGTTTTTATTATGAATTTTTCTGATTTTTGTTATGAATTCTACAAGCGGTTGGTATAAAAAACCGCTTGTAGTAGTGCTTCCTGCTAATATTCAAAACAATATGGTGCCCCTTGCAGTTGACAAGATCTCCTCTCCCCACAGCTAGCGCGTGGTGCTTGAGTGCGAGCCCGAGCGAGGTTCGAGACCCACTCGCCCCCTAGCCATTCTTTTTTTGTTAGGCACATGTACAAGCGGTTTGTAATACCAACCGCTAGTAGAATCTAGGTACAAGCGGTTGGTATTACCAACCGCTAGAGTCTCTATATACAAGCTGTTGGTATTATTAACCGCTTGTAGAGGTCCCGATAAGTACTCCACACACCAATTTTTCTAAGTCCCCGCCTCGCACTACAAAATTTCTAAGTCCCCAAGGCTCTCTCCTGTCTCACCGCCGCCTCCGCCGAGACCCCCGCCATGCCGCCTCGTCCCGCCACACCACCATCCCGGCCGCGCCACTCCACCCCGTGCCACTCCACCATCCCGGCGCACTCGACCTCACAGCGGCGCGGACTGCGCCGCCGCCTCACCCACCCACCTCGCCAGAGCCTCCTCCTCCACCTCGCCATTGGCTCTCCTCTGCTGCCGACGCCGCCCACCATTCCACCCTGGAGGACTGAGGTATAGTACAAGACGCCTTCATCCTCCTCTCTAGTCCCATCGCTCAAGAAGGTGTTCGTGAATGTTCGAGGAGTCATCTCGAGCGAAATGCCTGAGGAGTCGTCTGGGAAGAAATTAAGTGGCAGGAGGGGGGGAAGAATGACCATATTACCAGCTTGGTGGATGCATGGCTAAGTGTTTTGGTGAATTGTTAATTGTGCATGGTTAATTGTTTTAACTATATGTCGATCGATCGATCTGCATGAGTGAGGTGAGTGCATATTGTTGCAAAATCACATGTATACACTTAGGATGTTTATACACTTAGGATGTTTATATATGTAGCTTGTACGTGCATGTTTATATATGTAGTCACGATCCGCCTTTACGATGAATGATCGATGAGAATTAGCTAGCTAGATAGCTAGCCATATATATAGTTCGCTCGAGAGTGATCGACTAATTAATGTTTGAATTTGTGTGTAAATCGTATGATATACGCAGATATAAATAAATTAGAGTGCGATATATCAATTGTATATGTATCGCTTTTTGGAAGCAAATTGCTTGGTGTTGATGTTCGCTCCAGCGTTATGTCAATTGTATATGTATCATGTGAAATATGTAAGTATGTGTTGTAATCTGTGATATGGTTGTTTATGTCAACATTTTTTCCGAATTATGATAGATGGAGCAACCAGACGTGGTGACCCTACTTTCGATGCGGAGAACAGCTTGATGGACTTCATCACGCCGGTAGCGCCGGCCGCCGATGAAGCTAATGTTGGTTCCGGTGAGGTCGTGGCGGTTGCGGTACCGGTTAATGTTGGTTTCGGTGAGGCCGTGGCGGCTTCAATTGATGAAGCTAATGTTGGTTCCGGTGAGGCCGCTTCAGCCGCAACCGATGAAGCCATTGACGCTGAGCCACCGGTTCCGCGAGGATGAGGTATAGCCGTAACAATATAATCCTGTGGACATGTTAATCAATCGCAATTCATTAATATAATACACTCGACACGCTTATACATATGTTTGTGTATTTCAAGCCCCAGACATCGAAAGCAACCAACCCACCATCGGGGACCTAACAAGAAGCCATCCACAAAGCACGGTTTACGGACGTTAACAACGAAGGATGCGGTTGCCCTCTTTCAGCAGCTTGGGCCGCATAACAACGCTATGTTATCACGTGAGGGATCACGCCCCAATTAGCATCGAAAAATGGCCCGCAGCCTCAAGCTACCAAGGACATGCTCGAAAGATATTAAGGAAAATTTCACATTTCCTAAAGGGAAGGAAGATAAGGCCAAGAAATTCACTTTGAAGAAAATGGCCACCATGTTTCAGGCGTGGAAGACGTCTCTCACCCGCAAGTATGTGGAGAAGGGAGAAATACCCGACTTCAACCAATTTCCTAAGTGACGGATCACTGGGAAGCATTCCAGGAGTACAAGCTATCAATCAAGGCCGCATCATGAGTCAAAAGAACAAGGCCAATTCACAGAAGAAGAAATACCATCACCATCTTGGCACTGGTGGTTACCTCAAGGCTGTACCGAAATGGGAGAAGCGGAAGAAGAATTATTGGCGGCGACATCACACCGGCTACCACTTGTGGGATCCGCTACCGCGCAATTGGTTTATGGGTCACGGGGAGCCTTTCAGATGATGGCAGCTTGGTGATGGAACCAGAGTGCAAGAGGTCGGTCAAAGGATTGTACAAACTGCCGAAAGGGCCTCAGTGTGCGTTCGTGCAGATAGAGAGAATGACGAGCTAACACATGCCCTTCAAAACCCCGAGCACCTGGGACGGACGAGGTATGGGCAAGCATACGCCAGGAAGTACGGTTTCGCCAAAGATGTGGGTACGTCAGAGCCAGCAGAGAAGCAAAACAAGAGAATCACATAAAGTGTACCAATTGGAACAAGAGCTCAGAGCAACCCAGTTAGCATTGGCGAGCAAATTGCGCAACAAGTACAACTTGCCCTCAAGAAGCTCCAGGACTAGGTCCGAGCAATCACCGGACGCCGGATCAGCCTCCTCGCGGTGGAGTAGCCGCGCTGGCCCACCGGGCCCTCAAGCGAGAACTTGCTAGCCTGCTACCCGTGGATGACATAAGGGTTCGCCGCCGCAGTGAGCTACACGCCGATGCGCGTAACTCCGCCCATCAAGGTGGCTTACGGCATGGCATATCCGGTGGAGCAGGCCGACGCTCCATCGCAACGAAATACCCCGGTTACTCAAGGTCGCGGTGGAGGAGGTGCTGAGCGGATTTGAAGAACTTCACCTCGATATTACGGAGGCGCATTTACATGAACAAGCTTGGACAGCCCTCCACAATATCATCCTCTCGCAAAACGGTACATCATATTTCCAGATGGTGTGGAGGTGTCATCTCCACCACGGCAACCCACGCCCAACGCCACCTCCACGCAATGCCTCGCCGAAAAACAGAGCACGCCTCCACCACCCGCTCCACGAAGAAGCCCTACTCCGCCACCACCATCTCAAACAAAAACGAACCCCGAGGAAAACCACACCTCCACCATCTCCTCCAAGGAAGAAGCTCGATAGCGAAAAGGGTCCTCCACCCGCTCCCAAGAAGGCCTCCTCCACCGATCAACAAAGACAAAGGAACCTACAAAGAGGGCATATGATATGACGCCGAGGAGACCGACGCGAACGAAATCAGAATTGGCTGCACACTTTGCAAAAAGAAGCCGAGCCAAATAAGGAACCAATTGATCCAAAAGCGGCGAACACTTCGCGACATGCCGCAAAGCCAACGCTGGCCTTCCAACTATGAACGGACAATACTAAAGGCTACACGAAGAATAAACGTGGTCAGCGGCAAGGAAAGAACAAGAGAGACCAAGATCGAGAACCTCGAGAAATTTATGAAGGATGCAGACTCGGCCTCGTAGCTGCAGCTCTTGGATTAACGTAAGATCTCCCAAAGGCAAAGGTCAAATGGCAATATAAGTTGGGTCGGGAGTTGATTGACCCTAATGAGATAAAGGATCTCGCCAACCAAGATGCGCAATTTCACGAATGGTACATGACAGAGTCCGCTAAAGGAAGAGCGATGTTCCTCCGCTTCAAACAAGATGATTTTTATCGCGGAACAACAAAGATATGGCTCAATTCGATGACTTCTACAATATTTACCATGCCGACTCCATCAACGTGTCTCTCATGAGTTGCCGGTGCCCGTAAGTGCCAAGCTCATACCTTTACCGTGTGCTTCCTCGATAATAAAATTGCAACTCTTAAACTTATACCTTTCTATGTAGAATGGAGATACAAAGATGTAGAAAAGAGAACATCTTCAACGTGGGCTTCATCGACCCGAGATTGTTAACGAGCACGCTTTGGATTGAGAAATGGCCAAAAGGATGTTGAAGATTACATTCTCGATGCATTCTTGGGACAAAGACTACAAACCATACATACTATCGCCCTTCAACTTCGCACGATATATACAACTTCTCGTTCTTATATTTTCCAAGGCATTGATAATACTACTAGCTAGTTACATATATGTTGCAATACATATATGAATAGGTATCATCGATCCTTCTTGTCATCAAGCTTGATAGCAGCCGATCGTTGTTCAAGACTCAAAAGGACTCCGTGGACCAATACCAATATATCATTGACACCCTAAACAGTATATAGCAATATACTATAGTTTTAAATCCTTATTATATATGTTGAAATACCTTGCTAATTCAACTCGATAATTACTACTCATAATAACGCATCACACAGGCATTCGCAAGGTTCCGAAAGAAGCAACAAGGAGATTTCGAGAACGAATTTGATGTACAAATAAGCACTCGAGTACGATAAAGAATATTATTATGTCGTAACAGTTTTTCATCCCAATAATAATTGTTTTCTTCTCAAATTTCATCGCAGGTTCTACTTACGCATCGCAGAAACAACTTATGTGGCTATTATGTGTGCCACTATATGCAAACTATTACCCACGGCGATGTGCCGACAACCAACGCCGAGGTAGTGTGAATATGTCAATTTCTTAGTACTTAATTACACTTTAATTACATGTCCAGAGATTTATTTACTTCCCACTTTGTCACCCAACATCGATGAGCTGTGCATGATCCCGCCGCACCGAAAGTTAAAGCAATCCAAGAACAACTCATCGGCTTTATTGTCGATTTAGATTGTATCCCCAAAGGCGAGTTCCACGCAAATGGTTGGAGACCTTGTCCTCAAATAACGACAGTGAACCGACGACATCAACGCCGACCAAGGGCACAAAGAGCGCATGCAAGAAATGAGCTCAAGATCGATTCACACTTTTATTCTTTGAAACTTGTAAAAGTGACTTATTATTTCATGTGTTCATCCTAGTTCATTTTTAGTCTAGCTATTAAGTTCAGATCATGTAAAAGAACATGTAATTATCTTAATGACTACGCATGAATAATATATATTTAATTATTGTGTCAAAAAACTCTTGTAGTTCTATATATTTTAATTGTCAAAATCTATATCAAAAATAAAACCCTCTGAAAACATATTCTATATTGAATATAATCAAGGATGTGAACTGATCGTGCATCAACGCTTAACCAAGGATATAAAGAGCGCGATGCAAGAATTGAGCTCAAGATTCACCTTTTTATTCTTTGAAACTTGTAAAAGTGGGTAGCTTATTATTTCATGTGTTCATCAACTTGACCATTTTTTAGTCTATTAAGTTCGTATTTTTCTGTAAATGAACCTGTAATTATCTGAATGAGTACACATGAATAATATTTATTTAATTGTGTCAAAAAAAACCCTTGTAGTTCTATTTATTTTAATTATCAAAATCTATATAAAAAACCCCTTTCAAAACATATTCTATATTGAATATAATGAAAATGCTGTGCTGTCAGTCTCTTCACAAGCGGTCGGTAACTCCAACCGCTTGTGGAGAGAGCCCCTCCACAAGCGGTTGGTGTTACCAACCGCCAGGAGGGTTTTCCACAAGCGTTGGAGTTACCGATCGCTAGGAAGTGTCGAACCACAAGCGTTCGGGAACCGCCAGATACCCGACGGGTATCACTCATGTTGCTTACAAGCGGTTCTAAAACCGCTTCTGAAAGCGGTTTCGAACCGCTTGTGCATGCCCGATCCGCAGTAGTGATTACCCAATAAAAACTCAAACCAGGGGGGATCCTGCAACACGATAGACCGAAGGGAGTTTGCCCACTATTATTTGGTAAACTAAGTCGTACTTTCCGGTTTGCAATTAGTGAACAAACTATCTTCCCAACTTTGACAGCAAGATGCAGCGCGGTGTTCCCATCGTTGTCCTGCGTATTCAAAATAGATGCTACCGATGGTGTTACTCGACCGCAGGTATATGAGATAACATTATATCTCTTCTTCTGGACGGCAACATGAAGAAAAGTTCTTCCCTGATTTTCACACAAATTGACACATTCCGGACATTTTTTAAGCAAATGGATGACTGCCTTAAGATCCCCTTTATAGGCAGCAATGTGAATGGGGAAGGACCCGCTTTTGTCTGGCTGGTAAGCTGAAGATGGATTAGCTTGTAGTAATATTAACAAAGCGTCGAACGCCCACCTACTAACAACAAGATGAAGAGGAGTACTCCCATTATGGTCTGGCTGTTTTGTAAGGTCCTTGTTCCAGTCCAATAGATTCGTCGTCATCACTGCAGTTGGAGTATTGGACACTTTAGGTTAAACAAATGTTGCAGAATCTTAAAGCAAACGGAGAGGTAAGTGATCACCATCTACTCTTTATTCATATTTTAATATTTATGCAACTGTAAAAAAGAAAAGAATGGAAGCACCTCTCAATGATGCACTGAATCTTTCGAGATGTTCCGTACCATGTAAGAAAATTACTAGCTAGAGTCACGCGCTACTGCTGCATCGTATGAAATTTCGTTGCGCTACCCTGCGCCATGCGGATTTTGGTCATGCGACGCTGCGCTATAAGAAATTTGGTCCAATGGATACTTCTAAAAAAATGCATAACTTCAATTTTCTATTTTTTTTATAGAAAAATGGGCTGATAGGAGCCGTCGGCGAATCGGTGGATTACTAGACGATGTTGGCGGATCTATGGAATATTTTTAGGAGAAAACCACGGAGGGATTTAAACTCCCTTTTTTGTGGACTGCTATAAATCTTCGGCGAGCTAGCGTTTTTTGGGAGGAAAGCGTGGATGTAATTTATTTGTGTTTTTGGGTCCATTCGCTTGGTGAGATACATCGGCAGATCTGTGGAATTATTTTTGGGAGAAAACCGTGAAGGGATTTAAACTCCCTTTTTTGGCGTAATTTTGGTTTTTATGTTTTTTTTAAATAGTTCGCTAAGGACCTGTCGACGAATCTGTAGACCACTGTAAACTTTAGTGAGCCTATGTTTTTTTTGGAGGAAACAGCGAACATAATATATTTGTTTTTTTGAGTCCATTCTATGTTTTTATTTTTTTTAAAAAAAGGGTCGTTAGGATCTGGTGGCGAATCTGTGGACTGCTATAAACCTTCGACAAATCAGTATTTTTTTAGGTGGAAACTGTGGACGATTTTTTTGTTACGTAAACCGCAGAGGGATCTAAACGTAATTTTTGTTTTTCAGGTCCATTCTGTTAAAAACCGACTGGAGGACTTAAATGCAATTTTGAATTTTCCAGAGGACCGTTCGCAAATCGGATGACATGGCGCGGCTTGCATCGTGTGAATTCTCTCCTCTTTAAGTATACACTAGCCAGGGTTTGCACACTATGCTGCGCCATGCGAAATTCAGTTGCGCGACGCTGCGTGGAGCGAAATTTGGTTCGATGATTATTTGTAAAAAAATGGGCCTGAGGACAATAATGTGAATTTGTTTTTTCTCCAGAGATTTCTAAAAAATGCGCTAGCTTGGAGTTATCGACGAATTTGCGGCACTACGGGTCATCTTTGTGTGGTGCGGAACCGCTAGGAGTCATCGTCAAATATGCAAAAACTTGTTTCTTTGCGTAATTTTGGTTTTCTTGGTTATTTCTTAACAAATGGGTTAGTAGGAGCGACTAGTGAATTTGCGAATTGCTAAAAGCCATCGGCAAATTTGTGGAACCACGGACTCTATTTTTTTTTGGGAAAAACCGATGTGAAAATGTGGGTTTTTTTAGCGTAATTTTAGTTTTCTTAGTTTTTTCCTTAAAAAATGGGTTGCTGGAAGCCATCATCGAATCTGTGGATCACTATGAGCCGCCGGTGAATTAGTGGCCTTTTTTTAAAAAAATGTGGAGGGATATAAAAGTAATTTCATATTTTCTCAGACCAATTCTGTTAAAAACCGACATAAGGATCTGAATGTAAACCGTTCAGGGACCTAAACATAATTTTGATTTTTTCTGGATGAGATTAATTCACTCACTCATACATGGGCTAACACGAAACCCAACAACATAACCAGTTTTGACTATACCCTTTAAGACTAACTTAACCTTTACTCTATTCACGAACCCTTGATCCAATGATCCTCCTTCGCTTGAGTAGAGTTTAAGTTAGCATCTCCACCTTCCATATGGCTCCAATGACTTTTTGCCAAACCTCTCACATGTCTAGATCCCCTGAACCGTCCTCGTTTGCAAATGGGTCCAAGTCATTTGGCGCACCACATGTTCTTGACTACTTCACCATGACGACTTCGGCTCCCCTGATCATTCTAGACCTCAACTGCTCTCTGAGCCTAGTTCAGGTCACCAATGCTCATGTTCCAATTCCTTGTCTTCTCGACTTACAATCACCTCCTGGCTTCAATCATCTTTAGGTGTCCCTTGACCCTTATACCTTAGCTCTCCTAGCCTAGTCCCAATCACCTCTGCCTCACCATAGCCTAGCACCGAAGTCCTACAACCATCATAGACAAGCAAACTATTATATAGCATTGCTATAAATAACATGCAGAAGAAACTCACAAATATTAGTGACTGGTTAAACATCAAAAGATCCCACCTTGGATCAATTAGTCTATGATGAACTTGGTTCATGATCACTCTTGTCTATGACCACTCTTGACTGTGATCACTTAAAGTCAGTCTTAGCTATGACTACTCAAAGCCACTCTTGGCTGTGACCACTCTTACAGAGGTTATGACCACTTCCTTACCAGTTGGACCACTCCAGATTACTCATACAAAGGTCATGACCACTCTCTTAGTAGTCAGGGCCACTTCTCAAGAGACCCTTAGAGGTCATGGCCACTCCCTTAGGGATCCTTAGAGGTCAAGACCACTCCCACAATAGTCTAGATCACTTTATTAGGGATCACGATCACTCCCAAGTGGTCCTTAGAGGTCTAGACCACTCTCACACTGGTCTAGAGTACAACAGAGGTCGTGACCACTCCCTAAGGGGTCCTTAGAGATCTAAACCACTCCAATGGAGGTCATGACTACTTCTCAAGTGGTCCTTATGGGTCTAGACTATCTCCAAAGTATTCTAGACCACTCCATGAAAGGCCACGATGACTTCTATAAAGGCCAGGCCACTCTAGGAATGACAAGTCTAAAGCACGATCTCTCTAGGGTATGACCTCTCTAGAAGCATTATGGACATTTAGTGGTGAAGCCACGACCACTCAAGACAAAGTCATGACTGCTCTAGAAGAGGTCATGACCATTCATGATAAAACCATGACCACTTTGGGCAAATTCAAGACCTCTCAGACCAAATTGCTCATGACAAAGCAAGCCCATATCAAACTCAAACCTGAGCCTTATAGGCTCAAATATAGTCAATTACTCATCACAAACATAAATAGGCCACCGCGTGGTCCCTAAAAAAGGCATATGATAATGAAAAGTATCCAGAGTAATTGAGGATATCGATTGATGGATAAACCTAAAGGAAGGGCAATCAATAAGAGGTGTGATAAAAATCTTGATCAAAAGAAGGAAACTGTACCATCAATGGTAGGTAATCAAATCTCAACTGTTGTTATGTTGGGAACAACAAATACGATTGTAAAATCTAGCAGAAAAAAAAGTGAAGGTGCAAGTTGTTAGAAGAAGGAAGATGTATGAGCCTCTATGGTGGGGGCACTCCCAAAGGTGATAGGAAAAGAATAAAGAGCCGATATAGAGCGAGTTTTTTAGGAGCACGATGATTTCAATGGATAAAAGTCAAGGTACAAATTATCAAATATAATGACTCATATCTAACCTCTTACGATTTGGAAAGGTGTGCTAGATAATCCTAATAGGATTATGATTTTTATTTACTTTAGAGGAGAACTAAAGAGTCTATATAAACCTAAGGAATGGTTATGAAGAACCTAACCAACTAAGAAACCGCAAACTAACTCATCCAAAGCAAGAGATGCATGAGACGATTAAACGCTATTTTAGTATTTAGCAATAGATTCTTGTATAGGCAAGAATCCGAGAGTCCTAAAAGGCTTGAGAGGTTATGAGAGAGCAACAATCTCTTGCACTTTTTTGAAGTTGTGCTTAAATAATTTGTTGTGAGCTTTGCTAAATCTTTTATCTCTTGTCGTAGTTAGTTCAACGTCATTATTTTAGTTCTCTCTACGAGATTCATCTTCTTTGTTCTTGAAATTGTGCATGTTCATGCTTTATCTCATAAAACTCTTGTCCGATCCTATAGGGTCTTGCGCATAAAAAAGGGTATCAGAGTATAACACGTACCTTAAATCGATTTGGGTTAGGGGTGTAAACGGGTCGGGTTCGGGCGGGTAGTAGGTCATCCCATACCCTACCCTAATATTTTTTCTCCGAATGCACGTGCACGGGCACGGGTAGTAAAAATCGGGTAGGGTACGGGTAACGGGTAGCATTTTTTACGGACGGGTAGAAATCGGGTTCTGGGTAGTGTGCGGACGGGTATAATACAGACAACGGGTACTTCATCGGGTAGTGCACAAAATACCTAGAATCGAAACATGCGATGAAAACAATCCAACTATCACACTAGTACATCACATAATACAAAGTCCAATACATAAAGTGAAATTCACATACATAGTTCAACACATAGTTGAATTGGAGGAGAGGAACTTGGGGCAATCCCAAAGGAATAGGAGGTAATGACAATAGTTTTGAACAACGTGAAATCACAAGCATCTGTAGTCTAGGAAACCAGGTCATGTGCTCCTCTTGTTTCGGTTGATAGTAAGTAGAATATAATTGAGATATTTACCTTGTCAGAATTTTATAAATTTTTTTGTGTGTGATCATGATCTCAAATTTTTATGAGAGATTACTAATTTTGTCAGTATCATTATATAAAATTTTAAAAATTTTGTAACATAGTTTGGATAATTTTTCATTTCGTTCAAATTTGTCGATAAGCCTTTTAACAGACAAGAGTACTGTTCGAATTTTTAAAACTTCATGACATTTTATCATCATCTGAAAATTTTATTACAATATTATAGATATGTCAGGACCATCCACAAAAAATTTCAAAATTTTATAACCACGTTTGTTCTAATTTTCATTCGGTTCAAACTTGCCGGTCAGCGTTTCATCAGGATAGTAGCAATGTTTGAATTTTTAAAAATTTCTCAGATTTGATAATCACCTGAAAATTTAATGAGAACATATTTGATGTGTCAGGAACCTTCAAAAAAAATTTCAAAATTTTTGACATCGTTTGATCTATTTTTTGGTCAATGCAATTTCGTCAAAATTTGGGAATTAGTAGTACCCGCTAGGTACTCGAATTGTGAAAATTATCCGGGTACCCGTACCCGACCCGTACCCGCCGGGTATTACTGATCCCGTACCCTACCCAAACCCGAACCTAACCTACCCGGGTACTACCCGCACCCGTACCCGGTGGGTAGTGTAAAATAGTTTTCCATTAGGGTAATTTTGCATCCGGGTACGGGTACGGGTCGGGTATTACCCGACCCATTTACACCCCTAATTTGGGTTAGTCGAATTTGGTTCATGATTCGTGGAGTTTGCAACGAATCCAGTAACTACGACCAAAACCACACCTCACATTCAAGAACCAAAAAGCTACGGAGAGTACAAAAATCTGAACTTGTAATCCTCCAAACAACAAATTCGATCCAAGATCCAGCAGAAATCTACCATGCTCTGCATCCTTAGCCTCGCCGTGCTATTCGTGTCCAGTATTATCCCACCCCCATATCCCTAATCAAGCTAATTCTCACCCTGATCAAGCTCCCTCAAATCAACCAAAAAGGCAAAGATTAACCACCATCCCCGTGTGGAGCTTTCACGCATCGACCAAAAATAGTGGAGCACGAAGAGTAATGTCGAGCTCCCCCGAATCCCCCAAATGGATCTCATATGGGGCAAGGAGAACCGAAGCAAAGCGATGAAGCTAAGTGAACCGATGAGCATGATGGTGGCGGCGTGCTTGATGTCGGAGATAGGGAAGCGTGTCGGTGCCGTTGCTGCTTTTTTTGGGGGGGGGGGACCAGTCCAATTGGGCAGAGAGCAGAAAGGGGGAGAGGATGGAGGAAAAAGGTAATGTGAGGTGTCAATAGTTTGGTTTTTTTCTAAAAGGAAAACTGACAAGATTCAAAGCGCTAACTGCATGTTGAAGTTTGTCAGAACAAAAAACTGCAAGTTGAAGTAATAAAGGTGGCTGTAATGGCAAAAAAAAAAAAAAAAGAGAGAGCCATTGGCATGGAAAGAAATATCAATTTTTCAGTGGTAAATTGTGGAATTTTCTCTTTTCTTTTAACATACAAATCAAAATTCTTAAAACGTACCATATCTGTTAATTGTTGATAAACATGCCCACAAATAAACAAACAAAACTAAACAATGTATGTAGTTCAGTAGATACCTCTGCTCCGAATGACAGCGGCATGTAACGCATTTTGTCCATCTGGTCCAGAGTATGACAATTGGTCGTCTTCCTCGTACAATTTCAGTGCAATGTCGTCCTCCTGTAGCAGGATGGCTAGGTACAACGGTGAAGTGCCTTTGCTTGGAACACGGGCCAATTCTCTGAATCCACTGTCAATAGAAAGATGACTATATCTTTATTTCCACTATGGATTGCCTCATGCAACACTGTCTCCTCACGCTTGTTTTGCTTCCTCAACAATGCCTTTAACCTCTCGTTTCCATCTGCCTCACAATTCGCCAAATTTACAAGAGAAGACACAATTCCGTAATTCCCGGTCCTAGCAGCACAGTGCAGCGGCGTGTCGCCCATCTTGTTTTGCGCATCCAAGAGGTGTTTCGCTTTGTTGTAGATAACGTACACGCTATCTAGGAAGTTATCCCCCGAGGACCCTGCCATAATGAGCATGATGTTATTCCTGGCTAGGCTAATTCACGTGGATATGACTTAGTTTGAGTGTATCTTCAAATTAAAAAAATTAAGGATATTTTTAGGATATTATATGTCATTTTCTATCTACCTTTACCCTTCCCCACGTCCCTTCCCTACTCACTTCCCCACCTATTTCCTGCTTCTCTAACATAAAAAATTCAAATTAGAAAATTTTAAACAGGAAGTTTTAACTCAAAAAAATTCAACTCGAAAAATTTTTATCGAAAAATTTCAAATCAAGAAGTATCATGTCGACAAGTTTCAAATACGAAAATTTTCAATTCAAAAACTTTCGGTACGAAAACTTTAAGTTCGAAAAGTTGAGATTCAAAAAACTTTTGGTCAATTAAAAAATTTTACTTCTTATTAAAAAATATGGTGGAAAATCCTAATTCATGTTTTGACTACTGTGCGCGCTATATGTGTGAGTAATCTATGCGTACGTACCAGATTTTGCTACCACATGGAGAGCGCTGTCTCCCTGTGGTGTCACTCCATCCAGAAGCGACTCTGAAGTGGGTACAGGAGGTCGATCAACACCTTGCTGTGACGCATCAGGAGGAGCTTGCTGCATAGCTGAGCCCCCGTTGGTGCTATTGCCAAGCTGATCAGTACCTCCATCGGTACTGGAAGCTTGCTGCCCGGTGAAGAATCTATTGGTAGCATTTTCAGCTGCCTGTGCCATGATTTCCTGGGAAGCCAAGCTTCCATTCGAGGCGCCGTTAGGCTGATCTGGACCTTCTTCAGCTGCATCAGTAGAAGTTGGCTGCACACAGCTAAGCTTGCATTCATGACAGCGTTCACGTCCAAGGTGTCGGCGTCGTGCACGTCAACCACGACCTGTGGTACCACCGCCGCTGGACGCACTGGTGAATCTCCCCAGTTCAGAAGAATCTTCAGCGCCTCGCAATCTCCACTGCTCAAAACCATTAGCAGCCAGGGATCCATGACCACCAGGGAAGACGTCGCGACTTCACCTACTGGGGTGAGGGGGTTCTGTGGTAGCTCAGTGTTCATCGGCTCCATCGGCACCACCAGCTGTTATAGGAAACCTCCGTTCTCGCACAGGAGTCGGAATGTATTTTTTCTCAAGGAAGAGCTTTAAGATGGAATGTTTGATTCTCAATGTAATATGAAAGCTATTTCACTCTCTACAGACCGATCTACTCAGATCTACCAGCAGTTCAATATATAATGTACATCTGAACATGACATTGGTCACATGGGCGGCTTATCTATATAAATACAAACAACAAGCTATATTTAAGGCGTCCCTTTTGTTTCGAGGGGAAAAAACCACAATAATCTAAAAAAGAACAAGTTATAGAAATTCTCTCATTAACTAGGAAAAAAAGATCTATGCCGCTTATTTCGGTGGAGTTAGATTATAACGGTGCGGATTACTAATGTATAGATGTAGGATCGAAATATACTGATCTAGCAATCAGAGGGGGGGTGAATGATTGCGCGGAAGCTAAAATCAAATTTTTGACTTTGAAACACCCCAAACAAACTCAGATTGCTTAATTTGTATTCAACAAGAACCTTATTGCATCAGACCAAATTTGCACATATATGCCGGACCAAAATTCACCTCGGATAGAGAGTTGCACGTGTATGACGGACAAAATTTCTACTGTAGCAAAGGAGTTGCATGTGTATGACGGACTAAACTTCGCCTCTGATATGTGTATGACGGACAAAATGAAAACAGCCTAACACACGTTCACTAAAATAATAATTCCCGAAGATCCAACCGTTAGATTGATGTAAAATTTTAACTGTAGAAACTAGACTTGATTCCGAAGCTAACACAAAAAGAATCAACTCAATCTGACCTATGGATCTAAAGTTATAACTATCGCAAGACAGCTGAAACAAATCCCGATCTAATATGACGGACCCAATTCAGACTAGTGACGGACAAAACTTAAAAACAAGATTACCGCGGACCAAACTTCAGATGAAACTCCAACTATGACGGACAGAAATTCAGATGACGGATCAGCTACGATTCTTCGGTCCTTTCTTTCACGAGACGAGTCCAGCCACCTGAAGCTTCTCCTTAACTTTGCATGCATGCAGTCCCGCAAGTCACCATGAAAACTAAAATGCAAGAATCTGGTCGCACGTCAGTTTTCTTGGCTGAGAGCAACAAAAAGAACAAATCTGCTTCACGCCTCCTGTCTTCAAGCCGCCGAAGAGCAAACACGCCAAAGGAAATAAAGACGGCAGAAAACTTCTAGCCGCAGGAACTCTCTCGCGACACCCAAATCAAGACGCCAGGATTGCAAGAAAGTTTTTATTTCTTTTGTCTAATACAGTACTCCCAACAAAAAAGTACAAGCCCTAAAAACTAGCTCGATAATAAACAGGGGACACCTCCACCTATTTATACAGAGCAAGAACAGAGAGATTGAATACAACTCCACTTCCAACATGGAAAGAGTTCATATTCATCTCAATCTAGCCCAACATGACCAAAAACAACTCTTGCACGCATGCAAGAACAGAGAGATTGAATACAACTCCACTTCCAACATGGAAAGAGTTTGTATCTATCTCAACTTGGCCCAACAAGGCCAAAACCAAAACCTTGCACGCATGATCAGCCCACCTGCTGCACATACGTGACTAACCAGCCTTCACATGCATGTTCTCTAGCCCAAACGTTCCGCATGACATCCTTGACCACCAAGACCTCGATTCCTCCCTGAACCTAGTCTCGAACCTCAGTTCCTCCATGAACCTAGTTCCGGTCCCGTCATTGACCACGTTCGCCCTCGAGCAACACCTACACATGAAGTAACAAACAACGCGTCCGAGCACAAGTCCACGACTTGACTCAAGATTAATCCATGCAACCACTCACACGAGTGCATTGCATCAAGCAAAACCATCATGCTATCACCTAGCATAATAAGCATATCAACATAGCACATGCACAAGCACCACACATGCTATAACAAAGTCAAATTACAATGCCAATTTCACCATTCAACCAATTTTTCATCACATGATCTCACAATCTCCCCCTTGATGAAAACATTGGCAACACCATTTGGAAACGAACATTGGCATTCACCTCACAATGGCAACACCATTTTTAAAAGAAGTAAAGTGACCAAAAGAAGAAGAACAAAAATCTCCCTTTATCTAAAAAGAAATCTCCCCCTATCAAAAAGAAAGACTCCCCCTAACAGAAAGAAGAAATGTGTGTGTGAATGTGCAATGTGTGACCAAAAATTTCTCCCTTTGACTCCAAAATTTCTCCCCCTTTGACAATGGATTCATCAAGAATGCAAAAGAGAGCAAAAGAGAAACTTTTCCCCCTTTATGTTGATTTTTTTTGTAATTGAGCATTATGATCATGCACAAATGTAACAACTTGATTACCAAGTCATGCTACCAGCAGTACTTGCACCCTCAAATCTACACATAAACAATGTAGAGTAAGCATAACTAGAAATCAAGTACTATTAACGATTTTTTGCATGGCATGATCTCCCTTTCTCAACAATCTTAAAACCTGAAAATATTGAGTTTCTGTGCACTTTATTTGTGCTTTGAAAAAACTGATTCATTACTTTTGATTGTAACAATAACAATTGCAAGGAATTACATGCACCAAACCTTACTTTTCAACCATGCCAAGCAATCACAAGCTTAAGGTTTCATGGTTTCGGTCATACACAACCTCTTCCAAGTTCATATCAAAGTGCAATGATAAGCGCCTCAGTAAAGAAGAAGTGCGACAAGACATAACCTTGATCTTGCTTTTATCAACAATCACTTTTTGAGCTTTAGCACTTAACTTTCATATTTAGCACTTTTTCGAGCAGGATCAAGATAGCCAAGAAAGTTCAACCATGACAAGATTTAATTCAAGTTGACATTCCATTTAAAAAGTCATGACATAAACTACACCATATATGTATAAACAGAAAGTTGCAAAGACCTTTTAGCATAAACATGGCTTCAAATGACATATGTGTATGAAATACAATGCTCAGTACTTTTACTGTTTTTCATTTTTTTTGTTTTTCATTTAAGAAACACACAAAATAAAAAGTATGTTACAAAATATTACAAAAACTTCCAAGAACTCCCCCTAAAAAATATCCCATTGGATGAACCAACCCAAGTTCTCCCTGAATAAAAGCAAAACGAGAAGAAGACAAAGGTTTTGTGAAGATGTCTGCCAATTGATGTTCAGTATCCACATGATGAAGCACAATATTTCCCTTTTCTACATGATCTCTAAGAAAGTGAAATCTGATCTCAATGTGTTTTGTTCTAGAGTGTTGCACAGGGTTCTTAGCAATGCATATTGCACTAGTGTTATCGCACAACAGAGGAACACTATCCAAATTAACCCCATAATCTTTAAGTGTAGCTACTATCCAAAGAATTTGAGAACAACAACTAGCAGCAGCCACATATTCAAATTCAATAGTTGATTGTGCAATGAAGATTGTTTTCTAGAGGACCATGCAATAAGTGAATTACCCAAGAAAAGACATGAGCGGATGTGCTTTTTCTATCAATTCTACAACCTCCAAAATCAGCATCGAGAATGCTCTTAAACTAATGCATGAGGAAGCGAAAGCCATATACCAAAATCTTGAGTACTATGGAGATACACGAAGATCCGCTGATGACTTGTTGATGTGAAACACGTGGAGAAGCTTGAAAACGCGCACACAAGCACACAAAGAAATTGAATATCCGCCTTGATGCAGTTGAGATATAACAGAGAGCCTATCATGCTTCTATACTCCTTTTGATCAACAATCTCACCATCTTCATCCGGATCAAGTGTGCAAGTGCCTCCCATGGGTGTCATGATCGGTTTGCGCTTTTCCATCCCAAAGCGAAAGCAAATCTTTTGTGTATTTACTTTGATGAACAAAGGTACCTTCCTTCGTTTGTTTCACTTGTAGTCCCAAAAAGTAAGTCAACTCACCCATCATGCTCATCTCAAATTCCTTTCTCATGGTTTTCAAAACTTAGACACTAAAACATGAGAGGAACCACCAAAGATAATATCATCAACATAAATCTGGACGAATAGTTGATCATTGCCTTGCTTGAGTAAAAAGAGAGTTTTGTCAACCTTTCCCATTGTAAACCAATTTTCAAGTAAAAAGATTTTTAGCCTATCATACCATGCTCTAGGGGCTTGTTTTAATCCATACAAAGCTTTGGACAATTTGAACACATGATCAGGAAATTTGGAATTTTCGAAACCAGGAGGTTGGTTAACATATACTTCTTCATTAATATAGCCATTAAGAAAAGCACTTTTCACATCCATTTGATACAGTCTAAAACCTTTAGATGCAGCAAATGCTAAAAGAATTCTAATGGCTTCAATTCTAGCAACAGGAGCAAAGGTTTCATCAAAATCTAAACCTTCAACTTGAGAAAAACCTTGAGCAACCAATCTAGCTTTATTTCTGACCACAACACCATCCTCACTTTGTTTATTTTTGAAAACCCATCTAGTTCCAATTATATTAAAATCAGGAGGAGGTGGAACAAGCTTCCAAACTTTGTTACGCTCAAAATTCTCTAATTCTTCATGCATGGCATTGATCCAAGATTCGTCAGTTAATGCATGAGATATATCTTTGGGTTCAAAAGAAGCCACGAAAGCAGAGTGAGCATGAGAATCAGGAGCAATAAACCTGGCTCGAGTGACTCTCTCATTTAAATCTCCAATCATTTGTTCAGGTGGATGTCTTCTTTGAATGTGCAAAGGAGCTGTAGCTTCGGAACCTTCTCCTTCTTCTTCTTCGCTTTCAAAGATGTACGAGAAGATGTTGTTGCTTGAGGATGCTCAGCTGTAGGTGATGTAGTGGTAGGTGCCGAAAGAGGTACAGCTTGTTGTGCAATAGGAATTAACACTTCATCCTCAACATCATCATCATCATCAACAAAAATACTCTCCCCACGAACATATGCACTGCTCTGCATCAATTGGACTAGTGCTCGGACTAGCCTCATCGAAAGTGATTTCACGTGGTTTCTACAATTTTGTTAGTCTCCAAAACAAGTGCACGATAACCACGTGTATGAGCAGGATATCCAAGAAAGATGCCATCAGTTGCTCTAGTTTCAAATTTATCAAGATTTCCAGATTTCAAGACAAAACATTTGCATCCAAAAACTCTGAAATGAGATACACTAGGCCTATGACCAAAACGAAGCTCATAAGGAGTCTTGCCTAGCTTCGATCTCAAAAACACTCTATTGGAAACATAGCATGCAGTTGAGATTGCTTCAGCCCAAAACTTCCTAGGAGTGTGATGTTCATCTAGCATAGTTCTAGCCATCTCAACCAAGGTTCTATTTTTCCTTTCAACTACACCATTCTGTTGAGGCACTCTAGGTGAAGAATATTGACGATCAATTCCTTTTTCAACACAAAAGTGATCAAACGAAGAATTTTTAAATTCAGTTCCATTATCACTTCTGATAGCTCTAAGTGCTCCTGGGTGATCAACAGATAATCTAGTAACAAGACTTCTAAGGTGACTAAAAGCCTCATCTTTAGATACCATAAAATAAACCCAAGAGTATCTAGAATAATCATCAACAATGACCAGTACATACCATTTGCCTCCAAAGGATTGAACTCGAGAAGGTCCAACCGTGTCAAGATGTAGTAGCTGTCCTGTAGCGCTTTGTCATCACCATGGTAAGAGGTAGATGTGAACTGCAATCATCTTACCATGTCTACAAGAAGAGCATACTAAATTGCTATCACCATTAAGCTTAGGCAAGCCACTAATGAGATCTAAGCCACTAACGCGAAGTTAGATGATCAAAACCAACGTGACTAAGTCTTCGATGCCAAAAGAATAAATCTTTAGAAACATTGGCAACTAGACACCTATGCTTAGAAGAAAGTGACACATCAAAATCAGCCTTAAAAACTCTTCCAAAGCGTGAAATCTTAAACACAAGGTCTCCCCAAGCATCTAAAACTTTGCATTCACTTTTTTAAAGCATACTTCAAGATCTTCATCAATCATTTGTGAAATGCACAACAAGTTGTATTTCAGATTTTCAACTAGAGCCACATCCTTGAACATGAACTTGTTGTTTACCTTTACTGTACCTTTTGCCACAACAGGAGTAGAAGATGCATCTCCAAAAGTAACACTTTCAGCACGAGATGCACGAGTGAGGGAGGAGAACCAATTTTTATTACTGGACATGTGGCGTGAGCATCCGGAATCAACTAGCCAAATGTTTTCCTTCCTCGCGCGAGAAGCCTACATAAAAGCAGAAGATGTCGAGGCCTCAGTACTGGGGTTAGAAATAAAGCATTTAGGAATCCAAGTACTGAGACACACGACGAGTAGGCACAACACAAGCACGCTTTGTTCAAAAATCAGATTTGCCCTTTCCGTGTTTCTTGTAACAAAAGGTGTTTGCATCACCCTAGGCACAAAATGAGGAGTGACATGTGCCTTCCTGAAATTAGACCTAGCCTTAGTTGACGAGGGTGGGTACTCCTTGACCGGCGGCGTCGGTCGAACGGATTCCCAACTCGGAAGGCCCCGACCACGACACTGGTGTGCCTTGGGCGCTCGACCTCGAAGCCTTGATGCCCAAGCTCGGTCCGCCTGAAGCTCGACCTCGCCGACGACTCGAGCCCGAAGCGGGTCTCGTTTGATCCTCGTCCGCCGAGGATCTCGGATCTAGCGATTGACTTGCGATTCATCGGAAGAGCGGGTCGGGGATGACTCGGTCTGCTGCAAGCCGAGGCGATTTAACCTGTCTTCGCGCATTAAGAGCCACGATCCGCAGTTTCTCCCGATCACATGCGTGCGAAGGGATATAAAGACCAAGGATGCATGAGCTCAAGGACAACGAAGACAAGACTCAACACAGCTCCCCGTAGCTCAAGCTAGAATCACTGCACTTTTTGAACTGTAAACACTGCTTTGTACACCCACATAACGAGAGTCACCGCCGCAAGGCGACCTGAGTAGAGCCATTACCTCGACGGGAGACTCATGAGCAATAGACCAGGAAAACACAAACAGAGCACTCAGGCTCGAGCTGTAATCATCTCTTTGTACGCACAATTAGTGGATTCCTCCGCCTCCGGAGAAGACTGGACGTAGAGCTATTACCCGCTCAGGGGGCTCGAACCAGTATAACTCGTTGTGTCACGCCCTCTGTCGTCTTCCTCCGACCTCTACGCTGCAAACGCGAACCTCCGGTGAGCAAGCTCCGAATTGGGTCCCTTACACACTAACACCCCTCTTCACTTTTGCGGTCAGGCGATCCCGATCGTCGACAGCTGGCGCCCACCGTGGGGCCCGATGGCTTCGCTCATTCGAAGGTGCAGCATCGAGATCTCAGAGGCATGGCGCATCCCGACGGGATCCGTTCGTGTGGCTCAGGCACGGGCACGCCTTCCCCGCGATGACTCCACACCCTTGTTTCCGCCCTCAGCCGGTTCATTCCAAGCAATCCTTCGACAATGGGGAGAAGCTCTGGATCATGTGCTTCGACGGCTCGAGATCCTTCGCGCGCTCGGGCCGAATCTTATTCTCACCCAGCGTGGCGAGCTAAGGTATGTTGTTCGCTGGATTCTCGGCTGCCTAACAACGTGGCGAGTATGGAGCTCTCCTCGTGGGTCTTCGAGTTTGCAAGGCGCTTATGCGCGTCGCGTCGGTAGCCAGGGCGACTCGACTCACGGTCAACCAGTTCAGCAAAGACCACCAATGCCGGGGAGACTCGATGACAAAAGTATCTCGCCGAGGTGCGCGAAATGGAGAAATGGTTCCAGGACCTGGAACTCAGGCACGCACCCAGGAAGGACAACCCCAGCACAGATCTCCTGTCCCATCTCGGCTCGTCCGATGACGCGATTCCTCCAGACGTCGTCCCTGAAGACCTTGGCGTCGCCATCAATCTTCGACCAGAGGAGAGTAAGTACTTACCGAATGACATCCACTTGGCCTCTGTGGAGCACATTCTTCTTCGTATGATGGTCGGTAAGGTTTTCCCGGGGTTCTCTCGCCAATCGCGCTCAGATGCTCGTGACATCATCCATATCGAGCTCGCCAGTTCCATGCTCGGAACCCGCCTACGTACTCAAGACCATCCCGCTCGCTTGGCTCTCCTCGACATGGGGGCGCGACATCCTCGGCCCTTTCCCACAAACTGTCGGGGGAATATTGCGAAGACATAGGCGCCAAAGTTTGCTATGCTTCGGTGGCCCGTCCGCAGAGCAATGGAGCAGTGGAGCGCGCCAACGGACAGGTCGTCCAAGGCATCAAGAAGCGAGTATCAAATGAGCTCGAATGACACGGCCAGACCTAGGTGGACGAACTTCCCACCGTCCTATGGTCTGTTCGTACCACTGTCGGCCGAGCAACAGGGTCTTCACCCTTCCGGCTTATGTTCGGTACCGAAGCCGTCCTGCCTCCAGAGGTCACGCTAGGCTCTGCCGGGGTCAGCTTGGTCGATCACATCGACTTCGAGCGCGAACGGTCCCTCGACCTTACCCTCGCAGAAGAAGTAAGATGCCGTGCACTGCTACGATCAACGCGCTACCTGCGAGCTCTTCGCAGACATGCGTCTCGGTCGGTACGACCTAGGCGGCTCCTTGTTGGGGACTTGGCTCTGAGGCGGATTCAGAGCTCGTCCAGCACCAACAAGTTATCCCCATAGTGGGAGGGCCCCTATAGAGTTGTTTTAGCAGATCGCACGGGGGCTTACCGGCTAGCGCTGCCCGATGGCAGAGAGCTCTCTAGCTCGTGGAATATCGACCAGCTTCGAAAACTCTGTGTAACGCCTTTATCCTCAATTTCAATACAGCCATTATTCAATCATTATGTTGGTCTTGGTATTCTTTTACCGTTCATATTTTCGTGTCGGTTTGGGTTTGAGATTTCGTGAGTCCGACACTGCGTACAAGTGCTCTTGGTCTTGGCCTCGAATGTCGCGAGCTTAATAATGACCCCAAAGGGTCGAGCTATTCATAAGCCGAGTCTCTTCACACTCAAGCTCCCCTGCGTCGGGGTTCGAGTCAAGCCCACATTCGATGCTAAGCAACAGAACACATGGTCATGGTCGAGTCTCAAAAGTCTCTCCCAAAGGCGGCCTTAACATCTTTGGGTCTAAGCTTTACCCTATGGATCTCTATTAAGTTGTACTTAGTAAATTTCGAGGTCGACGTTTTCTCGACCTTGCAGGACAAAGGTCGGTCTTGTGTTGTTACTGTTCTTTTTCTGAGACCCCTTTTTCTACGAACACGACCTTCGCGCGCAGCGCATTCGCTCATAGTCTAAGCGTCGCGAGTTTGACGTTCACCCCCAGTGGAAGAGCTAAAACGTAGTTTAACCTCTTCGCAATCTAGCTCTCCCTGTGCGGGCCCGAGCTGAGAGCCTCGCCACTTTGACTGTTGAGCAATGCGCATGGTCGCGACGGTCGTTCGAGCGTTAATCTGGGTGTGACCATCTACGTAACGGGTTCACTTTGTGTCACTCTTGCGGATCTGTCCTCAACTTTGCAGTCGAGTCGCTTGTCCGTATCTCGTTTTGTGCCCGAGGCACGCCGCTCGACCTCGGATCCAACGGGCCGGGCAAGGGTATACTTTCTCGAAGAAAGGCTAAGTACATAATGAAAACTTTGGTCCTAAACAGTGAACAACTTCATCTCGCACACAATTCATTTCGCAAAGACAAATTGTTCGTTAATCTTTTGTCTTACAAAATTCTATGTGCAACTTGTGCTTTGCTAACCCTGTCTGCAGATCGACCCATATCCCGAGCAAGCTTCTCTCGCTCACGTTCGGCGGACTTGGCCCTCAAGGTCGGTAGCTCGCCCTGGAGTCGAAGGGCTTCGTGAGCCGAGTCAGAGGCGCGGTGGCGCTCGCCTTGGAGTTGGGCCATGGCACTCTTCGCCGCTTCGGTCGCTCGTTCCAACTTGTCCTCGACCTCCTTAACTCGGGCCTCGAGCTTGGCGGGGTGGCAACCGTCTTCTTCACTCCTCCACCTTGGTTTGCTCGATCTTGGACGCTTTGGCTGATCACGCACGCTCCTCCTCCGCGACTGGGGTATTCTCGGCTCCCTTCCCCACGGAGACCTCGCTCGGGTCTTGGCAAGACCATCCGCGCTGACCTCAGCCGGATCGTGGTCGACCCCAAAGGTCGTGGTCGCTCAGACCTCCATGGTCGGGACGACCATGGCGGCGCCTAGACGGCCTCATCTGCAGCAGGCCGGAGCGCCATAGGTGCCATCTTCGAGGAGGCCTTGGCGGGGAGGCGCCGACCTCGGCGGCCCGGTGTCATCAACCGCTCTTCATCGGCCGCCGAGAGGCTTCGTCATAGAATCGGGTCATCGCACCTTGGGCGGACCCGCCGATCGCGACCAGCCCGAGGCCCGCATGGATGCGGTCTGCCCGATGAACGGCGCGGCACCAACTCAAAGGTGGTCCCTCCTCTTTGGACTCGGGCCCATCCCGGGCAACGGCATTGTCGATGAACGGCGTTGAGCTCGGGGCTCAAGGTCTGCGATGAAGAAAAGACTATAAAGCTAAGCGAATGGCGCAAGGTCAAGCCTTTTTCCCGAAGCGGAGTCGGCGCTGGGTTTATAAACCGCAAACAATCCGGCCATGGGCGCCTCAAAAAGGCGTACTCAAACGCGATTTGATGGGGGCGATTTAGGGTTCGGGACCAGACACCGCCAGTGCCCTCCAACCGTCTGCACCAAGACCAACATCGAGGAGTCCGAAGGTCGCCAGTGTCGGGGCCAAAAGACTAGCCTCGCGGTCTCCGCCCGACCTCGACCAAGGAGACAAGACCTCTGAAGGATTTTTGCAGATTTTCGGGCTCAAGGTCGTCATGAGGGCTCCTCCGACCTAGAGCCTCGGGGCTAGCCGACGAGGGGGTACTCCTTGACCGTGGCGTCTTGGCCGAACGGATTCCCCAACTCGGAAGGCCCCGACCACGACTGGTGTGCCTTGGGCGCCGACCTCGGCGGTATGCCCAAGCTCGGTCGCCTGAAGCTCGACCTCGACGACCTCGAGCCCGAAGCGGGTCTCGTTTGATCCTCGGTCCGCCCGAGGATCTCGGATCTAGCGATTGACTTGCGCATCGAAGAGCGGGTCGTGGGGATGACTCGGAGTGCGCGGCAAGCCCGGAGCAGTTACGAACTGTCTTCAGTGCGCATTAAGAGCCACGATCCGCAGGTTTCTCCCGACCGTTACGTGCAGAAGGGATATAAAGACCAAGGATGCATGAGCTCAAGGACAACGAAGACAGCACTCAACACAGCGCTCCTGTAGCTCAAGGCTAGAATCACCTGCACTTCTTTGAACTGTAAACACTGCTTTGTACACCCACATAACGAGAGTCACCGCCGCAAGGCGACCTGAGTAGAGCCATTACCTCGACGGGAGACTCATGAGCAATAGACCAGGAAAACACAAACAGAGCACTCAGGCTCGAGCTGTAATCATCTCTTTGTACGCACAATTAGTGGATTCCTCCGCCTCCGGAGAAGACTGGACGTAGAGCTATTACCCGCTCAGGGGGCTCGAACCAGTATAACTCGTTGTGTCACGCCCTCTGTCGTCTTCCTCCGACCTCTACGCTGCAAACGCGAACCTCCGGTGAGCAAGCTCCGAATTGGGTCCCTTACACACTAACACCCCTCTTCACTTTTGCGGTCAGGCGATCCCGATCGTCGACATTAGTCTTCTCTTTCTTTTGCTGTTTGGCTAGTCTAAAGCAAAAATCTACTAAGTGTCCATCTTTACCACAATGAGTGCAAGTATACTTAACATGATGTTTAGCTTTAGTAACAGAAGTAACATTTGCATTCATCATAGTAGAAGATAGCATACCAGCAGACTTGAAAATCATTTTCTTAGACTCATTTGCAATCTCAAGTTTTCCTCTTTCAAGTGTCTTAATAACAGTAGGAGCATGTGACTTATAATGAGCATAAGAATCAAAACCTAAACCCTTGTGATGAGTACTGACCCTTGACTGATCCAGAATCATATTTAGGTTTTTCTTTCCAGTAGTGAATCGTTCTAAAGATTTTTCCAAGTAATCAACCTTTCGAGCAAGAGTTAAACAGTTATTACATGGAACATCCACTTTTCCTTTCTGCTTATGCACAAGTTGAGCATGAGAGAACTTCATGAGTGAGCATAGCATCTGTCATTTGAGAAACCCTAGCATTTGCATCATGCAACTTCAATTCCAAAGATAGCACATTTAGAACAATGAGTTGTATCATGCAAATCAACAGCTTGAACAAATAGCGTTTTTAACATGTTTCACATTTTCTTTCTTTTCAAGATTGACTTGTTCTAACAAAGAAACGTGTTCTTTCCTAAGCACAATAAGCTCACTCAGAGATTAAGTCACATGATTTGCAAGCATCATCATCAGGAATCAAAGATTTAAGTCTAGCAATTTCAGCATGCAAAGATTCCACAAGAACATCATGTTTCTTAATTTTCTTGTCGCGTTTGTTAAGTAATTTTCCAAGACGAGCAACAGCAATAGCTAAATCATCGTAAGAAGGATCTACCTCATTGAAGTCGCTGTCATGATCATCCTCGGTGAAGCTTCCATCACTTCTAGCCATGAGACATAATCCTGTCAAATCATGTTTGCTTGGAACCATTGTGTCATCCTCACTGCTCTCTGAATCCACATCACTTAAGTTCACTTGTTCAAGAGCAGAAAGAACCCGATAAACAACCTTTTTGTTGATGAAGCTCTTTTTCTTTCTATCACTTGGTGAAAACTTCTTCTTATCTTTTCTTCTGTCGTTGTCCTTCTCCTCCCTTGATGTTTTACCTGCAAGCTTAGGACAATTTGATCTAATGTGATTGAGATCACCACACTCATAGCATCTTGGAGGGCCACCACCAACTCTCTTTCTCATTCTCACATTCTGCAAAGCTTTGTTAAACCGAGAAGAGAGTAGTGCCAAATCTTCTTCAGAAACTCTTCGATCTGTTCATCAGTTAGTGAAGACAAAGAGGACAAAGCAAAGCTTGAAGAAGCATTATTCGAGACATGCTAGATTGGGAGGTCAATTGCAATTGATTTATGATCATCTTCCTAGCAAGAACATCCACTCATGAGTTTTTAATTTAGAGAATGTAACATCTAAAGTAAGTGTACTCATGACAAGGATTCTCTAATAGATGTAACTTTCATCTCTCAAATAGACATGTCTAATGCACCAAGTAATTGTCTAGCATTTGTAGCCTCATCAAAGAAAACTCCAACAACCGTAAATTGCTAAGAATTTTATTGAACCGTGCAAAGAAATCATCTAGAGACTCACCAGCTTCATCTCAAATCGCATGTATTCTTTCTTATAAATATCTTGCCTAACCTCTTTGATGTTGTTAGAACCTTCATGATAATCACAAAGAGATTTCCATACCTCATATGCAGACTTGAGATGAATCACTCGATCAAAATCACTTCTTCCAAGTCCTTGGATGATCAAATTCCTTACTTTGCTGTTTGCTTTAACATGTGCTCGATTGGTGTCATTGACTGCATCATTCTCAGGAACATTGTATGGCTTGTAGACCTTTTCCCAAATTGCAAAACCCTGAGCTTGAATATATGCCTCCATCTTTGCTTTCCAAATCTGAAAATCAACACCATCGAAAACACAAGGTTTTGTCGAATACCTATCCATCGCTACGGTTTCTAATCACCGCTAAGATTAATTAGAAAACCTTGCTCGATACCACTTGTAGGATCGAAATATACCGATCTAGCAATCGAGGGGGTGAATGATTGCGGAAGCTAAAATCAAATTTTGACTTTGAAACACCCCAAACAAACTCAGATTGCTTAATTTGTATTCAACAAGAACCTTATTGCATCGCATCAAATTTGCACATATATGCCGGACCAAAATTCACCTCGGACAGAGAGTTGCACGTGTATGACGGACAAAATTTCTACTGTAGCAAAGGAGTTGCATGTGTATGACGGACTAAATTTCGCCTCTGATATGTGTATGACGGACAAAATGAAAACAGCCTAACACACGTTCACTAAAATAATAATTCCCGAAGATCCAACCGTTAGATTGATGTAAAATTTTAACTGTAGAAACTAGACTTGATTCCGAAGCTAACACAAAAAGAATCAACTCAATCTGACCTATGGATCTAAAGTTATAACTATCGCAAGACAGCTGAAACAAATCCCGATCTAATATGACGGACCCAATTCAGACTA
This sequence comes from Guadua angustifolia, assembly GCA_036346375.1. Taxonomy (NCBI): domain Eukaryota; kingdom Viridiplantae; phylum Streptophyta; class Magnoliopsida; order Poales; family Poaceae; genus Guadua; species Guadua angustifolia. The sequence continues at coordinate 14,401,502 of CM070516.1, read as the reverse complement.
GTGACGGACAAAACTTAAAAACAAGATTATCATGGACCAAACTTCAGATGAAACTCCAACTATGACGGACTGAAATTCAGATGACGGATCAGCTACGATTCTTCGGTCCTTTCTTTCACGAGACGAGTCCAGCCACCTGAAGCTTCTCCTTAACTTTGCATGCATGCAGTCCCGCAAGTCACCATGAAAACTAAAATGCAAGAATCTGGTCGCACGTCAGTTTTCTTGGCTGAGAGCAACAAAAAGAACAAATCTGCTTCACGCCTCCTGTCTTCAAGCCGCCGAAGAGCAAACACGCCAAAGGAAATAAAGACGGCAGAAAACTTCTAGCCGCAGGAACTCTCTCGCGACACCCAAATCAAGACGCCAGGATTGCAAGAAAGTTTTTATTTCTTTTGTCTAATACAGTACTCCCAACAAAAGAGTACAAGCCCTAAAAACTAGCTCGATAATAAACAGGGGACACCTCCACCTATTTATACAGAGCAAGAACAGAGAGATTGAATACAACTCCACTTCCAACATGGAAAGAGTTCATATTCATCTCAATCTGGCCCAACATGACCAAAAACAACTCTTGCACGCATGCAAGAACAGAGAGATTGAATACAACTCCACTTCCAACATGGAAAGAGTTCGTATCTATCTCAACTTGGCCCAACATGGCCAAAACCAAAACCTTGCACGCATGATCAGCCCACCTGCTGCACATACGTGACTAACCAGCCTTCACATGCATGTTCTCTAGCCCAAACGTCCCGCATGACATCCTTGACCACCAAGACCTCGATTCCTCTCTGAACCTAGTCTCGAACCTCAGTTCCTCCATGAACCTAGTTCCGGTCCCGTCATCGACCACGTTCGCCCTCGAGCAACACCTGCACATGAAGTAACAAACAACGCGTCCGAGCACAAGTCCACGACTTGACTCAAGATTAATCCATGCAACCACTCACACGAGTGCATTGCATCAAGCAAAACCATCATGCTATCACCTAGCATAATAAGCATATCAACATAGCACATGCACAAGCACCACACATGCTATAACAAAGTCAAATTACAATGCCAATTTCACCATTCAACTAATTTTTCATCACATGATCTCACAATAGATATTATATTTGTATAACAAATACAATTATGCGGTTGTATTTTTAATCATAGAAATTTGAGTTGTATAACAAAGACAGTAGTATTTTAATATCAGGCCACGCAATTGAGCCGGTAATTACGCTAGTTATATAAACATGAAATGACTATACGTAGAACTTAATCTGACCTTTAGTTAATATATTTCTTGACGCAAGGTTAGCTATCTGCTGGCCGGCCCGTGGAGTCAAGCCTCGAGCTGGCGAGTTGTCGCACTAAACCATTTAAAAAAACGCTCGAAATTTGAAATTCGAAAATCAGAAGAAAAAAAAACTGCTCGAAAATTGTCAGAAACCGAAGTGTTAAGAAATCAAAAATTTTGAAAAAAAATAAAAAATCGAAAACTAGACAGTTTTCAATGAAAACCGTTCGATTTTTACGAAAAACCAACCAACCAATTGATTGTTCCATAAAGCCGATTTTTGAGTGATTTTCAACCGATTTACATCGTATAAATTTTTTCAATTTTTTTTAATTAGACTGGTTTTGAATCTCAAACCGCAATGATAAGATCAAAAACCGTGGTTTTCAAGCCGTTTTTAAAACCCTGGTCGCACTTGCCGTCTACTGGAGTTAGAGAAAATCAATGATCACACTGTACAGCCAGAGGCTTACAAGTTCCAATCGTCATGATTAGACCGTTCTGTCCTAATGTAATTATGTAAAACACAGCAAACGTTAAGCCAAACGACAACACCGTGCTGCGTAATGTTCATAGAGGTACTGTCGACAAATGCTAACGGAGTACAAAATTTCAGTTCAACTAAGGGTTAAGTCACTATATCAATTTATATATCTTTACCGCCAGCAAGTCTATTAAGTTATCATCATCTATCTTTGATTCATGCTTAATATTTATGTAACTTTCAAAAAAAAATATAGAAACATGTCTCAAAACATTTCGTAATATGTACAATAATCTAAAATAGAGGTACAATATATTTCTAAAAATATATGTTGGGGGAAGGGTCTCTTCGCTCCCTCGAGTCGACGTCTAAGTCAACGCAAATGTTACAATATATTTCTAAAAATATATGTTGGGGGAAGGGTCTCTTCGCTCCCTCGAGTCGACGTCTAAGTCAACGCAAATGTTACCGAGTTTACATATTTCACAATGACACTCAATGGTACATTGTTATATGGGTCGAGGGATCCCGTTTGGTTCCTCAACTTCCCTACTGTACCTCCACAGCTCTGGGGAAGATACTGAGTGTTCCATAGGATTATACTCCGGACAGGGGCTTAGTGTGGTAAGAGTTTGGACGAGTACTGATAGGGCAATGCAGGGTTTGGTTGTAGAGTGGATATCGAGCTAAGTTCTCATCTCTTCGAGTTTTTTTTTTAAAAAAAATTGATATAATTTGATTTAATATTATTTTATTTATAGTTTTGAAGTATTTTTATAATCGAGCTAATGGCTGAGCTGAGCCAAAAGCAAAATTTAATTTCATTTGAAATTGACTCATTTCAATGTTGAACCAATGAACAAGTATAATTAGAGTAATTTTGAATCAAACTAATGAACCCTAACAATAAGCTTTTTTTTTTCCACCCAGTCTCACAAGTGAGGGGGTTTCAAAGGTGGTGAGAGAACTGAATCAACTGATGTTAGGAGAGACGGGGGAGGAGGCAACGAAGAATGTGACGGAGCTGTCGGCCCTGGCTAAGGAGGCTGCCGCCGAGGGAGATGATCAGTGAACCATGTGCAACGAATATGCATGACAACGTAGAATCACGCAAGGAGCTGACCGTGGATGTTTAGTTTGCAGTGTTTCTCTTTCTGATTTTTTTTTCGTTACCTCCTGAGAAATAATTTGGTGGGGAGCTATGTGGCTTGAGACCAAAACCAGTTTGCGGGTTAGCACCTTCTTTTCATAGGAGAATAATTCCTGGAAAAATTCCTGAATTGTGAGAACAAATTGGTCTCGCAATCATCACACAACCTGTATTGAAGAATTTACCACAAATCTCACTACTGCATATGGGACTATCACAAACGGTTCGAAACCGTTTTCAGAAGCGGTTTTAGAACCGCTTGTAAACAACCGCGAGTGATAGACCTCCTCACCCGTCCTCATGACCCACGTCTCACTTATCTAGCCAACCCACCCACGCATGCTCTCTGATAGAGTAGGGCATGCATTCCTTTTATTATTTCAAAATTGGGCTTCTACAAGCGGTTGGTGACACGAACCCCTTCTAGAGCCGGCTCTAGAAGGGGTTCGTGTCCCCAACCGCTTCTAGAGCTAGGGCTTTAGAAGGGGTTTGGAACACGAACCATTTGTAGATCTCTAGAAAGGGTTCGTGTCCCCAACCGCTTCCAGAGCTAGGGCTTTAGAAGGGGTTTGGGACACGAACTGTTTGTAGATCTCTAGAAGGGGTTCGGGACACGAACCGCTTCTAGAGCTAAGGCTCTAGAAGGGGTTCGTGTCTAGAACCACTTCTAGAGACCCCCTTTGGTCCGTTGCTCACGAACCGCTTGTGGCGCAGAGAGCACAAGCGGTGCGCAACTAACCGCTTGTAATAGACTGCTTGTGAAGGTCGATTCTGTAGTAGTGTTTGTCGGCATAATCATTAATTCAGTATACATCAAATGAAGTACTGATTATACTAATTACAAATGCTCACGTAAAAGAGAGTACACCACAGAACCCATAAAACATTGTATTCACCTCTCAGATCAAGAAAAAAATTTCTAACGACTAACAGCGCAAGTCTACGAAAATGAACAATTTGAGTCAATTTAATAACATAAAAGAGAGAAGAAATTGGCCCAACAACTCATTTGGAAAGGGACACGCTACCCCACGCTGATGTAATTCTCCAAATTTCTCTTCGCCTGCAAACGATGCACCCAAAATATATAAACATTGAGTCACTGAAATTTGACAAATCAAATGTTACAAGTACGAAGAAGTATACAGTGAAAGTAGACATATGGTAAAAACATAAAAGTAGATAAATATGGGCGTTGGATATCTAGATGGAATTCTATCTCCTCCACTTAAACACGTTTTACTCACAACCCCCTTGAAAATTTACAAAATTTCACATCTTAAGTGGAAGAGGTGGGATTTCACCTAATATGAAGCATTCAAGTTCGATTCAATACCCCCATTTGTTTACTTTCATACTTTGACTGTACATCTACTTTTACTATGTACTTCCTCTACTAGTACATCATGTGGGGAAAATAGAAATAGGCATCCAAGACCACCAAGTTGTGACCCAACAACTCAGTTGGTACTTAGAAGTCACAGATTGGCTATTGTCCCCCGCAGGGTTCACATTTTCATTTTGAAGCCGGTTTTTGTAACCCCAGCAGTTTTGAAATTCATGAAAAATCACTCAAAAATCATGAAAAACCGAATGGTATAGAAATTCAAACCAATTTGAAATCTAGTTAAACCGGCCAGCGAAAACCTCTCGGTTTTTGTTGAATGCCGCTTGAAATTGAGGTAGTTTAGAAACATAGGAAAAATTCCAAAAACAGGAAAAAATTGCAAAAAAAAATGTGGTAAAATTTGTAAAAATACAGTGAAGGCTAAAAATTATTAAAATTTAATAAATATATAAAAAAAGGTATGCAAAAATATGAAAAAAAAACCAGTGTGATCTCTACTGAATATGAAAAAATTTCAATATGACCTTTGCTATATTTTAGACAATTCAAAGTTGTAAATTAGGCATTTAGCAATAATATGCCAACAAATAATCTTTCATTGCAATACTACAATCACACTAGTGCAAAAATAGGCATTTACATAACCACATAGCAATATCATTTGCAATTTCAGTATCGTTCACATGTCAATACCATTTACATTTAATACCTTTCAATTGAAGTTGTGGAGTAGGCATAGGTATAGATTCATCATTCTTCTATTATTGTAGATTTGCTATGTTTGACCTATATGAATAGAATGTTAGTAAAAATTCCACTTGCAATGAGTGCTATACCATTTGCATATCAATCCAATAAGTGCAAAAAATATGCATTCAAATATCAATACCTTTCATTTGAAGTTGTAAAGTAGGTATATTTTCGTTGTTCTTTCCACACAAATGCCATGTTGGACCTACATGGACACTATGTTAGTATAATATAAAGTTGCAATGAAATGAAACATACAAATAAAACATTACCTTCGGGGCTACGGGTAGTATTATTGCGTATACACTTGGTTGGCCATGTTGTATTCCTCGGTGGACATCAAGGGCAATCCTCATGTAGCTAGCAACTCCATCATGTAATCGTGCCAATTTTGCCCCGTCCATGTACTTATCGTTTGCCATTATTGATACAACATGGCATAAAACTCAAGGTCAGGCTCTTGGTGATGCCATAGGAGCTACAGTTATGCTGTGGTGCGCCCTTTCCCTAACCCTTAGTAGTCATCATCTGTGATTGAGGTTTGCCATGGTCTTTGTCCTGTGTTACATAAGAGAAATACGACTCCCCTGTAAATTCGATGGGTTGATGCTCTTTTGATTGGTGCATGGGAGGTATGGAGGTATTGTCACCGCCATCGGTGTTAGTCTTCGAGCTGCTATCATTAGACTCTTAGTATGGTGGGCTCCGATGATCCTCACTCTCAGTGGAGTCATCACTTCCTACAAGATGGGGCTCATCTACGGGATGCTTCTCCTTTCCTTTGAAGGATGCTATCCTTTTTGCTGTATCCCTTCTCGAGACTGCTTGGTCTTCCTCTTCCTTGTATGAGTATCCCCGACTGTCTTGTCTACCCATTCGAGAATGCTTTCAACCCCATTGTCCTTTCTTAACATAGCAGGGTGAATCGGGTCTGTCACAAGCTGTGATAGAAGAGAGGTGTCACTCTCTGTATCCTCCTCATCAAGTAATGGGTCACTATTGAACCTTCCTTTTTCCATCCATTAACAGATCGGGTTTGTATCATCACATAGTGTTAGCTCCACAAATCGCTGGAATGGATTGTCTTGCTCAATGTAGCCACCCTGTCCTGATCAGCGAATCGTAGGAAAGCATACAACGGTTCGACCAACTTGACAATAGATCAAAGATTATCCCACCAGTCCAAGCTTGAGAGGCAGCCATACACGTACCTCCCCTCGGTGTTATCAATAAAGCAAGAGCTTACAAATTCTTCAGCAGCCATCTATTGCATGAACTTGTCCTTGCGCAAAAAAAACTGTCCAAGAACATATAGTTAGTGCCAAAACAAATTGCATTCTACTTGACCAACTCACCTCCAATATATTTCTTCATCATAGCATGAATCTTGGAGTGATTGTATATTCATCGAGAGATTTTTTATGCACTCTCCATGACCAAAATGTGATCAAGGAACTCTTCAATCTCCTTCAGCATCAAATTAATGGTGTGGGCCACACGATGTTGCGGTGCTATCGTGTGATGTGTTTGTACGCCTTCTTATAGTTGGCACAATTATCTATGACAAGCTGCACCACATTTGTCAGACCCACCTCGTTGACCACTGAGTATATTTCCTGCGTGAGCAACCAAAACAAGTATGACCATTACGTGATGTGTATGTTAATTAAATTGCAGAAGAGTATAAACAAAACCAAGTACCTTGCTCAGGTACGGGGCATCCTGCAATACGCCGGTGGTATAGACAGACTTGTGAAAGAATATGGTGCCGTTTGAGTAAATCATGAAGTTAATTATGCTCATGCGTGTCGGCCCAATCCAAGAATCACACATGATTGTTACTCCGTACGTAGGCTATTGCTACATGAACTTTGCAAAGCTCTCCTTAATATCTGCTTCATTAGCGTTTAAATATTTTTCATCTATATCTCGGTTACTCTGGGATGGGATACCCTCACCTACAAATTAAACATAAATGTTAGCTATGAAACAGCATACAAGTGAACGAATATTTTAAATCTCACTTACTGTATTTTTGTGTTTCCCTCACGATGCTAAAAAAAGTATGGACTATCTGCTTTTCGCCCTATGATACCAGCAGTGTGAAAGAATTTGGCCCACACCGATCCAATGGCCTGCTTCGCACTCTTCCTCTTTTGTGTCCACTGATGGGTGTCAATCCTTGGTTGCACGGGACCACGGGCCGTACCAACATTGTAATCCTCCACCACCAATGGTCTTTCTCATTGCGAGGAACTCCGAAACATCTTCGACAACAGACCACCACGAACTCCTCCAGCCCCCCTGGAGGAGCCATTGCCAGCACCGAACTTGTACCTGCCACCTGTCCGGCTTCTAAATTTTGCCTCCGCCCTAGAGGCAGCCATGGCATACTAGAGTTGGTCCTCCTCATCAGCATCACCTATGTACTCTGAGTATACACTCCACCTCAATGGGGAATCTCTAGCTACTACTTCTTTCCTCAGCATCTCTCTCCTGTCCTTTTTCTTATCTCTCGTCCTGTCTAGCTCATACTGAAAGTACTCGCGAATGTCCGCAAGAACTTTACTACAATGGAGGATACTCGTACCACATCTTGCCAAGTGCTACTTCAATCAGGTCGCATCGCCTCCTTTCTTCTCTTTAAGACAGTGTTTGCACGAAATCCAGTACCCAACTTCTCACTGTGCTCCCATACCACATCAACATGGTCTGTCATCTGCTAATGGAACACGATAAAAATAAGCATACATACAAATATTGCTACTGGACATAAATGAACAAATATTGCTGCTTCCACTACTGACAAGATCCGATATTTACGCCGCCGGTCGACGTAAATAAGGGAAAACCGACGAATAGTATTTACGCCGGCATGCCGACGAATAGGCCGACGAACGGAGCGACGAATAAGCCGTATTTACGCCGGCACCGACGAATACGGTTTATTTACGTCGGCCTCGAGGCTGACGTAAATATGAATAGTAGTCCACGTCCGGCTTAGGTAAAGCTGACGTGGCACTTATTTATGTCGGCCAGGCTGGCCGACGTAAATACTGGGATACCCGGCAGCCAAAATACCAGATCTGGAGCTGGATTTAGGCAGCAAAAATATGAATTCATTTAGGACCGCAAAAATATCAATCCATTCAGGACAGCAAAAATATCAAGCCATTCAGGACAGCAAAACTATCAAGCCATTCAACCATGCATTCATATAAACCAATATCAATCCGTCCATTTGCATACAACACATAGAAACTTCAATTTGCATATAATACATAGAAACTTCAGTTTGCAAACATGACATACGACACAGTTCAACCATACTACTATTATTGTTCATACAAACATCAACTTGGCGGAGTAGTATCTTCAAAACGATGCCCACTACCCGCGTCACCTCCCGAGTTTAAGAAGTCGCCACCCGTCGGCGTAGTCCTCGAAGAAGATGCGCCGGTGCCTCCAACATGTGCATCCGGTGTGGGGGCCGCCGAACCCTATATCAACGAACATATGTTAGAGATAGCTAGATTACGTTAAAACAAATTTAAATTGTTCGATGATACCATGTTAGGACATTGAGGGGTAAAGAAGGGTGGAGGTTGGAACGGGGGAAGATTCAGTGGTTGTCCGAACTGCTGCGCCATATATTCCTACAGAACAAATGTAATTGGCATGAATACAATCATCGACATATATCTAAAATTAAAGCATGTATACATAACTAAAATTAAAGCATATAACCAAAAAATTTCGACAAAGACCTCCCTAAAATAGTGGACATCCACTCAGCAGACAAAAGACAGTATTCAATATAATATCAACAACAACAACCAGTCATGGTATCGATATTGTAAATTGATAGCATGAAAGGAAATCTAAAGTATGGCAATCAGCAAAATCGTCTAAGTTCATAGATAAGCTGCATCATCACAAGAAGAGTAACATATAGCAAATCAACAGACACAAAATAAGAAGAAAAAACAAGATCAGGATTTAGGAGTGCTAATTCAGTTTGAGATCACAGGGGAACAGCTGAAAACAGCATACAAGTTTTATTCTTTCCTTGATTGATCTCTAGAAACAAAATGCAATGAACACAGGAGTGCGAGAACTTCGAATCCACTTATTCATTTCTTTCTTTCATAAGTTTATAAACTACACATTAATAACTAAGACGCACACATATGTGCAAAGTCAGTGGTCAAACAGATGCATGTACTTCTTCCATGTTTGTTAAATATCAATGAGTTAACATAGAATGCCAGCATCACCTGTAAACAGGTTAAGCCCCAAATAAAAATAACTAATGAATTGTTAACATGTACATACCAAAAACAATATATACAACAATTGCGAATAGGAATGACTTCTGAGGATTAAACTCCATGTCCATGGACATGGTGAAAAAAACAATCTAGTCTATCAATGTCAGTTCATGATCAAGCTGTTTCCTCGAAATATATGCCATCAAGTCCATTTCATTGCTAAAATATGCTGACAACTCTATTTCATTTTCCTGCTCTTCAATTGAGATATTATAATTCGGCAGACATGTGACAACTCTAGTAATCATGGCCATTCAAAAAAAAATTCTAAGCCATGCAAACACATACATAAAAGCTAAGTTCCATTATATAAGTTCCATTATATTTTCCAAGCTCGTAATAGACATAAGTATACGAATTTTTGGGATTCAACCATACGACTTACTTGTAGAGCCACCTGCTGTTGCGTCTGCCATGCAACAAAGTACTCTTGTTGCTGTCGCAACTGCTCCTGAAGTCGACTCTCACGGGCTGCTTGTTGTCTCAACTGCTCCTCCAGTCGAGTCTCACGAGCGCTACACCCACTGCTTTGTGAGGATTGAGACGACCTTGCCGAACTTAAGATTGTAGTGGAATCAACAATTCCATTAAACATGGTAAACCGACCATGTTTCTTGCCACCCCCACTATTGTACAATGCGACAGGGTCAACACGTACTCATCTTTCATGCACAGCGAAGGTGGAAGATTGTACGGAATTGAGAAGACAGGCCAACAGGAGTACGACGCGGCACTCATGTTGAAAGGCGAGAATCCATCAGTCGCCAAACCGATACGAACATTTCTTGGCTCTTTCGCGAAGTCTTCGTCATGGCGGTCCAATGCCTTCCAAGCCTCACCATCAGATGGATGACCCATGAAACCTTCGTTCAAACGCACACCTTCCTTATGCCACCTCATATGCCGCGCAGTCTCCTTAGATAGGTACATTCTTTGTAGTCTTGGTGTTAGAGGAAAGTAACGTAGAACCTTCATCGGCGTCGATGTTGTCACCAAATTTCCCTCTTCATCAGTTATTTGTACAAATCTACACTTGCCGCAGAATCGACATTGACTGTCATCTACGTTCTCCTTCCAAAACAACATGCAATTGTCAACGCACACATCTATCTTCTCGTAAGGCATCCCTAGACCAGCCAACATCTTCTTTGAATAGTACATATCTTTTGGCAACTTATGGTTTTCTGGGAGGACATCACTAATCAAGTTGACCAACTCGTTGTAACAGCCTTGGGAGAATCCGTACTTTGCTTTTATAGCCATAAGTCTTGTCACAAAGGCAAGAAGTGAAACCTTAGTGTACTCATGCAAAGGCTTATCCGAAGCATCTAGGAGCCTATAGAATTCCTCAACTGCCGGGGTTGGTCGATCCTCTTGAACCGTAGCTCGATCCTCCGAAACATTCTGAAATTGTCGACCTAAGTCTTCAACCATCTCATCTATCCTATCCTCCACTATATCGATAGTATCCGCTGATCGATGTCTCTCCTCCGTGGCTCACCATGTTCGTACCACGTATGGTAATTCGGCATGAAGCCAAATTTGCACAGGTGGCCAGCCATCACTGTCTTCGTCTCTCGAGAGAACAGACAACACTTAGCACAAGGACACTTTGCTAACCCACCGGGAGGAGTTGGGGAGAAAACCCGATCCAAAAAAGCCTGTGTGTTTACTTTCCAATCTTGCGTGTGATTCATAGATCTATCCCAGCCATCATACATCCACCCACGGTCCTCTGCCATCTTTTCGACTATTGAATGCAAAAACAATATGTGAGAATGGGTTAAACTACCTAATTTTAACTTGGGCAATAAACTACCTTAATTTAAATTAGTATAGAAACTACCATAATTTAATAAACTAACGTAAATTAATTACATAAATCAAATCCACGAATAATAGGTGATGACAGATAATTTTGCAATGCACCAAAGCCTAATTTATTGCAAAAAATATTTTTATTTTACTCTTTTTTGCACAAATTGCCAAATGCTACACTCTTATGCAATTATTCATACTGGAAATGACTAGGTACACTTGTGATATGTCTAATATCTTCAAATTTGGACTTGCAGAGTTTTGAAGCTTTAAACCCCAGGGCAGTTGCTGTTGTGATAGACCCCATCCAGAGTGTCAAGGGGAAGGTGGTCATTGATGCATTTCGTCTCATTAATCCTCAGACCATGATGCTTGGCCAGGAGCCACGACAGACAACATCGAATGTGGGGCACCTAAACAAGCCATCTATTCAGGTAAGTACTACATAATATTGGAGCTTATGAACTCTTGTTTTGTTAATTTCTTATAAGTGATTAGGTCATCTCTGTGTTGTCAGGCTCTTATTCACGGGCTGAACAGACACTACTACTCCATTGCAATCAATTACCAGAAAAATGAGCTTGAGGAAAGAATGTTGCTGAACTTGCACAAAAAGAAATGGACTGATGGATTGATTCTGAATGGGTTTGACACTCATTCGAAGACCAACGAGCAGACTGTTCAGGTGTGTAGTATTCTACTTTCTACTTCCACTCAGAATATCCTTTTAGTTGATGCTGCAAACTTTGAGAGTTCCCATGGTAGATCTGTTAACCACTTATCTGTGTTATCAGCATGTGTAGGAAATGCTGAACCTAGCCATCAAGTACAACAAAGCAGTGCAAGAGGAGGATGAGCTGCCACCTGAGAAACTAGTGATAGCAAATGTGGGGCGGCAAGATGCAAAGAAGCATTTGGAAGAGCATGTCTTGAATTTGATGTCATCAAACATAGTTCAGACCCTAGGGACCATGCTCGACACAGTTGTCTTTTAGTCTGCTACTACTGGTTACTCCAACTCTCTACACAGAATCAGTTTGTTATTTATGTTTACAACTTAGTCATTGCTTGGAATCATTCTACACTACTACAAGTAGGTCTTCTGATTTTTTTAACAGAAGTGGATCCAATTATGCATGCAAGGGAGACTACTTCAGTGAGACTTACAACGGAAGAACATGAGCCACAATCTACATCAAACATCCTATATACGTCCATAGATCTGATACAAACAAATTCAGGGTGTTAAGAAAAGGGATGCTATAGCTCCAGCGTCATTTACATCTTCAGTTGTTCCAGACAAGTCTGCAGCGCGTCTTTTCTTGCGCGATCTGCAGCTCTTGTTTTTCATTGTTGGTGCAGATCACTGCAGTGTGTGTGATTGCTAATTTAGTGCAACATTTGAAGTACATAATCGTGTTTTCAGTTAATTCAATATGGTGGCATCTTATCAATATTTTTCCAGTAATACTTACTGCTGTTGGCAAACTCAAAGCTAATAATATGAAACACATGGGTACAAGATTCCTCGAAGGAAAGGTAATTTCAATATATATGCTTTGTATATGAATCACAAGCAAATTAAATTAGCGAAATCACAAGCAAAATCGATCTGAAAATCACACCTTTTTCACTTGTACTGGGTCGGTAAGGACGCTACCGGGCATATCAAGCTTCCAACAACTCAGACTTGCGGTCACCACCAAAGCAGCAGGCGCGCGGCGGTTTCGGCGGGCGGCAAGGCGCTGGGCGCTGGCGCGTGCAGCGGCGCTGGGGGAGAGGCAGGGCGCGGCGCGGCGCTGGTTTCGGGGCGGCGCGGCGGCTCGCGGGCGGCGCGGGGGCGCGCGCGGGCGCAGCGGCGCGGGCGGCGCAGAGGGCGCGGCGGGCGGAAGCTAGCGGCGCTGGCTCGGCGGCGCGCGGGGCGATAAGGCGCGGCGCGAGGGCGGTCGGGCGGGCGCAAGGGATCAAGCGGTACTAGGGCACCGAGCGATGGAAACTAGGGCACACCGCGCTGGGGAAATTACATTATCAGATGACGCCGGCCTAGCCGACGAATAGGGCCATATTTCCGCGCCACGCCGCATCGACGAATAACTTTATTTACGCCGGCCATTTACGGAAACACATCTCGAGGATTTTTATTTTTTGGGCACGGTTAGGAGGTTTTCCGTCGGCCAAGCCGACGAATATAATTATTTACGCCGGTCTATCGTAGTCGACGAATATATCCGTATTTACGTCGGTTATTTTTAGGCCGACGTAAAAACATTTGGCCGACGTAAATAGATCGGATTCCTGTAGTGTTCATACCTCTAAACAAATATTACTACTTAACATACTTAAACAAATAAGGCTATTACATATAATTGAACAAATATTGATACTACAATATGTTGAAGTAAATATTGCTACTTGACAATTGTAGTATCAATATTTAAAAATATAAAAAAATTGATACTCCAGGCAGCAACAAAATCTCCTAGCAGGCAAACACCCCATATATCTGCCATTACCAAGACTAATCATTCACAATACAAAGTCTGGTACGGATTTATATCTATGTATCTAATGCATCATACTTGTTGGTTGAAGTATTCAAGTTGACATACTCAAACTAATATTTGTACTACAAATTTGTGAACAAATAAACGATGACCATTTCATCATGCACACAGTGAGAATATCATGATAAAATTAACATTGGTACTACAAGTCTACAAGTGCACATACAAGCATCAACCAAAAATAGCTATCACTCTACAATCGAGCGGTTTTCTAACAAAACCGAACGAAATTCATCACAAACCGAGCGAAAACCGATTAGAAACCACGAAATTGGCTGGCGCACTCGAAAACCGAGCATAGCTCAAAAAACCATTCAAATCAAACGGTTTTCGCGACTTACCGAGCGAAAAACGTGGGTCGGATGGCGGTTCGCTAGCGCGCGGTGACTAGATCTGGGCGGTCGATGCTGCTCTGAGCTCCAGAGCGAGTGGGGAAGTTATTGTGTCGGTGGCGTTCTGGAATGACCGAGCCGACCAAAGTCATCACTAAAGTATCCCAGGTAGGCCGACCAGCCGAGATGGGCCGGCCAGCCCACAAGAGGCTTGGCTTGTGGGCTGAAAGCCCGTAGGCCGGTTTTTCCTTTTTTTATTTTTTCTACTTTCTAGATTTTGGATGGCTCAAATACGTCTTCAAACTTCATTTTTTTAAAAAAAAAATTGCACCAGAGGTTATAAAGCAATTAATACAAATTTTAGAAAATTTTTGTATAAATTTTTCAAAAATTTTGAATTTGAAGTTAACCGTAAATCGAATAGTTTGGACTTTCAAACCACAACAGTAAGAGCAAAAGCTGCAGTTTTCGAAAGAAAAACACAGTTTTTGCAACCCTAGCCCCTGTCACCACATATTGATACTTCGATACCAACTTGGCATTTTTCGTGTGCAAACTGTCCGGTTGACACTAGACTGAGATATTCGATCAAAATGCCAATTGTAAAAGCAAAATGGAAGCAACCCAACAACTTCAGTATTAGAATAATTTACTATACAAGTACTACTGCAAATATTGAAAATTTAGGAAATACCCTTACATAAGACCTTAAGGCCATAGGGCACCTAACGAAGGTTCAGTGACCTTCATTATAGTAGAGATATATCAATAGCTGTCTATAATACAAGGACTGATGCTCCGAATTCTTAGAAGAAAGTCTAAATACTTCATTCATGGAGTCTAATGCATGGTTTCAAATTTTGTGTTTGGACTATATCTCACAGGTGACTGAAATCCAAAATTTTAGTAAGATTTCTGAATTTTGGATGAAATTCAAAGAGAAAAATTCAAATTCAAAATTTTCTGGACTAGGATTTCCATGATTTTGGTAGAAATTGCCGAAATCTCGGCAAATTTCAACCAAATGAAAAATAGTTCAGACCACATTAGAAAATTTTGAATATTTTTGTGGATGGTCCTGACACATCACTAATATTCTCGTAAAATATTCAGATGATGATCAAGCCTGAAGAATTTTCAAACATTCTGACAGTGCTACTGTCTTGATAAAGACTAAGTACATGTATTACTTCCATAGAGTTGATTGAACAACAAAAAAAGGTTTAAAATTTTTAAAACATTTAGAGAAAGGTTCTGAGACAATGCTTAAGCTCTCCTAAAAATTTTGGACCATAATTACACACGAGTGAATTTATAAAATTCTGAAACTATTACCATCACATTTATGTTCCATGTGCTTTTTATTTTTCAAATATAACAAATGAAGTTCAATTCTTTTGGAAATATTTTTGTATGATCCTAGACTTAGAATGGCACCATAAATTTTGCAGAACATGATCGAGCCTGTACATTTTTATAAAAATCTAACGTGCTTCTATTATTTTTATAAAACATCTCAAAATTTTAGTTTTTCAAAAAATTTCATGGAAGATGATATTCTTAAGAGGTATTGTCCCAAATCCGACAAAAATTTCGACTAAAATTACCGAAATTTTGGTGAAATTTGTCAAAATTTCAGTGATTTTCAACCTCCTGTGAAATGATCTTCCGAGGCTAGAAAAAATTAGGAAAAAATATGAGCACACATGAGGCAGCCTAGCTCAATCTGTAGAGTGTAACGGTCTCAACCTTAAGGTTGACGGTTTGAGTCCCAGCTATCCCAATTATTATTGGCATTTTTTCTCTATGCATTTTTGCTCTACCAAAAGAGAAAAAAATTCTGGATTCCAACTGACAACTTTGGACTTGAGCCCTCCGTCTGCTCTACCAAGTACCAACTGCATGAGCTAAAGTTATTTTGTGAGTTTATTGCAAAAATTTTACTTAACATCCGGTCAAAATACCCTAAATTTCGTGAAATTTTTCAAAATTTTGATATCATTGTAGCAATTTGATTTTTTTTATTTTATCAGGGTTCAGAATCTCATCCCAAACTGAAATTTCCGAAATTTCACTGGGATTTTGAACCTTTGTCCGATGACAAGAACCTTGAAGCTAAGTCAACTTGAAAAAAAAGAAGAAATAGTTAACCATGAGAAATATGTGGTGAAAGTGCAAATACTATTTTCAACAGACTTAAAAGTTTAAAAATTCTCAAGAAAATTACCACATCTACTAGAGGATATGGTTTACATCTTTGTAAAATCTCAAGATCAAACTCAATTGCATTTTTAAGATACATAAAATATAAATTCTTTCCGAAATAGTTTTGGAAATGATTCTAGACCAAAGACTGAAATACGTGTGTATCCAATGGAGTCAAGACTAAAGATCCAATTTCGGTCTTTAAAAAAGAGTAAAGATGCGGATCATTTTTATCATTGCAAGGACCGTACGGTGCAGGTGGGCTTGCAATGGCATGCAGTGCAGCCCATTAAGGCCCTGCAGCCTGCTGTAGCCCTACAGCATCTAGCCCATCAAGGAATTCATGGAAAGTCTACAGCCCACCCACAACCCACAGTTCAACTGCTGATTTGTGCCTCTCGAAAAAAAAAAGAAAAAAACTGCTGGTTTGCAAATCGTCCAACTATGATTATGAACTGCTAATAATCCGTTCTAGTGTACAGAAATGATTAGGAGCAATTTATTATCTCATAACTCATGAGAAAAAAATAGCATCTTAATGTATGTTGTTATTGATGGTCTGTTAACTCACATTGCTCATAAGTCAGAACTCAAACAAGGAAGTCTTCAACAAAAGAAAAACACGGACAGGGACAACATTTTACAACGATGGTAAGTTCAGAGAATTGTTTTAAATAATATTATTTTTTAAAGAAATTGCGACATTAATACGTGGATTTAAAAAATTGCAAAAATAATACATCTTTGCCAAACTGTTTGGCGAAAATACTATTTTCGCCAAACCATTAGGCGAAAATACTATTTTCGCCAAACCATTCGGAGAAAATGGATTAATCCGTCATTATTACGCGGTTTAAATCATAATCACCGAGGTCACCCTATTTTCGCCAAACGGGGTGGCGAAAATGGGTATTTTCACTGAATGGTTTGGCGAAACCATCTAGCGAAAATACGTGTGTTATTTTCTCCCTAAAAATTGTAGTATTAAAATGTATAAAAATTGTAAAATATTAGAAAATTAAATATAAGGCAGATATTCTGTACATTAATTTCATTTACAAATTTGTTTTAACCTTGAAGCGTTAACTAATTTTTTTAGTACAACAGTTTTTTTAAAATTGGAAAAATATACCATGCGTTGCCTCCCGTACTCTCGCTCGCTTTATCGCCTCGGTGAAAAATCGCCTCTCTAGCCCATGAAAAATCGATCAGAACTCACGCAGTCTTCACTTAGGATATGGTGCCAGCCCACCATGGCCCTTCCGTCCTACTGAGGATAAGTCATGTACTCCCTCGGTTACAAAATATAGGGCGTATTAGAATTCAAAATAGTCTTTTGAAGTAAACTTTGACCATTAATTTATGTTATAATATATTATGAATTGTTATGAAACAAACAGTAATTGAAAGATCAGTGAAATATGAATCAATTGATACATCTTTTGTAAATTAAACATGCACATAATTTAACTAATTCTTAGTCAAAATTTATGTAATTTAACTATTTTGAATTCTAATATGTCCTATATTTTGGAACCAAGGTAGTAGTATTTAATAAAATTATTATTCAATGCTATTTGGTTGACAAAATTATTGTTGAATGCCATTTGTTCAGTGAGAATTCGTGTAGTATTTTACAAAATTAGTATTCAGTGTCTTTTGGTTAATGAATAATGCAAATTTCATTGTTCTTCATTATCTTTGACGACAAATTTCACGAGAAATCATATATATTAAGACAGTGAATAAATCATTTATATTACGAAGCGTAATAAGTATGTGAACAACACGAAGGATACAGAAATGATAGACCTTAAATAATTCGACAAACAACATTCCATAAACATGATAAAGGTCCAATATACCCTCAAGTACATAACATATGATAAAATGATACTACGGAAATAAGTTACATAATATTACGGAAATAAGATGTTACTGCGGAAAATAATATAATCCACACTCTTTATTACAATTTAAAATTAGAAGGAGCATAACTTAACGTCTACTGAGTGGATCGAGGCCATTTCCCCTTCGCCCATGCCTCCGATAGGGCTTTCTCTGGCACGATGTGTCCTCTCTCGCTTCCTCTCTCTTTCGGCCTCCTTCTCCTCCACTTCCTTCCTACGTGCCTCCTTGCGTGCGGCATCACGCTGCTGTTGAAGCTGTCGCCTGAACTCGTCATCCCGGTTGGCTTGATCCAGGAGCCTTTGGTCTTCGGGGTTAATTTCCATGTCGAACCACTGCTCAAATTCACACAGTGGTGGAGGCGACTACATGAAACTTAAATTAGCAAAGTTTTATGTACAAATATTACAAAACACGTATAATTGTTACCAGCTGCCGAGTCCTTAGACTCTTCTCCGGTAGGTCGAAGGCGTAGTTGCGGTACATCTAATACCTCCTCTTCCAAGTCGGAATTTCCCAAGAGCGGATAAGCCTGCAAGGATCTCCGCATAGACACATCGGTGGGACAACCCCGAAAGGTACGAAGAGGTCCTGGTACGCAATGTTGCGTGGCCACGCCGAAACGCCTACCTCTTCCTTCGCCTTCCCCTTTTCCTTTCCACTTGCACACCTCGGCATGTTCGGCTGATCATCTACTTCTTTTCTCTTTTCTCTCGGTTCACCCTTTCCTCTTGGTCTCGCTCTGTGGGAAGGAAGGCAGGTGGGTGGTATAAAGGGCAATTATCGCCCTTATATAGGGTAGCTATCGCCGTTGCTCTGAAAAGGCGGTTGCAGCGTGTTGTCATTTCATTCTTAAAAAGCGGTGGGTGGCATGGTGTTGTCACTTCGCTTTCTGAGAAAGCTGATAGCAGCGTGCTGTCGCCTCGCTTGAGAAAGATGTTGTGTGCGTCGTCGTTGTCTAAGCGTGTTATCGTTTCAGTCTGAAAAAGCGGGCTGCAGCGTGTTGTTGAATCGATCTGAAAAAGTGGGCTGCAACGTGTTGTTGAATCGGTCTGAGAAAGCTACAACGTTCGTGCTGTCATGTCGTATTGACATCGAAAAATAAAAAAAAGCGTGAACAGCACTATTAACATTGTAAAATAGTATAGAGCAAAGTAAGAAAGCGAGAACAACACTATCAACACTGTAAAACAGTACAAAGTATGAAACAAAAATAGAAAAACATCCTAACAATGAGTCCTCGGCCTGCTGCACTTCTACTATGGACCCCTGCCTCGCACCTCTACCACGACCCCTCTTCCCCACGTCTTTGAAGCTTGCATCGTCAAGAGGGCGTGGGTGAAGCTCCTGTGATGGTCACACCTACCCGTAGTCTGAGGGGTCAGAACGCCGCACCTGCTGATGCTCATGGGAGGTAACGCTGCACTGTGAGGTGCCCTAGTCCTGCTGCGTGAACTACATCGGTGGAGGGGGCTACATCAACTGCGTCGGTGGAGGAGGCTGCGTGAACTATGTACCAGTGAAGTACTGATCTACCCAGTAGTCAAGCTCGACATACCCCAAGGAGTACGGCGACTGAGAGAATTGTCCTCCACCCTGAGCGTAGCCTGCATGTTCGGATAATAACTTTTAATTATAGTTACGTGATCTTATACGAAACGTGAGTAGCTCAACTTACCTAGTGTGGGGATCATGGTAGGACCGCGTGGTGGCTACCAGTTGGATCCTCTAGCCATGTCTGGGCCCCGGAGGCAAAGGAGTGTGGAAGCTGGACTCCGCCTCCGCTGTGTGACGAGGAGCTGGGGTCGGTGTGTGGTGCGAAGGCACGTGTGGCGGTCTGGAAGAGGTGCCATGATCAGTAGCGTCGACGTGCCGACAAGAACTTAGCTCCACGATCCTGCGAGTGGTGCTCACCACGTGTCTCCACGCTTATCATCTCGCCCAAGATCACAAAGGACTCCGGCCAAGTAGCTCGACAAGACGCTGCTGTGCGTGCTCGTTGAGGTCCCTAGTGTGGTCCACTTGTCACGTACGACAAAATGATATGCAAATGGACATAGCGTAAGGAATACATAATGTAATTTACAAAAATAAGACATACCATGGCGTGGATGGCCGCTTCTGCCTGGCCTGGATACAAGTTAGCCACGTTAGGAGCGTACGCGTGTGTCGGAGGCTCCTCCACATGTAGGAGACAGGCACGCGTTCGGGGCACGTACCAGGCCAGGTACTGCTGGTAGGACGAGTAGTCGTAAGGTGTGTCCTCATCGACGACGTCGTCTTGCACCCCATCCCACTGTGCGAGCCACGGCTCCATCCTCCGTAGCAAGGTGGACAGGGTCTTCTAAGGCCCCTGGGTGGAGAACCTGAAAAGAAATCCAAATTATTAGACATATAACATAAGTATTTAACATATTCTTGGTCGAATAACTCACGTGTGTACTCCCTACGATACTCAATCCCCCCAAGGAATAGGGACCAGCTGGCGAAGGCCGAACTGTCTGAGGGCTCGGTGCGACGTGTAGTCCTCCACGAAGACGTCAAGGATGATCTTCCTCGTCGTGAGCCAATAAGCCAGGTCCCTATAGCAAAGCACCGAGAGCCCACCTGGCGCGGCTCTCTCCATGACATGACACTCGCTATAAGGGTCCCAGATCACCTGCTCCACGTGCAGGTGGTCGAACGCCTCCGTGAAGGAGTGGTACGCCGAACGTACCTGTACTCCCGCCCACTGTGGTTGCAACACAAAAAAATATGTGTAAGCACATGCGATTGCAATTAAAATTTGATAAATGCAATGCAAGAAAATATATACCCGTCGTTGAGTCCAAAGCGAGCCCATGGCCGGCCGGTCGATCTCATCACCTTCGTACATGTCGACGGTGTAGTGTTGCGGGTCGACAAAGGGTCGACCCACAAGGAAGCACTCGAACGACCAGAGCTGAAGAAGAAGAGGCATCCCAGCCAGATTGGCGGTCTTGCTTTTCTTCACGCACGTGTCGCAAAGGGCGCAGATGCGGGCGGAAGAACCGCCGAACCCGTGATACCGCGGACGTGGTCTGGGTCAGCATCGGCAATAGCCTGTGCGTAGGCTATCCACCGCGCGTCGACGCTATCACCGTGTGTCGTTGTGAACATGACCATCCCAAACAACCACAGCAGGTAGGCCTCCAAGTGTCGTGGTCACCGGCACTGCGGGGTCCTCCGCCATCCGCCAGACTGTGATAATTAACATATGGTAATATGTTAATAATGTTACAAAAAATTAGAATAACATATACACGTACAAGCACTCACCTCAAACTGGGCCAACCACCTCTGCGATAGCCCGTGCTTCTTCTTGCCAACAAGTATCTTCGGGTCAGTGGCAACCACTCCGGTGAACCTCTCCTCCAGGTGTGCCACCCACCCCGCCGGAGTCACCGAGGGTCCGATTGGTGTCCCAGCGATCGGCAACCCTGTAAGCATGGCGACATCCTGCAGGGTCACCGTCACCTCACCGAACGACAGGTGAAAAGTGTGCATCTCTGGCCTCCAACGGTCCACCAAACACGACAGTAGGAACCGGTCGAACGAAAAACGCCGTGACCGCTCTAGACCATCCTCGCCCTTCACCTGATCCTCAGCTGCGACCTTAGCTGATCCCTCAACCATGCGAACGAGAGGAAGCAACCCAGCATGTGCCAACCTATCGATAGGAAAAAACAATTACAGTATTCAAATATTAGTTAGACGAAATGCAATTGTGCGAGCAATGAAACATGCAAACGTAGCGCAACTCACCTGCTGTAGAAACGTGGGTGAATCCGCCATGCCTTGTTAGGCACACGGATCTGCAGCAGAGGCACCTTCTTAATGCCCTTTGTCGTGTAGACGAATGCACGGTGCCGTCGGTCCAAGGAAGAGTCCAGAAGTGACTCGGGGTGCTCCATCCCTGTAAGTAAATAGGAAGACAGTAGGGTTATTAATGTAAAATAAAAGATTGAAGGGTTCAACATAAATAAACAAACGACATAACATATGATAAAATGACACATATTACATAATTCAATACATAATATATAATTCAAGACATAAACATGATAAAAGGTCCAATATACCCGCAAATACATAACATATGATAAAATGATACATATTACACAATTCAATACAAATTACATAACTCAATACATAAACATGATAAAAGGTTCAATATACCCGCAAATACATAACATACGATAAAATGATATATATTACACAATTCAATACATAAACATGATAAAAGGTCCAATATACCCAGAATACATAACATACGATAAAATGATACATATTACACAATTCAATACACATTACATAATTCAATACATAAACATGATAAAACATCCAATATGCTCGCAAATACATAACATACCAAAAAATGATATATATTACACAATTCAATACATATTACATAATTCAATACGTAACACTACTGTGCATTATGCGTTGTCTTGTGCCTCAGACTTACCAAGACCGAGAACACCTCCTAACAGGCCACCCACTTCAGATTCATCCATGTCATTATGCGAATGCGCTTAGACTGTGGACGACCAACTCGCTTCTTCCGCACACCTTCGCAAGTTTGCATCCGGTAGATATATGCGCTCATCTATGTTAATGGTAGTAAAATCACCATGTGCATGGAAACCACAGAACTCACCGGACCAGGTATTGACAGCATGATCCTTCAAGTAGAAAGGGGACACGTATTACGACGTGTTCATCCCAATTTGCCTACAAGCTGCGATCACATGCGAGCAGGGAATATGAAGAAGCATTGGCTTGTTGCAGGTGCATTCATACCATCTAGTGGCCCCTTGGCCTAGGTTAACCTTGTGTGTAATAACCGCTGTATCGGTTCCCAATCCCCCTTTACACTGGAGAGTCACTTCGAAGCGGTACTCAGTGATTCCGAAGCTACACACCATATGCAGCTGAGCTTTACTGGTTCATTGCTCCATGTAGGCCATCATCCGCCCACAGTACGGCGTTTGCATTGTCGTGGCATGAAGTACAGCCTCCGCATGCCTTTTCTAGAAGTAGCCAACAATGCCGTGCAACATGCCTTCCAGGATGGCCACAAGTGGTAGCGGACGCAGGCCACTGATGACCCAATTGTAAACCTCGGCTATATTCATTGTCATGACACCAAACCTGTTCAAACATATCAATTAGCATAATAACCCTAATTATTCAATCGTCGCAACTATGTTAATTTAGTATACTAACCTGGCGCCTCCAGTGTCATGGAGCAATGCCCACTTCTCCAACGGCTCCGCCTCTATCCAGTGCGAGAAATACTTAATGTTCCTTGATGATCGTCTCCTCAGATTTGGAGGATCGAGTGCTCCATGGGGTGATAGCCTTTTGGGTGGGCAATCGTTCGGCGTTGGTGGTTGCTAGCTTCTTCAGCTCTTCAATATGTGTGGTAGTGTGTTTATCCAACTCGGCCAATATCGCATTGAACTTACGCGCCTGATTTTGCTTGCATAACCTTTTAAATAGGTTCATCAGTTTCTTATTCTTGAACTGCTTGAAAAAATTTGCTCCCAAATGTCTCATGCACTACCTATTCTGCATGTCACGCCATGGAAAAGGCTCATCAAGGTCCTCCTGTAGAGTCTTAATTGCCGAAATGATACCTTTATGATGATCATGGATGATGCACACGTTGAGCCGATCACGAACTACCCCGAACTTCAAATGTCTGAAAAACCACAGCCAGCTATCCCAGTTCTCACTCTCAACAAATGCAAAGGCCAATGGAAGTATGTGGTTGTTCGCATCAACTGCAATGGCTATTAGAATCTGCCACTTATATTTTCCAGTCAGAAATGTACCATCGACACACAGCAATGGACGACAGTACATAAATGATGCAATGCAAGGACCCAATGAAAAAAAGCACGATGAAATATCGAGATCCCATTACCATCCGCTTCACTTTCTTCAAAAGCGGTGTACGTGCCAGGGTTGGTTTCCTTCAAGACATCAAGCACACGAGGTAGGTTACAATACGAAGCCTCGTATGTACCAAACCTCTTCTCTAATGCCTTTTGCTTCGCACGCCAGACCATCGAGTAACTTATCTGGTACTTAAATGTTCTCAAGATTGCCTTTTGAATATAAGAACACTCAATGTCCCGCTTCTTGATGATCTCATTGAACATCTCGCTAGTGATTACAGCTGCATTCAAGTTGAGGTGTTTCACCAGAACATTTCTAGTCTGCATGTGTGCCCATCTACTCGTGATGCAATCCAAAATGTCTCGCACTTCAGCTTGTATGCATGTACTCGGAATTCACATCCTTCGGTTCGCGACTTCACCGCTTATCTATCCGCCCGACAAAACAACTCGAACTCTCTCTGCGCGATAGTGCCCACAATTTCACCGCTAGCTTCAATTCGTAATTGTTTATAAAATTTGATTCAGTCGAATGGCATTGCTACCATAATCCCAACGCGACTCATGTCCCCACAAAACATTCATACCAGCTTTGTTTTTCCTTTTCCACTCGTAGGGATGTGTACATCCGTTGCCCCAATACTACCATGCATTTCATCATCATCATAATCATCCTGGCCCCTGTGGGCACCCAGAAATATGAATCGATCCTCACACGTGCGTTGGACTTAGAGGTGACACCCATACTCCACTTAAGTGTATGCTCACTGCCACCCAAAAGTCCCGTGCACGGAGTATTGACTAAATGGCCTTCACTCAAGAAAATATGAGCCACATAGTTGCACCGTACACACTTACGCGTCCATGGGAGTTTCGATTCCATTCTGAACATCCATACCGGGATTGAGACCAACTCATCCACGCATAGCATTCGCCATCCGTCACAGGACCTTGGTATCGCCCGCACTCTCCAAGGGGAGCAAGAGCAATAGCCAAAGAACGATGGTCGCACAAGTGTATGCATCGATGGTTGATGACAATTCCAGGTACCCGGATATGTGTCTAGTGCTAGTTCCCAAGATCAACGCCTAGCACCCACATATCCCACATTCGAGATGTATCGCAACACATACACATGAATCTAAGCAGTTGGAATAGCATAAACATAAACTACAACTATTACAACTACTTACTATTACAAGTAGTGGCCGATCGCCAAATATTACATGTCAAAGAGTAAATTGCAGCGAATTTAAACATATACCAAAAGTAGGACAGCGGTATGCCCATCCAATAACCCAAAGGCAACCGACTTGAAAAGCCCAAGTTCATCCACCAACATCATTGTCGGACCCCGGAGTAAAGTACGTGTCGTCGGGGAGTTCTTCCATACCATCGTCTATATTGTTAGGATTAAGCAACCGTGAGTACACGTATGTACTCGCAAGACTTTTGTGTATGGAAATACAGTAAATGCAGGCTAGAACAAGGAATACAAGCTTCTACACTAGTCTCATTTCAGCAAAAGGCAGATTTTGTTTGCAAGTAAACATTTCATAAAATGGCATCGAAATTGTAAAGAGCATTTGATAAGAAGCTATATAACAGCAAGTAGAATTCATATACAACGATTCACAGCCCTCCATGGCTGCAAATGACAAGTAAAAACAGCCACCATTGGCTTCCCAATCCACCAACTCATTCCAACACCATTTCCAAAAGTTTTAGCAAAAACAGAGACTATACTTGACATTATTTCCCCAAGTTGCTCATGACTGCGAGCACGGCTAATTAATTAGATTTTAATCTCTGCAGAGAGTGTACACTTTACCCACAAGACATGATCTTCCCTTAATGCCAAGCTATTGACACACTTCCTTTGGTGTGTCGGCAGAGAGATCATGACAAGGCCTTTACAATGCGTGACACCGCTACCAACTTCGCCCGCTAAGGTTTCACCGCTGTTAGGGCTAACCGCCCAGAATAGGAGCCCCCTCTTGCGCATTGCAAGGGTCTACCCGACACCCCACACAACCCAATGGCGGCTTAATAACAACACGCACAAATTACTTGGCCAGTCCGCCCCATACCGAACTTGTGGTTGTACGAATTCACTTAGATGATAGCATCAAGTTCGGTCCTTAATTGACCCAGCGAGAATCTCCCTAACTACGCGTGAGGTCCATTTCACGCCGCAAGTTAAGTAATAACTCTTCAAGCGTCTAAATCATAAGTTTTGAGTTGGATTTTACTAAGATACGTAAACCATACCTCGGTTCCGCATAAATAACAAAGTTGCTCATAGTAGTTAAAATGATATCCAACATTTAAAATTAGTTCTAATGAGCATGTCTAAGCATATACATATGTTAATCTCGCAAGTTTTACCCAAGTGACATTAATTATTGTCTACACCATTACTAGGTTACAATGGCAGTAATTCAAATGTCAAGGTAATGGGAATGCATACAATTGGATTTAGCTACCATCACCCACAATATAACAAGTTTAAAACATACACGCATGCATATAGTTTGATAAAGCGACATAACTTTGCAATTATGGGATCAAAATGGTCAAAGGAGGTGCTTGCCTGGTTGCTCTTCGTCGGGAATATAATCTGGATCGAAGTCGATGTCGTTTAATAACCGAATCCGAATTATCGTCGTCTATGCGTCGAATAATAATAACCGAGACAAAAGCAAATAACATCGAATCAAAATGGGACAAAAAGAAATCAGATAAAATTACCAAATTAAATCTTACCAAGAGGTTACAAATGCGTGTTTTAGTATTTATAACTTCGAATTCAAGACGCAAAAATAGTTTGGATTGATAAAAGTTAAACATTCACTAAAGATTTGCTTGAATAGTGCTTAACTTTAAGTGTTCATGCATGGAAGCAAATTCTACAAGTTAGATCTGAAATTTTAAAGTTATTTGCTGTTGCTATATGGTTATGGGATGATTTCTTGCATTGCGGCAACATTGGACGAAGATTTCTACTTTTAACTGTTCACCTAGTACGGTCCCGACAATAGTATCACTTAGGGTTTTTGCATTAATGTATTTTATTTGACAAGTAAGTCGTAATTAAGATATTTTGACATAATCTGGTTGTCCATATATTGAAGTAAGTTTCTGGACTAATTCCCCTAAAGTTTGCATTTAGACGAGCTATTTCATAAGCCGCCGAATAGGCTTAAGTGACCACATTTTTAGCGCTATTGCGGTTCAGTTTTCTTTCTTTAGTTGCGACTACTCCGAAAGGGATAATCTAACCGTTTTTCAGGGGTTAGTAGGGAATATCCCTAAGAGTGTTTTAAAGTTGATTCTGCGATATCTCGCATTTGTTTAAGGTGTTTTTCATATAAATGGTTGTTAAGGCTTAATATGTACTAAACCCAAAGTTGTTCAAACTGATGTTATTTTTGTATGGCAAGCTAAGACATATCATTTCAAGGTCATAGGAGTTGGTCTTGTTGAATTTGAGGTGCATTTGCAAGAATTACGGCTATTTGTTCATTTTACCGATCGCATGTTTGGCTAATGAGCAAATAGGGCAGACCAAGGAATAATCTAAATATTTTTGTATACTTATGATCTATGCAATCTGAGGAGTGTACCTAAACTGGTTTCACCAATTTTTGAGCTCATTTGATACATATTTTAACCATTTGAGTTTTGCATGTTATTAAGGTATTGCACAATCAATACTTGATACAAAATACGTTTAAATCTGAATCTTTTTATAGAAATGGGTTATCTAAAGTTGCAGGAACATGTCTTATTTATTTCATGATTTATGGGGCAAGGAAACATATAATTGCTTCATATTACCTAAAAGGTTACTTTCATTCAAACTCTAATTAAAAGTTTTTTCTGCAAGCAACATATAACTTTTTATTGCATATTTCGAATCTTTACTGAATAACTCAAGATTAGGAATTGAGTTTGCATTAATCGGAGTTTCACAGCAAAAGTTATAAGCGTTTCATTGCGCAATGCAAAAAGGAGAAAAATAAAACAAAAATAAGTGCAAAAGTGGGGATTCGAACTCTGGACCTGCCGAATCCACACACTGATGCACTACCACTACGCCATGAACTTTCTTGCGATATAGTCTCATGCTTATTTACTTAACCTTACCAACTCGAACCCTAGAGCTCCACAATTTCAGCAATGGCGATGAGGCTGGTTGGCTTCGGTTGAACGGAGGAAGCAACTGCAGGGAAGTGTGGCTCGGCTGGGAAGGCTGCATGCAAGTTAGGGGAGCAAGATTTAGGAGCTGGTAGCGAGGTCAGTAGTGACGTGAGGCGACAGAAGAACTCACGACGAGACGCACTGGGAGGGAGCTCACCGGCGATGCTGCGGCTAAGTGCTGGCTTGCCGGCGCCAGGGAGGAGGAGATTCACGGTTGGCTTCGGCTTGGCTGCAAGCAAGGAGAAGAAGCATCATCAGGAGATGGAACAGCAGCTGTGCAAGGAATGGGATGATGGATGATCGAGCTCACCTGGCGCTAGGAAGAAGAAGGCTTGGCTCGGTGCTGCTCTGGCCGGATGGCTTCCAAGGCAAGAAGCAAGCAGCAGCGAGCAAAAGGGGCAGAGAGGAGGTCGATGGCTTAAATGCAGCTGGTGGCGAGACGGCAAGGCGGAGGCGACAAAGACGAGTGAGAGGTTCATGAGCAGCAGCGTGGCGCAAGTCTCCGTCGGCGAAGTGCAAAGAAAAAACTTGTGCCAAGGCGGACTTCAGCAATGGAGAGGGAGAAAGGATGGAGAGAAGGAGGAGGGCTGGCCAAGGGCCCAAAGCGCGTGGGACCACTCTGCCAGAGGTCGAGCCAAAGTTCTCATCGAGTGAATCGGTGAAGAACAAAGAATGAACGATTTTAAGTGCGTATGACAGATCGGATGGGCAGGCTTGGCAAGGGGTGATATCTTGCTGAAAAATTGTGCAAATTTTTGAGCAAGTAGCCCAGAGGATCTACTTTCCATTTTCTTTCATTTCATCTTAATATCTATTGCCATTTAAGAACAGTAATTCTTCAACTAGACTGGTTTTCAATCTGTTTTTGAATTTTTAAGCTCTGCAAATGGTGTGCCAAAATTCTGCAAAATTGATTTTTATTCAACTTTTGGTCTCTATTATTTTACAAAATTATTTTCTATAGCATGCTGTTTGAGTTTTCTTTGAGTTTCATTAAGGTGTTGGATTTGGCAATTAAAAGACTGACTGCTCCAAATCCTTGTTACTGTTTTTGATTTTTCTTTAAGAGTAAATAAAGTCTATTATTTCTGAAACATTGTGTTTCAAATGAATTTTAGCTAAGGATGTTTCTGTAAAATTTTCAGCTCAAAAATTTACTCCATTATTTAATAAAAATTCTGACATTGCAGATTTCAGATTTAAGTGATATCTGTTTTTGAATTTTAAACGGCAATAAAAGTAATTATTAGTTTTTGATATTTTTACCATGAGTTAAGTATGTTATGAGAAAGACATGATAAAATTATCAGTGAGATATAAGCTCTTATTATTTTTGAAGAATTCTGTCATGTCACTATTTTGAAGTTAAAACATGTCGCTTTATTATTTACTCCTTTACTTAAATCATTAAAAATCTTTGGACAGCTGAAAAGATGTGGTGAACAATTCCCATAGTTTAATGGCATTTTTACTGGCCTTTTACTTTTATCTTTTACCTTTTTACTTTTACTCATTTACTCATTTCATTTATCGGTTTTTCTTTTAAACCCAAAATTCAAGAATAATTATTATGGTTGAAAAGGTCTTAGAGAAGATGGGAATTCAATTGTAAGATTACCCTCTCAACTCATTTTCAAAGTTTGTTTATTTTGTCCAAAAGGTTTTAATGTAGCAACTTGATCTTTCCTTTTGGTTGACAAACTAGAAAATGGAGAAAAAGATAATATTTAAAATGAAAATCTTGGTTTCAATTAAAATGTTTACTCAATTCCATTTTCAAAATTCTAAATTTTCAATTTTACTATTTTTGAAATTTTTGGGATGTTACACCCCTGTAACAGCCTGAAATCTAATAAAAAGAAATAGAAATATAAAACATTTTACTTGAGTTACTCTTGCATTTTCTAATTTCTTTTGAATTATTTTGGTCTTGTTGGTTAAAGGAAATTCAAATTTGAAATATGGTAAAATAACAAAAGAAAAAGATAGAAAGATATTTATTAAAAAATTAATCATGAGATTTTTATTCTGAAATCCTGGCAATCTTGTATTACTCTTTTAAAAATATCAAACATTAAAACTTACATTAGTGAATTTTAGAAATTCAAAAACAGAAAACCAATAAAATCAAAAATGCAAATGTCAGAATTTTTGGGAATTAAATATAAAATATAAAATCTTGAAAATTTTGTAGAAGATTAATAATATTATTTTAGATCTTCATTAAAATTTTCATAAAATAATAATATCATTTTGATTATCAATTAAATATAAAACGGAATAGTCAAAAATGTGGAAAATGCATTGTCAGAATTTTATTAAAATTTCTAGCCTTAGTTTTTGCTTGAAATTTTACTGGAGACTTATCATTACCTTAATAATACTAATAAAAAGTTTCATAAAAATTTAAAATTAATTAGCCATTGAATCAAATGAATTAACCCAGTTCCGGCCAGAGCTTATCCTTAGCTATCCCCTTTGTGAGGCGTACAGGTGGGCCCGATTCATGAGCTGGCTCAACCATCATTCCTGCCGACACCTACCCTGCCAAATGATCCCACATGTCAGCCACCAACCCACAGTGCTTCTTCTTCCTTTGTTTCTTTTCCTATTTTCTCTCTGGTTGCACAGAGACAAGCCAGCGCTGCCTCCAGGCTTATCTCTTCTGCGCCGCAACTTCGACCTTCAAACTTCTGTACACGTTGCCGTCCTTGCCGTGCCTTGTCTCGGCCTTAGCAACTCAGTAAAGCACTGCATACTCGCGTATTTTCTTCCGCCGCAACCCATCGCCTGCCAAACTAGTGCCGCGGCAAGATCTCGACCGCAATTTTGCTGCCACGGCACGAAATCGGCAGACGATTGCAGAGCCCTTGCCCGCGTGCTTTGCCAGAACCTTGCCACGGCAGCCATTTTTGCTAAAAATCTCTGCCGCGATAGAGAAGTCTCGCGCACCATCACGGTCGAAGCCCATTCACCAAACCGCCTTTACCCTCTATAAAAACCAATGCGTATACTCTCAGCCAACCAAAGCACCTTGGTACCTCACCCATCGTCTCGGTTGCACAAAAACCGCCTCCATCTTCCCAAAACCCGGTGAGGACCAGTGAAAAGGAGAAAAACCAATTAGCTCTCTCCAGTGAACTTCCATTCGAATCAATCGACCTGAAGACTACTAACGGCACCTAGGACATGTCCCCGGCCTCAATCGAAGATCATCTTCCCCGGCGAACCACTGCATCGAACCTCACCTTCCGCCGCCGCACCTGCACGGTGAGAACCCATTCCCTCTGTTTATTCTTTTGAAGAAGTAGCAAAATGCAGTCTCTAGGCCATCCTAATACCCAATCTGACGGAAATTTGCAAAAAGAATTAGTGTTCAAGCGTCTTTACCAGTCGGCCATGGCCTCCGCCGCCCATGCTCGTCGGCGCGCCAACTCCGGCCACCCCCGATCAAATTGATACCTTCCCTAGATGTACCTAGACCCGTAGATGACGAAAGTGGAACCGATTCATCGAGATCGGCTTTCCTCGCCAAATAAGTAGCCTCGGAGCCTCTCTCTACTCTCGTCATTTGCTAAACGGACCCTTCCGCTGAGTCTAGCGCTTCTCTGCACGACATCTGCGGGACCCTTTTACCAGCCGCCGCACGTCACCCGAAGTCGCCGACCGATGGCTCATTGTCACGGTCTCGCCGCTCTCTGACGTCGCGGGCTCATTGCCGATCTACTGCTCAAGCCCACACATCGTCTCGGACGGACCCAAGAATCGAGAGTCAAGGCGTCGATGTTTTCTACCACGGGGGTCCATTTGTCAGCGCTTCAACTTAGCCTTAATCCCAAAAACGGAAAGCGTAAATTCCATTAATAGTAAAGTTTATGGTTTTTAGTATATTTCAAACCCTAGAGCATTCAACTAGGTATAACTTTTGAACCATAAATCAAAATTTAATGAAATAAATTTATAAATTCGTGTAAAATCTTGTAGATTCTGAATATGTAAAAATATTTTGAAATTTGACTTTTTTTAATTTTCAATTCAAATTTAAAGAAAAAAATCCAATATGTGTCATGTATAAAAATTTTGCAAATAACCTCCGAATTGAATCAAACAAATTTTGTTAGACTTATTAAATATCTAAGAACCTGAATATGCAAAAATATTTAGGGTTCACTATAAGAAATATTTAAGATATTGTATATAGGAAGAAAATAGTCCAAGAATCTATTTAAGTAATTTAAACCTTATGAATCTAAAATTATAAATAATGAAATACATAAAATTAGTACCTTGGAATTATAGAATACAGAATACAATTCATGAAACAAGTTTCATTAATACTTGATCAAAGATGTTAAAAATACATATACACATATGGAAATAGTTAACTAAAACAACATGAATAATAAAACATTAAGACCATACCTATTTTGTGAACTTGTTTTATTTGGATTTTTCTTTCTATTTTCTTTTTGCCTTATTAAGACTTGTTATTTGCTATGTTATTATTGGACAACGCGTAGAACCCGATGAGTCAGAATTAGTTGCCGACGATCGTAGGCAAGACATCGACGACAATCAGCAAGGCAAGCACCCCCCTTTGACCATGTTGATCCCAGTTTTATAAATGTTTTCATTAAATGTTTTTATTGCATGCGTATATTCATTAAACTCTACTACTTTGTGGGTACTGGTAGATATACCTCTGTCTTATGAAATTCCTTTAATGTTGACATGTAAACCTTGATAACCCTAGAATTATGGTTAGACAATATCTGATGTCAATTGGGGATATGCGATGATTAATAATCATGCCTAGCCGTGCTTTAGACTTGGGATAAATCAATTGGAAATATTGATCAGATGAAACTTGAAAATATTGAGACATGATGATGGTTATTGATATTTTGGTTAAAAAAATGAAAATAAAACTATATTTTTGATGCGGGCAATGTGAGATCATGTGATGAAAAATTGGTTGAATGGTGAAATTGGCATTGTAAAGTGATTTTGATTATAGCATGTGTGGTGCTTGTGCGTGTGCCATGTTGAGATAATTATCATGCTGGTGATAGCATGATGGATTTCGCTTGATGCAATGCACTCATGTGAGTGGTTGCATGGATTGACTTTGAGTCAAGTCGAGGACTTGTGGTCGGACGCGTTGTTTGTTTATTCATGTGCAGGTGTTGCTCGAGGGCGAACGTGGTCGATGACGGGACCGGAACTAGGTTCATGGAGGAACTGAGGTTCGAGACTAGGTTCAGGGAGGAATCGAGGTCTTGGTGGTCAAGGATGTCATGCGGGACGTTCGAGCTAGAGAACATGCATATGAAGGCTGGTTAGTCACGTATTTGCAGCAGGTGGGCTGTTCATGCGTGCAAAGGGTTGATTTCGGCCATGTTGGGCCAAGTTGAGATAAATACGAACTCTTTCCATGTTGGAAGTGGAGTTGTATTAATCCTCTCTGTTCTTGCATGCGTGCAAGAGTAGATTTCGGCCTTGTTGGGCCAAGTTGAGATAAATATGAACTCTTTCCATGTTGGGAGTAGAGTTGTATTCTATCTTTGTGTTTTTGCTTTGTATAAATAGGAGGGTGTGTCTCCTGTTTGATACAGTGTCCAGACTAGGGTTTTCTAGTTTTTGATTCCTGTGCCGTGTGCAAGGAACTAGGGTTTGTACTCTTGTGTTGGAGTACTTTAGACAATGAAATAAAAATCAATCTTCCAGAAGTTTTCTTGTGTTTTGCTCTTGGCTGCTTTCAGATTGAAGTTCTCAAGTTCTGTCCGTCATAGTTGGTTCCTTCTCTGAAGTTTGGTCCGTGATAGCTGCAGTTCAGATTGAAGTTCTGAAGTTTTGTCCGTCATAGCTTTTGAGATCAGTTTTCATCATCACCGGATTCAGTCATCTTGCGAAGGTAATATCTTTTGATTCGTAGATCCGATCGAGTTGATTTTTGTTGGGTTAGTTTCATATTTGAATCTAGTTTCTACAGTTAAAATTTCATATCAAACTAACAGTTGGATCTTCAGTAATCTTGTTTTTAAGTTTTGTCCGTCACTAGTCTGATTTCGTCCGTCACTATTAGATCGGGATTTGTTTTGGCTGTCTTGCGAGGGATATAACTTTAGATCTATAAGTCTGATTGAGTTGATTCTTTTTGTGTTAGCTTCGGAATAGAGTCTAGTTTCTGCAGTTAAAATTTCACATCAATCTAACGGTTGGATCTTCGGGAATTATCGTTTTAGTGAACGTGTGTCAGGCTGTTTTCATTTTGTCCGTCATACACATATCAGAGACGAAACTTTGTCCGTCATACACATGCAACTCCTATGCTACAGTAGAAATTTTGTCCGTCATACACGTGCAACTCTCTGTCCGAGGTGAAGTTTTGTCCATCCTTCTTATGCAAGTTTTGAGTTGATTCAATAAGGTTCTTGCTGAATACAAACTGAGCAATCTGAGTTTGTTTGGGGTGTTTCAAAAGGCAAAAATTTTATTTAGCTTCCGTTCAATCATTCACCCCCTCTCTGATTGAAGCCATCCGATCCTACAAGTGGTATCAGAGCAAGGTTGAGGTATGGCTTCAGATAAGTATGTTAATCGTCCTCCTATGCTTAATGATTCAAATTTTCCTTACTGGAAAAGTCGCATGCAATCCTATATTGAAGCTCAAGGTAATGATGTTTGGCGCAAAGTTTCTACTGCATATGATGTGCCAGATATAGTCAATAATGATAATAAAGCAGACGTTGATTTAAATGCTAAAGCTAAAAACTTGATTTTTCAAGGAATCTCTGAAAAAGAATTTGATCGAGTTTCTCATTTACGTTCTGCATATTCTGTTTGGAAGACATTATGTGACTATCATGAAGGTTTAACTAAGATTAAGAAAGTGCGCAAAAATATTTACCAAAAGGACTTTTCTGATTTTGTAATGAGACCAGGTGAATCAATTGATGATCTTTACTCTCGATTTGAGAAAATCTTGTGCAATTTACGTGGTGTTGGAGTTAACAATTCAGTAGAGGAGAATGCTAGTAAGATTTTGAGATCTCTGACTCCTGAATGGCGCATGGTTGTTACTGCAATCAATCAAACTGTTGATTTGGATACTTTGACCATGGATGATCTGTATTCTAGGTTGAAAACTTATGAGATGGATTCTTTATCACCTAGAGCTGATAAAACCTCTACACATGCACTTGTTGCTAATCCCAAAGACGTCTTCCGGATTACCATCTTCTGTCTCCTTGTCTCGCATTAGCTTCTTTTTAGATGAACAGTTTGAGATGCTCCTCAAGAAGATCTTGTACTCATTTCTTCACGCGCTGTCAAAGCACTCAACAATGTGAGGATAAGGAGGCGTGGAGGTACTACTTGTGGTCTTTCAACTGCTTTGAGTGTGGTCTTCCGGACATATCAAAGCAAATTGTCCCAAGTTGAAAAAGAAGGAAGAAAGGAACCAAAGACAACGCAGCTCAAGACGCACTACTCCTAGGCGC
Organism: Guadua angustifolia; assembly: GCA_036346375.1. Classification (NCBI taxonomy): domain Eukaryota; kingdom Viridiplantae; phylum Streptophyta; class Magnoliopsida; order Poales; family Poaceae; genus Guadua; species Guadua angustifolia. The sequence continues at coordinate 14,365,689 of CM070516.1, read as the reverse complement.
TCCAATTTTGAAAAGTCGCTAAGAAAGTCTTAGCTGTCTTGGAGGAGTGCGATCTTAGTGATGTGGACTTTGAGAGTGACAATGAGCCACAAGGACAAGAAGGAGATATCGATGATGACTTCACTGGCATGTGCTTTATGGCTAAAAGAGATAGTGACAGTGATTCTGATTTTGATGAGGTAGGTCCTTCTTATGATGAACTTGAGTATGCTATGGTTAAATTAGCTTCTGAGCTTAAAAAATCTAAGAAGGCACTTAAAGAAAAAGATCTAGAAATTGATTGTTCCAATTCTGAAATTGCAAGGCTTAGATCTTGGATTCCTGATGATGATGCCTGTAAGTCATGTGACTTAATTCACAATGAGCTTGTTTCACTTAGGAAAGAACATGCTTCTCTGTTAAAGCAAGATAGGGAAAATGAGAAACAAATGAAAAATGCTAGCTGTTCAACCATTGATCTACATGATTCAACTTCTTGTTCAAAATGCTCCATACTGGAATTGAAGTTGCATGATGCAAATGCTAGAGTTTCTCAAATGACAGATGCCTTGCTCACTCATGAAGTTCTTTCCTGCTCAAATTGTCGAAAACAGAAAGGAATAGTGGATGTTCCCTGTAACAATTGTTTAACTCTGTCTAGAAAGGTTGATTACTTGGAAAAATCATTAGAACGCTTCACTAAGGGAAAGAAAAACCTAAACATGATTTTGGATCAATCAAAAGTCAGCACTCATAACAAAGGTTTAGGTTTTGATTCTTATGCTCATCATAAAACACATGTTCCCACTGTTGTCAAAGCTCTTGAAAGTGGAAAGTTTGAAATTGCAAATGAGTCTAAGAAAACTGTCTTTAAATCTGCTGGAATGTTATCTTCTACTGTGATGAATGCAAATGTTGCTTCTACTTCTAAAATTAAACATTCTGTTAAGTACACTTGCACTCATTGTGGTAGAGATGGACATCTAGTAGATTTTTGCTTTAGGCTAGCCAAACAACGTAGCAAGAAAAAGCTAAAGCTAGGTCTAATTTCAGCAGCACGCTTTACTCCTCATTATGTGCCTAAGGTGATGCGAACACCTTTTGTTGCAAGAAACACGAGAAACAAAGAAACTGATTTTGTATACAAGTATACTCGTCTTGTGCCTACTGTGCGTGTGTCTCAAAGGTTGGATTCCTAAAAGTCTTTTATCTAACCCCAAAGATCGAGACATCGACATTCTCTTTTGTGTAGGTTGTGAAAGAGAGGAAGGAGAACATATGGTTCATAGATTCTGGATGTTCAAGACATATGACTGGTGATTCAAAATGGTTCTCCTCCCTCACACAAAGTTCTGGTGATGAGGTCATCACTTTTGGCGACAACTCAAAGGGAAGAATTCTTGGAAGAGGAATTGTGCGAGTCAATGAAAACTTCATTCTCAAGGATGTAGCTTTGGTAAGCAAGCTCAAATATAATCTGCTCTCAGTTTCTCAGTTGCTTGATGAAGATCTTGAGGTAAGATTTCAGAAAAATTCTTGTCGTATATTAGATGTTTCTGAAAATCTAGTATGCAACATCACTCGCATTGGTCGCTTGTTTAAAGGTGATTTTTCATGTTCAACATCTGAAATGACATGTCTTGTATCTCATGTTTCAAAAGATCTAACTTTTTGGCATCGTAGACTTGGTCATATTGGTTTTGATCACCTTTCACGCATTAGTAAATCAAACTTGCTCAGAGGTTTGCCTGAATTAAAGTATGACAAAACAAGTAATTTGACTTGCTCTCCCTGTCAACATGGAAAAATGACTGCACCACCACATTTTCCTATTTCTGCTGTTATGACTAATGCTCCAGGTCAGCTTCTACATATGGACACGGTTGGACCAGCAAGAGTAAAATCTGCAGGAGGTAAGTGGTATGTTCTTGTGATTGTAGATGATTACTCGAGGTACTCTTGGGTATATTTCATGACTACCAAAGATGAAGCTTTTGAATTGTTTCAAGAGTTTGCATTAAGGTTGCTCAAGGAATTGCCTGAAGCACTTAAAGTAATTAGGAGTGATAATGGAGGAGAATTCAAGAACACTCTTTTTGCTTCTTTCTGTTCTGAACATGGAATTGAGCATCAATTTTCTTCTGCTCGTGTTCCTCAACAAAATGGTGTTGTTGAGAGGAAAAATCGCACACTAGTTGAGATGGCTAGGACAATGCTTGATGAATATTCTACTCCTAGGAAGTTTTGGGCTGAAGCTATTTCTACTGCTTGCTACATTTCAAATAGAGTATTTTTGAGAGCAAAGCTTCATAGAACTTCTTATGAACTTCGGTTTGGACGTACTCCTAGCATCTCCCACATGCGTGTTTTTGGTTGCAAATGTTTTATTCTCAAACATGGAAACCTTGATAAGTTTGAATCAAGATGCTCAGATGGATTGTTTCTTGGTTATGCTCTTCACACTCGTGGTTACCGTGTGCTAAATTTAGAAACTAACAAAATTGTTGAGACTTGTGAAGTCACTTTTGATGAGGCTAGTCTTGGTACTAGACCCGAATTTTCAGGGACACAAGTTACTTGCAATTCTGAAAGTATCTTTTTGGAAGAAAGTGATGATGAAGATGAAGATGAAAGTGGTAATCAAGTTGGCAACTCGATTCAGCCAATTCAACCACAGGGAGAAAATCAGCAAGCATCATCGGAAATTCTTCCAGCAAACACACATGATACTGGACCTCAGGCAACTTCAGAAATTTCAGCACCATTGCACATTCAACGAAAACATCCTCCTGAACAAATGATTGGTGAGTTAAATGTGCGTGTACTTCGAAACAGGTACAATACTAATGCCTCATATGCTCATACTGCTTTTGTTGCATCTTTTGAACCCCAAGATGTAAGTCACGCTTTATCTGATGAGTCTTGGATTAATGCCATGCATGAGGAACTTGAGAATTTTGAACGCAATAAGGTTTGGGTTTTAGTTCCACCTCCTTTAGGTCAGAACATCATTGGAACTAAATGGGTTTTTAAGAATAAACAAAGTCAAGATGGGGTTGTTGTTAGAAACAAAGCTAGATTGGTTGCTCAAGGTTTTACTCAAATTGAAGGACTTGATTTTGATGAAACTTTTGCACCTGTTGCTAGACTTGAAGCCATTAGAATTTTGTTGGCCTTTGCTGCATCTAAAGGTTTTAGATTGTATCAAATGGATGTCAAAAGTGCTTTTCTAAATGGTTTTATTTCTAAAGAAGTTTATGTCAAACAACCCCCTGGATTTGAAAATCCAAAATTCCTGCACCATGTTTTTAAGTTGTCCAAAGCTTTATATGGTTTAAAACAAGCTCCTCGGGCTTGGTATGATAGGCTTAAATCATATTTGCTGGAAAATGATTTTGAAATGGGCAAAGTTGATAAAACCCTATTTTCTCTCAAGCATGGCAATGATCTCATACTTGTTCAGATTTATGTGGATGATATCATTTTGGTGGTACTTCTCATGCTCTTGTTGCCAAGTTTTCGAGACACTATGAGCAGGGAATTTGAGATGAGTATGATGGGTGAGCTCACATACTTTCTGGGTTTACAAGTCAAGCAAACAAGGCAAGGTATCTTTGTTCACCAAACAAAGTACACAAAAGATCTCCTTCGACGTTTTGAAATGGAATCATGCAAACCAATTTCCACACCTATTGGCACAACTACTACTTTGGATCCGGATGAAGAAGGAGAACCGGTTAACCAAAAGGAGTATCGAAGCATGATTGGATCGCTTCTTTATCTCACTGCTTCAAGACCAGACATACACTTTGCGGTATGTTTATGTGCTCGTTTTCAAGCTTCCCCACGTGCTTCTCATCGACAAGCGGTAAAACGAATTCTTCGCTATTTACAATCCACTTTAGAGTTTGGCTTATGGTACTCCTCATCATCATGTTTATCACTTAGAGCCTTCTCTGATGCTGATTTTGCGGGTTGTAGAATTAACAGGAAAAGTACCTCTGGAACATGTCATTTTATTGGTACATCTTTAGTTGCTTGGTCATCTAGAAAACAAGTTTCTGTTGCTCTCTCAACTGCTGAATCTGAATATGTTGCTGCTGCCGCATGTTGTGCTCAAGTGCTTTGGATGATATCAACTTTAAAGGATTTTGGATTAATTATAGATAGTGTTCCACTTTTCTGTGATAACACTAGTGCTATTAATATTGCTAAAAATCCAGTGCAACATTCTCGAACAAAGCATATTGATATTCGTTATCATTTTCTTCGAGATCATGTGGAAAAGGGAGATGTTGTGTTGCATTTTGTTGATTCTGAGTTGCAAATCGCTGATATTTTCACAAAACCACTTGATGCTTCTCGATTTTCCTTTTTGAGGGGAGAGTCATGCCAGCACCCCATGAGCTTGTCTTGAGGGGAGTTTTATGTCAAGTCTGTTACTTAATGAGCTTACTTTATCATATTTCTTTATATATTATGTAATTAAGCTTATATATGATAATCTAAATTGTCCTACTTGAACTAAAAGTGACATTGTGGAATTCCTTAGTTTAATTGACTATAGCGCATGCTCTGTGATATCTTGCTGTTATAGGCCTGATATTGAATCCTCTTGACAAAGTTGGGCTATGAAGCATGTGTGTTTTTCAGCTTTACTCTTTCATAGACCATTTAATCTCTTTGCATGTTTACAATAAAAGAAAAGGGAATAAAAAAAAGGGGCTCAAATCTGCAAGAAGCTTGTCAAAATTATCAACATGTGCAAAAGCTTCAAGATGTATGCTTCGAGCATGCCATTCCCTAAGAAGATAAGATGTATGCTACAAGCATGCCATTCCCTAAAAAGATAAGATGTATGCTGCAAGCATGCCATTCATTGAAAATAAAAGAAGTATGCTTCAAGCATGCCACATGCAGTTTACTGTTTTCAAGATTAAATTGGTCTACTAGGTTGGAGTTGAAACTACTTGCTTGCCCTGAGTTGTTAGTTGCTTCAGTTTTGGGCCTAGTTTTTTTGTCAAGATTGTGCTTAGTACTTGACTATAGTTGATTAAATTGAGGTTGAGATGCATGTCACTTCCTAACTTGATTAAATAATATTAAGTTCATGTATTATGCTTATTATGTGATATATACGGTTATATGATCAATTAAGCTCATTGGTTCTTGTCTTGGCACTCATTTTTTTTTCTTCTTTTTTCCTTGCTGAAATCATTGTCAAAGGGGGAGAAGAAAGCTTACATTCAGAGGGAGAAGTAAACTGTTTTCTTGACAAAAGGGAGAACTTTTTGAGTCAAAGGGGGAGAAAATTTTGTGCATATTCGCTTCCTTTTAGGGGGAGATTTTTCACTCTGCTTTTCGGTCACTTTGCTTTCTGTTTTAAAATGAAATTTCTTAAAACTTTGCTTGTGAGGTTAATGCCAATGTTCAAGTCCAAATGGTGTTGCCAATGTTTTCATCAAGGGGGAGATTGTGAGATCATGTGATGAAAAATTGGTTGAATGGTGAAATTGGCATTGTAAAGTGATTTTGATTATAGCATGTGTGGTGCTTGTGCGTGTGCCATGTTGAGATAATTATCATGCTGGTGATAGCATGATGGATTTCGCTTGATGCAATGCACTCATGTGAGTGGTTGCATGGATTGACTTTGAGTCAAGTCGAGGACTTGTGGTCGGACGCGTTGTTTGTTTATTCATGTGCAGGTGTTGCTCGAGGGCGAACGTGGTCGATGACGGGACCGGAACTAGGTTCATGGAGGAACTGAGGTTCGAGACTAGGTTCAGGGAGGAATCGAGGTCTTGGTGGTCAAGGATGTCATGCGGGACGTTCGAGCTAGAGAACATGCATATGAAGGCTGGTTAGTCACGTATTTGCAGCAGGTGGGCTGTTCATGCGTGCAAAGGGTTGATTTCGGCCATGTTGGGCCAAGTTGAGATAAATACGAACTCTTTCCATGTTGGAAGTGGAGTTGTATTAATCCTCTCTGTTCTTTCATGCGTGCAAGAGTAGATTTCGGCCTTGTTGGGCCAAGTTGAGATAAATATGAACTCTTTCCATGTTGGGAGTAGAGTTGTATTCTATCTTTGTGTTTTTGCTTTGTATAAATAGGAGGGTGTGTCTCCTGTTTGATACAGGTGTCCAGACTAGGGTTTTCTAGTTTTTGATTCCTGTGCCGTGTGCAAGGAACTAGGGTTTGTACTCTTGTGTTGGAGTACTTTAGACAATGAAATAAAAATCAATCTTCCAGAAGTTTTCTTGCGTTTTGCTCTTGGCTGCTTTCAGATTGAAGTTCTCAAGTTCTGTCCGTCATAGTTGGTTCCTTCTCTGAAGTTTGGTCCGTGATAGCTGCAGTTCAGATTGAAGTTCTGAAGTTTTTGTCCGTCATAGCTTTTGAGATCAGTTTTCATCATCACCGGATTCAGTCATCTTGCGAAGGTAATATCTTTTGATTCGTAGATCCGATCGAGTTGATTTTTGTTGGGTTAGTTTCATATTTGAATCTAGTTTCTACAGTTAAAATTTCATATCAAACTAACAGTTGGATCTTTAGTAATCTTGTTTTTAAGTTTTGTCCATCACTAGTCTGATTTCGTCCGTCACTATTAGATCGGGATTTGTTTTGGCTGTCTTGCGAGGGATATAACTTTAGATCTATAAGTCTGATTGAGTTGATTCTTTTTGTGTTAGCTTCGGAATAGAGTCTAGTTTCTGCAGTTAAAATTTCACATCAATCTAACGGTTGGATCTTCGGGAATTATCGTTTTAGTGAATGTGTGTCAGGCTGTTTTCATTTTGTCCGTCATACACATATCAGAGACGAAACTTTGTCCGTCATACACATGCAACTCCTATGCTACAGTAGAAATTTTGTCCGTCATACACGTGCAACTCTCTGTCCGAGGTGAAGTTTTGTCCATCCTTCTTATGCAAGTTTTGAGTTGATTCAATAAGGTTCTTGCTGAATACAAACTGAGCAATCTGAGTTTGTTTGGGGTGTTTCAAAAGGCAAAAATTTTATTTAGCTTCCGTTCAATCATTCACCCCTCCTCTGATTGAAGCCATCCGATCCTACAGGCAATTATTGTCAATAGCCGGAGATGCATGGATTTGCACGTAGTTTAAGGGGAGACTATTGCCCGTGTTAGATTAAGGACCGAACTATGGGTTGTTTTCAGGCCAAGATAACCGTACAACCACAAGTACTGGTATGGGACAGTCTTAACCTATTAAGTTCCTTAAAACTAGCTTTGTACATTGGTAGGCTGGAGACAGTGATGTATGCCTTGCTATATATGAGGAGGATTGTGTATGGGCGGGGTTTACTGCCTGTGTTGTGGTGTGAATGACAGGGTTTACTATCATGTCTTGGGTGTGTATTCCTGCCATCGTAGCAAGGGATTAACATTACTGAGCTGGTGCAAAGTTAGGGTTAAGTAATGTAACGGTTATGTCATGACTCTCTGCGGCACACCAAAGGAAGTGTGCTAATATTGATTGCACAAAGAGTCAGTCATGTCTTGTGGGTAAAGTTGTACACCTCTGCAGAGTGTAAAAACTAATCGATTAGCCGCGCCCGCGGTCATGGGCACTTGGTAAAGTCATCACATAGTTAGTTATTTTATTTTCATAAAACTATGAATTCTACCGGGTGATGGTAGAAGTTGGTTTGGATTCTACCAGGTGTTGGTAGAAGTTGGTTTGGATTCTACCGGGTGTTGTAGAAATTGGTTCATGGATATGGTCAAGATATCCAGGTTCATGATTTTACTTATTTGTACTTACATTTTGTTATTTTCATATTAAATTGCTTTTACTTAAATTCCGTTTTGCAATTATTACTTGTTTTACAATTTAAATTGGCTTTATGCAAATTAACCATAGAAGCCTTTCCTTTGGATTGGCCTGCATATATCATAGTATTTGAAAAAGTCTTGCGAGTACGTAAGTGTAACACCCCGACTTCCCACGAAGTCCGGATGTTACCAACTCCCAAATAACGAATGATACCTTTACGCAAAGATCGAAACTGAACTAAATCTCTAAACCCTCAAACTGGCTTAAAACTAAGTCACCGAAATTTACAAAATTTCAGCATGACCTCTTTAGAAACTAGGACATCCACTCAGCAGACAGAAAACTTGCAGACAATATGATATCATTCTAGCAGGTCCTTAGTTAACCAATCACACATCCAATAGATGGAAATAAGCTCCACCACGACTAACAGCACATTACAACCTTATTAATTACAGCCAGGCTTTACAAGTTAATTTAAATGAGGAGGTAGTGACTGAAGTCGTGCACGTGCTACTACTCCCATCCCGATGAATCGGCTTCAAGTTACCTAAAACAGGAAGCAAACAAGCGTGAGTCCAAGACTCAGCAAAGTGCATCAAATAAGAAACGCAATCGAATCCAACGAAATACCAAAACTTTAAAAAGTAACATATTCAAGTACTTGACTGAACATGGTACTTAAATGAACCAAAAACTGATTCCAAATACCACAACCAACTCAGGAATTATTTAAACTTTACTCATACCTCGATAGCCACCTGTGGATGAGTCCACGACTCAATCCTCAATCTATAAATGCCATTAGCTCCACGATTTACCATTTACATTTTCTATTCGCGGCCTTCATGCTCAAGTGCACAAAACATACAAAAGAAGAACCTCATATTCATACCTCACAATCAACTCACTAAACATGATTCCTTATTATTACTGCAATGCAGATTGCATATATGCCATACCAAAAGAAGAATTCATATCCATACACCACAAAAAGAATAATCTCATATCTATACATCACAATCAATGCATAAAACATATTCCATCATTGACAATGCAATGCAGATTGCGCATATGCCATACCAAAAGAAGAATTCATATCCATACACCACAAAAAGAATAATCTCATATCTATACATCACAATCAATGCAGAAACATGATTCATCATTGACAATGCAATGCAGATTGCACAATTTCCATGCATATGATGCATCATGCATGCTCATCTCCTCTTTTAGCACATACCGGTATGGCCGAGTGCACACTCGCTTGGTGTGCACCCTCTCATTCCCTTCCACCCCGTGGTGGAGGGCGCCACTCTTCTCGACTCGTTCTGACAACCACGATACGGGACTACGAGGTAGGACTTTTGTACTCACTACATGTGAGCACAGAGGCCCTTGATCGTAATGGGTCGCCTCTTCCATCATGAATGCACAAATGCAAATGACATAACCACTTTGCGAACTACATTCATTTCTCACATCCAGAAATTCCCATTCACATTCTCAACACTCCTAATCACATTCTCAACACTCAAAATCACAGTCTCAACGCTCATAATCATACTCACATCACCAATTCTCGAGTAATCACTAATTCCATCAATCCTGATCATGAATCAAATCACTTTCGAAATCCAATCCCATACTTTTAGTATTCTCACTAACCTACCAACTAGAGAACCGGAATATGAAAGTAAAATTTAGCAAGATATCATCACGTCATCTAGACGAAGTTCATTAAACATCGCACACAACAATCAATCCAGGGATGCAGCATAAGTTCATGATGGCAAGGCATATATAAAGTTCATCAAACAAATCATAACACGTTCAAACAACGATGCACTTATATCAGATTAATTACCTTTTTCATCAAAAGGCAATCACCTTCTTGGTCGTGCTTATAAACACGAATGAAATCCATCACAAACATGTACATAACGCAAGCAAATAACTAGATACCGTATGAGAGATATACGGGTTACACTTGCATATGAACTCGTTTTAAATAAAAGCATAACCAATTAACCATTGTCATTCATCATATCGCATGCAAAAATCAAACATGACAATATTAAAGCAATACATGGATAACCGTATTAGCGTAAAACCTAGTGGCCACCTAAGCCACAACTGATACAATGCACTTGCCTTTACCGACGCGAGAGGCAACTCGGGGTCAAGACCACTCCCGAAGAAACTCTCCCTGAAAACATCGTTACGCACAAGAATGGATCAGGGTCTGACTCAATACCTCAATGCATAACTAAATCTCAACTCTTGCCAAAAACAAATCCCAATTCACACTAATAGAAACTCCGGGCAACCTACTAGACAGCAGGCATTAAAACTTAATAATAGGAGAACACACTGACAACTCTCTCAGTTTGGGATCTTATGCATAACCAATAACCAATTAAGCTACTATACAATAGAATGATCATAAACAGATGGCAGTAAAGAATTCTTAGCTCACACATTTGAATTGAGCTAAACAAAAAGTAATAAGGATCACGTCACAACATAATATTCACAATCATTACCAGGGTAAGAATGATATTACAGAAGCTCATACACAACTAACATTCATATACATATCTCATTCGGTCAACAACACCATATAAAGCCCTCAAGAACCTAATACTAATAAACACATACAATCTGGCCGCATGATTTGTCGCTCAATTCTTTTTAATTCACTAGCGAGCAAACATATAGAACAACAGATATGGATATATAGATGCGTATAAAATTAACAATTGCATCGATTCTTGCATTTCAAGCCCATCTCTCAACCTTGCATACTTGAATCATTGTGATACCACAACATACACCTTCTAGGCATTTCATCAAACACATGGTATGCATACTAGAAGCCAAATACCAATTATGCAAGCAAATCCCCCTCCCAAAACAATACCTTGCCCCATCACTTGAATGAGGAAGAAGGCCAAGGGAGGAAGGAGGGTCACCGCCGAATCTCGCTTCTCGGAGCTGCTACTGGTGGTGCCGAAGGAAGAGTGCCGATGCCCCTTGTCTGCCGCTTGTCGGAGACGACGGCCACGGTAGGCGCAGGAGGCAGAGGAAGAGCTCGCCACGGGAACCAATAGGAAGGGAGGCGCCATGGTGGCCGGAGGAGGTCGCCGGATCGAGGACGCCAGGAGGGCCTTCATTGGGTCGCTGATGTAACACCCGACGCCAACGCCTACGGATGCTACCAAACCCAGGTCACTAGCGACACCCTTTGGACCCAAACATGTCCGAAGGATTATCGACACACCAAAAATTCTCCACAACAAAATCACTTGAAGATGAGAATTTCCGAAGAAGGCATAAAGACCTAACATCTATACTGAACTTGACCGCAATCAACCACTAAACTCTAAAACCAAGTTAAAGCTAAGCCATCGAATTTACAAAATTTCTAAGCATGACCTCCTAGAAACTAGGACATCCACTCGTGACGTAAAACATTGCGTAAATGATATCATTCTAGCAGTCCTTAGTTAACCGATCTCACATCCAAAGATAAATTAATAACTACTCCACAACGAACAACATATTACAACCTCAATTCCTAACACTAAGCTTTACAAATCGATTTAAATAGTTTGATGGTGACCAAGTCGTATGTGCTCTACTCCCATCCCGACGAGTCACTTCAAAGTACCTAAAACAAGAGAACAACAAGCGTGAGTCCAAGGCTCAAGAAAGCACAATCAGCATAAAAAAATAATGAACTTGATTAGGATATCAATGCTACAAGACATAAAGTAAAAGTTTCTTTAATTGATATCCGTAAATAAAAGAAACAGTTTGAATTCATATACAACCAAACATAAGAGCACAACTACTTCATCTTTTGACATAACCAATACTTAATTGAAATCATCCAAGAAAAGAAACAAGATTCTATCCCCATTTACCACATACAACTCGGAAACATAACTAAACCAAACTCACGACTCAATAATCGTTCCAGGATGAGTCCACGACTCAATCCTCCACTTGACATTTTCCTTTCTCATCAATTAACATTTACCAATAGCAACACACAATGCAATGCTTTTATGCTCTCATCCCTTTTTCTCATGAATCAAAACAATGAATGCACCATGCATGCTCATATTGCACATTGTCATAGCGTATACCGGTATAGGCGAGTGCACACCGTCGGTGTGCACCCTCAATCCCGACCATCCGTGTCGGGCCTACTTTCTATCGACTCGCTCCCATTCACCTCGATGAATGGGACTACGAGGTAGGACTTTTGTGCTCACTACGGGTGAGCACCGAGGCCCGTGATCAACATGGGACGCCTCGTCCATCATGAATGCACAATGCAATTTACATGAATGAATTGCAACACTTCATTCAATGCCTACACGAACATACCATAAACACATACGCACACATAGCTTAATTCCCACATATACTATCTATATAAAGGACTTAACCATTTGAGCCAAACCCATGATTAGTCCCAATCACTCGAACAATCTACTCACTATAATCAACCTTACTAAAAGCTCGGTCTCACTTAGAGTTCATCTAATTAACAGAGCAACAATTAACCTAAGGAGCATCACATATGAACACACATCCACATTCAATAACACGGTGTACTTGCATCAATTTCCTTAAGCTTTCAATCATCATAGACATTTTCATAAGAGGAGCACTTTCTAGTTATATCCAAGCAAGACTTACCTCTTGCGTATGCATCAACAAGTACTTACGCTAAGAGCAAACAATCGTTTAATCCTCCTAGCCATAATCTAGGGAATGCACTTGCCTTAACCTCATGAGAAACTGGCGGCCCATTGCAAATACCGAAATCACCAACCCTAGAGAACAAAGAACCCAAGATAGGGCAAGGCACGATTGTCACAATCACAAACGAACGGAAATTAAGGAAGCAGTTAAATAAGAGTATAATAGCACATTTTTTTTGACACTCATATATCACTTTGCTCAAAAAAACCACACACCTAAATCATGAGCATATAAATTGACAAATTCAAGATCATCAACCAAATTCTATGTCTCAATAAAATGAACCATCATCTGCCACACATATTTCACCTATGTTCTAACTAATTGACTTGATCAAATCAACGCAAAGCATACATGAATCTAGGATCCAGGATCCACTCAACTAATTGCAGGTGGACACTCAAGGTTGCGGACGCAAACCTGAGTAAGACATGGACCAATAAGACAATAACAATGTCGATCATTTCTGGTATGCTTCCCAGCTAGCTCATTCTTCTCTTCATGTGTGTACAGTTTAAACCAAACATCTACGATACTAAGTTCCTATCATAATCAGACTTAGAAGGCACTCATAGGCTTAAAAAGAGTTATGACCAAGCATTAAGCAATGCACATAGAACATTTGTTTTGTGGTTGAACATTTTCTTCAGTCTGGCAAAGCAATTAGTGCTTAGCTTTCAAAATTCCGAGCTTGTAAAATGGAAGACAAACTCAGCACATGACAGAATCCTTCCATCCAAACAACAAGGTGCTAAGCAATTAAGTCCAGAAACCACCTATTAACTCTTTACATCAGCATTGGCACATTGCTTGTAATTCAACATAGTTCATCCATACATGCAGCAATTCCATATAAAAAAACAGTCCACAACCATACTCACTAGCAAAACAAATTAGGAGAAAAGGATCACCACTTAAATCTCATGAAACCTAGCTAAGCATTTCATTGAACACTTGGCGCATACTAGAAACCAAACATCTAAATGAAATCTAGACTTGAGCTCTCACCACAGAAGGGGCACTACGGCGGAGGGAGGGAGGGTCACGGAGGGAGGCAGTGCGTGCCGAACCCGCGGGAGGGGAGTCACCACTAGCTCAACAACCGCTGCTTGCTTCCTGTTGCCGGACGCCAGAGGAGGAGAGGCTGCGCTGTTGAACGCCGAGGAGGGAGGTCTGGCGCCGAGAGAATCTTCTTCTTCTTTGCGCCAGGAGTGGCTCGGCCAGGAGCAAAGCCGGAAGGGGAGGTCTGCTGCCGCCATGGGGAAATCTTCTTCTTGCCCAGGAGTGGCTCGGCCAGGAGCAAAGCTGAAGGGGGCGCGACGGCTTGGGGCAAACGCCAGAGAAGAGGTGGGTGCCGCCAGGAATACTTGGAGAAAATATCTTGGCCAAGGAGAAATGTCACCACAAGAATGAGAGGAAGAGGGAAATTCCAAGAATACCCTTCCCAAACCTAAATCCTTAACCCTAACCTTTACTAAACTTTTTAATCTGCGAGGCAACAAAATTTTTCTTAAGAATAAATCCTTGAATCAAGAAAATGAGAACATCACCGGCCAAAAACTGGAAAAGCGCTTTGCAGTATTACACTCTTCCCCCCTTTAACAGAATTCGACCTCGAATTCTGACCATGATAAGAATACCAACAAGAACAATGGAAACCGACTGACAAAGCGAAAACTCCCAAAAAGAACAAAGTTGGGTACTTCTCTCGCAAGAGAAAACCCTACAACTCAGACCACGACACTCGCCAAATAAAAGGAGCAACCAACTGAACTCAGAAATCAAAATTCTTTCGGCACTAAAGCCCCTTATACCTTTTAACCGATGATCCTCCTCAAGAGGACACGGTACGAACCTCTAAATCAACTCCGATCCTCTTTTCAGCTTCAATCACATCTTGTAAACTCTTTTCTCAAACTCCCTACTATGATTCATCTTATTCATGACAACAACAAAGATATGAGGTCTTTCATTCTAACATGCCTCCAAACCATACTTCAACTAGATACTCAAACCATCTATTTAACATTTCGGGTTCCAAACTTGAACCCCAAAGATTCGAATACACATAATTTCATTCCTTCCCAATTGACTGACCTTTTTCACAAAAGGACTAAAATCATCCAATGCCATATAAGGAAACGGCCCTCTTGGGCATACTTTCCCTTCCAATCACAAACCACGTTATATAAAATTTCATTCTATACTCTCCTAGGCATGTCTCATACCCAGGAACAATTAGCTAACACAAATGTTCACACATAACCTTTCACTTCAACTGCCATCATTGTTACAACCAACGATACTACCAAAACTTTTGAATCGACATTACAAGTGTTCATCATACACCACCATTAACTACTGACGGTCAACGTCCAGCTCATGCTAGGACTAAAGATCAATACCAAGCCACAAACGGTTCGCTTCCTAAGAGGGTTTCGCTCTCACATTCTTTCACTCAATTTTAACCAAGTCCAAAAAATATAATCCTTATTATACTCAACCTTATACCATAAACATTTATGCTTTCAATCCCATCTAGAAAGCACAAGAAGTACAATTCTTTTGAACCCAATTGAAACACTAGCATCAACTTGAACCCAAAGTGCTCAAATTCACTTTGGAACGAATTCGACAACATCCAAAGATCACTCATTTCCCTTTCATAAACCAAATACCAAAAGCCATTCATTCTTCCTTGTCACGCTAGAAAGCAAAGGAAATCTCGATCCCCTTTATACCACTCGATCCAAATCCAACACATTAAAGCCAAAGCACCAAGCTTTACCTCGGGGAAAAACTCCATTAAAAGAGAACACAAGACAAAACTTTAATGAGGCAACTCACTTTACAAAAGTAAGCCTCAAGCCTTTACCAAGGCAGAATCTCTCTTTTAGAATAAACGACTTCATAAAAACTAATTAAAGGAATCGATCCACTTTTAACTCAGCGACCAACATTCTTTAAGAGAAGAAAACTCAATTCTCCTACAACCGTAAAAACCACTATTATCAATTTCCAAACCGTGCGATAGAAGTCGCATCGGAAAGAACTTCAAATTAAAAGAGAAACTCCACGCAAAGCATTGACAGAAGCTCTCAATAACCACCATGATTCAATTCGCTTTCGCAAAGCAAAACCTTTCACGGCTATCAAAAATCAACAATTTGGAAAGAGAAAACCAATTCTCAAATCAAGCATCTGAACCCACAACCATCACATTTTCTTTCAGGAGAAAAGAAAACTCAGTTCCAACAGAAACTACTTCTCCAACAAGAATCACTTATGAAACATTCATAAGGTTTACGTTTTTGGAACACTCACACGCGTTTCCTCAATTAAATCCAACTCTTGCCATTAAGGTTTCGTATTCACCAAAGGTATCCTAGGAAAAACCCAACAGGTTTAGACATAAATTACAATCCCATTCTTTCTTTATTTATCGTCTCTTGTTCATATAACTACCACTGGTTATATTAACATCAACCCTAAACCATCACTTATCATATTTTTATCAAACACTGACCCAAGTCTAACTCTCGACAATCAACGAAGAGAACAGCGTTCTCGCTTCTTTTGCACAGATAATCTATCAGTTAATTCAACACAAGACATGTGTCATCATTTTCCTTGGTTCACTAACCAAAACAATCCATCATTCGTATATTTGTTTATTCCAACTTAAAACACAACCCTTCAACATTTATTTCAACATAAACAACAATACCCTTCATACAACCCCTAAGTCATCACCTTGACATCCCCAATTCATTCAACCAATACATACTTCTAACAACGCGATATCATTTTCACAAGACCTATTTCATAAATAAAGGCCCAAGACAAACATTTGTCAAGGACACAACCCCAGTATCACTACAAACATTCCATACCTCCTCATTCTTTGAGTACACATAGATTAAGTCATTTTGTTGACCCGCAATATTAACTGACCCAAAATCAACAATAGTCAGTAATTTACACCATCTCCTTACTATGGTAAGTTCATCAACTGAACCTTTCAAACCTTCTTGACCGTGATCAAGACTAACCTTACCGGAACACAAATCCTGATCTCTCCATTAAATCCATGACTCGCAACACTTTGCATAATTTACTAATTCAACTTTCACCTTACATCACTTACCATCTCTATTATTCTTTCTCTATTAACACAATAATTTAGGTTGTCTTTAAACAACCAACACATTTACTTTAACAAAATCCATGAACCACATCCCAAAACTCTAACTCCTCAACACTTAACATCTTAATCATCCTCGTGGGTCACGCACCCAACTCTTAAGGAACCCACAGTTCTTAGGAAAAAGAACAACACCAACTTTTTTTTTCAGAAAACTCAACCATAAATCATAAAGGAACTCGACTCGAAGTTTCCAAACTCCGACGTACAACAACGCCTCAAACAAATCTCAAAACTTACAACTTCCACGAAGGAAGATAGATGCAAGGGGAAAAACCAAGCGATCAACCAAAACGAGCGCCAAAATGGTAGCAATAGAAATCCAAAAGGATTCAACACTAAACTCTTTCTCCTTGTCTCGAGCGATCGAAGACAAAAGAAACCGACCTTCTCCACCCACTCTCTAAACTATGCATAAAGGCAACTACTCTCGACCACGAGAGGTTCCCAAACTTAAGGGTGGCTCTAGCCACCACACCCACCACCGAGGTCCAAACAAGGCCAATAGAACAAGACCGAGAACAATTCAGCTTGACCAATTCACAAGAACATAATAACTTAATCATTTCTTTCATAATCTTAGCAACATGCATAGCCAATTGTAGCTCTCAACATCAGAGTTTAGATACAACATTTTAAGCGTGAAAGCAACGATACCCATACCCCTTCCTCACATGCATCGAGTGTGTCAAGTTTTAAATTATTTAACCGTCCTACATAAAGTTTTAAGGTTATTGCCCTAGGGCCACATTTTAAAGGTTCAACCTAAACCATGTTTCTACCTTCACACAACGCAAAATTTTAATTCATTCTAGAATTACTCACTACATTCAAACACCACGGACCTGAAGCCCGCTCTGATACCAACTGTAACACCCCGACGCCAACGCGCCACGGATGCTACCAAACCCTGGGTCACTAGCGACACCCTTTGGACCCAAACATGTCCGAAGGGATTACCGACACACGAAAAATTCTCCACAACAAAATCACTTGAAGATGAGAATTTCCGAAGAAGGCATAAAGACCTAACATCTATACGAACTTGACTGCAATCAACCACTAAACTCTAAAACCAAGTTAAAGCTAAGCCATCGAAATTTACAAAATTTCGGCATGACCTCCCTAGAAACTAGGACATCCACTCAGCAGACAGAAAACATTGCAGGTAAATGATATCATTCTAGCAGGTCCTTAGTTAACCGATCTCACATCCAGTATAAATTAATAACTACTCCACAACGAACAACATATTACAACCTCAATTCCTAACACTAAGCTTTACAAATCGATTTAAATAGTTTGATGGTGACCGAAGTCGTGTATGTGCTCTACTCCCATCCCGACGAGTCAACTTCAAAGTACCTAAAACAAGAGAACAACAAGCGTGAGTCCAAGGCTCAGCAAAGCACAATCAGGCATAAAAAAAAATAATGAACTTGATTAGGATATCAATGCTACAAGACATAAAGTAAAAGTTTCTTTAATTGATATCCGTAAATAAAAGAAACAGTTTGAATTCATATACAACCAAACATAAGAGCACAACTACTTCATCTTTTGACATAACCAATACTTAATTGAAATCATCCAGTAAAAGAAACAGTATCTATCCCCATTTACCACATACAACTCGGAAACATAACTAAACCAAACTCACGACTCAATAATCGTTCCAGGATGAGTCCACGACTCAATCCTCCACTTGACATTTTCCTTTCTCATCAATTAACATTTACCAATAGCAACACACAATGCAATGCTTTTATGCTCTCATCCCTTTTTCTCATGAATCAAAACAATGAATGCACCATGCATGCTCATATTGCACATTGTCATAGCGTATACCGGTATAGCTGAGTGCACACCCGTCGGTGTGCACCCTCAATCCCGACCATCCCGTGTCGGGGCCTACTCTTACTGACTCGCTCCCATTCACCTCGATGAATGGGACTACGAGGTAGGACTTTTGTGCTCACTACGGGTGAGCACCGAGGCCCGCATCAACATGGGACGCCTCGTCCATCATGAATGCACAATGCAATTTACATGAATGAATTGCAACACTTCATTCAATGCCTACACGAACATACCATAAACACATACGCACACATAGCGAATTCCCACATATACTATCTATATAAAGGACTTAACCATTTGAGCCAAACCCATGATTAGTCCCAATCACTCGAACAATCTACTCACTATAATCAACCTTACTAAAAGCTCGGTCTCACTTAGAGTTCATCTAATTAACAGAGCAACAATTAACCTAAGGAGCATCACATATGAACACACATCCACATTCAATAACACGGTGTACTTGCATCAATTTCCTTAAGCTTTCAATCATCATAGACATTTTCATAAGAGGGAGCACTTTCTAGTTATATCCAAGCAAGACATACCTCTTGCGTATGCATCAACAAGTACTTACGCTTAAGAGCAAACAATCGTTTAATCCTCCTAGCCGCAATCTAGGGAATGCACTTGCCTTAACCTCGGCGAGAAACTGGCGGCCCATTGCAGCGCTGGAAATCACCAACCCTAGAGAACAGCAACCCAAGATAGGGCAAGGCACGATTGTCACAATCACAAACGTAACGGAAATTAAGGAAGCAGTTAAATAAGAGTATAATAGCACATTTTTTTTTGACACTCATATATCACTTTGCTCAAAAAAACCACACACCTAAATCATGAGCATATAAATTGACAAATTCAAGATCATCAACCAAATTCTATGTCTCAATAAAATGAACCATCATCCGCCACACATATTTCACCTATGTTCTAACTAATTGACTTGATCAAATCAGCATAAAGCATACATGAATCTAGGATCCGTGATCCACTCAACTAATTGCGGTGGACACTCAAGGTTGCGGGCGCAAACCCGAGTAAGACATGGACCAATAAGACAATAACAATGTCGATCATTTCGGTATGCTTCCCACTAGCTCATTCTTTTCTTCATGTGTGTACAGTTTAAACCAAACATCTACGATACTAAGTTCCTATCATAATCAGACTTAGAAGGCACTCATAGGCTTAAAAGAGTTATGACCAAGCATTAAGCAATGCACATAGAACATTTGTTTTGTGGTTGAACATTTTCTTCGATCGCAAAGCAATTAGTGCTTAGCTTTCAAAATTCGAGCTTGTAAAAGGAAGACAAACTCAAAGACATGATGTAATCCTTCCATCCAAACAACAAGGTGCTAAGCAATTAAGTCCGAAACCACCTATTAACTCTTTACATCAAGATTAGCACATTGCTTGTAATTCAACATAGTTCATCCATACATGCAGCAATTCCATATAAAAAACAGTCCACAACCATACTCACTAGCAAAACAAATTAGGGAGAAAAGGGATCACCACTTAAATCTCATGAAACCTAGCTAAGCATTTCATCGAACACTTGGCGGGCATACTAGAAACCAAACATCTAAATGAAATCTAGACTTGAGCTCTCACCACAGAAGGGGCACTACTACGGTAGGAGGAGGGTCACGAGGGAGGCAGGCGGCGCCGAACCGCCGGGGGGAGTCACCACTAGCCTGCAACCGCTGCTGCTTCCTGTTCTGGGACGCCAGGAGGGGAGGTGCATGTTGAACGCCAGGAGGGAGGGAGGCTGGCGTCGAGAGAAATCTTCTTCTTCTGCCGCCAGGAGTGGCTCGGCCAGGAGCAAAGCCGGAAGGGGAGGCTGCTTTGTCGCCCGAAATCTTTCTTCTTCTTGCTGCCAGGAGTGGCTCGGCCAGGAGCAAAGCCGGAAGGGGAGGCGACGGCTTGGGGCAAACGCCAGAGAAGAGGTGGGAGTCGGCAGGAATACTTGGAGAAAATATCTTGGCCAAGGAGAAATGTCAGCCACAAGAATGAGAGGAAGAGGGGAAATTCCAAGAATACCCCTTCCCAAACCTAAATCCTTAACCCTAACCTTTACTAAACTTTTTAATCTGCGAGGCAACAAAATTTTTCTTAAGAATAAATCCTTGAATCAAGAAAATGAGAACATCACCGGCCAAAAACTAGAAAAGCGCTGCGATATTACGGTGATCTTTGCTCTCCTCTTCTTGGTTGCGGTTCTTGGCGCCGATTGGGGGGATGCAGCACGGCCAGGAGGGGGAAGGAGCCGGGAGGAAGTCGCCAGGAGAGGGAGCCACTAGGGGTAGCAAGCACTAGGGGAGAGGAATCGCCAGGGGTTTTCGGCCAGGGAAGAAAATATCCGGCGCCAGGGAGAATGGGAAAGAAGAGGAGGCGCAGGCTTTGCTGGAAAGAAGGGAAAAGAAATATGCCTCCACACATTTCAGCCACACAAAGGAGGAGAGAGAGAGGTTAGGTGAGGGAGGGGAAATTCCCAAAAAGCCCTCCTACAAAAGCCATCTTTTAACCAAAAGCGCGACCCAAATAATTTAATTCTCGGCGCGATAAGACAAATGACAGGATAAACAACTTGCCGCACAACTAAACGGCTCGGAGAAAACAACCATTCCGATAAGTATTTCACGGAAAAACCCAAAACCTTTAAATAAACTGCGAGGCGACAAAACTTTTATCCAGAATAAATCCTTGAATCAAGAAGAGGATGACAACTTCGGCCAAAAACCCAGGAAAACGATTTTGCGATACCACGGTAAGTACTTAACTTGCCACTGTTAATATTTTTAGGTGAAGAAGCAGATTACCTCGACGATACAATTGTTAACGTAGGATTCGGGGACTTTGACGATGAATTTTACTAGGGTTTACCTTGTCAGTTTCCTGTGGGGATAATGGGTAAAGGCATACTACAAGATATTTGTCTCCACTACAGTATTTTACTTTTGGTATTGTACAAGTACTATGTAAACCTACTTCTGCTATTGTAATAAAATATGTGTGTGGATGTGATATCAATTTGTAATGTACGTACTAGCCACTGATCATGGGACTAGTACTGTGTGCACATGGTACCCATTATTGATATTTATTATCCACTACAAAAGGACACCCCTTTTTGCAACGCATATATGCGTTGCTAAAAGTCCATATATGCGTTGCTAGGGTCTATACCAACGCATTATTATGCGTTGCCTATGCTGCCGTTGCTAGGGTCTATTGCAACACTTATATATGCGTTGGTAAGGCCTAGAATTAACCGTTGCTAAGCAGCAACGGATATTGAGTGGTTACGGCAACGCTTACATATGTTGGTACTACCCATGGACGAATGACTTCTGTAGCCCGTTGCAACATATAGATTTGAATTGTGGCAACGCTTATATACATTGCAAGGAATAAACCAAGCGATGAAAAATATTATTAAATAATATAATTTGGCGCCAATTATAGTTAAAACGCATATGCAATGGAATTGGAAATTTAAAGACCATTATGGACCCACACATGGCAAATAAGCAAACATTGTTGTGTATTATAAATAAATTGTTGCATTACAGTGACTAACATCCTCATAAGTGCAGTCATAAATTTTTTCAGAACAAAGATTGTAATGAAAAAATATATATAAACACCGGAGCCATCTTGGAATGCCACCAGGTCATCATTCTCCGTCTCGGTCCAACGTGTGGTAGGCCTCCATTCTCCATCTCAGTCCAACATGTCAATGATTTTTTTCAACTATTTATCTTCTCAATCTATAAATGAAATTGAATACTTTAATACTTTAAAATGAATTAATAGATATGACATCTCATATGCTCTACACGTACCATCAATATCATCATCATCTAGCTCTACATAAGTGCTACTAGTGGGTTAAAAAAACATGGCTGGATTAACATCAGCATCATAGCCTAGTAGATAAATGTTATGTTTGGAGGGGTGACGCCCATCATCTCGTAATACGCCTTCTCGGTCTCTGCCATTCTTATCTGAAAAATACCCCATTCTTTAAAAAGCGCTTTCTTACGAAGAAGCGACAATAAAGTTCGATAACAAAAGTGTAGCCCGATACACACCTATATGAGAGAAGAGATTTTAAGGAAGTTCTTGAATTATTGCCCTTCCCATGGTGCCCTTCCATGCGGACGCCTCGTGAATTTTCAAGAGCTGGGGAGTTGACATTAAGTGCAAACTCGGTTGTTATGTTAAGATCGATACTCAAAAGTATTGTTTCTTTTCATTCTTACCGGTTTCCGAGAGAAGGAACCACTTGGTATACAATCCATTGGGAATCAACAACACCGATCTTCTCATGAGCAGTACGCAAAGAGTAAAGGCATTAATCAAAGACATGGAAATAAGAAGGCCAAAAGCTATTCAAATGATTAAATGTTAGCAAGAGAAGTACTCGAATCATATGCCCCACACATCTCCATGTATCCCTAGAGAAGACTGGAGCCATTATTTCAACAAACCTGTACATCAAACATACACAGTTAGGCCCTTTTCACATATATTAGAAACATACACAGTTTCGGGTTTGTTTGGATGTAAAGGACAAAAAACCCTGGGAAATAAATCCCTAGAGGGATTTTCCAGGGCACATGGAATCCCCCTCCATCCCTAGGGGGAATATTTCCACATAGAAATTATTCCCTGCTGCCATTTGGAAAGGACAGGGATAAAAATCCCAGCCATTAAAAAATTCAGGAAAAAACAAAAAAAAATCAGAAACAACACCACAATTACACAAAACACATGGATCCTCTGTTTTGCTAATATTGCACAGAAGTGACTTGAGCATTGAACATGGGTAAACAAAAAAACCAGACACTCGAACTAACAGAGCTATGAATTTGTCCATATGTGGCATGCAAGACTCGAAACATTGTGAGATGAATGTGTCCATATATGTAGATAAACCATAGCAGTTCTATAAGAAACCAAAGATCCATGGAAGAAACTTCACCAGATAGCGAATTGATCTTCTGCACTTCAGAATCACATTGAGATGTTCACTGTGTCGATGGCTCGTGTCCCTCTTGCAAAAGTTTCGAAGAGCTTTGCTATGTAGTCCTTGGTCTTCATCTTCCCGTATCACCTTGGTCTCTTCTCATCCACCAGCTCCGGCACCGGCTCAATCTCTTTCTCCATGTCCATTGAGTAGAACATCGCCTACGACACCCGCTCTTTCTCTGCGTTGGTCACAACCTGGTGCATTGGGCTCTTGAAGAACCCATTACTCAGTATCTGCATGCATCAAATGAAATAGAGAGATGTCTAGCCCAACTTAATTGTCCACAAGACAAGCCCGAATAGAAAGATCGACACAAGTTTGCAACTTCGTACATACATGTACCTCCATTGCATCTCCTATGTTCACAAGCAATGCATTCGGAATGATGGGCACGTCATACCAGATGCCATTATCATGTACCTGGAGCCCACTAATGTTATCGTCGATGAAGACGATGGTGATCACCGAGCCATGCATCAGAGTGGAGCCACAGACCAAAGACATGGTCCAGCTTGGGACAGTGAGGGTAGTAGTTGAACCTGGCGTACGTCACGGCCTTCTCGTCGAGCATGTTGACAAAGTAGTCCTCGTGTAAATCGAGCAGCTTGGCCAGGTTCTTGAGGACAAGGTTGGTGATCTCCCTGCACCTGACCGTGTACTCACACAGAACATCTCTGCAAAATCTGAATGATTAGACAACTGCAATGGCAACTCATCAATCGACAGTTTTTATCATGCAGATTGATCCTTGTAAAAGGTACCTG
The DNA here is from genome assembly GCA_036346375.1 of Guadua angustifolia. Classification (NCBI taxonomy): domain Eukaryota; kingdom Viridiplantae; phylum Streptophyta; class Magnoliopsida; order Poales; family Poaceae; genus Guadua; species Guadua angustifolia. The sequence goes on along the minus strand of CM070516.1, from coordinate 14,341,256 downwards.
AAAGAAGGAGGTTGTGTTGGCCACAGGTTATAGATTCTCCGAGACTCAGGTTCCACTATCAGGTTCCACTATGAGGTATAACATCATGTGTTGCTATGTATCCATTGTTAAAGGGGTCTTCCTGTTGTAGTGATCAAAAATGGGGGCCTTACACCCCCCTCCTCATTTTCGTCGATGTCATCATCACACTTCAACATTTTAGCTTCATCTTGCATCGCCATACGGTCCACTAACTCCAATTGATCAACAAGTTGTTGGATCTTCTCCCGTTCATCAGCCTGACCTTCTACGTTTGCTGCATCCCTGTTATCATCCTCCGCTGCTACCTCAACTGGCACCACTTCCTAAACTTGTTTAGCTGTAGCCGACGTGCTGCTTTTGCCCACACCGCTAATATTCACCTCTTCTCTAGGGCAAGCCTGCACTAGCATTACACATTCAAGGCTAGATACCTTACACCACCTTAACCATTTTTGCCACAAGTACGTCCGATCTACTTTCTTCAACTCCCATAGAGTCGGGTCACCCTTACTACGCGTGAATAAGATTTGAATGGTAACAGAGTAAACACTTGGATCCAAGGAAAAATATTGGGTCAACCAAAACTTTATATCACAGATGCTAACTCTATCGGGGAATAAGTGTTCCATCATGGTGACTGCAAAACTGCTCAAAGCAACACCATTACGCTTGATTTTTATTTCACCATCACCATAATATACCCTAAATTTCATTTGGATCGACATTCTTGTGGACGACATAAACAAAATTGATTTTAGATCACCACTAACGTTTAATATCACTAACTAAACAAAATTAAATTTTATATAAATTGAGTTTACAAATCTTGAAAACAAAAGTGTTAATATAACAATGATTCCCTTCTGAATGAGAAAATTATCATGCGGCATTTTCTATGAACAATCGGTATGAATATATTCTTCTTGCTTGAGTTTAGACCATGCGAGTTCTTTTTAGCATTAATACAAGAACAATATCATAATATTTCATAACATGTTCAAATCGTAATTTTCAAGCTGTCATGTTAAAATATTTAACAACATAAGATTTATACCGATGGTTGCAAATTGCACAAATAAAATATCACTAAATATATCACTAACTATAGTATACATCTAATATCGCTAATATTACATCAATATCTAGTATCACCAATATTGCCTCAATATCTAGTATCGCCAATTGCATCAATATCTAAAATCGCTAATATTGCATCAATATCTAATATTTGACTAAATTAATTTTCACCATAAAAAATTAATAACAAAATTAAAAAGTGAAGATTTTACCTCTTTTTCCTTTTTTTTCCCTTCTTCCTTCTTCCTCCCTCCTCTATCCCTCCTCTCTCTCTTCTCTTCCTCTCCCTCTCCCTCCTCTCCCGAGCACTCTTTCCTCTCTCTCTCTCCCGCGCGCTCTCTCTCCCTTCCTCTCCCTCTCCCTTTCTTTTTCTTTCGCCGCCGTTGCCCGAGCGCTCCCCTCTTTTCTTTCTTTCTTTCTTTGCTCACCCGGCCGTTCGACGCTATTTTCGCCAAACGGTGTGGCGAAAATAACTATTTTCGCCACACCGTTTGGAGAAAATAGGGTGACCTCGGTGATTAGGGTTTAAACTGCATAATAATAACGGATTAACCTATTTTCGCTGAATGGTTTAGCAAAAATAGTATTTTCGCCGAATGGTTTAGCAAAAATAGTATTTTTGCCAAACAGTTTGACAAATATGTATTATTTTTCAATTTTTTAAATCCACATATTAATATCGCAATTTCTTTAAAAAATAATATTATTTAAAAAAATTCTAAGTTCAAGCTTACCAGATGGATCTGGTGACGCCGAGCTCATTTATCTGGTCCGCCACGTAAAGGCGGCCAGGCCGAGTCGACTATGTGTTCTGAGGTTGGCGACCCCATTTTGGTGGTTGATGGTAGTGGATGTAACATTGGGGAAGCTGGCGTCGATGGTGGCCATGGATGCGCGGAGGACCTCGGAGATGGTAGCCAACCGTAGAGGCGATGGCCGAATAAGATGGGGTTCAGATTCAGCACGTCGCGGCACACCTAGTGACGCGGATAGCACGAGGGAGATGAGGTTGGAGGAAGAAGCTCGCTAGGGGTGGGTGGTCACGCGGCTGATGTCGAGGTGGGGCTGCAGTGATGTCCTAAGAGCAAAGCTGCGGATAAAAGGGGATGTTTAGGGCAACAATGAGATGACAAAGAAGATGGAGAGGACAATTTTGAAGGGAGCACACTGGTGGGGACAAATTTGGGCAAATTACTCGAGTGGCTGCTGAAAGGGGCGGCTCTCCGTCGATCTTGGAGAAGATGATGGGACATGGGGGACGTACTCCATGCTTTAGGGGGACGAGAGGAGGGGAGCAGGGTTGCTACGGCGGATTTTTAGAGGACTGACGGTGAGGAAGAGGGGAGGCAGCTAGTGATATGAGCTCAGCTCAACCCAATCCCTTCTTGCGAATTTTTTAAAATAATTTTACAAAATAGCACGTCAAAAAAATTACAAAAATATATCTATATCACTAGAAGCTTTATCGTCAATTGAATTGATAACAGATGTCTGTTTTGCCGCAGATTGAATTGGCATTATTTTGTTGCGGATTAAATTGACCGACAAAGCTGAGGCTCCTGTTGCTAAATAAAATGGTGAACCTTAATGCCAATTCATTTGGCGACAGATCTCCTATCGCCAATTGAATTAAGAAAATAGGTATATTTTTATAAATTCTTTTGGCTTATTATTTTTGTAAAATTATTTAGAAAAATTCTCCTTACCCAGGTTGAAGGAAGAAGGAAGAAGAAAATAAGCAAGGGCAAAATGGTATTTGTACAGCCACTTCATGGCTCGACCGGTGAACAGTGCAAATAAGGGAAGATTTTGAAAATGCAATGGCACATAAGGGAGAGGTCATTTTGCAACGGCAGATCAGGGATGCAGGACAATTGCAATGTATATAAAAAAATTTCGCTTGAAAATGCCACTAGTGCCAGAATTGCCCTTATTCTTCCACATCCCTCTTGGTTCTCCCCATGTATCATCTACATCCTTTCCCCTTTCTATGTGTTTCTTGAAATAATAGTACGTCTAATGAGTAATAGTAGTACTGAAATGACCAAAATGGCAATTAGATACAATTTCTTTTGAACTGGAAAGAGCACAAGGGTCATTTCATCTTGATCAACGGGCTTTGACCTTACCAGAGTGGCATTTCCCAAAGGAATTTGTAATTTTGATGGCGTAAAACCAAAAAAGAAAAAGGAAATGATAAAACCCAAAAGCTAGAAAACATCAGCGGCATGGATCAAAATTTTTCGTCAGAATTACCACTCATCTGAAATGCAGATTGTGTCTTGCTAATATGCCACAGCAAAAGACATTCATTATAAATTATCGATGCAAATTTGGAGGAAACACCGAACAAATTGAACTAGACAAGAAACAAGTTTCGTTTCCCTTTTATCCTTCTTTTGTGCGATGGAGCATTGGAGGATAATAAACCAAAATGACCAAACCATCATCACTCTGTCTCAACAAGTGTGCATTTCATGTTGCATTCAAACTAGAGGTGGCTAGATGGGCCGTGCAAAACAGGCTAGCTCAAGGCCCAGCACTGTAGGCACGGCCTAGATCGACCACGACACGAGATAAGCAGTCATCTTTGGCATGGCCTAATAAATTTGGGGATGCTTGGGCCGGTAGACCAGCATCTTGAGCTAGCACGCACGTTCTGATAAGGCCAAAGCACGACCCGACGTTTGTCTGCGCTCGTTCTGATCAGACATGGTCCATTTAGTCCATTTATTTGAAAATTTAGCCTTTTTAGGCCTTAAAAATTAAAAAATTCTAGAAATTCCCTATTTTTTCCTATAAATAGGGTAGCAGCCCCACTTATTTTGCCAACAGCAAACTTGCAATCTCTTCGCTACATTCTCTTGTGAAAATTCTTTTGCTCTTGGTGATAATTTGGCAAAATTCAAAATAATTTTGCCAAAGGCCCAAAATTCGGATTCCAGCTTCTATCAAGAAATCAAGGTAAGAATAGTGATTTCATTTTTCATTGTCCTTATTATTTTCAATGAGATTAAATTAATAATAGTGTAATTATTTCTTGAAGTTTTCCTCGTGGAGGACTATGATTTTGCGTCCTTCCCATCTTCTGATTTCGGGATTTCACCCGAGAAGCTTCTTGTATCCTATCAAGTTGAAGAAGTTATAGTACCTATACCATCCTCATGTGTTCTACAAGTACCACTACGTCAGCAACCACTGAGGCAAAATGTAGCACCCTTCATTTTGGCATAAAATGCTAAAATGAGAATATATGTGCATACAGTACTAGTCCCATGATTAGTAGCTAACACGCACATTCATAACAATTGATATCACATCCATATTCTTTATTACATATGATAAGGCTAATAAGGTCTTACAAAACAGAGTATATTACAGCGGAAAGAGACAAAAGTTTTGTAATGTGCCCACCCAACCATTAGGCAACTAACAAGTCATAATCCCTAGAAAAACTCACCATCACTATCCCCGAATCCTACGTCAAATTATATGTCGTCTGGAGATTTGCTAACTTCACCTAAAAAACAAATAAGCAAGGTTCGTACTCAGCAAGACTTTTGCAAAACTTATAAATATATATAGGCCATTTCAAAGAAAAGGTTTCTATGATTAATTTGCATAAACCCAATTTGAAATGTAAATACAGAATAGTAGATTACAAACAGAATTTATGTTAATGCAATTTAATATATAAAATAACAATATGCAAGTACGAATAAGGAAATTCACGAACTTGGGTGACATGACCACATCCACGAACTATTTTTCACCAACCCACGGTAGAAATCAGACTTTATGAAAATAAAAATAGCTAACTATATGATGACTTTACCAAGTGCCCATAACCGTGGTTGCTGCTAATCGATTAGTTTTATACTCTGTAGAGGTGTAAAGTTTTACCCACAAGTCATGCCCTTTTCTTTTTATCGCATGTTTCACGCACCTTTGGCGTAGTGGCCAAAATATTCATAACGAAAACCTTTACATTACCTAGGTTAACTTTGAACTAACCTAGTGATGACAAATCCATTTTATGGTGGCAAAAGATTGGTGTACATAGTACGATAAATAGTGATACACCATATTGTCCCACTTCTCCCCATGGCATGGCGTAAACCGTCATATTAGCAAATGTTATTCCCAACACCTCGGTGTGAATACCCCTCCGAGCAATCCATAAAGGAATAGCCCATATTACTCCAACCTATCAATATGCAAAGTTAAACTAGATAATTTAATTGATTTAAGATTATTCCATGCCAGCACTTATGGTTGTACGTGTTTCTTGGCCTAAAAATAACCTATAGTTCGGTCCTTAATCCGATACGGGCAATAATCTCTCCTTACACTATGTGCAACACCTGCACCTCCGTCTATTACCAATAATCGTCTGCACCTAAATCATAGTTTTATTTTCATTTTTAACCAAAATACCAACCATAAAGAAAGGTTATTACCCAACATTTTGTCATATCCAACATTTTTAACCATTTAAAAAGCATAAGGTTCTTTTAAGCATGGCTAAGCATGACCTCTAAGTGTGAGGACACCCATTTTGACATTATGTACTGTCTACCTTATTCTAGGGTTATCAAGGTTCACAAATCCATACTTATCAAGGAAGTTTCATAAGACTACAGTTATAGTTACCAATACCCACAATATAGCAGAGTTTAATAAACATACACATGCAAAAAAATATTTAATAAAAACATTTGTAAAACTGGGATCAACATGGTCAAAGAGGGTGCTTGCCTTGCTTAATTGCTGTTCATAATGAAGTCGTAGTCGTAACTAACGTTGTTGATGATGGAATCAATGACGTCGAGTTCTACACATCGTTCAACGGAAATATAGCAAATAACAAAGTTCAATAAGGGCAAAATGAAATGAGATGGAAAATCTAAAATAAAACAATTGCAGAAAACAGGTGGGGTTTTAGGGTTAGGGTTGTATGATTTCATGTGCTTAGATTCTAATCGATCTTATATCATTAGCAATGATACTACTTCTTATTTTATGAATTACTTTTCTTTATTTTACGAATTCAAGAGGTTAAAATTATATATTTTCATATTTATAACTTCAAATTCAAGATGTTAAAATTATTTGGATGAATAGGATTAAAACATGAGTTTAGGAATGGTTAACTCATATGGACTACAGGGTATTTGATATTCAACTGACCAACACGAGAAGGGTCTATGTTTAGACGGCTGGTTTTAGGACATGTTCAAGATTTTAAGAAGGTTCTGGTGATACAAATGTTTCAAATACTGTTTTCTTATTACTTAAGTTTGTTTACCTATATTATGGATTTTAGGGTTTATATTATGCAGGGTTAGGCTTTTAACAGGATTCAGATGCAAAGCATGCTGAAACAAAATTACTTTTACATAATACGATGGTCTTGAGTTATAAGAGCATATATGAACTAGTTTTACATGTATTAGTACTCATAATAGTAATGCATATATTAATCTTTCGCATGCAAAAAGCAAACACTATTTAGGATCTAGGTTTAATCTAATCCAAATATAGATATCTTTGCAAGATTAGCTAATCTAGACCGATAGCACTATGGCGGATTAGTTTCTTTTATATTTGCATCTACTTATGGACTTTATTTACATATTAATCACATGTATCTAAAGCAATAATAATTACATGCTTGTTTTGAACTTATGAAATATTTTTGCATAAATAGGGGTATTATGGTCTTAATGAGCATAAGAATTGGTTTCACCATTTATTTGAATTTATTTTGCACTAGTTGCAACTATTTTGATTCTTATACATTGAAAAGCTATCAATTTTAAAAATCTAAATCAAACTAGACTTAATTCTATATATATAGGTAGATTACCAACTTTTAAACACACTGTAATTGGTTTGACATGATTTAAACTCTTTTTGCAAAAGATATTCATATTTGAATATTCAATAAGTTGGAAACAACTTATTTTAGAAAATGATCTAAATCAAGTTAAAATCTACATATTTTTGCATATTTGAGTTCTTGAGGACTTAAGGTTTGTAACAAAATTTGTTTTATTTAAATAGGATCTCATTTGCATAAATTTTGTACGTAGTATATCTTAACCCTTTTATTTAAATTTAAATTTAAAATTTAAAAAGAGTTCATTTGCACAATATTTTTGTATAATCAAAATTTAAATTATTTTATATGAATATATAAATTTATCTCACTTTATTTGGATTTGAAATGAAAAAGTTATGCCTATTTGAATAGTCTATGGTTTGGAAAAAGATCTGAAATTGAAAATTTCCATTTCTAGAAAATTTGCCTTTGAGATGAAAGTGAGCTTTCCATTTTGGTGGCGCCTAAGCTATAGCGCGACTAGTGGGGCCAGGCTCAACAACTTGGTGAGAGAAGCTATGGCTGTCGGTTTGGACCGTGTGTGAAGATAGGTTTGGCTTGTGAGGCGTCGGTAAACAGATGGGTCCGTGTGTCACGAGCATGAGCAGGTGAATGAATTCGGCTTCACCGCCGAAGGGTGGCGGGACCGTGAATGGATAGCGGGGAGAGCTTCTCCGGCTCATTTCTCATCTAGAGGTAGGCTTTCCGTCACCAGAGGTGGTCAGAGTTGGGGCGCCACCGTGCGGGGGCGGGGGCGGGGGCGGCCATGGCCGGCCGGTGGAGGGGGATTCTAGGGTGCTCTCTCTACGCATTTTCAATGCTATTAGCATCAGTAAATCTAGGGGATTCGGTTTAACCTTCTAACGGCGTCGGAGGTCAGCTGCAATACTCTGCCACCTTTCACCGGTCTTGGGGAAGAAAGGTCCCACGGCGGGGGATGTTACAGTAGTCCATGTAACACCTTGGCACCTCGTGTGCCCCGAATGTTACCTCCTTAATTAAAACTCAACCACAAATCACTAGAAAAGACAGCAAAAACAACCTAATCAAGCTAGCAAGGGCTGAACTTAAAAAAAAAATTCGGCAGCACCTCCCCTAAAACTAGGACATCCACTCAGCAGACAAAAGACAACAGTTAATAACGACAACATAAATAGCCATTCACAACCAACCAACCATCATAATCTGCCATGGCAACTACTAATCATCATGATCAACTAAGCAAGTATACAAGGATAAGACATACGCAAAAGACAAGCGCTACATCATACAACTAAGATTTTATAGTCCTAGACATTCATCCATTACTTACAATTTATCCCAACCAAAAGAAAACAAGTCCATCACCAACACCACTATAACCAAAAGTAAGGATATTGTTCTAATCTAGCTACATGAAGTTATCATGAGTGAAGTGAGCTAGCCCATCTCCCAAATGTCGCCTTGGAGTTACCTAGAATAAAACATCAAACACAAGCGTGAGCTCATGTAGGATCGTGGATGCGCCTAGAGGGGGGGTGAATAGGCGTTTTACAAAATTCGATCGCTCACTAAAATAATTCGCTCTAATACACCCCTAAGTCAAAACCTAATCAAAGATATATGCGGAAGCGATAAACTCGGTTTTGACAATTAAAGCCTAAATCAACTAGGCTTACTAGTGCACTAACTAAATTATGTCTCTATACTAGAATTGCTAAATTGAGCAAACAATCAATACTAAGCAATTCTAATTATAATCAAGCAATTGATAAATATACAATAAAATAAATGCTTGAAGGTAAAAGAGACAACCGATATTTTTCCGTGGTGTTCGGAGACTTGCCGGTCTCCCCTAGTCCACGTTGAGGCAAGCCCAACCACTTGGACCGGCTCCCGCTCGAGCACCCGCCTCGTTTCCACTAGTCGTGGTTTTTCACGCTTGCGCGTAGGCTCAACCCGAACCTTCACAAACTTGCCGGGCTTCTCACACCTTGAGAGCTCCGCGCCGACGCTCACTGCCGTCTAGGGTCGGCAACCTCCAAGAGTAACAAGTCGCTCCTTCGCTTGAACTTCACCGAGCACAACGAATGCGCTCCGGTGATCACCAAGTGCAACACATGCACAAGGACCTCCCTCAAGTGCAACACATGCACAAGAGACTCTCAACCCACTTCTAATTGCAACACATGCAATTAGTCTCACTCTTGCTCAAGAACAACTTGCGGAAATGCAATACATGCAAATCACCTATCAAATACTCACACAAGAGCCAATACACAAATGAGAGCTTCAATACATGAACCACCTCACCCAATATACTCTAGCAACCAGCAAATGCCCCCCCATGACCTCCTTTTATAGCCTCACAAAGAAAACTAGCCGTTGGGGGGCAAAACGGGCATTAAACGAGCTAAAAGTAGCCGTTGCTACAGTGTTTGCGGTACTACCGGCCCCTACGGGCGGTAGTACCGGCCTAGGGGATCAAAAAACCCTTCTCTGCCAAAAAGCTACCGCACGGGCGGTACTACCGGCCCCTACGGGCGGTAGTACCGCAGCTGCCTCCACTAAAATGCTCATAACTTTTGATTCCGAACTCCGATTTTTGTGATTTTTGATTCTATGCGAAGCTTATCACGAGGGCTACAATCTCCACCCATTTTCAAGATTTAATCAACCATAGATATTTTTAAATATCACCAAAACTAAACTCTAATGTAGTCATTCAAGTCTAAAATCAGATTTTCTCGAAATACATCACATAGACTTGATCAAAAACATGACTACAAGCTAGCAAGGGTTCAACAAGATTAAAACTTGAATCATGTGATGATCAACTCATGATCAAAACAATTTGCAAAACACATTTGCAAATACTATTCACATGCTTTAAAGAACCGCATATAAACTCCAAATCCAACTTGCTTGAGCATCCTCGTTTTGCAACTCATACAAAACCTAGCTCCAAACAAAACCAAACAAACTCAAATGCATGAGCTCACTATTTGCAACACATGCAAATCTTAGCTCCAAGCAACTACTTTGATTTAAGAAAGATTTGTGTTTTGTAAGCGAAACATGAAGCTTCAACATTTGCAACACATGCAAAAGTGATCTTCACGCAAAAGCCAACGCATTAGCTTATCCTATTTGCAACACATGCAAATCAAAGCATTATGCGAAAACCAAATGCATATGCTCTTCCTTTTTGCAACACATGCAAATCAGAGTATAAACCAATAACAACCAAGCATAAACTTAACCCATTCGCAACACATGCCAAATGGTTAACTCTTATGCAAAAACCAAATCCAAATGATTTGAGCTTTGAGTGAACGCGGAATGAGATCACCAACACATGATGAAGCTCAAGCTAGGGAACGACCCCTCTTAATAGCACGGCGATAAAACCTTAGACTCAAAGACTATAAAGTCCTTAGCCTATCTAATTATACCTTCACCGCCGCCCGCAAGCAATCCCCTTTGGGGTCTTTATGATCATCACTTTGATACTCCCCCGGGATCTCTACTCGACTCCTCTTCGGGATCCACTCTTGACGCCCATCAACTCATGATGCTGTCCTTGTCCCGTTCTCATCATCTCATCCATCTTTGGACCTAACTCAATCATAACTCATAAAATAGTTAGTCCAAGATGCATGGTTGTCTCAATTATCTCTTGCACTCCATTTAACACATAATGGATGCCTTTAGATCAATTGAGCACAACCTAAATCAATTGAAATGATTGTAAATGTGTCTTAAGTATAATAATGCAACACATGCTTAATTATACTTAAGAACTATTCGTTTGTCCTCAATTAATCACGGAGCACCATCAACACATGATGAAGTGTTCGTTAATAATTAATTAAGACAAATGAACTCAATTTAAATTATCATTTAAATTGATATGAGTATATATTAACTACACAAGTTTTCATATACTCATGTTGATGGAAAGTAATGATCCATTATATGTAAATTGTATGGAAATGATCATTACTCTAGATCATCAACTATAGAATACACCCCACATGTATATGTGCATAAATATGATTGACTTTGGAGATAATATGCACATATTCAAATTGATCGTATTGGAGTATATCCTATATTACCATGAGTATACTTATAACTAGGCAATTCGAATATATACTCAAAGATTTAGTTTCTTTGTCTTGATCCTTATATGTGTCAATAACGAATTGATCAATACAAAGAGACTTTCAAGTTAAACTACAAACTCCCCCTAAATATGTGCATCCATGTAATATATGGATTGAGAAACATAATGCACATTTTGTGGTTAATATAATGGGGACATTCATATTTCAACGTGACTCCAAAGTATGCAACTAATATTAGAATGAATATGCAAACATACCTTGGGTTTTCTATTTTTCAATGCGATGAGACTAATCAAAGATATTCTTAATAAACAAGTTAGTCTCGATATAAGATTTGTCATTAATAATAAAATCGCATTAGGGGATAAACATAATATTAGATTTGTCATTAACACCAAAACCATAACTAATGAAGGTTGAACTTACAGCTCATCACTCAGCAAAGTGTAATGCGAAAAGAAATTAAAACGAACATGTAGCAATTATACGTATGAACTACATGACGTTAAGCATACAAGGAATTTAACACCCAAATCCTCATCCAATTCATCTCATTAGGTTTTTACTCACCAGCACAATTATGCAATGCATCATGCATGCTTATGAATGCAACCATCTTTGGCTCATACCGGTATTGCCGGATGCACGCCCGTCGGCATGCACCCTCTCATCCCTCCCATCCCGTGGAGAGGCCTACTCTTACTGTCTCGCTCCCATTCATCTCGATGAATAGGACTACGAGGTAGGACTTTTGTGCTCACTACGGGTGAGCACCGAGGCCCGCATCAACATGGGACGCCCCGTCCATTATGAATGCATGAGTGTAAATGGCACACATAGATCACATCTTCATTCATTTCTAATCATTATTGCAAGACATAACAGAATGCATCACATAGATAAATATTACTTTCATAAACCATCATTCGCGGTAGTCTATTCAAGATTCATAATTAAGTCATCAATATAATTTCTTTCATGTGGGTAAGGTCCTAAATAACATTAACCTTTACATTACCACAACATGCATAACACATTACACTTGCCTTCAACCGTGAGGAGGAGGATGGCGAGAAGTTGAAGCCTCTCCCGAAGCTACTCTCCCTGAAAAATAACATTCGCCAACTCAACTTTCCAATTCTAGATAGGTCACAATAACCCTACCCACAACACTACTACCTCGGAACGCACAAAATACCCAAAACCCCGACGACTAGAAACCGGACAGCAAGCGCTCTAAAGAGCTTAATTTCTAGTTGGTTTAACCAAAAACGGGGTTCTTTACCTTTACTTAACCATAAGAGGCTAATCTATAACTATCTCACAACCACTCATGCGGAAGATGCCTCGAAAGGCTACAAATCACCACTAAACCTCGACCGCAAAAACTGAGCTCGCTGAATTTTTTCTCAATTTCAGGACAACCTTCCAAATGGCACAACTTTTGATTGGCTCAACGGATTTTAGTGTTCTAATACTCGAAACGACCGCAAGGGAGTGAACTACATTAATAACATAGACACTCATTTGGCCAACCCACCAGCTGATCCCAGATCGACGATGAACAGCGAGCACAGACCATTCAACACGTTCTGGACAGCTCTCACGGGAACAGCCATAACTTTCAAACGGTTGGGCCGATTCGCGATTTCTTGAGCTCGGATTAAACGTAAGAACACTGGCTTCGATTTTCTCTATAGCCAACCGGTCAGGAGAGGACCCGAACTTGCCCAAAATGTATCCACAAAATTCAACCTGAGCACAGCCTAACTTCCAACCAAAGTTTCCCCCTTCCCCCAACTAGAGCAATGCCTTTAAAACCCAAATCTAGAGACCTTAGTCTATCACCAACCAGCACAAGGAATCAAACCACACCCTAGAACCCTCACCTCACTTACCCACAAGGAAAAGGAGGATGGAGTGGGTTCGGCCGGCAGGGAGCTGAAGCCCAGGCGTCGCAGGGACTCGGCCGGTTGGAATCGGCAAGGGTAGCAGGCGTTTGGCAAGCTCCGGCAAGCTGGCAGCAACGGCGGGAGCAGCAGCTTCTGGCGAGGTTAGGCGGGCCTTGGCAAGAAATGGCGAGGAAGCGGCTCTTCGGCAATCTTTGGGAAGGCCTTCGGTAGCAATGGCGAGGAAGCAGCCTCTTCGGCGATCTTTCGGCCCATGGCGCGAAGAGCAGAGACCGAAGGATGGGCGCCAGCGAGAATGGTGGGGAAAGGAAAATATCTTGCCAAGAGAAGGAATACTAGCCACAAGAAATGAGAGAGTGGTTGCTGGCCTTCGGCAGGGATGGGCAGGAGTGGCTCACCCCATGCGCCAGCAGCCAGGGAAATGAGGGAAGTCTGTTGGCTTGGGAAAAAACAAAAGCAAGACAGGATGCTGGAAACAATGACAGCCACTCAATTCCAAGAGAGAGAGAGAGAGAGTAGGTGGAGAGGGGAATTTCCAAAAATACCCCTCCCAAAACCAAAACTTTAGTTCTTAACCTCCCAAATGGAACAACCACCTCGGAGAAAAACCTGCCAGACGGCCACAGCACGCCCGACCGAAGGCACAAAGGTTGGGGCGAGGTTTCGCGATATTACAGTCCAAATCTAAGAAGTCTGAGAGGTTTGGTTTACGGGCTAGTGAGAAGGCTTCGGGCTCGAGCAATTTGAGAATGGGACTCTATGGGTGAAGATGTGTGGTTGCTCGGTTGTGGCGGAGGTGCGGCTGGAAATCAGAGAAATGGCGCTAATGGCAAGGCTTAGTAAGTTATGTGTTGGTGCACTGCCCCCGGGATGGCTTTTATAGCTGAAGGGGTCGGTGAAAACACGGACTGAACACATTGCAATTTGGTGGCTTGGACGGGACCGTGCGCAAGCTTTCTCGGGTCTTCGTGAGGGTGAGGGTGAGGTGAGCTGGGATTTCTTGACAGGATAAGCGCCATGGCAGAGGTGGCTTGATCGTGGCCTCGGGCTGCGGAAGATTTGCGGCGCCGACTAGAGCTAGGCGACAAGGATGAGAGGCGGTGGAGCTCTGCGTTTTACCGTGGCGTGGGAGAGGAGACAGCGGGTAGAGAGGTGGAAGAGTGATCTGGCGCATGGGACCCAATGGCGGCGGCCGAGAGGAAAAAAGGCGGTTCAATACGGCTCGTGGGTCGGTTAAAGGATGGCCCACTTGTCGGTTAGAGCTAGAAGACTCTAGGTTAACTTCTGCGGGACAGCAGGATCTTAGAGTATTAATGAAGGCTGCGCATTACGTCACAATTTTATGAAATTTTTAAAAATGTTTGCAAGATAAGTTTTGTTATCTAGTAAAAATCCACAATAAAACTATATCTATAAAAATTTACAAAATTACGACGATGCAAGTTGTCAAATTTTGCATATTCTATTTTTCAATTAATTAAAGATCAAAATGAGGTTAATATTTTATTCAGATTTATGAAAAGGTTTTAAATGACAAATATATCTTCTGTAAAAATTTTAATATTTTTATCTTTGATATTTAAATTCTAAAAATTCGACATTACTAATTTCAGATTTAATTCCTTTCTATTTTTGAATTTTTAAAAGATTCAAATATAAGTTTTAATTCTTGATATTTTTATAAGAGGTTTATATTAAGTTGATGTCGAGTATGGTAAAAATCTCAGATCTAGATAAGATATTAAGATCTTTACAAAAATCTCACAAGCACTTGATTGATATCATATCTCATGATTATAATGTCTTTTCTTTTATTTTAATGCATTTATACTATCTTAAATGGCATGATTAGGGTTCAGGAGGTTTTAATATTATTTTTTCAGATTTTTGTTGATATTTTGTTTTTACCTTTTTACTTTTACCATTTTACCATTTGAATATATATATATATAAAAGCGTTCTTTTAAAGCAAAACTAAAAAACAGTAATGCTAGGAAATTCAAAAAAATGAAAATTCAAATTAATATCACATTTCAAATTCATTTTTATAGTTCATTTGTTTTTAGAAGAAATAGTTTTTAATATTGCAATTTATTCTTTTCTCAAGACGTAATTCAAGAAAAAGAGGTAAAAGATGATATTGTAGATTAAAATCTTGATTCCAATTGAAAATTTTATTCTATTTCATTTTAAAATTTTAAATTTTTATTTTTGTCATTTTTTAGTTTTTCGAGATGTTACACAAAAAGATTAAGACACAGTACATCGGGAGTCTAAAAAGATTTTGAGTAGATTTTTAAAACATCAGACGCCGTTTAGAGTAAGTATGCTATTTATAAATATTATAAGCAAAAATTAACTGTGAAATCTTTAAGTGAAACGGAACACTTGAAGAGACATACTAAGAGCTTAAAAAAAAAGCAGAAGTGGCTACAAGACATACTAAAAATGTGACGGAGCGGTCGGGCCCAGGCTTAGGAGGTTGTGGCCGAGGGAGGATCTTGTGGACGGCAGTGGAGGAGCTGACCGTGGATGATTAGCTTGCAGTGTTTCTCTTTCTGAGAATTTTTTTCCGTTACCTTCTGAGAAATAATTTGATGGGGAGTTATGTGGCTTGAGACCAAACCAGTTTGTGGTTTGCACCTTCTTTTGGTAGGAGAATAATGCCTGGAAAAATTTCTGAATGGTGAGAACAAATTGGTCTCGCAATCATCACACAACCTGCATCGAAGAATTTACCACAAATTTGTCGGCATAATCAATAATTCACTATACATCAAATGAAATACTGATTATAGTAATGAAAATGCTTATATAAAAGAGACCACACCATAGAAACCATAAAACATAGTATTCAGATCTCTACACAAGCTACTGGCCAAGATTCTCTAAAAAAATTAACATTTTCTAACGACTAACAGCGCAAGTCTACCAAAATGGACAATTGAAGTCAATTTAATCACACAAAAGAGAGAAGTTGGCCTAACAACTCATTTGGAAATGGACGCTATCCCACTACAACCGAACACGTGTTTACTGCCGGGTCCACATCGGCATCATTGTCGGATATGGACCCGGCACTACCTAAGTGGCAGTGATAGTCGAGGACTATCACTACCAGATATGAACCGGCAGTGATAATCACTATCACTGCCAGTTTATATTGTCCAATCGGCAGTGATAACAATTATCACTGCCGGTTATCAATAATAACCAGCAGTGATAAGTAAGTATCACTGCCGCATTTTCAATAATATCCAGCAGTGATAATAATTATCACTGCCGGTCATCTCTGATAACCGGCAGTGATAAGTAACTATTACTACCACATTTTCATTAATATCCGGCATCACTGCCCCTTTTTCCTTGGCAACCGGCAGTGACAACACTCTGTTCTATTTTCATATCCAAAACTGGCAGTGATGGGTATTTTAAACCTTTTTACATATATATTTGTTGCAGTATATGTTGTAGCATATATATATATTGTACAGTAGATTTATTCTGTACGGTATACGTTGTGCACAATAGTACTGAAACATTGCTAATTCAAATACATTGAAGCATCATAATATTTAATTATTACATTGTTCATTCACTTTTGAAGCATCATAATATTTAAGTATTACATTGTTCATTCACAATTGTTAACATGTCACTTAAGCTACAAATGCTCGTGAAACTCACCCTTCGGCTTGATAATTTCTCGAACGATGAACCTAGCTATCTGCTCTCGAATGGCTTCAATTTCATTATCGAGCAAGCTGTTGGTGCCCAGCTTCACGCGCTGTCATGGTAGAAATTGGAGCATTAATTAGTGTCATCATCTTTATAAAGAAAAGCTATGGGTCAACATGTAATGATTGATATACCAGCTCGCCGTTGTAGTCCGTACTGTCAGTGATGAACGTGTGGATATGTGTCATCGCGTAGTATCCACATAAATTGTTCCCTTAGGGTTGTCTGTAATACCGCAAAATCGTTTTTCCTGGGGTTTCGGCCGGAATTGTCTTCATTTTGTTGATACGAGGTTTTGTTCTGGAAAAGAGTTTTGTCGCCTCGCTGTTTATTAAAGGTTTTGAATTTTTCGTGAAATACTTATCGGAATGGGTGTTTCCTCTGTGCCATTTAGTTTTTGCGGCGAGTTGTCTATCTTGATAATTGTCGTTTCGCGTTAAGAATTTAATTTTGATTCGCTAATGGTTAAAAGTGGAAATTTGGTTTTAGGAGGGTTTTGGGAAATTTCCTCCCTCACCTATCCTCTTTCTCTCTCTCCTTTGTGTGGATGAAAATGCTTGGAGGCGATTTTTTCCCGACCAACATTGTCCCCTTCTTGGCGTCGGCTCGGGCCGATTTTCCTCTTTTGGTGGCGCCCATCACCTCCTGATCGACCTCTCCTCTCTAGCCTACCCAGCTGACCATCAGCTTGGAGCAAAGCGCAGGCGCCCTCCTTGCTCTCCTTCTGCCGCGCCTCCTCCATGCTGCTGTTCTCCCGGGCTCGGAGCCCTTCCTCTCATTGAGAAGCGATAGCAAGAATTCAGCCAAAACAAGCGAAGAACGCAGAAGCATCGGCTCGGCCCGTACAAGCACCTCGGCTTTGCCTCCCCAGCTTCCCTCTGGCTCGGCCCGGCCAGTGAGAGCAGTCTGAGGCGGCGGCAGTGTTGGCCACCAGCAGCGCCCTCTGGTCTCCCCTCCTGGTCGCCGCCCCTCTGGCCCTCTCCTGGTCGCCGCGTCTCCCCTGGCCTTGGTGCCTCTGCTCCACCTCCCCTTCCTCCATGGCTCCATGAGGAGGTCTTTGAGGTATATTATTCTTGGGGTCCAACTTGCATGCCAAGTGTTTGTGCAAATGCCTAGCTAGAATCCTTGTTTTGAGATGCAATTAGTTGAGTCGATCCTGGATCCTGGATGCATGTGTGCTTGCTATGAGCATGTTAAATTCTATTTAATGTCATCCTTTTGTTTTTTGAGCCCTGTCAAATTAATTGTGGTATTTGGTTCCCTTGCGCATGCTAGGTGATTGATGAAATGCCTAGAAGGTTTAGATTATTGGTATCGCAGTGAGTTAAGTATGCAAGGTTGAGAGATGGGCTTTGAAATGCTAGAATCGGTGCATTGCTAATTTATGTGTATGAATCCGATCGCAACAGAGAGTATTACCCTGTTTTCTGTTATTCATTTGAGCCATTGAGGGCAGGCCATGTGTTATTAAGTTAACCAATTTTTGTGGTCTGTTGTTTAAAGCTATATTTATGGTATGTGTTTTCATTTCAGACTTTCCCTACTCTTGGGAGGTCATGCTGATGTGATACCTTATTATACCTTTTCCTATCGTAGTATGATCATAAGGCTGCATGGTTCATTTCGTTGAGACATAGAATCCGATCGATGATCTTGAATTGTCAGTTTTTATGCTCATGATTTAGGTGTGTAGTTTTTGTGCAAGGTGATTTATGGGTGTAAAAAGATGTGCTTAAAATGGTGAAGGACCTAGAGTTATTAATGCCATAGTTAATCTTGAAATGTATAAGTCCCATATTGAGGAGTGTGCTAGTATACTATTGTTTAACCATGCTCCTTTAATTTCTGTTAAGTTGTGATTGTGACAATTGTGCCTTGCCCTATCTTGGGTTGTTGTTCTTTAGGGTTGGTGGTTTCTAGCGCCGCAATGGGCCGTCAGTTTCTCGTCGAAGTTAAAGGCAACACTATACCACAGCACACTATTGCTGTCGGACGTCCGACGGCAATAGTGGGTAAATGCCAACAGACAAGCAGTCGGCAAAAGTTTGCAACTGATGACCAGTCGGGAATTATCTCTATAGTGTCAGATGGTCAGTCGGCAATAATACTTATTATTAGCGACGGACTGTCCGTTGTAAAATTTAATTTTTCCCGTCCTATAGTCCGTCGGCAAAAGTGCATACAGTTTTCCTGTCTTCAAGTTAGTCGGAAAAAATACGTCGGTAATTATTAGGGCGCGTGCGCGCGGGGTGGAATAAATTAGCGCCAAAACTTATACCCTGGAAAAAATTTGCGCCAAAACTTATACCCTAATCCCTCCCGGCCTGTATCGATCTCCGCACACACCAAATCAATCCATCAATCGGCTGCGCACGCTCCTCCTCACCTTCCTCTCCGCCACCGCCTCCTCCTCCCCGCCCTCTCCGCGCCGCCTCCTCCCCGCACTCTCCGCCACTGCATCCACCTCCCCATCCTCTGGAGAACAGGAGGACTGAAGGAGAGACGGAGAGAGTTGCCGCCGCCCCCGTTCTGCCTCTTCGGGCTTCGGCTCTTCCCCGTCCGCCTCCCCCGACTGCCTCCCCAGCTCGCCCCGCCGCCTCCGGCCTCCCCCGACTGCCTCCCCAGCTCGCCGTGCCGTCGCTCGTACTCGTGGCGCGTCGTGTGCGAGGCCACCCAGGCAGGTCGCCCCGCCACCTCTGGCCTCCCCCGACTGCCTCCCCAACTCGCCGCGCCATCGCTCCAGCTCGCCGTGCCAGGCGCGAGGCGGGCTCGCTCCACTTCGCCATCGCCCAGGCCTTGTGCAGCCTGTGACGCGAGGCACACTGCTCGGCTCGCCATCGCCGGGTCTGGCTCCAGCTCGCCATCGCCGGGTCTGGCTCCAGCTCGATGTGGATTAGAATGAGATTGGATTCAATTTGATAATGGGGGCTGGTAGCCCTTGAGTCGATTGTGGCTTGTGCTTTTCTGTGTTCATTGCCCACATTTTCTTAATTTATGCAGGTTGATGCTACTAAGCATGGTGGGTTAGCAAGATTCATCAACCATTCCTGTGAGGTAAGCTGTTCAACATGAAGCATTCAATTGTGAATCTGTGATGCTTAACATGCTAAAGAGCGGTCTCATATTTGCCATACCAGCCGAATTGCTATACAAAAGTAATCACTGATACTGAGGGCCAGAAGAAGATTTTCATTTACGCAAAGATGCGTATATATCTTTGGCGAGGTCATTATCAATTGATTCAATAAGTGAGTTATCCATACATTTTCAATCTTGGTTAGTCTTCAAATTTTGCCATTGTATTTGGTAGCTCCTCAATGCCGCAGAATGTAAACAATCTAGAAATATTAACACATTGTGGATGCTCTAATGAGTAATCAACCCTCTGCTGATAACATCACTATTTCTGATTACGGTAATGAACGGCCAGTTGCCTTATGGCAACTAATATATTGTACATTCTAGTCCTGTGGGCGGTTGAGAAATTGCTTGGACCAAACAATTTTCCTAATTAATCCAAGAGATGTGCTGCCACTTCCTTTCCTTGGCATGGCTTGGAGCCTAGGACAATAAAATCGATATGCTTTGAAAAATGTTCCATGTCGACTATGTTCCTCTCGATTTGAAGTGTTGGGAAGTGCCTAGTGTCTACCATGCAACTTTGACTTCCCATAAGTTGTTCATATCTTGATTATAGTTTTCTTCTTAATATTAGTATTATGATTCTATGTGCTTATTCCTCTCAATGTTGCAAGGTAACATATGTTTGTTGTCACTTTGCGGTTTACGATGAAGACAAATTTCAGCAAGACAAGAAGTTGGGTGTGGCTAAACTAGTAGTGAATAGTCTTGAACGAGAGACTCCCAGTGAAATCACTCTGAAGCTTACGCAAACACTAGATTCACTTAAAATTAAGGACAACAAGGACAGAGGGACATTACATCTTAAGGTTAGCTTGAGCTTTGTATGGTTCGGTGTCTACCTCTATACAGCTTTATTGCCTTTAAGCTAGATTTCTTTACGGATGAGAAGTATATATCTCTATTTGGATCGTATTCGATTTGACAAATCATATCCACACCCATTAAATACAAAACAACTAGCTTGAATATATCCAAATGCAAATACAAATTTGAATTACGAATTGTTTTATATGTATGGTTGTATGCTATCAAACTTTATAATCGAGAATCAAGGATAGAAGACCTTTGTATAAACTCATTTTTAGTTGTGTCGGTCATCTGTTTGCTAGTGTATTTCCTAAAACTTTAGCACAATGGAAGACTAAATAATACTTTAGCACAATGGAAGACTAAATAATACTTTAGCACCTTCAATTAATAGGAAAAACATAAGCCTAGTACTTCCCGCATAATTAGTCTCTCCGACACGCATAAATCAATCTCTCATAAACAACAATTGGAATACCCAAACAACAATTGGAAGTTTTACAAGGAAAATAAATCCGGATGTATTCTTTGTGCCTCACAAATATACAAGTGTAAGACATTTACACTTGTAAAAAATTCAAGTCTTCAAGCGGGGCCTTAGTGCGTAAAAATGAGTGGTTGAGCACCCTTTTTTGTAGTTTGCAAAATATACCAATTACTAATTACATTGCATGTTGTATGCTTAATCCATATAGCTTTACGTCATTCATAGTGAAGGTCTGGATGGATAAAAGGTGGATGGATGAGCCTAGGTACATGACATGTTTTTACTCTATTACGTGGTTTCGGTTGTAACTTTTGAGTGACCTAACGTGTTGTATTTGTATGATATTTAGGCACACAAAGGTCTATATAGATGGGGTACGCCAATTTATAGACTATGCATTTCTTAATTCAGCGAGATGGAAATAGAATATTGTGCCCTTGTAGAAAGTGTGTCAACTCTTTGTGGAAAGAACCAAGCGAAGTGCATGTGCACTAATATGTGAGGATTTCAAGAAGGTTATACAAGGTGGATTTATCATGGAGAGGTGGGCTCCTCTTTTGAAATCTTGAGGCGAGGATAGTTTGGATGAAGATGACATTTCTAATTTGCTCGAGGACCTAGCGGTGGTTTAGATGGCGTGGGGATTTTGAGGTCGATGAAGGTTTGGAGCAGTCCAATGAAGAATTAGAAGCTCTTCAAAAACTAGTAGATGATAACAGCATAGAGCTATACCCAGGCTGTAAGAACTTCTCTAAGTTGCGTTTCCTAGTTAGACTTCTTCACCTTAAATTGCTTGGAGGATGGACCGATAAAAGTTTTGATCGGTTATTAGATCTACTTAAAGAAGCTTTGCCTGATGAGTCGTCATTGCCAACAAATTTCAATGAAGCTAAGAAAATAGTTAAATGCCTGGGACTTGGGTATGTGAAAATGATTGCATTCTCTTTTGGAAGGATAACGCTAATGATGAGTCATGTCCAACATGTGGAAAGTCAAGATGGAAGTTAGAAAGGACGTCTGTAGATGGGAAACGTTTACATAAAGTTCCGTGCAAAGTTCTTCGCTATTTTTCAATGAAAAGAAGGTTTCAAAGGCTTTTTACATCCTATAAAATTGCCGAGGACATGAGATGGCACGATGAAGAGCGCAAAAAAGATGGTTTACTTAGGCATCCTGCTGATTCTCCTCTTTGGAAGGATTTTGACCTTAAACATCCTGAGTTTGCTTCAGATAGCCGAAACATTAGACTTGGGTTGGCTACGGATGGTTTTAACCCCTTCAGGTCCATGAATGTCAGCTATAGCATTTGGCACATTATTTTGATTCCATATAACTTTCCACCTTGGGTGTGTATGAAGCAAACAAATTTCATTCTATCATTGTTAATTCTGGCGAAAAGCTCCGGTAGTGATTTTGATGTCTATCTTCACCACTAATTGATGATATGGTAGATATGTTTGTGAGTGGTGTGAGAACATATGATGCATCGAAGCGTGAGTACTTCCAACTGCGTCTTTGCCATATTATGGACCATTTCGATTACCTGGTCTAGGCTATGTCATTGGATGCACTACGTCCGGTGAAGTAGCATGCATTGCATGCCACTCATATACATCTTCTCTCGATTAAAAAAGGTAGAAAGACATGCTACATGGGACATCGGAGGTTCTTGGATATAGACCATGATTTTAGGTATGATCTTGATTTATTTGATGGTAAAATTGAGCTTGGGTCAGCGCCTAGGTCACTTTCGAGGGGCGAGATTTTGTCATGAGAGAAAATATCGTACAAAGTTTGGGAAAACAGCCAAAAAGGCGAAACGCAAGAAGGGTGAGCCTATGATCATTTGGAAAAGGAGGTCTATTTTTTTTAAGCTGCCATATTGGAAGGACTTATTGTTGCGGCATAATCTAGATCCAATGCATATAGAGAAGAATGTATGTGATAACATAACTAACACACTTTTGGGAATTGATGGGAAGTCCAAGGATAACTTGAATGCTCGTTTGGACCTTCGGTCTCTAGACATTAGAAGAGATCTCCATCTGTTGAAGCAATAGATAATTCACGAGATGAACTTTTCTTACCTCCAGTAGCCCTACACCATGGACACATCCGAGAAGAAGTTATTTTGTGAAGTACTCACGAGTCAAGTTCCCCGGTGGTTATGCATCGATATCGCCATGATGTGCATGTTAATGAGAAAAAGATAGTTGGGCTAAATAGCCATGGAAACCATATTTTTATACAAGATTTACTTCCACTTTGTGTGAGAAGGATCTTGCCAGACAAAGTTAGTCAATGTTGATTTGTGTAAGCAATTTTTCAAGAAAATATATTCACGATAATTTGTCCAAGTGCTATGCATACACTAGAATCGAAATAGCAGAGACCACGAGCCTTTTGGAGACTATATTTCTCCCATCTTTTTTGACCTCATGGTACATTTGATGGTTCATCTTCCTGCCCAAGCAAGAGTTGCTGACCCGATACATTTTCGAAATATGTACCCTGTGGAGAGGTATTTGATGAGGTTGAAGGGCTATGTCCGCACTAGATGTCATCCAGAGGGATCGATTGCAGAAGGCTATTTGTTTGATGAGAAACTTACATTTTGTTCTCGCTATTTACATGGTAAGACTAGATTTACTCATCAAGTACGAAATGAGGTTGTTCATATGGATATCAGTAGCACCACTACTTTCTTCTACAACAATATTGGTCGAGGATTGGTTGGGAAGCGCATCGTGACATTAGACCGCAAATCTTGGGTCCAAGCACATAGATATGTCCTGTTCAACTATGACCACATAGAACCGTACCTAAGGTAAGCTATGTAATTTATTTTCACACTGTATAATTTTAATATAATTTAGTATTAATGCGACCATTATTTGCAGCAAGCATCTTGAGTATCTTTCATCGGTTGGTTATAATGAACTAGACATCAATCTTTTGCACCATGAGACCTTCCATGAGTGGTTCACATCGAATGTAAGTAGTCATATGACTTGGCCCAACTTTTGATTACACATTGAATATGAAATTATTTTAACAAAGATATTAATTTTTTATAGGTGGAAACAATTGGTGAGGAAGTATCAAAAGAGATAAAAATTTTAGCTAACGAGCCGAACATTGTTGCGGGACATATGATAGCTATGCTATAAATGGGAAAAAATTCCATCTGAAGCCTATGATGAGGGTAGGCGGTTCAATGTAGTGGGGTAGCTCTTATTGCAAAGACAACAAGTTTTGAAGGAAGAAAGCAGTGATAAAGTCATGTCTGAGACAAGACATATTATGGTGTTATAAAAGAAATTCTTGAGCTAGACTATCAACATCAAGGAAGTGTAGTATTGCTCAAATGTGACCGGGTAGACAAGCGCATAGAAAACCATTGGATGAAAACTAATAAATTCGATGTTACTACCGTCAATTTCAAGCATTTGTTCAATCTAGGCAAAAATGTATCGAGATGAGCCTTTTATTTTAGCTTCACAAGCAACTCAAGTTTATTATGTGAAAGATCCCATTGATCAGAGTGGTTTCTTTGTTGTTCATTCAAAACGATGTGACATCTATGACATGCATGATGTAGAAGTTGGCAATTACTTGCGGACTTGCATACAAAAGCACAAGTGATTGTTTCCATGGGTGGTATTGATTGTGTTAGAGCTGATATAGATGGAATAATGGTTAGGAGAGATGCAAAAAAACCTACAAAGTAAGGCTTGTCTACATGTATTTATATAGAACTACATAATGTTTAGTACTAATTTTTGTAACTCTTTTTAACATGTTTCAGGAGGAACAATGTTAAACGCAAGAGGAAAGGCCAATGAAGGACATGGCAACGCATATGACCTTCAAAGAGATGCAAACATCAAGAAAAACATGGAGGTCATGCGATCTCTTAATATTCCTTCATTGAAAGCTGCTATAGGGTCCGAAGCAAACACATCGCATCGTTCTAAGGCAGCAAAGGTTGTCTTCTTAATCATCTCTTTGTGTGCCTTTTTTTGGCAGTTTAACAAATTTCTCAATGTGCCATTTTCTTGTAGACAACTCCATGCACAAACGATGCCGCATATGAAGGTCCTATTTTGCGATCAAGGGGAGAAAGTCATGATAATCAAGAGGATCTTTGTAGCGAAGCGTTGTATGTGAAGATGACGAGCAACCAAATGGCACGGAAGGTATGTGAAGATGACGAGTAACCAAATGTTCCTTTTGTTTAGCATGTTACAGGTTGTCTCTTGTCATACTCGGTGATGGGCATTTGCAAAAAAGGAAAGGGAGGGCATAACCTTGAAGCGAGAACATATATTCAAGCGCGGTGGACGAAAAGGAAAATAGACCTCAATGAATATGGGCAACTGTTGGTACATACTGATAAAGAATTTGGCAATTTCATTGGAACAATGGTGAAAAGCTTATTCCTATTGCCTATGATGACCGGAGACTAGTAAATCGACAAGAAGTTTGAAGTTTGGACTAAAACTAAGGTATTATATATATTTGACCATCCAAGCAACTAAGATTTTTTGTTGGGTTTGGCTAATAACTGATACACTACTTGTTGTATTTGGATACGGAAGAGGAGTAGCTTGTACAGCCATGTATGAAAAATTGTTATCTTGTTTAAGGTTACAACATAGTTGCTTAGATTTTACAAAGATTTTGTATCTACTTTGATAGTTCTTAAATCCTATGTATCATTCAATGATTGGTAACATCTAACATGAGCTAGAACTACTAACTCTTGCCAGAACTATTTTTAGTAAATAATGCTAGATTCCCACTGCTAGTTCAACCTTATGACATAATTCTATACCATTTACAGCATTCTTCAAACACCTACTGCTTATGACTTCTTATGTTCATACAGACTTTTTTTGAGGTGGATCTTTCTTGCTTTTGATTATGTCATAGCATCGGCAACAAAGAAATGGAAGGAATTTAAAGCAGACCTAAAGAGTAAGTACTTCGATGAGACATTGAGTGATGAGGAACTTATGGCAAAAAGGGATGATAGAGTAAAAGAAAGTGATTGGAGGTGGCTTATTGACTACTGGAGGTCTCCGGAATCTGAAGTAAGGCATAATTTTCATTCAATTCCTTCCATATGGATTGCTACACTTAAAGGTACTCATTTTATTTATGTTGCAGGCTCGAACCATGAGAGCTAAAGAGAGCAAGAGTTACGCTCGTGTTGGGCATGAACTGGTATTTTGACTGATCAAAAACTAAAATTTCCTTGCTGAAAATTCTGACATGATGTAACATACTACATTGCTTGTAGGGTGAAAGCAGGATACCCAGCTAGGAGAGATGAAATATTTATTGAAACACATGTACATCGAACTAAAAATAGAGAACCTCTACCTGGAGCAGATTCAGTAATTGTGAGTTTTTTTGCAAAATTTGCATATGCATTGTTAGTTGCATGAAGATAATTATGTAATCATTGTTTTGTAGAACAAACTTACGTAAGTAGCTGAAACAACCTGAATTGAAAGAAAAGAGTATTCAAGATGGTGATTTATATGCACATGTTTGTGGAGAGAAGGAGCCAAGAGGGCGTGTTCGTGTTTTAGGCTTAGGACCAACTCCGGCAAGTGGGTACTCTGGAATACAAAGAAAAATATCCACCAAGCTTCGAGTTGGCAATGCAAGCTCAACGACAATCTGGTGAAGAGATTATAGCTTTGAGACAAGAAATGAGTCAAATGAAAGAAGAAATGAAAAGACGAAATGAACAAACAATTCCAAAAATTCATGGAAGTTTTTCAAAATATGCAAAATGTGGAAAGGACATCGCACAATGGCTCTAATTCGGACACTTGGTAAAATTTGCATACCTCTTCATTGGAAGATATTAGATTAAACACTTTCTTTCCATTGACTAACTCTACTAACATTTTTTCTTTGCTTTAGAACTCAAGGACCCGTGAATCACCTATTGATAAGGAGCCAAATGATTCTTGTGGAGTGGGTGAGTTTGCATCTGAGACAAAATGTGGAAGAAGAGGCATGTCTCCTCTTCATAGGCGAGTTAATGAACACAAGGGTACTTCCACTACATCTTGAACCATTTCCTAGTGAAGATGATAACC
The DNA here is from genome assembly GCA_036346375.1 of Guadua angustifolia. NCBI lineage: Eukaryota > Viridiplantae > Streptophyta > Magnoliopsida > Poales > Poaceae > Guadua > Guadua angustifolia. The sequence goes on along the minus strand of CM070516.1, from coordinate 14,313,960 downwards.
TTGTCATTTCTCATCTTGTCATATAAGTAGTTATATTTTATCTTTCATATTCTTCATATTTTAAAAATAGAATATGTGATGCAGGTGGAAGAAGAGGACATCTCTCCTGTTCATAGGCGAGTTGTGAACACAAGGGTACCTCCAATACATCGTGAACCATTTCGTAGTGAAGATGATAACCTTGTAATGTCTCATCTTGTCATATAAGTAGTTATTTCATCTTTCATATTCTTCATATTTTAAAAATGCAATATGTGATGCAGGTGGAAGAAGAGGACATCTCTCCTGTTCATAGGCGAGTTGTGAACACAAGGGTACCTCCAATACATCGTGAACCATTTCCTACTGAAGATGATAACCTTGTAATTTCTCATCTTGTCATATAAGTAGTTATATTTCATCTTTCATATTCTTCACATTTTAAAAATGCAATATGTGATGTAGGTTCGGAGTGAGGTAATACTATATGCTATGATCAGATCAGACACTCCCGTGGGTAAAGCAACTATTCTATCAACTAACCCAAACACCAAGGTAGGAGGTGTTTGTCTTGGTAGAGAGTTTTATGAAGTTCGTGTGGATACGGTTTTCAAAAAAGATGTTGATCTACCACGACCACATGGTGCTATGACTACTATGGCACATGCTCACAAGAAGCGTATTGCCTGGCCATGCAATAAAGTAATAATCAAGACTATGCAGTGTTTATGCTAATATTTAATACATAACAAGCTACTAACTTATAAATTTTTATGTAGATGAATCCTACCAAGAAGCCATCTTGCTCTCATACAGTGAGTACCCACTAGCTAGTAATCATTTGTCACTTTAGTATAATTATCAGTTGTTTTCCTTCAATGCTATTGTGAATTAGTTTATGCCCAAGCTATGGATGACAACATATGTCATACTTCCATCTTATGCTCAATCTGCTTCTAATGCTTGCGTAATCAAATTCAAGTTTCTCTGGAAAGGTGAAAGGATCTTCCTCTTGATGCTATTTTTGTACTTGAGTTTTTAGTTATTTTTTGGCGGCATGTCCATTTTTCTGTTAATATAGCCTACACATATGGCTTTCGCCCAAGCCAGACAAAAGGAGTGAGCCAAGTGCAGCCCCCACTTCCCATTCTCACTAACAGAGAGAGAACTCCAACCAACCAAAAGAGAGTGGCGGCACTCATACCATTCCCCATTCTCGGTAGAAACCAAGAAATCGATGGCAATGACCATTTCTTTTCCAACTATAACTTATTTATTACTCCTTAGTCTTGTGAATGTGGCCCTTCATTTTCTATGGAAGGTATTTATTTGTTTTGTAACATTTAAACTTGCACTTTTTGATCATGTTGGTTAAACATACTTCAGTGCACATGTGCGTTGTCTTCTCTTGTGAACCAATCAAGTTCTAATAACTAGTAAAGTTTGAAGTCTAAGAGCAGATCTATTGAACATGGCACACATTTCAGACTGTAATATAATTCTGATTAGACGGAGCTACATACGTAAGAGGATCAGCTTCATGTCAGATATATGACCAATTATATGGTTACATCTTGCCTAGATTATTACATTAGATAATTTATTCATACTATCGAATTAAAGACCATGAGCAATGAATAGTTCAACTTTTCTTTTGTTGGATCAAGACAGAGTTGTTTCACACCAAATTCATAACAATGTGTGACGCATATTATACTATGGTACTCCTCTTGAGGAAAAGTGTCACTAGAACAGATCAACTCAAGTGATGTTTCCATAATGTCGAATTAATGAAGCATGCAAAAAGCGAGGATTTTGATTGGTGATGCCGTTAGTGCAAGCATGGCCTAGGAGAGCCCTTAAGTCAAGTGATTCTTTATTACAAGGATTGGACCTAACAATTACACAATAATCTCTCTCTTCTCTCGATCTGTGAGAGACAAGTAGTCCCCATCGGTTGTCGTCATTTCTTTCACTATGTTGGTGTCATCTTAAATCGTATTTTTTTATGTATCTCGTCTTGATCTACACTAATCTTAGCTAACTTGACCTTTGCTCATGCATGTGAGTATGTGTACATATTGATGTGATCATACATATATTAAGATCGGTCTTGATTTACGAAATATCAATAATTTTATTGTTGCGATATTGATCTATATATCTTTTGATGCCAATAAATGTTCTTCTCGCAGTAAAAAGGAAGGCGTAGCTCAACGATTCTTACACCTCCAGTTCATGCCTCATTGACCTTGTCTCTTGATAATGTGAGTTTAATCTCTCCACTTTCGACAAGATTTGGGATAATGCAATTACAATCTCTCTTAGACCATTCTCGTTAGATGTAACTTTTTCAACTAAAGTGGAAAAGCGCTCTATTTTACGAGAGCTTGTGTTATGGTAGGAATTTCGCCTTGCAGCTCGGATGCTTGTCTTATAAGTGACTTAACAAACTCATGCACCCTTGAAATTGCCTTTCTTAATTAGACCATGATCCATAGAACCCAAGTTCTTGGCACGCATCTTTGAAGATCCATCATCAAGAATCGCAAACATGTGGTCATATGATTCCTGTCTACATTCACTGATTCCGCCTCTTCTTCAATATCCCTTAGGATATTTTTAATACCATCTAGTACCTTGCCAACATTGTGCGTAGATGATGTGTAGATGATGTACCATATTCAAGAGAGTTGGTGATACAAGTAGATCGGAAGAATGAAGCTATCCTCTTACCTATTTATGGCGTTATGGTTCCTTTGCATGTTTCTCTTTGTTAAGAGTGTGACAAGCCACCAGGACAACCTTTTGCACTAGTATCCGCATTTTCTTCAATGTACGGCATGCCATTCTCAAATGATAACAATCTGAAATCTCAAGGTCAAGGTGCTATCTACTTGAAAGAGATCACATTCCGCTCGAAAGATCCACGACATAGCGGTGAAGTTGTTCAGTGATCAAAACATTGAGGAGGCAAGTTGCTTCAAAGAGTCGAAAAAGCTGAAAGGGCCACTCTCATTACTCGGGAGAAACTCGGTGGCAAGCAATGAATGAAGGCAATGAGACTTAATGATGTATGGATCTGACTGCATTTGGTGGTCGTGGGAGAAAGCATACAGAATTCTTGAGGCCCATTTCAATGGTTTCAGATATTCTACTTCAAGGGTGATGAGCATGTGGACATCATATGCGGGAATATAAAACATGCCTTCTTCGGCCAGCAGAAAAAAAAATGATTACCCTCCTCCATTTCCATTTGCACAATCATATCATGGCTGGAAACAAGAAAACAAAGGATGTCCAATTTTATGTTGAAGTGATGGATGTTGTTCAAACTCTTGGTGGCAGGAGATCAGCACTTGATCTGATGAGATTGAAGAAGAGCGGCGTGAGAGGGATCGGAAGAACAGAATAAACTTGGAGTTCGAACTATGTGAACAAGGTTAATGACCATGGTCACGGCCGAGTTCAAGGGGCTCGATCTGAGTTTGATATCCCTCTTAGAGAGCTTGGATTCCATGGGGTTCCGTATAAAGCTTCTGCTTTCATCATTCCAACTTCAACTTGTTTGGTTGAGCTAATTGGGACTCCTTCTGGTGTATCACCAACTCTCTTGAATATGGTACAAGAAGATATGGTGTTTAGGCTTTATGCACATGCGTAAATGCAACATAGAATATACTAAAACAAACAAACAATTGTAATGACAACCCTCAGATCACACAATTGTTTTTACATATGCAAGCTTATTTCACTTTGCGCACCAATTAAGATCGATCTTGATTTACGAAATATAAATAATTTTATTGTTGCAGTATTGATCTATATATCTTTTGATGACAATAAATGTTCTTTCTGCAGGTAAAAAAGGAAGGGCGTAGCTCAACGGTACTTACACCTCCAGTTCATGCGTGGAGACTCCATACCTCTCTTTTGGTGTTATATATATGCTTGTACAAACTATTATCTTTTGGGGATCACACTACACCATGACACCAAATTAGCGTCAGACATCAGTCGGTAATAATACATAATTACCGATCAACTATCTGTCGCTAAAACTTGGTGACGGACTAACCGTAAGCAATAATACTTTTAGGGTCGAGATGGTGCATTGGAAATTATTTTGATATGTAGGGACAAACTATCATCGTGCAATGATAAATTTTTCACATCGATATATCACAGTCGGCAAAAGTCTATCTGTCGGCAAAAGTCTATCTATCGGCAAAACTTATGTACAACGAAGATGCGAAAAAAGTAGCCGCGAATTATATTTTCTTATTTATTTATCGATAATTCTTTTATATATATTATTTTCTTGGATATATTATTATTATTATATTCTTTTCTTTCTTTTTTTTCATACGGATTGACCCATTTAGCCTGACCGATCGATGTAATAGCAGGCTCGACCCAACCATCCCTTAACCTAACTCTCTTTGGTCTCTCTGTCTCTTCACTTGGCTCCATTCCCCATTTCCGACCCTTTGCCTCGCATCCTCCGCTCTCTCTCTCGCACTCATCTCCTCTCCCGAGTCTTTGCTGCTCTCCCTCCTTCTTGTGCCGCTTTGCTTCTCAGCCTTCCTCAACACCGCGCCCTCTGTCGCCTCCCACAGTGGCGCACCAGTTGTACACCACGACGCAAAATTCCCGTCAGACGTCTGTAGGTAAAAATCAGTTTTTACCATCTAACCATCTGTCGGTAAAGATTTCGAACAGTTAATCCATCGGCAATACTTTAATTACTGATAGACTATATATCGATAAAAATACATAATTTTAAAGACAATATATATATCGATAATAAACTATTTTTCATCGGCCTATCTGTCGGCGAAACTTTTTCAGCAAGGCGCGGCAAAATATCATCAGGCGCGCGCGAAGAATTTCACGGACCGGCCTCGTCGCCCTAGGTTAAACCAAGGCGCTCAATCTCCCAAATCTCTCTCTCGCTCACAGCGCCGCCACGCTTCGGTCGTCCCCGCGCCGCAGCCCGTCCCCCGCGCTGCAGTCGCCCATCCCCGCGCCGTGATGGCGTCCGGCGTGCCGAAGAGCATCGTCTGCTCCCACCTCGTCTGTGCCCTCATCCGCTGCCGCCGCTCCCCGCTCCCCCGCTTCCCGCCCCTCCCGACTAGCTACTCCTTCGCCATCCAGGTGGACCAGATCAGCAGATATATTATCCGTCCGGTTCCATACGTTTTCACCCTAGCCGCCGCTGCCTCCAAGGTCCAAGCTTCGCTTCCTGCACCGCACCTCCCGCCCGAGAAATTTCTTCTCCTCCCTTCCTCCAAGGTTTGTTCTTCCTCAGCTCCTTCCATTTTAGTTTGGAGTAAAGCTAGGTTTTTGTTGTTCTGATTTCTTCTTTGGTCTCTTGCCATCTCCCCTTCTTTGCAAGGTTTCTTACCCGTGCTCACCGCTAGTGTTGGTTGGTTGGTTGCCCTGCAGGTGTTTGTTGGATTGCCGGAGTGAGCATTTGGTCCATTGGTTGAGAAGTGCAAGCAGTATGGAAGAGCCATGCGTATAGGAACAAATCATGGCAGTCTTTCTGACCGCATAATGAGCTACTATATGGTGATTCTCCACGGGGAATGGTGATTCTCTCTTTTATGAGGATATATTTAACCATCATTTGATAGATGCGTGACATCTTCTGCATAAAATTTCAGGTTGAGTCTGCTTTGGAATTTGGCAGGATCTGTCGGAAATTGGACTTTCATAACTTTGTGTTTTCAAGGAAAGCAAGTAACCCTGTTGTTATGGTCCAAGCATATGGCCTGCTTGTAGCAGAAATGTATAACCTAGGATGGGATTATCCTTTGCACTTGGGTGTTACAGAAGCTGGAGAGGGTGAAGATGGGAGGATGAAGTCTGCTATTGGCATTGGAACACTTCTGATGGTAATTTCGTCTTTACTTTCTAGTGTTGTATGAAATGAATTTCTTTCATGTAAAAATTCTGGAACTGAGATTAACGACATGGAAATCTTAGTTTCTTTTTCTCTGGAATGAATAATACTTTGCTTTTCTAAGATTATAGTTGGAGCTTGGAAGTTCTGGGGTTGCATATTTTGTCTCAACAAACTTGGTATTCAGGCCCACAGCATGATCTGTGGTTACGGTGCCAAATTAGCTCAATTCATATAGCTGAAAACAGGAGTTGAAGAGTATTTAAAATTTGTTTGCTCATTTTGCAGTCCCATGCTTGTATAAGTTGCACTTGTTGTATTTCGAGGCCTTTGCCATGCTAGCGTCTGGCACATAACAAAAATATGAGAGGCTAGCAATCTCCTGTAAAGTTTATATCTTCTGTAGCATGATGTTAATTAGATGAACCTTCCCTATATATGTGCCAAAGTTTGGTTTTCATCATGCGTATGAACTTAATTACAGCTGGATCGCCTCATTTGTTTGATCATTATATACTAGTGTTGAGCAAGAGCAAAAAAGTATATTAATTAACTAAGCAGATTTTAATTTGGTGAGGTGATTATTACAGGTGACAAGATATTGCGTATAGAGGGCATTTTCAGGTCTGTGTGTATGCTTCAGGAACACAACTACCTTGACTGGCTTGACACTGTAATATTAGTAAACCACAAAGGATCCTTAGTAGAAGCTTACTTGTATTCTATTGGAGTGGCATATATCCAATTATCCCTAATAGTTATGGCATCAGATTCTTTTTCTCCAATTATCCCTAGCCTCTTATTGAGCTGCCCTAAATTCTAATTCATCGGGGCTGACTTGTTTTTATTCCGGCAGGGACACAAAGCTGTGAGGTACTTGGGCTACTGTATCATCATTTTTTGTTCTGTTCTGAATTGTTATATCCGAAGATGTCCCTGTAAAATCATTTATGAAAATTATATGGGTACTTTTGCTGAAATTTGTTTCAATCAATCATTTTCTTACAGGATACTCAATGCTTACGCCAAAGTGCCTCCAAAACCAAAAGTGCCTTCCACAAAAAGGTTTTTCCTCTGGATTTCTGTATGCGCTACACTTGCTTTCATCTCTTAGATTCAATCGCCCAATATTTGTTGCATTCTAAGCTTTGTAACTTATGCCATCATCCACTGCTCAAGTTTCTGATACACCTAATGAATCATTGGCCAATTATGTCAGGGTATGTTCTCTTTTAACTTTTTTCAATTTTGATTGGAACTTGTAAACGTCAAATCATCATGCTAGTTGTTTCATGTTGACACTGATTCGAAATTCTGAACAAAGTTTGTAGTTCTATCTTGTTAACAAGAAAATGGGTTCACCACCCCCAACTCCTCTAATGCAGTGTCTCTATGAGAAACCCTCTCAGCCTTGATATTTGTCTCGGAAAAAAATTTGATACCCTTGTTTGGCTAACAATAAGCTAATTCTCACGCACCTGTAGTTACAATTCTTTTATGTGCTTTCAGTATAATCTTTGTTGAAATTTAAATATTTTTCCTGACATATTAAAAAGATTGAGGGTTTTCAGGCACGTGATTGCTTAAAACATGGCTATTTGTTAGTTTGTCCTTTATGTCATTAACTGACTTTGGAGGTGTAGTATTTATGCCACTATGGAAATTCTTCAGGTAATTTCTATTGCTGCCGAGATCGCCAAGTCCAAAATACAATTGTTGCTGAAAATGGACCTTTGGTTACTACTCCTCTGATGGTACATTTATGCTATGATGATATAACTATTTCACATCGTACTAAGAGATCTAAAGCAAATACTAGTTTTACACGGTTCTGTTAAAATGTGGAACAGAAAGTGTGGAGACCTGCATTTACACATATACTCCTATCCACATTGAAGTTGTTAATGTGAGAATCTTCAAGTATGCCACTTTGTTATACTTAACAATGTGAAGATTTTCAAGTTGTAGAGCATTTATTAGTATACATAGCTGATTATGATTTTTCACTTTTTGATTGGCTGGTTCTAGAACTGGCATAATACAGATTCAGTTTTCTATTGTATTGAATTTCCTAGTTTACCGTATACTTCATCTTTTACTAAAATTTAGCTGAATCATGCCATAGATTTTTGCCTGCCATGTAGACTCTCATTTGTATTTATCACATGTCCATCTACATATTATGGCACAGGTACTAGTGAATAATAGGACAGTGACTCAGTGAGTGCCAGTGAAATAGTAAGTGGGGATATATCAGGTGAAAACCACCCTTATCATGTAAACTCCGTGAAAACCATATATAAAAATTTTCAAAAATTGTTGAAAAAATTACCATACGTAGGGGTATCTTTCAAATGCTATTGAGTTTGGTCTTTAAATTTTACAGGGTTGTAGAAGCTAACATTCCCTACGTATAGTATTTTTTTTAGAATTTTGGAAAATATTTACATATGGTTTTTACTTTTTACAGAGTTCACACGATAAGCGTGGTTTGCGCTTGATATGTCCCCGTAGTATTAGAACCATAACAGTAAGAGCTTACCAAGGTAACTACTTGTTTCTAGGTTGCTTCAGCACTTCATGACAACTGCAAAGCTGTTCTTGTCGGTGAACGAACTTTTGGCAAGGTTTGAACCACACAAATAGTGGATCCTATGGCAATGCCCTTTCTGTGACCAGCAGGCTTATAGAGTCCCTTTTTTTATGTGTAACTTGGTGTCTTGGATATGGCAGGGCTTAATCCAGTCCGCATTTGAACTTCATGATGGTTTGGGCATTGTCGTCATAGTTGGCAAGTATGTGACACCAAATCACAAAGACATCAATTGATATGGAATTGAACCAGATTACCTCCGTCTTGCTGGTGCTATTCACATTCACCCGATTTTCTTTTGTTACACTCAAAGTATGCAATGTAATTACCATTGGCTGAATTTTCTTTTGCGACAGATTTTAATGAAGCCAGGGATTACCTTTTGCATCACCGAAGTAAGAAATTAAGCTGAGTGAAGTGCATTATTCTAAAGCTTCTCACACAGTAAGCAAATTTTATTTACTGCTGCATATTTGGTTCTTACTGTTCTGCATTATTCTGAATAGTGTGATGAGCCATTTTCCTAGTGATAATTGACTGCTTGTAGCAATAGATGAGAATCTAATATGGTTGACTATACTTTGTCTATTTGTAACAACAATGGGCGAGAATCTAGCTTGTTGAGTGTACTTGTGTTTGATCGGTGTACTTGGTCCAAGCCCTAAAGAGGAAAATTACTCTCTCTTTTCACTTTATGCGGTTAAACTCAGTTAGTTTCAGAAAAACATGTCTATTGTGGTTGTGCACAATACTCAAAGTCTCAAAGCCACATGTGCTCACACTCCAATAGGTCCACAAACGCAGAAATGCTGGCACTGATATATGATCAGCTGTTGATTGTATGTATCCATCTCATAACTATCTCTTCTTCCTGCTTGCTGCTGAGCATGATCCTAATGATCAACATAATCGAATTTCATAATTTTTTAATGTCTCTTTTGTAGGGTCAGATGAACCAACTCATCAGAAAGATGGAACAGAGCTGATGCTTAGGGAGATTGTACAATGATATATCGATGGTGAGCTGAGATCACAAGCTCTACACTTAAGCGTGAACACAAGCCACTGCACTGTAGAGTGAGCCTGTCCTTCACTTCGCTGGTGTCAGTGCGGCATAGAAACATATAACACTTGGAATTCATCGAACCACATCACAAACAAGATTGCATGGACTTCCATTGGATACACCCAACACCAATCCGTAAAAGTTTCTGGTCTTTGTACAACACGAATGAAATGGAATGGATGTATTTTGATGGATAAATCTGCCATTTATACTAATGAAATGGAATGGATGTATTTTGATGTTCCAGTTGTTGTGTTGAATGGATGTATTAATTGAATCATTTTCTCTTTGCGATGTGGTGAAAATATGAATTAATTATCGATTGGATTTATAATATTCTCCACAATAATGTTTATCATTGTTTTCTATCCGAGAAATTAATGGAATTCACACCAATATAGTTTATCGTCGGGTATGCATCGGCAAAAGTCTACCCTCGATCTATCTGTCGGCAAAAAGTCTACCCTCGGACTATCTGTCGGCAAAAGTCTACCCTCGAGACTATCTCGCCGGCAAAAGTGCATCTGACGGAAAAAGTATATCATCGGCAAAAGTCTTATAACAATGTCGAGATCATCATCGGTAAAAATATATCACTTCTACCGAGCAGTTATTTTACTGTCGGAAAAACTTTTGCCGACAGATAATGCGTCGCTCTACGTGGCTTTTGCCGACAGATAGACTGTTGATGAAAATGTGTTATGGTGTAGTGTCAGCTATATGTTAAATGGTGTAATTGTAATATACTTTTGGTGTTATGTAATTGTTATTGTCTCAGTTGGATGATATGCTATCAGTTGAATGATATGTAATTGTAATATACTTTAAATGCTTGAATTATCCTATCATGCTTTATTGATGCTTGAATTATATCATATCATGTCTCAGTTGGATGAATTATCTTTGTTATTTTTTTTGAAGTGATCGATTATAGCAACGAATCGTGTCGGCAATACTAGACATTGCCGAGCACATTGTCGATCCGGAAAAGCAAATCGTCGGCAAAAACTAAAGTCGACGGCAAAGCAAAGTTAAATCGGTAAAATTATGTCGTCGGCAAAAAGTCTTTATTGCCGACACAACATCCGTCGGTAATATAAGATCCGTCGGTAAAGTTTTTTGCCGACGGGACTTTAGCGAAACACTCTAATCCGTCGGTAATACTTTTTACCGAAGCGGATTTCTAACTCGCTATATAGGGTCTTTTCCGGCCTTTACGCTTAGACGCGAATAATATGTCATGGTATAGTGAAGTGCAACCCGTATATCTCTTATAGGGTGTTTAGTTCATTGCTTGTGTTATGTATATGCTTGCCCTATGGTTGCACTCGTGTTTATAAGCATGTCTAGTAAGCTAATTATCTTTTGATAAAAGGGTAAATGTCGATGCAAGTGTATCGTTGTTTGAGCGTGTTATGATTTGTTTGATGAACTTTATATGCCTTGCCGTCATGAAATTTTCTTGCATCCTGGATTGAATGCTATGAGTATTGTTTAATGAATTCGTCTAGATGCCGTGATGACGCTTGCTAAATCTTACTTTCATATTTACGTTCACTAGTTTGATAGGCTAGTGGGAATACTGAAAGTATGGAATTGGATTGCGAAAATGGATTGATTTTTGATCAAGATAGATGGAATTAGTAATTACTCGAGTAATGGTGATGTGAGTATGAATATGAATGTTGAGGAGGTGATTACGGGTATTGAGAATGCGACTATTGATTGTTGCAAACGCGATTATGAGTGTTGAGGATGTGAATGATAATTCATGGATGTGAGGAGTGGCTGATGTTTATGTATTTAGCTATGGCTATGCAAATGTGAGAAGTGAATGTAGTTTGCAAATTGGTTTATGTTAATTGCATTTGTGCATTCATGATGGAAGAGGCGACCCATTCGATGCGGGCCTCTGTGTTCTACGTAGTGAACATGAAAGTCCTACCTCGTAGTCCCATTCATCGAGGTGAATGGGAGCGAGACGAGAAGAGTAGGCACCTTCCATCTACGGGATGGAAGGGACGTGAGAGTGCACACCGCGGGTGGGCACTCAGCGATCTGCGTGCGTGCATGGAAATGAGCATTCATGTGCATTGCATCTTTAATAATGAGTGTTATGGTAAAAGGTGTGTCATATGAACGGTGATTATGGTAATTGGTGGTCGAGTCGTGGACTCAACCCAAATAGGGGAAAAATTGATTTGAATTGATGATTAGTGCATTTCTCTTCTTTGCTTTGCTAATTATATTGTATGAATATCGTGGAGTGAAATTTGAGTTTTGAACTCGAATAAAGTCGATGAAAATGGTTTGAGTGCATTACATGATTGTAGGAGTGTGATGTATTATCCAGATTCTGTACCTTCCTATCTGTGTGATGTCTTATGCAGATTTTGTATTTTTATGTCTGTGTGATGTATATTTCAGCTTTATACATAACTTAATGGCTCTTGTGGTGAATGGTAAGGTGTGGAGGTAACTCCCCCAAAATTGTTTAAATAAGTCGTGTGCCAAATTTCCTCGTATATGTTTTGTTGGATGCACTGCATGGTAAGCTGAGGGTGAATGACAGCGGATGACCCTTGGGTTGAGGGTAAATTACAAGGTTAAGAATGGATCGGGTCGTGGATTCGTTCCATGTGGTCTATTGAGGTATGTGAAATCCGTGAACCGGTAGTTGATGAGGTAACCAATAGAGATTTCTTCTTTTGTTATAACGTGTTAATTTAGTATTCCAAAGTATGGACATGTTTATGATTTACACATGTTAATTGTTATTGATATTGCTACTTTGTTGTACTTCTTTGAGTCTTCGACTCACGCTTGTTTGCTTCTGTTCTAGGTACCTTGAAGTGATTCAATGGGTTGGGAGTAGTAGTACGAACACTACCGCAATCACCGTTATTTGAATTAAATCATGCGTAGTGTCAAGTCTTAATTGATATCTAAGGACACGCTAGAATGTTTCATCTTGATTGAATGAATGATATCTATCTTGCTATTGTTCTTTTTGTCTGCTGAGTGGATGCCCTCTTTTCTAGAGGTCATGCGAAATTTTGTAAATTTTGGTGGCTTAGTCTTAAGCCGGTTTTAGAGTTTGGTTGATTACAAACAATTTTGTAGAGATGTCGTTGAGTTGATTAGGGTTTTGGTAGCATTTGTGGTGCGTTTGGCGCCGGGGTGTTACAGTTGGTTTCAGAGCGGGCTTCAGGTCCGTGGTGATTGAATATAGTGAGTAATTCTCGAATGAATTAAAATTTTGCTGTGTGAAGGTAGAAACATGATTTAGGTTGAGCCTTTAAAATGTGGCCCTAGGGCAATAACCGTAAAACTTGATGTAGAATGATGAATTAATTTAAAATTTGACACACTCGATGCCTGATGAGGAAAGGATGGGATATCGTTGCATTGTGTTACAATGCTTGTTTTGTTATTGATGCTATGTTGATACTTGTGATTATGTTATATGTTAGTCTTGTTAAGGCTTTGGTAGTATTTATGACTATTCTTGAAGTGGTTGAGCGCTCTGCGGGGTCTGGTGGAACTCCGTGTCCCGAAGAGATTTCGGCCCTGTCGTGTAGCCGTGTTGGTCGGTATGGCAGTTGAAAGCCAGTACCGAAGGATTCATAATCCCGGGTGAGGATATTCCTAATTCCTTTGCCGTAAAATCGGAGAGTAATTGATTTCTTGTTTTTCGTGGTTGAGAAACTCGTTTTGGTGACTCTCTTTTGTTGTGGGAGTTTTGTGATTTATCTGTGTTTCGGAGTTTGTGGTCATGACAAGGGTTGAACCTTGTCATGCGGCAAAGTGAAGAGTATCGTTTTGCACCTCTTTTGGTTGCTTTGTGGAGAAAATTATGGATTTCCTTCTTGTGTTGGTTGTTGTTCCAGTTTAAAAAGTGTTGTTGTACTTCTATTGTAGATGGGAGCGTTGATGGAGTAAGTTTTGGGCTTTGACTCATTTGGTCTTTTGGGTTTAAGTCAAAGAAGAGGGTTTTGGTGTTGCGCCTAGTTGGTTGATGGCGGGTAAAAACATGGATTTCTTCGTGTTATCGTTCTCCGGGTTGAAGTTTTGGATTTGGAGCTTTAAAGGAAAAGTGTTATTTGATCGATTCGCTTTTCCTTTCCGTGAATTGATTTGTGTAACTCCTTTCCTTCATGGAATTTTGGAGTTTGATAATTGGTTTGGAGTTTTCTTTGAATGACATGGCTTGAGCCTATCTTTTCTAAGTCTTTTGAGAGTCGAGCTTCTTTGGAAGTTTTTGTTGGCTTTCCTGGAAGGGAAAATTCGGTAGTTAGAGTAAGTTGTGGGTGATTGAAGATCTTCCCGTAGAGGATTAGTAGATGTTTGTGTTGTTGGGTTAAGGTGGTCGACCCTAATTGGATAGATGGCAAGAAGTAGGTTGTGGGTCATGGTGATCCACGGTTAAAAGTGGAGATCTGAAAATGGTGTTTGTGTAAGATTATGAATGATTGTGTCAAAGAATTAATAACAAGTTTGGTTGAGAAACTTGTTAATTAAGTGATGTCGGCTAGTGAAGTGGTCTCTGTTGGGAATGAGTTTCCCTCTTCTCTTTGAGAGATTGTGTGTTGATTTTGGGTTCGGGTTTGAGAATCGATTTTCGTTGATTTTGATGTTATTGAGATCGATTTTCTTCCCAAGTGTTGATTTTGATGTTATGAGTTTTGCTTTGATGACACCAGTTAAGTTGTTTTGGTTAGTGAGACCTTCAGTCAAAGAGTTGCGTGGAGTCTCTCTTTCGTCTTGAGTGCTCCCCGATGTAAATCTTATCGCGTTGATTTGAAAATGATAAAAGTGGTTCTTGAGATGTTCGAGATTTGAATTTGCCTTTGCGATTTGGCTTAGGAAAGGAAATAGAGTGATCATGGGATTTTATTGAATTTTCTCCAACGTGATGTATGTGGTCTATTGGTTTAAAGAGAATTGTATCCCTTTTGCATTCTAGTCGGAGTTAAGGATTATGTTAGTGGTGCCGTGTTGAGTATAGTAAGGATTTATACTCTTGGGTTTGATTAAGTGAGGGTGATACCCTCTTAAGAAAAGAACTAAGTGTAGTTTGGTATTGACTTGCAATCCTAGCATGAGCTAAGCGTTGGCCACAAGTAGTTTAAATGTGGATTATAATGGGGCCTTGTGATGTCGATTCAAATTCTTTTGGGTGGAATCGATTAAGCTAAATGTTTTATTTCCGTAAGTTGTCGGAACCCTCGGTTTTATGGGTTAGACTCAATGTGGGTCAGTCGGAAATGGATGGTTCGGTTGCAAACCTTTTCGTTGAGTGATTGTCTCGTTGTGTGAGACAAGTTTGAAAGAAGGTCAAGTTCAATTTTGTGTCACGAGGGAATTTGATTGTTACCCTGTGGGGCTAATCAATTCAATAGTAAAGGATGATTTTTGATCCTGTTAAAAAAATAAAAGTCGTGTTTTGGTTCCTAGAAGATTCGGCGTTAATTGGTTCAAATAGTGGTATTTTCGGATTCGGTGAGAAGTTGTTAATAGTTATGTAGCTATAAAGGTTAACTATTGAGGAGAAATGTGAATCGGGGTTTCTTTTGTTCTCGGGGAGCTGGGTTTAAAACCCCAACTATTCATCGAATAGAATTGATGATGTGCTTAATAGAGTGTCGTGGCTTTTGTTAATTGTATTATCATGAGTTGTTGGTTGGTGGTACGATTTGGGAATTTTGGTCTGCCTTTCGGGTCTAATAGCGTCTGCGTGTGGATGATGTGGATTCCCAAGTGGAAAGGAGGTGACTCGAGTTTTGGAGGCCGTGCATGTGAAGTACCCAACTCTGTTTTTTTGGGTGGTTCCGCTTTGTCAGTCTGTTTCCGTTGTTCTTGTTGCTGTTCTTGTTGTGGTGAATTTGAGTCGAATTCTGTTAAAGGGGGAAGAGTGTAATACCGCATAACTTTTCACTAATTTTCTTGAATTTCTCGGAGAAAAGTTTTGTCGGGTTGAGGTTTTGAGTTTTTCCGTGAAATATAGGGGTTGTTGGGCCGTTTAGTTCTGCGGCAAGTGAGTTTTGTCTTATCGGTTTAATGGTTTAGTGTGTAGGAGGGTTTTTGGGTATTTCACTAAACTCTCTCTCTCTCCTTCCATTTAGTGTGTGCCTTTTCAAAGTGCCACCGCTCCTTTTTAATTCCCTTGGCCGACCACCCTCATTTTTCTCCTCCCCACTCTTCCTCTCCTCCTCCCCAACCAGTTCTCCCCTTGGGCAGCAGCTTGGGGTCCTTCTCCCACCTGTTTTGAGCAAGGGAGAGCTCCTCCACCCCAAGCCATGGCGTCCTCCAACCTTGGGGCTCCCTCCAGGGCGTCCTCCTCCCTGCAGCAGCTGGCCAGCCTCCCCACCGAGCTGTTTCCTTCTTCCTCCTCCCTCTTTCCTCCTTTGGTGAGTGAAGTAACTTCTTGGATCTTCTTTGTGAGCTCAGATCTGGAGTCCCTAGCCAAGATAGAGGTGGTTCTAGGGTTCTAGGGTTAGTTCTTTTGGAGGAAACTAGTTTTTGGAGTGACCCTAGAATCTGTTTTCGAGCAGATTCGTGTGCTCTGTTTTAACGCGAAATTGAAAATTCTGCAAGCGTTTCCTGGGGTTTGGCTATAACAAAAGTTGTAGATAATTGAATTACCTTTCAATAGAGACTGAAATCATCAAGTTTCGTTCATCCATTTAAAAGTTATGGCTATTTTACCGAGTGCTGTCCAATTCTTGTCGTGACTGATTCAGTCTGTGTTCTTCTGCGGATTAGAGCATTGTAGGAGCCGAATTAGACTTTTTCATTGCCTAGAAAAAGTTAGGATTTGTCGGGTAGATTGAGAAAATGTATTCATTTATGTGATTTGGAGTTGTAGAACTCAAGTTATGCTCATTTTGGTGTATGCCGTCCAGAATGAGTTAAATTTGCGTCTGTCTGTTGTTCGTCGCAAATCTGAGAATAATCGGTGCATTTCCCGATCGGTCGGCTGTAGAAAAAGTTGTAGATTTATCTCTTGCGATCGTTTATAGCCTGGACTCATCCTTTTTGGATTAGCTGTTTGGAAATTATGTCATTTTCAGTGCCGGCTGTCCAGATCTGCATTTAAGTGGTTATGAGGGATGTTTTGGTTCGATTATAAATGTGAATATGTAGAGTTGTTTTCTTCTGTCGCTTGTACCGAGTGTGTATGAATTTGAGTTGGATGAATATTGTTTTTAATTGCAGGAAGGTTACGTCGGAGTGGCCTCAACCTCATGCCACTCCATTCTTTCGTCGGTAAAGGCAAGTGCATTGTATCAGTTGTGGCTTAGGTGGCCAGTAGGTTTTACACTAATACAGTTATTCATGTATTGCTTTAATATTGTCATGTTTGATTTTTGCATGCGATATGATGAATGAGAAGGGTTAATTGGTTATGCTTTTATTAACACAAGTTCATATGCAAGTGTAACCCGTATATCTCTTATACGATATCTAGTTGATTGCTGGCGTTGCGTATATGTTTTCGCTATGAATTTCATTCGTGTTTAATAGCATGAATAGTAAGGTAATTGTCTTTTGAGGAAAAAGGGTAAGTAATCTGATATAAGTGCATCGTTGTTTGATCGTGTTATGATTTGTTTGATGAACTTTATATGCCTTGCCATCATGAAATTATGCTGCATCCCTGGATTGATTGTTATGTGCGATGCTAATGAATTTCGTATAGATGCCGTGATTGACATCTTGCTAAATTTTACTTTCATACTCGGTTCACTAGTTCGATAGGCTAGTGAGTATCTTGAAAGTATGGGATTGGATTGCGAAAATGATTTGATTAATGAACAAGATTGATGGAATTAGTAGTTACTCGAATATTGGAGATGTGAGTATGAATATGAATGTTGATGGTGTGATTACGAGTGTTGAGAATGCGATTATGAATGTTGAAAAGGTGATTAGGAGTGTTGAGAATGTGATTATGAATGTTGAGAATGTGATTATTGAGTGTTGAGAATGTGATTACACAAATGTTGAGAATGTAGTTTGCAAATAGCTTTATGTTAATTGCATCTGTGCATTCATGATGGAAGAGGTGACCCATTCGATGTGGGCCTCTGTGCTCACATGTAGTGGGCACGTAAGTCCTACCTCGTAGTCCCATATCGTGGTTGTATGGGAGCGAGTCGAAGAGTAGGCACCCTCCACCACAGGGTGGAAGGGAATGAGAGGGTGCACACCGACGGGTGTGCACTCGGCCATACCCCAGTATGTGCTAAAGAGGAGATGAGCATGCATGATGCATCATATGCATGTTTTATGCATTAATTATGTTGTATGGATATGAGATTCTTCTTTTGTATGGCATATTTGCATATGCATGGCATTGACACTAAGGAAATCATGTTAAATGAGTTGATTGTGATGTGTGGATTTGAGATTCTTCTTTTGTATGGCATACTTGCATCTCATATTGCATTGGCGAGGATGAATCATGTTTAATGAGTTGATTGTGATGTATGGATATGAGCTTCTTCTTTTGTACGTTTTGTGCACTTGAGCAAGAAAACATAAACGCATTCCATTGCATTGTGTGTTGCAACGGATAAATAGAATTGATAGGAATGGGAAGAACAGGTTGAGGATTGAGGCGTGGACTCATCCATAAATGTTTATTGAGGTAGGGGTAAGTTTTAGTTATGTTTTGAGTTGGTTGAGGTAAGTGGAGTCAATTCTTGCTCCTGTTCTGGATGTTTTCAGTTAAGTAATGATTATGGTAAATGATGGAGTAATCGTTCTCTTATGTTTTGGATCTTTTATGAATTCAACTGCCTTCATTTATTTACGAATGCCACTTAAATAAAACCATTACTCTACGTTTTGAAGTAGCTATATTTTAGTTTAATTTCGTACTTTGTCTGCTTGTTGCACTTTGCTGAGTCTTGGACTCACGCTTGTTTGCTTCCTGTTCTAGGTACTTTGAAGCTGATTCTTCGGGATGGGAGTAGAAGCACGTGCACGACTTCGGTCATCATCTCCTTAAATTAATTCATAAAGCCTGATCGTATCTAATGTGGTTGTAAAGTGTTGTTTGTTGTGGTGTAATTTATCAATTGCTAGTGGGTGTGTGATTGATATCTAAGGACCTGCTAGAATGTTTCATCTTGATTGAATGAATGATATCTATACTGCTATTGTTCTTTTGTCTGCTGAGTGGATGCCCTCTTTTCTAGAGAGGTCATGCGAAATTTTTGTAAATTTCGTGGCTTAGTCTTAAGCCGGTTTTAGAGTTTGGTTGATTACAAACAATTTTGTAGAGATGTCGTTGAGTTGATTAGGGTTTTGGTAGCATTTGTGGTGCGTTTGGCGCGGGTGTTACTGATTGGTTTCAGAGCGGGCTTGGTCCGTGGTGATTGAATATAGTGAGTAATTTTGGAATGAATTAAAATTTTCTTTGTGTGAAGGTAGAAACATGATTTAGGTTGAGCCTTTAAAATGTGGCCCTAGGGCAATAACCGTAAAACTTGATGTAGAATGATGAATTAATTTAAAATTTGACACACTCGATGCACGATGAGGAAAGGGATGGGATATCGTTGCATTGTGTTACAATGCTTGTTTTGTTATTGATGCTATGTTGATACTTGTGATTATGTTATATGTTAGTCTTGTTAAGGCTTTGGTAGTATTTATGACTATTCTTGAAGTGGTTGAGCTCTTGTGGAATCTTTTGGAACTCCGTGTCCCAAAGAGATTTCGGTCCTGTCATGTAGTCGTGTTGGTCGGTATGGCGGTTGAAAGCCAATCTGAAGGATTCATAATCCCGGAGGATATTCCTAATTCCTTTGGAAATAGTAATTGATTTCTTGTTTTTCGTGGTTGAAAACTTTTTTGGTGACTCTCTTTTGTTGTGGGAGTTTTGTGATTTATCTGTGTTTCGGAGTTTGTGGTCATGACAAGGGTTGAACCTTGTCATGCGGCAAAGTGAAGAGTATCGTTTTGCACCTCTTTTGGTTGCTTTGTGGAGAAAATTATGGATTTCCTTCTTGTGTTGGTTGTTGTTCCAGTTTAAAAAGTGTTGTTGTACTTCTATTGTAGATGGGAGCGTTGATGGAGTAAGTTTTCGGGCTTTGACTCATTTGGTCTTTTTGGGTTTAAGTCAAAGAAGAGGGGTTTTGGTGTTGCGCCTAGTTGGTTGATGGCGGGTAAAAACATGGATTTCTTCGTGTTATCGTTCTCCGGGTTGAAGTTTTGGATTTGGAGCTTTAAAGGAAAAGTGTTATTTGATCGATTCGCTTTTCCTTTCCGTGAATTGATTTGTGTAACTCCTTTCCTTCATGGAATTTTGGAGTTTGATAATTGGTTTGGAGTTTTGCTGAATGACATGGCTTGAGCCCTATCTTTTTCTAAGTCTTTTGAGAGTCGAGCTTCTTTGGAAGTTTTTGTTGGCTTTCTGAAAGGAAAATTCGGTAGTTAGAGTAAGTTGTGGGTGATTGAAGATCTTCCGTAGAGATTAGTAGATGTTTGTGTTGTTGGGTTAAGGTGGTCGACCCTAATTGGATAGATGGCAAGAAGTAGGTTGTGGGTCATGGTGATCCACGGTTAAAAGTGGAGATCTGAAAATGGTGTTTGTGTAAGATTATGAATGATTGTGTCAAAGAATTAATAACAAGTTTGGTTGAGAAACTTGTTAATTAAGTGATGTCGGCTAGTGAAGTGGTCTCTGTTGGGAATGAGTTTCCCTCTTCTCTTTGAGAGATTGTGTGTTGATTTTGGGTTCGGATGTCGGGTTTGAGAATCGATTTTCTCTTCCCAAGTGTTGATTTTGATGTTATAAGTAGTTTTGCTTTGATGACAGCCAGTTAAGTTGTTTTGGTTAGTGAGACCTTCTGTCAAAGAGTTGCGTGGAGTCTCTCTTTCGTCTTGAGTGCTCCCCGATGTAAATCTTATCGCGTTGATTTGAAAATGATAAAAGTGGTTCTTGAGATGTTCGAGATTTGAATTTGCCTTTGCGATTTGGCTTAGGAAAGGAAATAGAGTGATCATGGGATTTTATTGAATTTTCTCCAACGTGATGTATGTGGTCTATTGGTTTAAAGAGAATTGTATCCCTTTTGCATTCTAGCTGGAGTTAAGGATTATGACTGTTCGTGGTGCCGTGTTGAGTATAGTAAGGATTTATACTCTTGGGTTTGATTAAGTGAGGGTGATACCCTCTTAAGAAAAGAACTAAGTGTAGTTTGGTATTGACTTGCAATCCTAGCATGAGCTAAGCGTTGGCCACAAGTAGTTTAAATGTGGATTATAATGGGGCCTTGTGATGTCGATTCAAATTCTTTTGGGTGGAATCAGTCGCTAAATGTTTTATTTCCGTAAGTTGTCGGAACCCTCGGTTTTATGGGTTAGACTCAATGTGGGTCAGTCGGAAATGGATGGTTCGGTTGCAAACCTTTTCGTTGAGTGATTGTCTCGTTGTGTGAGACAAGTTTGAAAGAAGGTCAAGTTCAATTTTGTGTCACGAGGGAATTTGATTGTTACCCTGTGGGGCTAATCAATTCAATAGTAAAGGATGATTTTTGATCCTGTTAAAAAAATAAAAGTCGTGTTTTGGTTCCTAGAAGATTCCGGCGTTAATTGGTTCGAAATAGTGGTATTTTCGGATTCGGTGAGAAGTTGTTAATAGTTATGTAGCTATAAAGGTTAACTATTGAGGAGAAATGTGAATCAGGGTTTCTTTTGTTCTCAGGGGAGCTGGGTTTAAAACCCCAACTATTCAGTCGAATAGAATTCAGTGATGTGCTTAATAGAGTGTCGTGGCTTTTGTTAATTGTATTATCATGAGTTGTTGGTTGGTGGTACGATTTGGGAATTTTGGCTGTTTGCTCGGGTCTAATAGTGTCTGCGTGTGGATGATGTGGATTCCCAAGTGGAAAGGAGGTGACTCGAGTTTTGGAGGCCTGTGCATGTGAAGTACCCAACTCTGTTTTTTTTTGGGTGGTTCCGCTTTGTCAGTCTGTTTCCGTTGTTCTTGTTGCTGTTCTTGTTGTGGTCAGAATTCGAAGTCGAATTCTGTAAAGGGGAAGAGTGTAATACCGTTTAACTTTTCACTAATTTCGAATTTCTCGGAGAAAAGGTCGCTTGAGGTTTCCTCTTGCCGCGAAATATAGGGGTTGGTGGGCTCCGAGCCGTGAGTTTCGGGTTGTTTAATGGAATTTAGTGTGTGGGGAGCCTTCTTTTGGTTAAGTT
The DNA here is from genome assembly GCA_036346375.1 of Guadua angustifolia. Lineage (NCBI taxonomy): Eukaryota > Viridiplantae > Streptophyta > Magnoliopsida > Poales > Poaceae > Guadua > Guadua angustifolia. The sequence continues at coordinate 14,292,195 of CM070516.1, read as the reverse complement.
TTTGTAGCCTTTTCATTTCACTCCTTTCTACCCCCCACCCGACCACCCTCATTTTTTTGTCTCCTCCCCACTCGTGGATTCTCTCCTCCTCCCCAACCAGTTCTCCCTTGGGCAGCAGCTTGGGGTCCTTCTCCCACCTGTTTTGAGCAAGGGAGGAGCTCCTCCACCCCTCCATGGCGTCCTCCAACCTTGGGGCTCCCTCCAGGGCGTCCTCCTCCCTGCAGCAGCTGGCCAGCCTCCCCACCGAGCTGTTTCCTTCTTCCTCCTCTCCTTCCTCCTTTGGTGAGTGAAGTAACTTCTTGGATCTTCTTTGTGAGCTCAGATCTGGAGTCCCTAGCCAAGATAGAGGTGGTTCTAGGGTTCTAGGGTTAGTTCTTTTGGGGAAACTAGTTTTAGGGGGGAAACCCTAGAATCTGTTTTCGAGCAGATTCGTGTGCTCTGTTTTAACGCGAAATTGAAAATTCTGCAAGCGTTTCCTGGGGGTTTGGCTATAACAAAAGTTGTAGATAATTGAATTACCTTTCAATAGAGACTGAAATCATCAAGTTTCGTTCATCCATTTAAAAGTTATGGCTATTTTACCGAGTGCTGTCCAATTCTTGTCGTGACTGATTCAGTCTGTGTTCTTCTGCGGATTAGAGCATTGTAGGAGCCGAATTAGACTTTTTCATTGCCTAGAAAAAGTTAGGATTTGTCGGGTAGATTGAGAAAATGTATTCATTTATGTGATTTGGAGTTGTAGAACTCAAGTTATGCTCATTTTGGTGTATGCCGTCCAGAATGAGTTAAATTTGCGTCTGTCTGTTGTTCGTCGCAAATCTGAGAATAATCGGTGCATTTCCCGATCGGTCGGCTGTAGAAAAAGTTGTAGATTTATCTCTTCCGATCGTTTATAGCCTGGACTCATCCTTTTTGGATTAGCTGTTTGGAAATTATGTCATTTTCAGTGCCGCTGTCCAGATCTGCATTTAAGTGGTTATGAGGGATGTTTTGGTTCGATTATAAATGTGAATATGTAGAGTTGTTTTCTTCGTCGCTTGTACCGAGTGTGTATGAATTTGAGTTGGATGAATATTGTTTTTAATTGCAGGGAAGGTTCTGTCGGAGTGGCCTCAACCTCATGCCACTCCATTCTTTCGTCGGTAAAAGGCAAGTGCATTGTATCGATTGTGGCTTAGGTGGCGATGGGTTTTACACTAATACAGATTATTCATGTATTGCTTTAATATTGTCATGTTTGATTTTTGCATGCGATATGATGAATGAGAAGGGTTAATTGGTTATGCTTTTATTAACACAAGTTCATATGCAAGTGTAACCCGTATATCTCTTATACGATATCTAGTTGATTGCTGGCGTTGCGTATATGTTTTCGCTATGAATTTCATTCGTGTTTAATAGCATGAATAGTAAGGTAATTGTCTTTTGAGGAAAAAGGGTAAGTAATCTGATATAAGTGCATCGTTGTTTGATCGTGTTATGATTTGTTTGATGAACTTTATATGCCTTGCCATCATGAAATTATGCTGCATCCCTGGATTGATTGTTATGTGTGATGCTAATGAATTTCGTATAGATGCCGTGATTGACATCTTGCTAAATTTTACTTTCATACTCCGGTTCACTAGTTCGATAGGCTAGTGAGTATACTGAAAGTATGGGATTGGATTGCGAAAATGATTTGATTAATGAACAAGATTGATGGAATTAGTAGTTACTCGAATATTGGAGATGTGAGTATGAATATGAATGTTGATGGTGTGATTACGAGTGTTGAGAATGCGATTATGAATGTTGAAAAGGTGATTACGAGTGTTGAGAATGTGATTAGGAATGTTGAGAATGTGATTATTGAGTGTTGAGAATGTGATTGGACGTGTGAGAAGTGAGAATGTAGTTTGCAAATAGCTTTATGTTAATTGCATCTGTGCATTCATGATGGAAGAGGTGACCCATTCTGATGTGGGCCTCTGTGCTCACATGTAGTGGGCACGTAAGTCCTACCTCGTAGTCCCATATACGTGGTTGTATGGGAGCGAGTCAGTAAGAGTAGGCACCCTCCACCACAGGGTGGAAGGGGAATGCGAGGGTGCACACCGACGGGTGTGCACTCGGCCATACCGGTATGTGCTAAAAGAGGAGATGAGCATGCATGATGCATCATATGCATGTTTTATGCATTAATTATGTTGTATGGATATGAGATTCTTCTTTTGTATGGCATATTTGCATATGCATGGCATTGACACTAAGGAAATCATGTTAAATGAGTTGATTGTGATGTGTGGATTTGAGATTCTGCTTTTGTATGGCATACTTGCATCTGTATTGCATTGACACTGATGAATCATGTTTAATGAGTTGATTGTGATGTATGGATATGAGCTTCTTCTTTTGTACGTTTTGTGCACTTGAGCAAGAAAACATAAACGCATTCCATTGCATTGTGTGTTGCAACGGATAAATAGAATTGATAGGAATGGGAAGAACAGGTTGAGGATTGAGGCGTGGACTCATCCAGAAATGTTTATTGAGGCGGGTAAGTTTTAGTTACGTTTTCGAGTTGGTTGAGGTAAGTGGAGTCAATTATTCCTGTTCTGGATGTTTTCAGTTAAGTAATGATTATGGTAAATGATGGAGTAATCGTTCTCTTATGTTTTGGATCTTTTATGAATTCAACGCCTTCATTTATTTACTGAATGCCACTTAAATAAAACCATTACTCTCGTTTTGAAGTAGCTATATTTTAGTTTAATTTCTACTTTGTTGTTGCACTTTCTTTGAGTCTTGGACTCACGCTTGTTTGCTTCTGTTCTAGGTACTTTGAAGTGATTCTTGGGATGGGAGTAGAAGCACGTGCGACTTCGGTCATCATCTCCTTAAATTAATTCATAAAGCCCGATCGTATCTAATGTGGTTGTAAAGTGTTGTTTGTTGTGGTGTAATTTATCAATTGCTAGTGGGTGTGTGATTGATATCTAAGGACCTGCTAGAATGTTTCATCTTGATTGAATGAATGATATCTATACTGCTATTGTTCTTTTGTCTGCTGAGTGGATGCCCTCTTTTCTAGAGAGGTCATGCGAAATTTTTGTAAATTCGGTGGCTTAGTCTTAAGCCGGTTTTAGAGTTTAGTTGATTACAAACAATTTTGTAGAGATGTCGTTGAGTTGATTAGGGTTTTGGTAGCATTTGTGGTGCGTTTGGCGCGGGTTATTCTGATTGGTTTCGAGCGGGCTTGAGTCCGTGGTGATTGAATATAGTGAGTAATTCTCGAATGAATTAAAATTTTGCTGTGTGAAGGTAGAAACATGATTTAGGTTGAGCCTTTAAAATGTGGCCCTAGGGCAATAACCGTAAAACTTAATGTAGAATGATGAATTAATTTAAAATTTGACACACTCTGATGCACAGTAGGAAAGGGGATGGGATATCGTTGCATTGTGTTACAATGCTTGTTTTGTTATTGATGCTATGTTGATACTTGTGATTATGTTATACGTTGCATTGTGTTACAATGCTTGTTTTGTTATTGATGCTATGTTGATACTTGTGATTATGTTATATGTTAGTCTTGTTAAGGCTTTGGTAGTATTTATGACTATTCTTGAAGTGGTTGGCTCTTGTGCCAAAGGTGGAACTCCGTGTCCCGAAGAGATTTCTATCTGTGTAGTCCGTGTTGGTCGGTATGGCGGTTGAAAGCCGATCAGGGATTCATAATCCCGGTGAGGATATTCCTAATTCCTTTGCCGTAAAATCGGAGGTAATTGATTTCTTGTTTTTCGTGGTTGAGAAACTACTCTCTTTTGTTGTGGGAGTTTTGTGATTTATCTGTTTGAGTTTGTGGTCATGACAAGGGTTGAACCTTGTCATGCGGCAAAGTGAAGAGTATCGTTTTGCACCTCTTTTGGTTGCTTTGTGGAGAAAGTTATGGATTTCCTTCTTGTGTTGGTTGTTGTTCCAGTTTAAAAGTGTTGTTGTACTTCTATTGTAGATGGGAGCGTTGATGGAGTAAGTTTTCGGCTTTGACTCATTTGGTCTTTTGGGTTTAAGTCAAAGAAGAGGGGTTTTGGTGTTGCGCCTAGTTGGTTGATGGCGGGTAAAAACATGGATTTCTTCGTGTTATCGTTCTCCGGGTTGAAGTTTTGGATTTGGAGCTTTAAAGGAAAAGTGTTATTTGATCGATTCGCTTTTCCTTTCCGTGAATTGATTTGTGTAACTCCTTTCCTTCATGGAATTTTGGAGTTTGATAATTGGTTTGGAGTTTTGTTGAATGACATGGCTTGAGCCCTATCTTTTCTAAGTCTTTTGAGAGTCGAGCTTCTTTGGAAGTTTTCGTTGGCTTTCTGGAAGGAAAATTCGGTAGTTAGAGTAAGTTGTGGGTGATTGAAGATCTTCCCGTAGAGGATTAGTAGATGTTTGTGTTGTTGGGTTAAGGTGGTCGACCCTAATTGGATAGATGGCAAGAAGTAGGTTGTGGGTCATGGTGATCCACGGTTAAAAGTGGAGATCTGAAAATGGTGTTTGTGTAAGATTATGAATGATTGTGTCAAAGAATTAATAACAAGTTTGGTTGAGAAACTTGTTAATTAAGTGATGTCGGCTAGTGAAGTGGTCTCTGTTGGGAATGAGTTTCCCTCTTCTCTTTGAGAGATTGTGTGTTGATTTTGGGTTCGGATGTCGGGTTTGAGAATCGATTTTCTCTTCCCAAGTGTTGATTTTGATGTTATAAGTAGTTTTGCTTTGATGACAGCCAGTTAAGTTGTTTTGGTTAGTGAGACCTTCTGTCAAAGAGTTGCGTGGAGTCTCTCTTTCGTCTTGAGTGCTCCCCGATGTAAATCTTATCGCGTTGATTTGAAAATGATAAAAGTGGTTCTTGAGATGTTCGAGATTTGAATTTGCCTTTGCGATTTGGCTTAGGAAAGGAAATAGAGTGATCATGGGATTTTATTGAATTTTCTCCAAGGTGATGTATGTGGTCTATTGGTTTAAAGAGAATTGTATCTCTTTTGCATTCTAGTGGAGTTAAGGATTATGACTATTAGTGGTGCCGTGTTGAGTATAGTAAGGATTTATACTCTTGGGTTTGATTAAGTGAGGGTGATACCCTCTTAAGAAAAGAACTAAGTGTAGTTTGGTATTGACTTGCAATCCTAGCATGAGCTAAGCGTTGGCCACAAGTAGTTTAAATGTGGATTATAATGGGGCCTTGTGATGTCGATTCAAATTCTTTTGGGTGGAATCGATCGCTAAATGTTTTATTTCCGTAAGTTGCCGGAACCCTCGGTTTTATGGGTTAGACTCAATGTGGGTCAGTCGGAAATGGATGGTTCGGTTGCAAACCTTTTCGTTGAGTGATTGTCTCGTTGTGTGAGACAAGTTTGAAAGAAGGTCAAGTTCAATTTTGTGTCACGAGGGAATTTGATTGTTACCCTGTGGGGCTAATCAATTCAATAGTAAAGGATGATTTTTGATCCTGTTAAAAAAATAAAAGTCGTGTTTTGGTTCCTAGAAGATTCCGGCGTTAATTGGTTCGAAATAGTGGTATTTTCGGATTCGGTGAGAAGTTGTTAATAGTTATGTAGCTATAAAGGTTAACTATTGAGGAGAAATGTGAATCAGGGTTTCTTTTGTTCTCAGGGGAGCTGGGTTTAAAACCCCAACTATTCAGTCGAATAGAATTCAGTGATGTGCTTAATAGAGTGTCGTGGCTTTTGTTAATTGTATTATCATGAGTTGTTGGTTGGTGGTACGATTTGGGAATTTTGGCTGTCTGCTCGGGTCTAATAGCGTCTGCGTGTGGATGATGTGGATTCCCAAGTGGAAAGGAGGTGACTCGAGTTTTGGAGGCCTGTGCATGTGAAGTACCCAACTCTGTTTTTTTTTGGGTGGTTCCGCTTTGTCAGTCTGTTTCCGTTGTTCTTGTTGCTGTTCTTGTTGTGGTCAGAATTCGAAGTCGAATTCTGTTAAAGGGGGGAAGAGTGTAATACCGCATAACTTTTCACTAATTTCGAATTTCTCATTTTCGGGTTGAGGTTTCCTCTCGCAGCGATTATAGGGGTTGGTGGGCACGTGAAATAGTTTCGGGGTTTAATGGTTTAGTGTGTTGGGAGCCTGTCATTTGTCTTAAGTTTTTATTTGCCTTTTCAGGAGGGTCCTTTCTACCACCTACTCTCTCCACCCTCATTTTCTTGGAAAGTGCCAGCCGACTCCTCCCCCACTGTGCTCTCCTCCTCCCCAACCAGTTCTCCCCTTGGGCAGCAGCTTGGGGTCCTTCTCCCACCCGTTTTGAGCAAGGGGAGGAGCTCCTCCACCCCCTCCATGGCGTCCTCCAACCTTGGGGCTCCCCTCCAGGGCGTCCTCCTCCCTGCAGCAGCTGGCCAGCCTCCCCCACCGAGCTGTTTCCTTCTTCCTCCTCTCCTTCCTCCTTTGGTGAGTGAAGTAACTTCTTGGATCTTCTTTGTGAGCTCAGATCTGGAGTCCCTAGCCATGATAGAGGTGGTTCTAGGAATCTAGGGTTAGTTCTTTTGGATGAAACTAGTTTTGGGGAAACCCTAGAATCTGTTTTCGAGCAGATTCGTGTGCTCTGTTTTAACGCGATATTGAAAATTCTGCAAGCGTTTCCTGGGGGTTTGGCTATAACAAAAGTTGTAGATAATTGAATTACCTTTCAATAGAGACTGAAATCATCAAGTTTCGTTCATCCATTTAAAAGTTATGGCTATTTTACCGAGTGCTGTCCAATTCTTGTCGTGACTGATTCAGTCTGTGTTCTTCTGCGGATTAGAGCATTGTAGGAGCCGAATTAGACTTTTTCATTGCCTAGAAAAAGTTAGGATTTGTCGGGTAGATTGAGAAAATGTATTCATTTATGTGATTTGGAGTTGTAGAACTCAAGTTATGCTCATTTTGGTGTATGCCGTCCAGAATGAGTTAAATTTGCGTCTGTCTGTTGTTCGTCGCAAATCTGAGAATAATCGGTGCATTTCCCGATCGGTCGGCTGTAGAAAAAGTTGTAGATTTATCTCTTGCGATCGTTTATAGCCTGGACTCATCCTTTTTGGATTAGCTGTTTGGAAGTTATGTCATTTTCAGTGCCGGCTGTCCAGATCTGCATTTAAGTGGTTATGAGGGATGTTTTGGTTCGATTATAAATGTGAATATGTAGAGTTGTTTTCTTCTGTCGCTTGTACCGAGTGTGTATGAATTTGAGTTGGATGAATATTGTTTTTAATTGCAGGGAAGGTTCTGTCGGGAGTGGCCTCAACCTCATGCCACTCCATTCTTTCGTCGGTAAAGGCAAGTGCATTGTATCAGTTGTGGCTTAGGTGGCCACTAGGTTTTACACTAATACAGTTATTCATGTATTGCTTTAATATTGTCATGTTTGATTTTTGCATGCGATATGATGAATGAGAAGGGTTAATTGGTTATGCTTTTATTTAACACAAGTTCATATGCAAGTGTAACCCGTATATCTCTTATACGATATCTAGTTGATTGCTTTGGCGTTATGTATATGTTTATGCTATGAATTTCATTCGTGTTTAATAGCATGAATAGTAAGGTAATTGTCTTTTGAGGAAAAAGGGTAAGTAATCGATATAAGTGCATCGTTGTTTGATCGTGTTATGATTTGTTTGATGAACTTTATATGCCTTGCCATCATGAAATTATCTTGCATCCTGGATTGATTGTTATGTGTGATGCTAATGAATTTCGCCTAGATGCCGTGATTGACATCTTGCTAAATTTTACTTTCATACTCCGGTTCACTAGTTCGATAGGCTAGTGAGTATACTGAAAGTATGGGATTGGATTGCGAAAATGATTTGATTAATGAACAAGATTGATGGAATTAGTAGTTACTCGAATATTGGAGATGTGAGTATGAATATGAATGTTGATGGTGTGATTACGAGTGTTGAGAATGCGATTATGAATGTTGAAAAGGTGATTACGAGTGTTGAGAATGTGATTACTGAATGTTGAGAATGTGATTATTGAGTGTTGAGAATGTGATTACACGTGTTGAGAATGTAGTTTGCAAATAGCTTTATGTTAATTGCATCTGTGCATTCATGATGGAAGAGGTGACCCATTCTGATGTGGGCCTCTGTGCTCACATGTAGTGGGCACGTAAGTCCTACCTCGTAGTCCCATATCGTGGTTGTATGGGGCGAGTCGAAGAGTAGGCACCCTCCACCACGGGGTGGAAGGGAATGAGAGGGTGCACACCGACGGGTGTGCACTCGGCCATACCCCAGAGTATGTGCTAAAAGAGGAGATGAGCATGCATGATGCATCATATGCATGTTTTATGCATTAATTATGTTGTATGGATATGAGATTCTTCTTTTGTATGGCATATTTGCATATGCATGGCATTGACACTAAGGAAATCATGTTAAATGAGTTGATTGTGATGTGTGGATTTGAGATTCTTCTTTTGTATGGCATACTTGCATCATATTGCATTGGCGAGGATGAATCATGTTTAATGAGTTGATTGTGATGTATGGATATGAGCTTCTTCTTTTGTATGTTTTGTGCACTTGAGCAAGAAAACATAAGCGCATTCCATTGCATTGTGTGTTGCAACGGATAAATAGAATTGATAGGAATGGGAAGAACGAGTTGAGGATTGAGGCGTGGACTCATCCATAAATGTTTATTGAGGCGGGTAAGTTTTGTTACGTTTTCGAGTTGGTTGAGGTAAGTGGAGTCAATTCTTGCCTGTTCTGGATGTTTTCTAGTTAAGTAATGATTATGGTAAATGATGGAGTAATCGTTCTCTTATGTTTTGGATCTTTTATGAATTCAATCGCCTTCATTTATTCTGAATGCCACTTAAATAAAACCATTACTCTCGTTTTGAAGTAGCTATATTTTAGTTTAATTTATTACTTTGTACTATTGTTGCACTTTCTTTGAGTCTTGGACTCACGCTTGTTTGCTTCTTGTTCTAGGTACTTTGAAGCTGATTCTTCGGGATGGGAGTAGAAGCACGTGCACGACTTCGGTCATCATCTCCTTAAATTAATTCATAAAGCCTGATCGTATCTAATGTGGTTGTAAAGTGTTGTTTGTTGTGGTGTAATTTATCAATTGCTAGTGGGTGTGTGATTGATATCTAAGGACCTGCTAGAATGTTTCATCTTGATTGAATGAATGATATCTATACTGCTATTGTTCTTTTGTCTGCTGAGTGGATGCCCTCTTTTCTAGAGAGGTCATGCCGAAATTTTGTAAATTTCGGTGGCTTAGTCTTAAGCCGGTTTTAGAGTTTGGTTGATTACAAACAATTTTGTAGAGATGTCGTTGAGTTGATTAGGGTTTTGGTAGCATTTGCGGTGCGTTTGGCGCCGGGGTGTTACACTTAGCACCTCCCCAAACACAGCATTGCCGTTATCATCAAGGTCGCCGCCATGACCATAGAACCAATGCTTTGCTCTGTCGGGCCAATCCCTTGTTGCGGGTGAAACACCCTTCGCTAGCAAGTCCTGTTCCCTCTTCTCCCATTTGGGTATTGCATGGCGGTAACCACCAGGGCCGTGTCGGTGGTGATAATTCTTCTTCTGTGCATTCAAACTTATTCTTCTCACTCAAACTTTGACCTTCGTCCAAGTCTTGTAGTTCTAAACGCATCCCGGTGATCTTGCAACTTTGGGTGCTTGTTGAAGTCGAGCGTTCGATTCTTCTTGATATACTCCGTGTTCACTTCTTTTTATAAGTATGGAATCGATAGCCATCTTCTTGAGAGTGTAACTCTTCACCTTCTCTTCGCACTACTACAAAAGCAGCACATAGGTGGCGCCCTATTTGTGGCGGTTCTTTGGAACCGTCACAAATACATGTATCGATGGTGGTTCTATATGGAAATTGGCGGAGGACCATTTGTGGCGGTTGCATCAAAAACCGCCACAGATAATACTGTCTGTGATTTTTAAATAAAAACCGCCATGATAACTACTGACTATTTGTGGCGGTTGGTAGTCGAACTGTCACAGATAATACATTTTCTGTGGCGGGTTGGTTTTAGAACCGCCACTAATAATGCTTTCTATAAATATCCTTGTTGCCCTGTCATTTGGTCATCTTCCTCCAGAACAAAACTCAACTTTTGATTTCGATTTTGTTTGGCCAAGATCTTGTGCTTCCACTTCCTAGAATTGTTCCAAGGTGTGTAAAATATGTCTCCTCTCTTCATTTCTAGTGTAAAATTGCCATTAAAAGGTTTATTCTAGCTTAATTAAGGTTTAGGTGCAAGGTCTACATTTAGTTTGTTTTTATTTAGCTAGCAATTTGTAGATGATGAATTTATTACCTTGCTGTATTAGATTAAGTTCTCTACCTTATTTAGATGATGAATTTTTTGTCAAGCATATGTCAAATATATGTATTTACGATTATTGGATATTAATGATAAATAAATTATAGTTAATATGATAGATGGATGATCATGAAGTTAATTGACTTGCATTTTGAGATGAGGAATTTATTACGTTGCTCTTCCGAAGGATATGTATAAAAATTACGTAGTTAATATTTTTTCTTAGTTACCATGATTTTTTTTTTAGTTAGCGCGTGCATATACATCTTGCTCCATTAGTGCGTATTGTTAGTGATTTTTATGAAGCATATAAACATAATTTATGTAATTAAGATTGTTGGATGTGAATGATAAATAAATTTTAGTTAATATGGTAGTTGGGTGATCATGAAATTTGGAGATGAGGAATTTTTTATGTTGATCTTAGGAGGATATATATAATTTTTTGGTTACGTATGAGTATATATTAAAATTAATTAATTAAGTTTGCAACATTTACTTAGTATTAATGTTGTCCCGTTAGTGGATATTGTTGAATATTGAATAACAATTTATTTAATTAAGATTTTTGGATATTAATAAATTGCTTAAATTAATGAACTATAGATGGACCGGAGATGGATGTACGATGGGAACCGTTGCGACCAAGAATATATCGACGGTGTATCTGTTTTTCTAAGGGCGTAGGAGAACGACTTGCAAAAGAAGGCGAATTACATACATTGTCCATGCATTGATTGCAAGAATGAGAAGATGTTTTGAACAAAACCATATCCATTTGCACTTGATCCGGAGGGTTTTGTACCGCTATACAAGTTGGACAAGGCACGGTGAAGAGGAGATCATACTTGAGCGTGATAACGTCGGCGGCACGGAGCCGGCAATGTGGCAACCGATATCGATTATGGATCCGATGAGGATAGGTTGGTCGTCGATGACGACATTAACTGCTCAAATGTTGCGCGATGCGAAGAGAACTACACTAGTCGAGAGTTTAATCAATTCACGGGTTTGATGGAGGATTCGGAGAAACCTTTGTTCGGGTTGTAAGAGGAATACACAAAGTTGCACACGGTGCTCTCGCTCTGAAATTGAAGGCAGCCAATGGTTGGTCCGACAAGAGTTTCACGGCGTTGTTACATCTCTTAGCGGACATCTTGCTGAAGGAAGCGTGTTGCCTAAAACCACGTATCTAGCTAAGAAGGTTGTATGTCCTTGGGATTGGAAGTAGAAAGAATACATGCTTGTCCAAGCGATTGTATACTCTATCGCAAAGACTATGCGGACATTCATGTATGTCCGTGTGCAAAGCGTCGCGATACAAGCGTAAGGGCGATGGCAATGAAGCTATCGAGGTGAAGAAAGGAGCTCCGCAAAAGTGGTGTGGTATTTGCGGTAATACCTCGTTTGAAGCGTTTATTTGGAAACAAAAAGCACGCCAAATTGATGCGATGGCACTTTCGGAAGACCGTAAGAGGATGGAAAAGCGAGACACCGGTGATTACGCGATGGAGAACCATCGATAGACTCTTGAGGAGAACTTCGAAATGGGCGAGGAATGTAAGGTTTGGCTTGAGTACGGATGGAATGAATCCTTTCGGTAACATGAGCAGCATTCATAGCACTTGGCCCATGACTATGTGTATATACAACCTTCCACCCTGATTGTGTATGAAGCGAAAGTACATTATGATGTCCTTGCTTATCCAAGGACCGAGACAACCTGGCAACGATATTGATGTATACCTAGAACCATTGGTGGAAGATCTTGTGATATTGTGGAGCGAAGGTGTACAGGTATGGGGCGAGTACAAGCGAGTACTTCACTCTCGCACATTGTTGTTCGCACCATCAATGATTTTCTGCGCTTGGTAACCTGTCCGCCGTACTATAAAAGGCGAAAGCATGCCCCAAAGCATGGATGAAACCGCTAGTGTGTGGCTCAACAACTCGAGAAAATACAGTGTACATGCGTCACCGGAGGTTCCTTCGCAGAATCATCCGTACTGCAATATGAAGAAACAATTGACGAGACAAAGGAGGACGGTTTAGCTCCAAGGCGTCTTCGTGGGGAAGAGGTGTATGATATGGTTAGGGATCTTAATGTTGTACTTGGAAAGAAGTCTTGGTAATACATCGCGGTCCCGTCTTGAGAAGACCACGTGGAAGAAGAGATCCATCTTTTGGGACTTACCCTCTTTGGAAGGACTTGGAAGTTCGACCTTTGCATCGACGTCATGCATGTAGAGAAGAATGTATGTGACAACGTGGTTGGTCTTTTCTTGAATATTCCTAGCAAAACAAAGGTTGGATGAAGGCACGAAGGGATCTGGAAGACATGAAAATCGAGCCGAGCTACATCCTCAAGACACTTGGGAAAGGCCGGCTTTACCTTCCCCGACTTGCTACACTTTGAGTAAGAAAGAAAAATAGAACTCGCAAGTGCACGCATGGTATGAAAGTTCCGTCCGGTTACTCCGCAAACATCAAGCTGGTATCGATGAAAGATTTGAAGTTAAGCGGCATGAAGTCTCATGATTGTCATGTGATGATGACACAAATGCTCCTGTTGCAATTAGAGGTGTTTTGCACGACAAGGTCCGAGAGGCAATCACGAGGTTGTGTTCCTTCTTCAACACGATTTCACGAAGGTCATCGATCCGTTGGACTTTATGAACTTCAGTGATGTGGTAAAGACTACGTGCCACCGGAGATGTATTTTCCCCATCATTTTTGATATCATGGTTCATCTCATTGTTCACCTTGTCAATGAGATAAATATTTATGCGACCTGTATTCTGCATCGAGATGTACCCATTTGAAAGGTATATGGGTGTTACGAAGAAATATGTACGTGTCGATCTCGGCGGAAGGCTCAATTGTAGAAGGTTATGCAACCGAGGAGGTTATTGAGTTACGTATCGATTACATGGAGGAGGTCGAACGGTAGGAGTGCTCAGATCTCGCCATGAGGGTAGGCTAGGTGGGAAAGGTGTAATAGGAAAGAAATCTACAAATTCTTACGATAATATTTTGTTCGAACAAGCCCATTTCACGATGTTACAAATCACTTGAGGTGTGCCGTATATGGACATACACAAGGGTAAGCTAAGGAGGAAAACCGAGGAAAGTCGAGATTCGGATAACAAAAGAGCACAATCGTTTGTTCAGTCATTGGTTCAGGGAGCACATGTCTGGTGAAGAAACGAGTGTTACATTGAGGTGGTTGGCAAAAGGGCCTTCAGGTACAATCACGACATGGCAAGGATATGACATCAATGGATATACATTTTACACGAGAGCTCAGGATAGCAAGAGCACTTACCAAAACAGTGGTGTCTGTATAGATGCCTATGACAACACAGGCAGTACGAAGAGCATCTACTACGGGTTCATAGAGGAGATTTGGGAGCTGGACTACTGCATTTTCAAGATCCCGGTGTTTCGATGTCATTGGGTACGACTCCCGAATGGTGTCAAGGTGGACAAGTACGGCTTTACTCATGGACATCGAACATGTCGGATCTGAGAGCGAACCATTCGTACTTGCGAATCAAGTAGCACAAGTATTCTACATAATCGACCCGCAGATAAGAAGCGCCATGTAGTTACGCAAGGAAAAGAAGGATCGTTGGAGTTGAGAATGTCGTGGATGAGGAAGAGTACAACCGGTTTGATGAGTTGCCTCCTTTCGCAGCGCGACATCGGACCGAGGAAGAAACCACTCAAGAAGTTACCTATCATCGCGATGATCACAACGAAGGCCAAATTGTGAAAGAAAATAATTAGCTAGGAGTAATGGCAACATGTAAGCCATTTGTATGGAGTAATGGAAATGTGATGTAAGAAATGTACATTTACGTGGAATTAATAGGAAATAAATATGCACGATTTTGATGAAAAACTTGAAACTTGAAATCTCGGCGAGGCGATGGTGGAGTCTTGTTCAATTGAATTCAGTTTCTATGGCTTCTTAGGAAATGTAGTAGCTTGAATAATTCTATTTACTCATTTTTATGTGCTCTAGGATATAAACATTTAAATGCTTGTAGGACTTATGTTATACATGCTTCATATGTATTAATGTATGGAAGAAAAAAATTATGTATTGTGATATGCATGCTTCACGGAGTTTAATATGATTGTCATCTGTATCTATGGTGTGGGAGGGAGTATACATGGCGGTTAAGAACAATAGCAAGTCACGAGATAAACGATATCTGTGGCGGTTAAGAAAATAACCGTCACGATAAACGTTATCTGTGATTTGATTATTTTTCTTAACCACCACAGCTAACATTATCTGTGGCAGTTATTGTTCTTAACCACCAGATACTCCTCTATATATACCACAACCATGGCATATACATGCACACTTACGCAAATTTCGATCGCTTCCCTCCACTCTGTGCCCTAGCTCCCGCACTTTGCCGCCCGAAGGCTCATCCCGCACCATGGCCCGCCGCAAGGCTCCTCCGCCCTACCCACCCGCCGCCCCTCAAAGCCCTGTCGCCCTCCCCACCATGCGCCCCCTCCATCGGCCGCCGCCCTCGGCGCCCTCCCCACGGTGGCGCCCCTCCAACCCTACCTGTAAGGTGATTAATTAGCTCGTGCAAATGTGAGAAGTTCACAACCTATTCATGGTTTTGACAAAAACACAGGTTAGGTCTGTGATGTTGCTAGAATCTTTGTTGCGTGTTTACATTGGTGATCCGAAAATAGGCAAGTATAGCAAGATATCTCGGGACATCGGGTTTGATCATGTCTGTTGCTCTAAAAAGTTTTAGAACCGAACCGATGAAGCTTGGTGACACAAATTAGATCCGTAGGCTGTGAACCGCATAAACTGTTGATAATAGATGGTGATTCGGGTTTACATTCTTTTGCACTTGGAGTAGTCTTTGTAGGTTAATCGAACTGATTTAATGGTTTCAGGTTAGATAGTGTCCTTCCTTCTACCGAAATTCGATATGAGGCAAAATTACGTGATGGTACTGATTTTACTATGCGGTTCATTCATAAACTCCAAGTTTACAATGCGGTTAATTCATAAATTCTGTGATGGTACTGAATTTACTATGCGATTATTTCATGAATCGAGGCAAAATTTGGTTATGCTTATTCCTATTGAAGTCTAAACTACTACTCCAAGTGCTACACATGTTGTTTGAGCGAGTGCTTGTCATTCTTGTTTTGGGAATTTAATTACATCACCAAGTTTATCTGATAAGTAAAGCACATAATCATTGGTTGTTCTAGATTTTTTTAGATCTTGGGTGAAGTGATGACATAGGTGTCGACCTAACATAAAAATGCCTGGACAATTTAAAAGGTTCCTCTGAAGATTCTTCTGTCTTTGCCATGTGCTATCATGAATTTTCCGATTTTAATGGTCGTGAATTTTATTGGTATTTGATGGGTACATTGTGTCTCACTGTAATTTGTTACCTTGCATTACATGAATCATTTATATTTGTTGCTTTTATGCAAATTTTCCTGGTGGTTATGTACTGCAAATAGAAATTGTAAAATGATCGAGATGGACTTGTTCTTGTTGGCTGATGTTAGTTGAGCTCATCTTCCTGGTGGTTCTGCACTTGTTCTTGTTGGCTGAAGGTTTGGGTGTTGCTCTATGATGATATTGGGTTAAGAATGATAAGAACAATTATTATGTGTCTTGGGCCTTGAACTGGTAGAACAACATGCTTCAAATTGTTTTCTCATATCCATATGGCATCTAAGTAGTTAATTTTCTTTCTGCATATCAAAGGATGATACTTTCCTACCCTCCTTGGAAAATGAAGGCATTTTTATAGTGCAAGCTCGCACATTTGTCACCGTGGTAGAATAACATGCTTGAGAGTGTTGTTTACATCAACGCTGATATTCGATAAGTATACTCTCTTGTGGTTAGTCGACTTCTTTGTTAATTGAGAATCTGTTGATATTTAGTATCCGCTTTGAACTATCTTTGTTATCAATCTGATCATAGATATTTAACAGTGAAATTCTGAACAACTCTTTAATTGTGCATGCTAAGGTGGTAAGGGTTCAAGGCCCTAGTCACTAAATAATTTGTTAGCCCATTTGTGATTGTGGTGAAAATTCTTATTTTCATCCAAACCCTAAATCTGAGAGCAAATCATTCATATCTCCTCTCTATGTTGCTAAGCATTATTTTGTCTATGTTGATATCTCTGATTGTGTGCTAATTCAATATGATACACTCAGTTAGTACATCTTCTATCGTATTCATTAACCACATAAAACTAGATATGTAGAGAGAAAATATCCACCATAGAAGCGCCATGTAGGAACCATAGTACTTGTCTTTTCTTGTTCTGAATACTATAGAAAGATAGTAAACAAATCGAGGTTAATTGTCTTTGTAATTGCTAAGTTCTATCTTATCTATGTCATTCTTGTTATTAGTGGATTATTCCATTTATGACTCGAAATGAGCCATGGACAGGCACTTTAAGGATCTAATTTAGTCCTCAGTTAGTACATCTTCTATCTTAGCACATCTTCTATCTTATTCCATTTGTGACTCGAAATGAGCCATGGACAGGCACTTTAAGGATCTAATTTAGTCCTCAGTTAGTACATCTTCTATCTTAGCACATCTTCTATCTTATTCCATTTGTGACTCGAAATGAGCCATGGACAGGCACTTTAAGGATCTAATATAGTCCTCAGTTAGTACATCTTCTATCTTATTCCTCAGTTAGTACATATTTTCCTCAGTGTGCTAATTCAATATGATACACTTAGTTATTCTATCAGTTAGTACATATTTTCTTTCCCTCTCTGAAATATCTCCCTTTCTATTGAGTAGTTCTAATGGAGCCCGAAACTGAGCCTATAATGGAGGAGAGCCCGAGTAGGTATCTTACCCTCCACCCAACCACTGAAGTTGCTGAGGCCTCCACCGCTGTTCCAGGCCTCCACTTCTGTTGCAACACGCCGGGACAAGGAAGACTAAGAAGCTGAAGGCGGTACACCATCACGGAGGTCTCGATATCTGGGTCCCTGTTGCAAGAAAAAAGGCAGCGACAAAATCTGAGTCAACATGCGGGTACATCGTCGAGGAGAAAGTGCCAATCACCTATTCGGATTGGCATAAAGTGCTAAGCCACCAAAGCGGATCTGTGGGCGAGCTGAAAGGAACCTTCGCATTCCCGAAGAAGTCGAAGAACTTCGTCGCGTCGCGATGCATTGATGACCATGGATGCGCGTGGAGAAACTTCAAAGGCGAGGCTGAGCGTAAATTATGTGAAGCAAAAGCGGTCGACCGTCGGAGACTACCCAAGATTACTGACCATCTTGGGATGAGTTCGTGGCAATGAAGCAATCTGAAGCGACAAGGAAGTCTAGTGAGGACCACATTAGCATCGCAGAAGGAATACTCACCCCCACAGACTTGGCACGAGTGGGTACACGGGTAAAATTGCTCAATGGGAGAGGCAGGAATTACAAGTGATCCAACAGACTGGCGCAAGTCCCTTGGTCGGACTACCAGACCGAGTGAAGCACTACGTGCTAGCGAGGGCAGATCTCTTGTCTCTTGAGAGTTTATCATTTAAGAGCGGCGAAGACAAAGCAATGATGCAAAGAGTTCATCGGTTTCGCCCGATCCACCCAAGGATCCTTCCACTCAAGCGAGGAGAAAGACGAGCTATCGGCCCTCGAAACAAAAGCACCCGGTCGAACACGAGGCATCGGGTCAAGGTTCCATGGAAGATGGGATTCACGAGCACGAAGACTCTTATAGGAGTCGGAAGAGAGCTAAAGAAGAGCGGGCTGGCGAAATGGAAAGTATGAAGGAAAGGGTTACTGCGAGAATTACAACCCACCATTCACGAACAAGTTCAACGACAAGTATAAAAGCCTTGAGCGGACGCAGCGGTAAAAATGCTCTCTCGGCCCTACAGGTCATCCCAAATATTCTATGGTCCACGCCATTACCTGGCGGACAAAAACCATTATCTGTGGGCGACATACATGACCCCACACTGTCGACTCAACGTGCCGTGATGAACATATTTCTCTGATTTCTGAGGGTAGCTTATCCGTGCCAAGAAGGGGTGTCTGCACAATGCCCGATAGCGACGGGTTATGCAAAGGTCGGTGAACACGGTAGTTACAGTTTGCGATATCGGGCTAGAAAAACCCGCCAATGACGAGATAACAACTCTGGGAGGTGCCGTCCACTCATTCATCCAGTGGCGCAAGCGTGACATCATCTTGGACCATGCAGTGGCACCCTCTCCTGACATCGTCTTGGATCATGCACTGCCAGCCTCTCCTGCAGTACAATCCGCGCATCAGTCACGAGCACGTGAGAGTGAAACGGTGAAGAAGCAAGATGAGGTAGAAAAGAAATCCATTGAGGGCCCCATAAATATGGCCTGTTAGTACTCAACGCATAAACACAGAACACAGTACTTCAAGGACAATCCTACAACCCCGATCCCAAAAATGGCACATTAGACAAGCCGTATCGCCTAGATCGGGGAAGCCGGACCGAGTATGATGTCGTGCGAGAAAAAAGTAAGGAGCAAGGCAAAGTCGATGAACAAGAAAATCAACCAAAATTGAAATTCGAGGTTGGGAAGCCCTTAGTCACCGATTCGAAGTTAAAAAGTCTAACACCCATGATGCAGCGATTACATGCATGGTACATGGAGCGATCAACCAAGGCGTACTCGAAGGTGATCACTGCGGTGTTCCGTGAGAACATTTTCACCACGAGGGCTATGGCTACTTCTTAATAGAATTCGATAGCATGCACAACTTGTTCTATCATGGCGCCCTCGACATATGTTTTTGAGATCTTTGGACAACTGTAAGTGTCTAATATATCAATCTTGGTCTACATTCACGTAATACCGATAAATGTCATGTCTAACTATTTAGTTATATAGATACGAGATTCAAGAACTACGAAGAACCAAGGGGCGATTAGGATTCCTCGACCGGGAGCGGTTTGCCAAGACGAAATCGTGAGAGTACCAAAGGAGGTCGAGAATGCGTATATAAAGCTTTGCTTAAACTACAAGACAAGGAGTTTATACTTGTACCATACAATTTTAAGTAAGTTCCTCACTAGCGAGTTAAATTACTCGTTGGTTTCGTTATTTACTCTGACGTAACGACTAATGGCTATGGCATCCAGATTCCACTGGATTCTCGTAGTAATTCATCCAGACAAGAGCAAGATGCTGATCATGGATCCACTGGATAAACCTAAAGCAGACTATGAAGTGATGACACGTTTAATCAACGAGGCGTTCAAAAGATATTGTCAGAAGAGCACGAGACACCGCCCATACCGTAAAAACCCTTACAATCCGTACTAAATTTCGATGCATACGCAAGGAATATTCTTATATCGTATTTCATAGAAATAGCTCCTTCGACGACATCTTAGTTCATTCAATTTTCGCGATGTCTGGCGAAGCAAGGAACAAATCTATGTGGGTACTTGTGGTGCGGTACATGCGGAAAATCTTAAGTTGCACAATAAAAGACAATGACGTGGAGGTCAGTCATGCTGACATGACACATCGATTCGCGCCACTCGATTTCTATATGCTCTCTTAATTCTGTTTTTCATACCTCTGGCGCCTCAAGCATCTCTGGTAGGATCGCTTGCTTCGAAATCCAAGTCGTTCAGGGCCAGCTCGCCTACTTCATCATGAAGGAAATACTCAACAAAAAAGCGAGTTTTATGACCGAAGACAACAACGATCCACTCCTCCATACTCATGTCTCACATCACGTGTCTCCAACCTCCGATGACCCGTAGGCGGCTTCTAGTTTAGGAAACTCTGAAGGCTTTTGTTACTTCAATTTTTTTCATTACAAAGTGTAAATAACTCTTTGTACCTTTGAAATGGGAGCCCTTCTTTCGTGAATGCCACTTCTCTTGTCGGTGGTTACGCTCTTTGTAGCATGTCGTTTGTCTTCTTGAGGAACACATGTACACACATGCAGTGGCACTTCTAAATATTTCATGTGTTTGCCTTACATGGTTATTTTTTCATATGAAGTTATTTCATGTGTTTGTAATAGTTTGATAAACTAACCAAGTGAAAAAATTACTTGGTTACTTTGATAAACTAACCAAGTGAAAAATGTTGAATGCTACCATATAACCTGCGCAGTTCAATGTCGATTCGTGTTTTGCGTAACATTTCTGAAAGCAGATAATTGTCGGCAATGACTGCGGAGGAACCAACCTTCCTGTTGTAAGTACATGTTTCATGTTTAGATGTCTATCATCATTTTTTGTAAATGATTTTGATTTTCTTGTTCAACACTTGAAATGGTTAGTCTTGATAGTTATACAACCTTTTCATTGTATTGAAGGTTCTATGAGCACCTAGGGAAGAAAGGTATTAGTGGGTTCATCAATGTAGATTATAAGAATAAAACTCATGCATTGAGGTGAGTCCTTTCATAGGATTTTCTTTTTAATTTTTAACCTCAATGTGCATATATAACTCGAAGTGATGACCGCTATCCGAGGCATCATCATTACTTGCTGCTTTCGTTTACATGCGATCTGAGCAATCTATGTAACATTCGTTTATGGTGTTCAATGTAGCTCACTATGCCTCAAGATGCATCTCGCTACACTATTAGGGACGATGAGGACTTTCGGTACATCTGACTTCTCATAGTTGTAAGAGCACATGTGGACAACTGCCCATATATAATAGGATCAAATTGGCTTCCATGATCGACTTACTACTTTCAGGTTGCTCATCTAATAAATAATGGCTTCATGCGAGAATGAGTACATTATATGTTGAAGTTGAGTATATGCGAGAAAAGGGTAAGTAAAATTTATGATGCATGCATTCATCTTCGGCAAAATAGTTTTCTTTCTCACCAAATAACAAGCAACATTTTCATTTCAGAAATGGAGCTCTGAAATGACATCATGTACACGAGGAGCAAGGTAAAATATATACCCACCGGCTTGTTCATCGAAGAGAACAGATGTATAGGTACTATTATTATAGCTTATAAATGTATACTAGTGTTTCATATTACTCTAGCAGAATATTGATATTTTATCAATTATAACTATCTTACACTATTGCTTTAGGGTTTACGAAGATCTTGATATTTCAGAGATGAGGATGATCGAGTCGAGATAAATATGGAGATAGATTTATTGATGATCGAGACAACTCCTACGGCCAATTTACCCAAAGTCGTGGACAAGGTGGTGAAAATCTTGGTGGCATGGTGGCTTTCTCTGGTATATTACAAGATGATCAGACAACTCCTTTGTGTGCCAATAAATTGGTCTCTTTTATGTAAAATGTATGTGAATGCAATGTATCTGCCTTTTTATTTTGATATTTGGGCCTGAACATGCTTGATGGTTCGTCACTTCACGTATGGTTTTTCATTTATACGTGCTTTAGTATGAATTAGTCTTGCAAGGCCGGGAGAGGTGAATGGATTTTGATTCATGTATGCTATTATTCTGGTGGTAAGACTTATTTACTAATGGTTTCATGCTTTAGATTTATGAGGAGGCCAAGAAGTTCTCTTACCAAACTGGACTCGGGGTTGTGGTGGCCTATGGAGGAACTCCAATCTATAACCGGTGATTACTCTTGGCATGCTTTCTTTTTACGTGTTGCCTTTTGTTTCTTTGCTTATTTGTGATGATTGGTTTGACTTATTTGAGTAGCTCATATGTGCGAGAACGAAGTATAGTACATATTATCGCCTTCAATTTACGAAAGAATCATTTGCTTAGTGCTACTTTCATGGTTCTTTGGTATGGGCCTTCATCTTGTTGTTTGTTACAAAGGCTGCTGAAGCAGTGTTTAGGTAGGCATCCTAAAGTTGTTTCGGTAGTAGTCTTTGATCACGGCATGTTACTCTCTCCATTTATCTTGTTGATAACCCCATGAGTTCTAAGTGAAACATGGTGTATGAAATCCATAATTTCTTTTGAGTCGATTAAGTGTGTCAAAAGATTTCCATTGGTCGGCGGATTGGCTCTATTCTTTTGGTCAACGAGATTGGCCTTTGTTACAATTGCTCTATTACGATTGCAAATATGGGATGGTCTCTTTTGTTTTAGCGAGGCCAAGTTGTATGGGCATCTGCAAATTACTTGGTTGTTATGGGGTTACGAGGTTTTTGTATTCTATTGTAGGAGTTTTGATCTCCTTTGAAGCATTGCGTCTCAGTTGGAACTTCAAAAGCGGCTTCATGAACAACTTGAGGTACATAACATTGTAACCAATTGCTACTTGATGCTAGGGAGGAGGGAGGTGCAGATTCTTTTGTAATTCTTTCATATATGATGTGTTTGTATTTAGTTCCACTTTGGCACAAGATAAAATAAGCAAGCAACCATATAATACTACCTCCATCTGTGATTATTTTACATCGCTATTTTCATTATGCAGAGGGCATGGCTAGCGCTGCCGAGGCTAGCCACAAATGCGATTTTTATTTTTCGTGAGTGGGATTATCGGTGACGGTTCTGGCAAAAATCGCCATCGATACCCGATATCGATGGCGGTTTTGGCTAGAACCGTCATCGATATCATGGTATCGATGACAGTTCTAGCCAAAACCGTCACAAATAATGTTATCTGTGGCGGTTCTAGAACCGTCACTGATAATCCTGGATTATCAGTGGCACTAATTCTGTGGCGGTTCGAAAACCATCACTGATGGCAGTTTCGAACCGCCACTGATTACCTTTTTCAAGGTAGTGTCGGTCCCTTGGGGGAAGGTGAATGTCTCCTTCACATCGTTCCAAAGCATGTTATTCGTATCTTCAGGGACCTAATCCCATTTTGCTATGCTAATTGGCATGTGGTCCCTAACGTGGACGCCGCATGCCGAATTGAATGACCCAAGTGCCCCCAAGGGTGCAAGAGGTTGGCCGTTCTCGCCGACTTCGGTGACAACATGTCTTGCCTTCGACTTCTTGCTTGGACCTCCGCGTGATTACTGTTTGGTTGACCGATCTAAAATCATGGTACAATCATGAGCGAATTGGAATGTTGGCTTAGCATGATAGTGGAACCGACAATCATGAGCGTGGTGATTGTTATCTCACCGGCCTCATCGTGCTCTGCAGCCTCTTCAGCCTCGGTGGCCTCGGCGGCCATGAGGGCGGGTTCACGCTTCGCCGCCTCATGACCACCACATCCCGAAATCAAATTTCTCATAAATTCTTCTTGATCAAATCCTTCACCGTCCATCGTCGTTTCTTAGGCTAGAAGAAGCACTGAAAATTAACGAAAATAGATCACGTTTCATGTAAAGCTGATGGGCGGCGACGCCGAAGATGTTCCTAATGTAAGTCGGCCAAATACTATCGACAAGTATACTTATACATATACATACAAATCTCACATATACATAGAAACTTCACATATACATAGAAATTTCAAAATTCACCAGAAATTAGAAAAATTCACATGATACATATACATTTCAAACTTCACATATACATACAAACCTCACATATACATAGAAACTTCACATATACATAGAAATTTCAAAATTCACCAGAAATTAGAATAATTCACATGATACATATACATTTGACATGATACATATACATTTCAAACTTCACATATACATACAAACCTCACATATACATAGAAACTTCACATATACATAGAAATTTCAAAATTCACGAGAAATTAGAATAATTCACATGATACATATACATTTGACATGATACATATATTCTTTAGAATATTATTGCTTGTTTGCTCAATAAAAATAATGAATCATTTTTATTCCACACTAATATGATTTTCAAAAAATAAAATAAGGTTATAAATCCACAACTAGAATGTTAGTAGTTTATTACACCAAAAGAAAGCAAAGCGATCATTCCATGTCAACCAAGCACGTCACCTCGTGGCTTTCTTCTCCTAGTGTATCGTATGCTCTCCTGGCAGCCATGCTTTTGGAACTTGCAGGTGCTGATCAAAATCCAGACAGGACCTTCTCCAACGGCCAGCACCTTATGTCGCCGATGGGCTCGCCACGGCCGGTAGTCTTTTTATATATAATGCAATCTACTGCTTCTCATGCAATCCAGTAGTCTTTTTTGTATGACGCACATTTGCTAATTTCAATTGATCATCACAGACGGTTTTGTTTTCAAACCGTCTGTGTTAATCAGACATCGCATCACTACCGGTTAGAGACACCAACCGGGACTGATGACTCACATCAGTCTCGGTTGAAGACACCAACCGGTACTAATGTGAAGAGTTGCTAAAGCTTAAAACAATTTTGGTGCCCTTATTGGTTAATAATAAATCTTCCTCCCCCTTGGCTAGCGCGGGGCGCTTGAGTGCGGGCTCGCCCTGCCGTGAGGTCTCGGGTTCGATCCTCGCTCGTACCCCCTAGTTTTTCTTTTTCTTTATTTCTTTTTTTATTTACTGTTTAACGACTTCTTTTTTTTATTTGCTGTTTAACGATTGTTTCATTAAATAATTTGTAAAAATGCTTTTACCACTTTAGATTCATTTAGCCTTTTTTTAAGATTTCTTTTTTGTTTATTTACTATTTAACTATTGTTTCATTAAATAATTTTTACAAATGCTTTTACCACTTTAGATTCATTTAGCAATCTAATATAAATTAAAAATATTTTCCAACAATCTAATATAAAAAGTAATTTTGCACTCTTATAATTCCATTGCAAATTGTCACCTTGATATATAAATTCACCTTTTATAGTTTCTCGATCCAGCAATCTAATATTAGTACAGAGGACTTTGAACAATATTGTTAGTCAAATATTAGTACAATTTGAGCAGAAAATACGAACAACAGGAGAACCACTAGAGGAATGAGAAACTAGTATGTTTGTACTCTATTACAACAAAAGAAAGCAAAGCAATCCTTATTTGCTAACACACTTTGCTTTTACAAGTGATCCCTTCATTATGATCGTGGCGTACATAGGGAGATTCCTCTGTATCATTCAGGACACTAATGTCTCGTCCACCGTGAAAGGAGGCAGCTCGTCGGGCGATTATACTCTTCTTCGTCCGTGACGCCCTCAACTCCGACAATCCTTCTTTTACCTGGAAGAACCACGTGGCGCCTTGGCTGATCGCTACTGCTAGTCTTCTCCTTTTGCTTTTTCGGTTTGTTGTCCATGTCCATCACATAGAATACCTATGTCACATCATTAGCGAGCACGAATGGTTCGTCCCTATAGGCCACTTGCTTGAGGTCCACAGTTGTCATACCGTACTTATCGATATCCACGGCTGTTAGTTTGACCCATTGGCACCGAAACAGAGGGACTTTTAATGGCCCGTACTCAAGCTCCCAGATCTTCTCTATGAAACCATAGTAGATGTCCATCTTTCCATTTTTGTCCAAGGCATCTATACGGACGCCCCTGTTTTGGTTGGTGCTCTTGCTATCCTGGGCTGTCACGTAAAATGTGTACCCATTTATATCATACCCTTGGAATGATACGCTTATTGTGGACGGTCCCCGAGCCAAGAGTTTCAACTGTTCATCGTCTGTCTGGTTTCCCAACAGTTGCTTTTGTAACCAACTGCCGAAATGATCCATTTGCTCGATTGCGATCCACTTATCTAACTTCTCTAGGTATTGGGCACGTAGACTCATCTCGTGATCATAGATATACGGAACCACTACAGTTGCTTGTTTCAATACCATGAAATGTGCTTGTTTAAATGAAAGAAGATCGTCGCTATAGAATTCTTTTCTCCCTAAAGTCCCTTTTCCACGTAGCCTCCCCTCATGGCGTGATATAGGGACGCTAATCGGATTCAGATCATCAATGTTACTAACACAAAACTCGATCACATCCTCTGTCTTTGACACCTGCTCAATGCACCTTACAGGCGAGACGATTCTGAACATACTTCTTTAGGATACCCATGTACCACTCGAAAGGGAACATATTGTGGAGGAACACAGTCCGAGAATTTCTATCTCTTTAACAATGTGGACCTTGAGATGGACCATAATATCAAAGAAGGATGGAGGAAGATCATCTCAAGGCTAACGGACTATTGACCATATCATCATGCAGATTAGATACCTTATTCGCTCGATGACCTTCTGCGACACGCGTTGAAGAACGAACACAACTTTATGATTGTCCTCGTACCAAATCTGCATAATACCTCGCCGCGCCATTTGAGAACAAGCTGTGTCATTTACACGTGACAATCATGGGATTTTATGTGTATGATTTTATTCTCTTTCATGTTTATGAGTCTCCTTATGTTTGAGGAGTATCCAGAAGGGACCTTCACACTGTTCAAGAACTTAATCATGTTTTTTTTCTCTTCCTTGCTCAGAGTGTAGCTCGTGGGGTGGAGGTAATGTTGTCCTTTCTCCCTCTTTTCCGGATGTAGGTCGTTCCTGATTCCTAGTAGCTCTAGGTCCTTTCGTGCTTGAAGTGTGTCTTGTGATTTGCCGTACATATCTAGGAAACCTAGCTGGTTCACGCAGGCATTCTTCGTGATATGCATAAAGTCCAATGAGTGGCGGACCTCTAAGACTTTCCAGTAAGGTAAGTCCCAAAATATTGACTTCTTCTTCCAAATGGCCTTCGTGTGACCTTGTTCAGCCGGGACAGGTTTGCTACCAGAACCTTTTCCAAATACTACTTTTAGATCCTTTACCAAAGAAAATACAAGCGTCCCACTGCGATGCATGGGCTTCTTACGTTTCTCTTCTGTCCCATCAAAATTCTCACCCTTCCTCCGTAACGCGTCCTTCATATGGAGGAACCTATGGTGGCCCATGTACACAACCTTTCGAGAGTTTTTTAGGTACTTGCTGTCCGTATCCTCTAAGCAGTGGATGCAGGCTTTATATCCTTTAATAGATAGGCCCGATAGGATACCAAGTGCAGGCCAGTCGTAGATGGGTACGAATAGCAATGCACGTAGAGTGAAGTGCTCTCTTTTGTACTCATCCCATACACATGCACCATCGTTCCACAGTGTTAGCAGATCTTCAACCAATTGTTTGAGGTACACATCGATGTCGTTTCCAGGTTGCTTTGGGCCTTGGATAAGCAATGGCATCATAATGTACTTCCGCTTCATACACAGCCAAGGAGGAATGTTGTAGATACATAGAGTCTCGGGCCAAGTGCTGTGACTGCTGCTCATATCACCGAATAGGTTCATCCCATCCGTACTCAACCCAAACCTTATGTTCCTTGCATTCTCAAAGAAAGTCGGGTATGTTCTATCGACTTTCCTCCTTTGGGAGCCATCGGCAGGTGCCTTAGCCTTCCGTCGTATACGGTCTTCTTTGTGCCAACGCATCATCTGGGCATGCGCTTTGTTCGCAAATAAGCGCTTCAACCGGGATTCTGAAAATACCACACCACCTTAGCAGAGGTCTCTTCTTCTTGCGCCCCTCTACCTCACTGGGTCATCACGCTGGTCTTATACATGAAGTTTTGCACACGGACAAGCTTCCAAATCCTCATACTCATTGCGATAAAGGATACAATCATTATGACATGCATGTATCTTCTATACCTCCAACCCCAAAGGGCAGACAACTTGTTTGGCATCGTACGTAGTTTCGGGCAGTGTGTTCCCCTCTGGAAGTAACTTTTTTACGAGGCATAACAAATCGTCGAATCCCTTATCAGACAATCCATTGGTCGCCTTCCATTGCATCGCCATAGTGTGGTACGCAACTTTTTATGGCCGTGTCGATAGTTTGGGTACAACGGTGTTCCGTGGTCCTCCATAGGCCTTTGGAACTTTTCGTAATGTCTTTCATCGATGTATTCTCCTCTCCATCCAAACATCTGGTCTAGGTCATCATCACCAAACTCCCCCAATGTATCTTCGAAAGAACCGTGTTGGCCAGCGTCCGGGATATTGTTGTCCGCCTCTTCTTCTTCACCGTCTTCCTGTATAATCTCTTCTTCACCATGCTTGGTCCAACAGGTATAGTTTGACATGAAATTTCTTGTGAGAAAATGGAAGTGGAGGTGGCTGGATTTTGGCCACTCTTTCTCATTCTTGCAGTCTATGCATGGACAGCATATGTAGCCTGACATCGTGTATGCATCGGCCGCACGAAGAAAATCTTGCAAACCCTGCAAGAACTCCGGGGAGCGTCGGTCCATGTACATCCATCGCCAGTCCATCTACATTATGTTACATCAAGGTAACTGTTAGCTCATTTTCCGATAATGAATTGTTGAACCAAAACCTAAATATTAGTTAGATCCACACCTTCAATTCGAGCTAAATAATAATCCAAGCAAAATCTAAACTCACACAACAAGTTTTTGCAACCTACAAAAAGAATTGGTCGATCAGAGTCTAGATTCAAAATTCTGAATAAAATTCATGACAACTTTGTTTGCAAATTATGTTGAAATTGTAACACCTAAAAATTATAACAAGCCCTCTGACTAGTCATGTTGAAATTGTAACACCTAAAAATTTCCAAATTATTATTCAATCATTTATTTTTATTTATTTTTTCTAAATCTCTAGCACTTAATTAATGATGTTTTGAAAAATAATTTCTCGATGGAAAATAAAACCAAAATTATACTAGAAATAATTTTTCTAAGTTTAAAATATTTCAAAGTATTTTTGAAAATTTTTCTCAAATTTTGAACTCATTTTATATTTTCTATAAAGCCATTCATATTTCGATATTATTTTAATTAGCAAATGAATTTAAATTTCTTCTTTTCCACATAACTATTGCCGTTTGAAGATCCCAAACTCCATGATTTCCATGCACCATTCTCCCCCAACTACGTGCAACCAAACCTCATCCTTCATCGATCGATGGAACTAAAACCTAAATTTAAGCTAGATCCACACATTAAATCACGAGCTACATTATAATCCAAGCAAATTCTAAGCTTACACAACAAGTTTTTGTATCCTATTTGAAAAGATCAAGCTAGAATGCTAGATCTCTACATTCATAATCTTTCATCAATCATGAGAAAAGATCAATTTTTTTCATAATTCAAGCAAAAAGAGGCTCCATTTAACACCAAATGATGTGAGGAATGATGTTACTAACCTTAGTTACCTTGGTTGCAGTAAAATGACCAAAATTTTGAAATTTGGGCAGCACCTCCTCTACATTAATAATCTTTCATCAATCATGGGAAAAGATCAAATTTTCTTCATAATTCAAGCAAAAAAGAGGCTCCATTTAACACCAAATGATGTGAGAAATGATGTTACTAACCTTAGTTACCTTGGTTGAGTAAAATGACCAAAATTTTGAAATTTGGGCAGCACCTCCTCTATATTCATAATCTTTCATCAATCATGGGAAAAGATCAAATTTTCTTCATAATTCAAGCAAAAAGAGGCTCCATTTAACACCAAATGAAGTGAGGAATGATGTTACTAACCTTAGTTACCTTGGTTGCGAGTAAAATGACCAAAATTTTAAAATTTGGGCAGACCTCCCTCCTTGAAGCTCTTGGCGAAGCTCCACCGTTCTTTTCAAGCGCCCGAAATGATCTTGGTCCAGCGGAGAGCGGAGGACTAAGAAGTTTAAATTGGAACCTAGTAGACATAGTAGTGGATGGAAACACGAACCGCATCGATGATCTAACATCGATCGGTTAGTGCCACGAACCGTACTAATGAGACCCGCTAAATAATAACTGGTTAAATGTCTAACCGATCGATGTTAGATCATCGATGCATCGTTGGTGCTTTGAACGATCTTGAGCCCCCAGCAGCCTGTTCGTTGAACCGGATCAAGTAACTATCGATCCGGGTTGTACTAACCCAAGACCGATGGGCGTATTAAAAGTCGGTTTTGTAGTAGTGTTTGTTGGGGAACGGATAGATTACTCTAGTGAGAAATCAAAATTTTTCTACCGCGTAACTAAAGAACCACTGCAAGTTATAGATTATAGAATTACCACTAAATGCACAGACCTGTAACGAAAGTAGAGTCGATGTAGCCCGGTGGTGCAGTGAAAGGACCAAAGATGTCGCCTAGAGGGGGAGTGAATAGGCGAATTAAAAAATTAGCAGCGGAATTAAATTTCCCGAGACTACTAACCCGGACTATCCGAGGTTATTGTCCAGATACTCCGGGTAACCCGGACTATCCGGGGTTTTTATCCGGATACTCCGGGGTGCCCGGACACTCCGAGGTAAATAACCTGAATATTCGGGTTGGTCTCCTCGAGATGAGATTTTCTAATCTCTTGAACTTTTGAACAAACTATTTGAATACAAAGGTTCTAAAGACTACCAGGTACCTTAAGCAAGAGTAGATCTAGAGCCAAACACAATAGAAGAGTAGAACAGGGCTCTCCAAGATCCGAAACCACAAACCCTAGGAAGAACAAAGTGAAGAACTCAAAGACAACGATTTTTACCCGAAGTTTGGATTTTTGAAGGGAATCCTATGTCTCCGTTGAGGAGGCACAAAGCCTTGGTCTCACTTGACCACAATCCTCCCGGTGTTGCACAAAGCACTCGCCGGTCTTCACTCTTTGTCTCTTCCCTTTCGGAGGCGAGTCTTGCCTTCACAAACCTCCGGGGCTGTCCACACCAAGGATTCGGAGGCTCCCGGTGACTCCTTGCCGTCTAGGAGCCCTTCAAACTTCAAGAGTAACAAATACATCGTGAAATCTACTTGGAGGATTAAACTTGTGCTCAAAAATGAAAGATGCACGCTCAAGGCACTCAAATCCACTCCTTTCTCCCAAAGATTCAAATCAAACTCAAGATTTAAGTGGGGAAAGGAGATTAGGGCTCAAGAGTATGAGAGTGAGAGCTTGAGAGCTGAATAATGAAATAATGGAGCTTGTCCTCGGGTAGGTGGAGAGTGAGGGCTTAAATAGGCCCCCCAAAATCGAACCGTTATGAGAGAGCTGCGCCCAACCCAGACACTCCGGACATTTAACCCGGATACTCCGGGTTGGAGAGATTAAGCTCTTACCGAAGGGGTCAGCCCGGACTGTTAGGACAAAATCCCCGGATACTCCGGACTTAAAAGAGAGAGCTACCGAGGACATCAACCCGGAGTGTCCAAACTAAATGTCCGGATACTCCGGCCTAACCCTCTCGGCTAGAAGTATCCTTTTGAAGAAAATGCAATGATTTAAAATTCTTTTGCAATGCAATTTTCATCCTTTGAGCACAAATATATCCTAGAAGCGATTTCCCGACATATCCCTCTTAATAGTACGGCTATCCTTAGACTCAATGAAATAGAAAAATTACAACAAGAGTCTTGATGCCGGTTTTCCAAATTTTAAATATGGTGGGGATCTCCAATCGCTTTCTCCTAAGAATATAATCTTGATCTCTGCATGAATTCTCATTTGAACATTAGTATTTTCCAATTGTGTTGTCATTAATCACCAAAACTCCAAAAGGGGCCTAGATGCACTTTCATGCAGATGTAGTCGTACTAGCCTCGCGCCTTGTCCAACAACTTCTTGTGAGCGTCGCAGGTTGTGGATCGTCCTTCGCAGCAACGCCTCTAAGGTATCAACACGTATGGGGAAGGAACACCATGTACCAAAGTGCTAGCCCCGGCTATGCGGTTCTAGGCAGAGGAGGGGTGGTGGCTATGGTTTTAGAAATTTTGAATTCCTATTGAATCTCACACCCAAAGCCAGCACCCCCTCCATTTAAATAGACGCCCCATAATGGGCTCTATATTAGAGGCCCATTAGGAACTTAAAACCCATCAGAATTCATATCACCATCCAAATTAAGCCCTAGACCTTTAAGCGTGCGACCCTTTAGGTTCACGTATACCTAGACATAGCCTGTGTACCCTTACTCGACCATTAATCGGTAGCTGTCCCTAACAGGATGTGTCGACTTCCAAATATATGTAAAGATCACATCGGACAAACCTAAACAATTCTTAAATATATGCATTTCTCTTGACCTCATGATATGAGTCAAACTCAAGGCGAGTGTATGCCATCCTTGTTTAGTTAGCTCGATCACTCTTTCTCGATTACATGATTCGGAATCCCCAGTTACGGTTAACTCTTTAACCGTGAGTAGTATGGCCATGCATTTTTGGAATCCGACCACACGAGAGGCATAAAGATATCTTTCCCATTGAATGGAGGGGCAAATCGTATCATGATCGACTATACTTCGCAGCATGTTTTATGACAAACCCGAAATCCACCTTTATAACTACCCATTTACTGTAGGGTCGAGGAAGCGCCTAGAGGGGGGGTGAATAGGCGTTTTACAAAATTAATCGCTCACTAAAATCGATCACTCTAATACACCCCTAAGTCAAAACCTAATCAAAGATATATGCGGAAGCGATAAATAGGTTTTGACAATTAAAGCCTAAATCAACTAGGCTCACTAGTGCACTTAACTAAATTATGTCTCTACACAAGAATTGCTATATTGAACAACTAATTAATACTAAGCAATTCTAGATACTATCAAGTAATTGAACAATATACAATAAATGTAAATACTTGAAAGTAAAAGAGACAAGAGGCAAACGATGTTTTTCCGTGGTGTTCGGAGACTTGCCGGTCTCCCCTAGTCCACGTTGAGGCAAGCCCACACTTGGACCGGCTCCCGCTCGAGCACCCGCCTCTTTCCAATAGTCGTGGTTTTTCACGCTTGCGCGTAGGCTCAACCCGAAACTTGCCGGGGCTTCTCACACCTCGAGAGCTCCCGCGCACGACGCCTACGCCGTCTAGGAGTCGACAACCTCCAAGAGTAACAAGCCGCTCCTTCGCTCGAACTTCACCGAGCACAACGAATGCGCTCCCGGTGATCACCTCGTGCAACACATGCACAAGGACCTCCCTCAAGTGCAACATATGCACAAGAGGCTCTCAATCCACTTCCTAATTGCAACACATGCAATTAGTCTCACTCTTTAGCTCAAGAATCAAATGAGAGTGTGCAACACATGCAACACCTCTCCCAAATACTCAACCAATGCAGCAACCCACTGCCCAAGCCCCCCAAGGGGTGTATTTATAGCCCCATCAAGAAAACTAGTAGTTGGGGGCAAGATTCCAGAAATTCAGCGAAAATGTGGTACTACCGCCCTCTAAGGGCAGTGGTACCGGAGCCCCAACTGCCTAAGACAGCGGACACTTTTATGCATTATCACCCTCCTCGAGGGCAGTAGTACCGACTTTCTTGATACTACCGCTCGACCTAGTGGTAGTGCCGGACTCGGCTCACCAAAAATCACGCGCACTGGAAAATACCTACCGGTGCCTTAGGCCCGGTAGTACCGCACTTGCGGTACTACCGCCCATGCACTGCGGTAGTGCCGGCCATACTGGAGAAAACCAAATTTAATCCGAAAATCATTTCTCCAAAAACCAAACTTATTCTTTGAGCCACAAAGATGATCAACACATGATCACGTGCAAAACACATTTGCACCAACTTAGCTCATGCTCAAAGAATTCAAACCAAATCGCGAAAACACATTTCGCAATCAACTCAAGATCTATTTGCAAAACGTATTAAGCAAATCAAACTCGAGTTTATGAGATTAATCCCCCTAGCCATGTGAAGGTCAACACGAGACCCAGTCAACTTGCCAACACCCGTTGCAAGCCCTACTCACATGCTCTCGGGATTCCGGACTCATAAACCTCAGTTTATTAGCATAACGAACTTGCAAATAATACAATAAACATATTTCATGCTTGAGCACTACTCTTTGCAACACATGTAAAAGTCCAGCTCCAAGCAACACCAAATCAAGGTGCATGAACTCTCTAATTGCAACACATGCAATTGTCTAGTTCCATGCAACACCGAATCAAACTAACACCAAAACCAAATCACATGTATGAGCTCTTTACTTGCAACACATGCAAGCCTCTAGCTCCATACAACCATACAAACATTAAATCTTGCTTGAGCTCTCTCCTTTTGCAACACATGCAAAACTTAGCTCCAAGCAACACCAAGATTTTGGAAAGATGTTTTGAAACAAAAGCATGAAGCTTCAACATTTGCAACACATGCAAAAATGAACTTCACACAAAAGCCAACGCATTAACTTATCCTATTTGCAACACATGCAAATCAAAGCTTTATGCGAAAACCAAATGCAAATGCTCTTCCTCTTTGCAACACATGCAAATCAGAGCATAAACCAATAATAACCAGACATAAACTTAACCCATTCGCAACACATGCCAAATGGTTAACTTTATGCAAAAACCAAATCCAAATGATTTGTGCTTGAGTGAACGCGGATTGAGATCACCAACACAAGATGATGCTCAAACTAGGAGACAACCCCTCTTAATAGTACGACGATAAAAACCTTAGACTCAAAGACTACAAAGTCCTTAGCCTATCTAGTTATACCTTCGCCGCCGCATGCAAGCAATCCCCTTTGGGGTCTTTATGATCATCACTTTGATACTCCCAGGGATATCCACTCGACTCCTCTTCTTTATCATCTCATCCATCTTTGGACCTAACTCAATCACAACTCATAAAATAGTTAGTCCAAGATGCATGGTTGTCTCAATTATCTCTTGCACTCCATTAACACATAATGGATGCCTATAGATCAATTGAGCACAACCTAAATCAATTTGAATGATTTAAGTGTGTCTTAAGTACAATAGTGCAACTCATGCTTTATTATACTTAAGAGCTATTCATTTGTCCTTAATTAATCAAGGAACACCATCAACACATGATGAAATGTTCTTTAATGATTAACAAGACAAATGAACTCAATTTAAATTATCATTTAAATTGATATGAGTATATATTAACTACACAAGTTTTCATATACTCATGTTGATGAAAAGTAATGATCCATTATGTGTAAACTATATATGGAAATGATCATTACTCTAAGTCATCAACTATAGAATAAACCCCACATGTATATGTGCATAAATATAATTGACTTGAAGATAATATGCACATATTCAAATTGATCATATTGGAGTATATCCTATATCACCATGAGTATACTTATAACTAGGCAATACAAATATATACTCAAGGATTTAGTTTCTTTGTCTTGATCCTTATATGCGTCAATAAAGAATCGATCAATACAAAGAGACTTTCAAGTTAAACTACAAACTCCCCCTAAGTATATGCATCCATGTAATATATGGATTGGGAAACATGATGCACATTTTGTGGTTAATATAATGGGGATATTCATACTTTAACTTGACTCCAAAGTATGCAACTAATACTAGAATGAATATGCAAACATACCTTGGGTTTTCCATTTTTCAATGCGATGAGACTAATCAAAGATATTCTAAATAAACAAGTTAGTCTCGATATAAGATTTGTCATTAATAACAAAATCACATTAATGGATAATCACAATATTAGATTTGTCATTAACTCCAAAGCCATAACTAATGAAGGTTGAACTTACAATCTCCCTCTTTTTGGTGATTAATGACAAATCCAAGCTTAATATGCACATTTGGATTAAAACCAACATATTGAGAGAATTTAAGCTATTTGAATGCATATGCATATTTTAAACAATATAAGCATTGACAATTTAGAATGCATATGAGAATCAATTCTCCCCCTTATTCATATTACGCTCCCTTTTTTTTAACCCAAATGATATTAAGCTTCCTAATTCTCCCCCTTTTGGCATTAAACACCAAAAATGGAATTCTAAGATGATTTCTCTATTTAAATATTCTCCCCTTTGGCAAACATTTTTCCTTTTAAATATTCTCCCCTTTTTAATTATCTCCTTTTTTTAAGCTCCTAATTCTCCCCCATGAAATTATCTTTTTTTAATGAAGGTCATACAAGAATTGAAATAAACACTTATGACCTTGGGTCATACAAGAATTTAAATATGGCCTTAAAAGAAGGAAAAACTCGAAAAGAGACCATATTTGGTTTTTGGATACCACTTGTAAAAAATACCACTTGTAAAGATAAGCATGAAAAACGAAGTAAAGGTATCACACGGGTTATTTGAAACACATTCAAATAATTCACTCCTCATTTTATTAGGCTTTGCAAATTTTCAACATGATTCTTTTGAAGAATCCAACAAATTGCCTAATAGGTTTAAACGAGGAATCCAACAGAATTAAATACCACTTGAGAAATTAGATACCACTTGTAAAATCTATCTCAAGGGCTTTGCTTGAAGACTCAAAAAAAATGAGCATTTTCAAATTTTCATGAAAAACAATGCTCAACAAGAGATTTCCTCCTTAATGTATTTCAACACATAAAGAATCTCACACAGAGAAGTCTTAGGCGGTTGAACTTACAATTTTAGCTTGCGAAGAAAAATCTCAATCAAGAATGTGGGTATCGCAATAATGCTACAAAGAGGTAATGAAATACCACTTGTAGGAAATAATTGAAATCAATGATACCACTTAAAAAGGAATCCAAATAATCAAGTATATTAAATAAGAAAAGAACAATAAGATCTATGATACCACTTGGAGAAAAGAGAAACTCAATGATACCACTTGTAAGCATATGGAATGAATAAATGCTCAATTGATACTACTTAGGATCAACTCACAAAGAATTGATACCACTTGAAGGAATGATCGATAACATCGATGGGTATCAGAGCAATATTAACGGAGCAATATATACTCACGGGTATCAAAACAAAGAAAAAATCAAGATAGATCAAGAAAATCCAAAAATATTTAGTATTAGAGCAAATTAAAGACATGATAACACTTGGAAGCAATTAAGTGCCCAAAACTTGCAATAAATAAACTCCCCAAGATATTCAACAAATGAATCATGGAGTTATTTGCATTTGAATTGCGCAAGTTTTGTCTTTTCGAAAGATCAAGTGAATATCACTCTTAAATTAATTGAAATGCTCATTAACTGATACCACTTGAAAATACTTTCAAATAAATTGCAGAGCTTTTGAAATTTTGCACAAATGAACTTTTGGGATAACACAAGACTCTTCCAAGAAGAATTTTTGAAAAAGGAAATTTCAATCAAAAGATATCCCAAAGCAAAACTCGAAAAACTCCTGAAAATTCAGAGCTGATCGCCGGGGCGGTACTACCGCTACAGAGCGAGAGTACCAAGAAACCAGTATTACCGCAGTCGAGGCGATAGTCTTTACCGGCACGACTTGAACTGCAGAATTTGCAGATTTTTCGAGAACTTTTGCAAATGACATCTAAATGATTTGAATTCTTCAGGAAACCATCTTTGGACTAATTCAAACAATTTTTAAGCAACTTTTGATTTCAAAGAATTTTCCTTTTAGCTTAATTTTGGCAAAATGCGCCTAGAGGTATAAAAGCGAAAACTAAACTTCATAAAGACCTCAAGGTGCAACTTCAACTTGGATTTCATTCACAATTTGAATCCTCATGGCTTTAAGGTTTTGAAATACATTTTGAAGCCATGATCACTTAATGAAGGTAATGAAATCCAATTTGAATGCCAAAATACTATTTGAAGGTATATTTGAGTTAAACACAAATGTTTTGGCCAAATTAGTTTTCAAAATAGAATTTTGCTTTTGGAAGCTTGCAAAACTTTTGAAATACATAATATAATTGTTTTACAAGACTTTTTACAAATTTAGGTCTTTTAAACACTATTTTTGACTTTTGTCCAAAGAGGGTCCTTTTGAAGAACCAAATGAGATCACAAAGTCAAATTCAATCAACATAGAGATTCAAAAGAAGCAAGAGGTAAGATGTATAGATTTGAATTTTGTGTATGAGTCTAAAATACCATTTTGAACCAAAGTTCTATACAAGAATTGATCCAAATGGAGAAACTCACTAAGTGCAAGAATATGACTATTATGGGTCAAGTATAGTTTTAAAATCAAATAACTTTTGATTAGTTGGTCTTTTGAAAATCTTTTGAACACGAAAATTGTTAAGAATGACCAACTATAGGTTTTTCGTTTTGGAATTACTTTCAAAATCTTTTTACTTTTAATTCTATAAAAATTATAAGTTTAAATCCAAAACAAGATACTACTATCTAGATTTTGGGCTAAAAACTTATTTTCTTTTGAAATTAGTTTTTGTAAAGCCAAAACCATTGGAAAACCTTTTGAAAGCATTTGTATACATTTTTCAACTAGTTTTTCACAAGATTAGTAATAGTATACAAAATTTTGACTTTTGGCTAAATGGTTGATTTTGAATATATATATGTGCACTTATATTAATATGGGCACACGTAAGGATGTGGTACACATGGATATGAATTAACACTCCCCCTAAATGTGCCACTTCCTAACTTGCTCAAGATTTGCAATAAGAGAACAGGTAAGAGGCGAGAGCAAGTTCTTACAACAAGTAATCTAAATTGATTTTCATTAATATTTCAATATAACCTACACAAGGCTATAAGACATAAGAATCAATTTAAATACTTGTTACCCGAGATGGCATTGGCTCATGATGGACTTGATTATCTTCATGCTTGACACCACTTGTAGACGAACATAATCCTTCTCCTCTTGAATGGGCAAGCGTCCAATCCATCTCATATCACCTAAAAATCTTTGAGGCGATTTTGGTACCCAATCCTTGTTGGGTCCGACAATGTTAGTCACAATTGATTTAGGAACCCAAATGGTCCTAATTTTAGCATTTTAAATTGACTAACATGACTAGCAATGGATTTGCAATTTTGTTACTCCTAAGCGATTTATTTGCATTGAATTGAAGAGGCTTAGGAGTTTTGGCATTCTTAACAAATCCATTCCTAGTTTGATCCTTTCTAAGCTCATAATAATCATTATAATAAGGATGCTTAGAGGATCGGCATTTCTAGCAAATGTTTTGCTATAATTATTTTTCCTAAGCATATGATCATCATGATTTTTCTTATTCTTAGGAAATCTAGCATTTTGAGCAAAAACATTTCTAGAAATACTCTTCCTATGCAAATGTATATCATTTTTAGCGGGCATAGGGGACTTGACAAGCTTGGCAAACACATTACCATTCTTGTCCTTCCTAAGCAAATAATTTTCATTAATGAGAATAGGCTTAGGAGTTATACCTTTGGGACAATCCTTACCGAAATGTCCTTTTCCCAAATTGAAGCACGTCCACGCTATTTGGCCCTCTCTTGACCGGTTTGACTTGCTCCTTGCCGGCTTGCCTCATGGTTGATGCTTGTGGCTTGATCTCCACATTATTAGGGCACACGGAGGCGAGGTGACCCTTCTTGTTGCAAGCGGAGCACTTGATGGTCTTCGAGTGCCTTGCGTTGTGCCTCATCTTGCTATTCTCCCTCTTGGAGTTGTAGCCGAGTCCTCGCTTTTCTTGAGGCGCCCTTGGCTTGCTCAAGATTTCGTCGAGGAGGGCTTTACCCTTTACGCACTTCTTCAAGTCATTTTCCAATTTAACGACTTGAGCCTTGAGCTCTTTGTTTTCCTCTACAAGATTAGCATCTAAAGGTATAGAGGAACTAGAAGCAATTTCATTTGAGCAACAAGGCAAATCATCGCTAGAAGTGGATATGCATTTATTAGATGAATTGTTTGTAATAGGAATTAAGTGAGGCAATTCATCTTCTAAATTACATTGAGTAGCACTATCCATACTAGCTTTAGTGAATTCCTTGAAAAGGACTTTTTCATGATTTTCTTTTAGAACATCATAATCATTTTGAAGTGATTCATGTTCTAACTTTAAAATTTTATATTTCTTTTTCTCTTTTCCAAGAAATTCATTTAGCTCCTCTAACATATTCATTAATTCATCATAAGAGGGCTCTTCTTCATTTTCATCATTACATACCTCAATTTTACCTTTTGCCATAAAGCAAACGAATTCACGATGGGAGTGAATATTCGCTGTAAATAAGCTTGAGGCGGAGGTTGAGGTTGATGGAGATGCCGGTTCTTCACTTGATGTTGACGATGAAGATTCATCAACCGACATATCTTCCTCAATGCAATCCTCAATCGATGTGGTTGATTCAAATAATTCTTGAAGCTTGATCCACATTTCATGAGCGCTTGAGAGGTTGCATATGAGATTAAATATCTCTACGCTCACAACGCTAAATAAAACGTTAGTAGCTTGAGCGTCGAGATGTAGACATTTCTCCTCTTCTTTAGTTGGAGCAATATCATTAATTGGAGAAGAAATGCCGACATCTACGATCCACCAAATTTGTGGGCTCATGGATTTAAAATGATTAATCATAAATAATTTTCATTAAGCATAATTTGATTCATTTAGTATGAGTGGATCGTGTGAGTGCACTAGTTCGCTAGTCGCCATCCTTTTTACTCTCTAGACGGTTAAGCCTAAAATGAGAGTGACCGTGGCTCTGATACCACTTGTAGGGTCGAGGATGCGCCTAGAGGGGGGTGAATAGGCGTTTTACAAAATTAATCGCTCACTAAAATCGATCGCTCTAATACACCCCTAAGTCAAAACCTAATCAAAGATATATGCGGAAGCGATAAATAGGTTTTGACAATTAAAGCCTAAATCAACTAGGCTCACTAGTGCACTTAACTAAATTATGTCTCTACACAAGAATTGCTATATTGAACAACTAATTAATACTAAGCAATTCTAGATACTATCAAGTAATTGAACAATATACAATAAATGTAAATACTTGAAAGTAAAAGAGACAAGAGGCAAACGATGTTTTTCCGTGGTGTTCGGAGACTTGCCGGTCTCCCTAGTCCATGTTGAGGCAAGCCCACACTTGGACCGGCTCCCGCCGAGCACCCACCTCTTTCCACTAGTTGTGGTTTTTCACGCTATGCCAGAGGCTCAACCCAACCTTCACAAACTTGCCGGGCTTCTCACACCTCGAGAGCTCCGCCAAGACGACACCTCGCCATCTAGGAGTCGGCAACCTCCAAGAGTAACAAGCCGCTCCTTCGCTCGAACTTCACCGAGTACAACGAATGCGCTCCCGGTGATCACCTCGTGCAACACATGCACAAGGACCTCCCTCAAGTGCAACACATGCACAAGAGGCTCTCAATCCACTTCCTAATTGCAACACATGTAATTAGTCTCACTCTTTAGCTCAAGAATCAAATAAGAGTGTGCAACACATGCAACACCTCTCCCAAATACTCAACCAATGCAGCAACCCACTGCCCAAGCCCCCCAAGGGGTTTATTTATAGCCCCACCAAGAAAACTAGCCGTTGGGGGCAAGATTCCAGAAATTCAGCAAAACACGGTACTCACCAGCCCTCTAAGGGCGGTAGTGCCGGCCAGAGTCTCCAACGGTCAAGCGGACACTTTTATACTACCGCCCTCATTGGGCCTAGTACCGACTTTCATGACTATCGCTCCAGCCTTAGCGGTAGTGCCGACTCACTCACCAAAAAATCACGCCTTGGAAAATACCTACTAGGTGCCTTAGGCGAGAGTATGCAAGACTTGCGGTACTACATACCATGCAATCTT
This sequence comes from Guadua angustifolia, assembly GCA_036346375.1. Classification (NCBI taxonomy): domain Eukaryota; kingdom Viridiplantae; phylum Streptophyta; class Magnoliopsida; order Poales; family Poaceae; genus Guadua; species Guadua angustifolia. The sequence goes on along the minus strand of CM070516.1, from coordinate 14,250,425 downwards.
GCGGTAGTCTTGACCATCTTGGAGAAAACCAAATTTAATCCGAAAATCATTTCTCCAAAACCAAACTTATTCTTTGAGCCACAAAGATGATCAACACATGATCACGTGCAAAACACATTTGCACCAACTTAGCTCATGCTCAAAGAATTCAAACCAAATAGCGAAAACACATTTCGCAATCAACTCAAGATCTATTTGCAAAACGTATTAAGCAAATCAAACTTGAGTTTATGAGATTAATCCCCCTAGCCATGTGAAGGTCAACACGAGATCCAGTCAACTTGCCAATACCCGTTGCAAGCCCTACTCACATGCTCTCGGGATTCCGGACTCATAAACCTCAGTTTATTCGCCACAATGAACTTGCAAATAATACAATAAACATATTTCATGCTTGAGCACTACTCTTTGCAACACATGCAAAAGTCCAGCTCCAAGCAACACCAAATCAAGGTGCATGAACTCTCTAATTGCAACACATGCAATTGTCTAGTTCCATGCAACACCGAATCAAACTAACACCAAAACCAAATCACATGTATGAGCTCTCTACTTGCAACACATGCAAGCCTCTAGCTCCATACAACCATACAAACATTAAATCTTGCTTGAGCTCTCTCCTTTTGCAACACATGCAAAACTTAGCTCCAAGCAACACCAAGATTTTGGAAAGATGTTTTGAAACAAAACCAAAACATAAAGCTTCAACATTTGCAACACATGCAAAAGTGAACTTCACGCAAAAGCCAACGCATTACCTTATCCTATTTGCAACACATGCAAATCAAAGCTTTATGCGAAAACCAAATGCAAATGCTCTTCCTCTTTGCAACACATGCAAATCAGAGCATAAACCAATAATAACCAGACATAAACTTAACCCATTCGCAACACATGCCAAATGGTTAACTTTATGCAAAAACCAAATCCAAATGATTTGTGCTTGAGTGAACGCGGATTGAGATCACCAACACATGATGAAGCTCAAACTAGGAGACAACCCCTCTTAATAGTACGGCGATAAAAACCTTAGACTCAAAGACTACAAAGTCCTTAGCCTATCTAGTTATACCTTCGCCGCCGCATGCAAGCAATCCCCTTTGGGGTCTTTATAATCATCACTTTGATACTCCCCCGGGATATCCACTCGACTCCTCTTCTTTATCATCTCATCCATCTTTGGACCTAACTCAATCACAACTCATAAAATAGTTAGTCCAAGATGCATGGTTGTCTCAATTATCTCTTGCACTCCATTAACACGTAATGGATGCCTATAGATCAATTGAGCACAACCTAAATCAATTTGAATGATTTAAGTGTGTCTTAAGTACAATAGTGTAACTCATGCTTTATTATACTTAAGAGCTATTCATTTGTCCTTAATTAATCAAGGAACACCATCAACACATGATGAAATGTTCTTTAATGATTAACAAGACAAATGAACTCAATTTAAATTATCATTTAAATTGATATGAGTATATATTAACTACACAAGTTTTCATATACTCATGTTGATGAAAAGTAATGATCCATTATGTGTAAACTATATATGGAAATGATCATTACTCTAAGTCATCAACTATAGAATAAACCCTACATGTATATGTGCATAAATATAATTGACTTGAAGATAATATGCACATATTCAAATTGATCATATTGGAGTATATCCTATATCACCATGAGTATACTTATAACTAGGCAATACAAATATATACTCAAGGATTTAGTTTCTTTGTCTTGATCCTTATATGCGTCAATAAAGAATCGATCAATACAAAGAGACTTTCAAGTTAAACTACAAACTCCCCCTAAGTATATGCATCCATGTAATATATGGATTGGGAAACATGATGCACATTTTGTGGTTAATATAATGGGGACATTCATACTTTAACTTGACTCCAAAGTATGCAACTAATACTAGAATGAATATGCAAACATACCTTGGGTTTTCCATTTTTCAATGCGATGAGACTAATCAAAGATATTCTAAATAAACAAGTTAGTCTCAATATAAGATTTGTCATTAATAACAAAATCACATTAATGGATAATCACAATATTAGATTTGTCATTAACACCAAAACCATAACTAATGAAGGTTGAACTTACAGTTACGGAGTAGCGTTTGGCAACCCCTAAGTAAGTCATTACACATCTCAAGTACGTGCGCTAACCTCAAGTCTAAGGATATAGCACACACATTGTATATTAGACCAACTGATGACAAGAAGATTACAACGTTCTTGCAGTGTCTCAAGGTGGGTCGATCCAACTCCATGTTCTCTAACATGTGTCCATATTATTGGTTTGATATCTCCATATCTATGACCCGTGAAATATGGTCATCAACCAATACATATGCTAGTTTATTTATATATTTCCTCATATATTTATCGACTAGGGATCACTTTAGAATAATCATCACAAAGTCATATATAGAGTTTCACAAATAAGTCATATATTTGCTAATAAATAATAATGATAATATTCAAGGAACAAAATAATTAATCATGAATATAAGAAAATATAATCATCTCTACGATTGCCCACTACTACAGACTACTTCATCTGCGACCCCCCATCACTATCGGGTAAGCCCGAGTTGGCAGTGATAATATTATCATTGCCAGTTCTAAATTCAACCAGCAGTGATAATCTTATCACTACCGGTGATAATCTTATCACTGTCGGTTCTAAATTCAACCGGCAGTGATAAGATAGTATAATTTTTGCATGCCAATGGTAGCAATATCACTGTCGGGTTTAGAGATAGAACCGGCAGTGATGTATTACTACCGGTTGAACAGTATAACCGGCAGTGATAAAGTGATTTGCGCAGGAAATGGCAGCGATATCACTTTCAGCTTTAGAGATAGAAGTGGTGGTGATATATTACTACCAGTTCTAGAGAAAAAGTTGGCAATGATAATATGGCACTATATATATCCTGGCTTCCTTCCCCAACCTGTCCAGAACAGAGAAGAGCTCTGTTCTTGCTCAGTTGGGGTGGACAGAGGGGGTGAATTTTTATTCTCAAATTTGGTGGAATTCGTTTCTAACTCGTGATCTAAGGTTTGTATCTTGATGTACATTTCTTTGGTAGTTTATTTAGTTGGATATTACGTTCTATATTGTTGTAGGTTGTGAGAATTATTGATTGCATAGTCAACACAATTAGATCTCCAATCTAGAGGCTAGATTTGAAATTACCAACTTTTATATGTATAGTGATTGGTGAGATTATGATGTAGGTTGAATTTAAGTATTTAGAGGACTAAATTAGTGATTGCATTTAATACATTGATTGAATTTAAATGTGGTAGCACTTCAAAATTAACTATTGTTTAATCTAATTACTTAAAATTGTTTCTTCATTTTGTGTATGTTAATTTAATACTACGTAAGTAATGTAAATTTGCTGGACGGACCATTATATATAACTAACTACAATTATTTAATTGATTTTACAATCGAGATTTGGATATAGATTTATAAGTAACGAAAATTTGTAGATTAATTAGCAGTACATAACAAATTAAATGAATAAAACAATTTGTGAGCACTTATTGATTTACTGAGATATTATTTGTTATTAATATTTGTAGATGGATTGAAGATGGATGTATGAAGTGGACCATCACGATAGAGAGTACTTTAATGGTGTGACAAGTTTTCTGAGCGCGGCTGCGGCGTACAAGTCAAGTAAGCTGATGGACTATATTTGTTGCCCGTGCGTCGATTGCAAGAATGAGAAGCAAATTTCTAAACTTGAGGCGATCCGTGCACACTTGCTTCGAAAGGGGTTTCAAGCCTGTCTATACCTGTTGGACCGAGCACAGTGAAGATGAGATTGTACGCGAAGGGCATCTAATTGATGATGATAAAGACAACGACTCGACTGCAGTTGAAAATATGTCGACACCCATGAAGACATGTTCATCGATAACCATGAAGATGATCTAGAACAGATGTTGCATGATGGGGAGAAAGACCTCACGAGTGAAAGGGATTTTCAGAAGTTTCAACATATGGTAGAGGATTCTACAACACACTTGTTCCCAGGTTGCAAGGAGGAGCTCAAAAATCTGCATGTTGTGCTTATGTTGCTGCAGTTGAAGGCAAGCAATGGTTGGTCCGATAAGAATTTCACAGAGCTGTTAAGTTTCTTTAGAGATGTCCTTCCAAAGGGTAACGTGTTGCCAACAACCACGTACCAGGCTAAGCAGGTTGTTTGCCCGTTGGGACTGGAAGTGCAGAAAATACACGTATGTCCAAACGATTGCATATTATATCGCAATGAGTTTGCAAATTTGGATGTGTGTCCCGTTTGCAAGGCATCTCGGTATAAGCGCGACGATGATGACATCAAGGTGCAGTGTAAGAAGAAAAGACCTCCAACCAAGGTGGTGTGGTATTTCCCTATAATCCCCCATCTGAAGCGTCTGTTTATGAATAAAAGGTATGCTCAATTGCTACCATGGCACACCGAAGAGCGTAAGAAGGATGGAATGCTTAGACACGCTGCTGACTCCGCGCAATGGAAGAATATCGATAGAAAATACCAGAAACACTTTGCATATGATATGAGGAATATAAGGTTCAGACTCAGTACGGATAGGATGAATCCTTTCGGCAATATGAGTAGTCGTCATAGCACTTGGCCGGTGACTTTATGTATCTACAACCTTCCTCCTTGGCTTTGTATGAAGTGGATGTACATTATGATGATGCTGCTGATCTAAGGGCCGAGGCAACTTGGCAATGATATTGATGTGTTCCTCAAACCACTGGTTGAAGATCTTCTAGTATTGTGGAACGACGGTGTACAGGTATGGGATGAGTATAAAAGAGAGAACTTCATGCTACACGCGTTGTTGTTCGTGACTATCAATGATTACCCTGCTCTTGGCAATCTTTCAGGCCAGACTATAAAAGGATTCAATGTATGCATCCATTGCATGGGTGATATAGGTAGCCAGTAGCTGAAATATTGCCGAAAAATGTGTTACATGTGGCATCGTAGGTTCCTTCACAAGGACCATCCGTATCGCAACAATAAGTGAGCTTTTGATGATACAAAAGAGACTGATTCAGCTCCGCAACATCGTAACGGCAAAGAGATATTTGCGACCGTAAAGGATATTAAAATTATCCATGGAAAGGAGCCGTAGTACATCGATCCCGAAGTTCGGTGGATACGAGATCCTTTGTGGAAAAGAGATCGATTTATGGACCTACCTTATTGGCAGCACCTGGATGTTTGACATGCGATCGATGTCAAGCATGTAGAGAAGAACATGTGTGACAGCTTCTTGGTATTTTACTAGACATACCTGGCAAAACAAAAGATACACACAATGCACGGATGGACCTGAAAGATATAAAACTCAGGAAGGAGCTGCATCACGAAGACCTGGGTCAAGGAAAAAGTACCTTCCCGCAGCTTGCTACACTCTAAGCAAGAATGAGAAAATTAGCGTGTGTGAGTGCTTGCACGTAGTCAATGTTCCGTCCGGTTATTCTGCCAACATAAAGAGGCTAATCTCAATGAAAAACTTGAAATTAATTGGCATGAAGTCTCATAATTGCCACATGATGATGACACAGATGCTTCCTATTGCAATTAGGGGTGTTCTGCCAGAGAAAGTGCGACACCAATTATAAAGTTGTGTTCATTCTTCAACGCGATTTCACAGATGGTCATTGATTCGTTGAAATTGGATAAGCTGTAGCAAGACGTGATCCACACTCTATACCAGCTTGAGATGTGCTTCTCTCCATCCTTCTTCGATATTATGGTCCATCTCATTGTTCATAGTGTGAAAGAGATACAGTTTCTTGGCTCTGTGTTTCTATATCAGATGTACCCTTTTGAGAGGTTCATGGGGGTTCTGAAGAAATATGTTCGTAATCGACATCAGGCGGAAGGGTGCATTGCCGAAGGTTGGGGAACCATGGAGGTCATCGGGTTCTGCACCGATTACATGGATCTCAAACCGATTGGTGTGCCCGTATCTCACCATGAAGGGAGGCTACAAGGGAAAGGGACACTAGGTCAGAAATTGATCCGTATGAATGATCGTGCTTCATTCACATAAGCACATTTTACAGTTCTGCACCAATTAGTTGTAGCAGCCCCGTATGTCAACATGCACAAGAACATGTTACGAAGAAAAAACCCATGTAAGTCTGAGGTTTGGATCGCGAGAGAGCACAGAGATAACTTTGGAGATTGGTTGCTTAGACACATGATGCATACGCAGACAGAGTGTACTCAATTGAGAGCATTGGCTAAGGGACCGTCATATACAATTTTGACATTTGACGGATACGACATCAATGGATATACATTTTATACAAGAGCACAAGATAACAAGAGCACCAACCAGAATAGCGGGGTCTGTATAGATGCCTATGACAGCAATGGCAATATGCATACATACTACAGATTCATAGAAGAGATTTGGGAGCTTGACTATGGGTCTTTGAAGGTCCCCCTCTTTCGGTGCTAGTCGGTCAGGCTACCTAGCGGCGTGAATATCGACAAGTACGGTATCACTACTGTGGACTTCAAACATGTCGGATACAGAGAAGAATCATTCATACTTGCTAATGCCGTTACACAAATTTTCTTTGTAAGGGATCTGGCTGACAAGGAACGCCACGTGGTTCTTCAACGAAAAAGAAGGATTGTGGGAGTAGAGAATGTAGTTGACGAGGAAGACTATAACCAATTCGATGAGCTTCCTCCTTTCAGTGAGAACATCGACCTAGGTCTCATGGAAGACATAGAGGAAGCTACATACATATGTCGCGATCATAACGAAGGTCTGATCGTAACTTAGTTGTATAATTAAGGATATGCTTTATTTTGTATGAAGGTCAAGCTTCAATTTGTAATATAAACATTTTGTACGAAGGACATGCTTCAATTTGTAATGTATGGAGTATTGATTATTATAATCATTCAGAAAATTTTTAGAATATTTTGATATTGTTTGATACTTGTAGAAAATCAATAACAGAGAAATCAATAGTCAATTAGTTAGCTTGTCAGAATTTTACAAACCTCCTCAGGTCAAATCCCAGGCCAAACATTTTACAAAAACATCATCAGCTCATCAGTATCCTCCTCAAAAAGTTTCAAAAATTTTCATCTCAATTTTGATGTTCAATTAAATCAAAATCGCATGGCTGTCCAGAAATCAGAAAAGTCCATTTCTTTTACCCTCCTCCCTCTGACATATCCTTGCCTCCCTCTGCCATGTCCTTACCGTGGCAACAATTTCTGCCACACCGGGCTACCCAATCCTTGCCGCGGTAGCAATTTTTGCCACACCAACACTTGGCATGCACACGAGAGAGGTGGGGGCGCAGGGACTATCACTGCCGGTTCTTTGGTAACATGGCATAGATGGTGAACATCAGCGCCGGTTTACATACAACACCCGGCACAAATATAATACATCAGTGACATGTCTTACCCTCCACCCGGCACTGATAGTAGATACATCACTGCAATGATGTTGTTATATTACTACCGGTTCATAAATGACCCGGCACTAATTGTCCTAGATCACTGCCGGGTTGTATCTCAATCGACACTGATAGTGCGACATCACTGCCAGGATACATTCACTCGGCAGTGATATTGTTATATTACTGTCGGTTAATAAATGACCTGGCACTAATAGTCATACATCACTACCGGGTCTAAAACAACCCAGTAGAGATAATACATCAGTGCCGGGTCATTTGATTGAACCGACAGTAATAATCCTCCCTATATAAACATCCTCTTTTCCGCACTTAGCCATTTCGCCCGTTTCTAATTCATATCGTGCTTCGTCGCCCTAGTCGCCCTAGCCATCGCGACCACTCCGCGTCCCTGTAGCTACCCTCCTCCGCGTTGGACCCTCCTCCGCACCGGTCCTCCTCTGTGCTGTGAGCCCCCATGAGTTTACTTCAGTACTGCACTTGTTCTTATTGGCTGAAGGGATTGGTATTGCTCTGTGATGACATTGGGTTGTTTAATGAATATGGCATTTAATTACATGAAGTAGACCTTGAACTGATAGACTTGCATGTTTGATATTATAGATTCAATTCACTGTCATGTTTAATTTGAGTTCATCAATTGCTAGTGTTTACTTCAATCAGTGTCAAATCTCTGTTTACAATCTGCCTGGTTCAGTTGGTAATGTTGAATGCTATTGATATGAACTTTTCAGCTAGGTTCAATTGATACTGCTTATTACTGATCAGAATAATCCTTATTGATTCTGCTGGTGGAATAATTTAAACTATTAGTCCGAACCCTTTCTGCTCTGTTGGTTCGGTTGGAAGAACCTATTGATGCTGTGCATCTCGGGAGTTCGGTTGTTGTGATCAGAACTTTGTCTATTAGTTTAACTGATGAGTTAACACTTGCTGGACTGAACCTGAATTGAGCTTATAACAGTGAAATATATATATACCTGTGCATGCTAAGGAAGTAAGAGTTCAAGGTCTAATTCACTAAATTAAATAGTCTAGCCCATTTGTGATTGAAGTGAAGATTATAATCTTCATTCAAACCCAATAATCTGAGAGAAATCATATATAATTATCTCCATATTACCAAAGAAGATATGATTATGTTCTTGTTTGCTCTTATACTCGCATCTTTTCCAACAAACTTACTATTTTCTATCAAAAAATGCGCCTTACATAAAAAATATGAAGCTCGATTCACAGTTTTGTGTGCAAGTAGATCACCAATCAATTCAATCTAAGTACATATATGGTTTTGTTATTTTGTTACATGTTTTTCATATTGCTTTAGACACTAGTATCCCTGCTGGATCCCCTGACTGAACAACAAGTGGTTGGCATTAGTTTTAGGAGTTCAATAGGTGCAATTTCTATGTATCATGTATATGTGAAATGTAAGGTATTTGAATTTTGAAATTTGTTTGCATCATGTCAAATGTATATGTATCATGTGAATTATTCTAATTCTTGGTGAATTTTGAAATTTCTATATATATGTGAATTTTGAAGCAATTTCTATCCATCATGTATATGTGAAATGTAATGTATTTGAATTTTGAAATTTGTATGTATCATGTCAGATGTATATGTATCATATGAATTTTGAAGCAATTTCTATGTATCATGTATATGTGAAATGTAATGTATTTGAATTTTGAAATTTGTATGTATCATGTCAAATGTATATGTATCATGTGAATATCTTATCTATGAAAGCCGGAAGAATTGGAGCTCAATCAGGGTGGCCATGTGTCACACGTTTTTTTGCGAAATGGCCATCCGTAAATTTTTTAATTACGTTTAGGTCCTCTAGATGGTTATTTTGCTAAAAAAGGCTCTGTATTCTGTATATTCGTGAATGGGTCCTCCGGTGGGTAGTTTTACGAAAACAAAAAATACGTCCAGGCCCTTCTATCGGTAATTTTGCAAAAAGGACCCTATAGTTTCGTATATTCGCGTACGGGTCCTCCAACTTTATTTTTTCGTTTGTGAAAAAAGCTTCGTAGTCTATATATTCACGGTTGGGTCCTCTGGTGGGTAGTTTTGCAAAAACAAAAAATTACATCGAGGCCCTTCTATTGGTAATTTTGCAAAAAGAACCCAATAGGTTTCGTATATTCACGTACGGGTCCTCCAACTTTATTTTTTCGAGAAGAACCAACAAACCAAATTTTGCACAAAGCGACGTAGTGCAAGTTCCTATCTAGTTATTCTAATTCTTGGTGAATTTCGAAATTTCTATGTATATGTGAATTTTGAAGCAATTTCTATATATCATGTATATGTGAAATGTAATGTATTTGAATTTTGAAATTTCTATGTATCATGTCAAATGTATCGGCATCATGTGAATTTGTTCCACCGCTGGCGGGTAGTGCCCATTCAAGCCAAGTATGACACACTACATACATTGATATTAGCAACTGTAACGCATGACAAAATGGTGATTACGCCTTATATATGCAAAACGTTGATATTAGCAACTCTAACGCATGACAAAATGGTGATTATACCTTATAAATACAAAACGTTGATATTACACCTTATAAATGCAAAATGTTGATATTAGCATCTCTAACACATGACAAAATGATCATTCAAGTTGTGCGAAGATTCAACTCATGACTTTGATAATTTAAAATTTCAGACAAACTTGTTGCACATGGCCTCTAATCAGGGACAAGTGCTGGATGGCGCTGAGCTCGTGAACCAAAGCCCAGAGCAAAGCCTAACAAAGTTCCTCAACCTAGAACAACCCAAGGCAACAAATGTACACGAGGTAATTCTTTAGTACCATACTTAAGTATGATGTGCTTTCCTGTGAAATTCTTCACGTAGACGGGGTAATTCTCTAGTAGGGCCAAACGACTAATGAAACGATCATAATGTAGGGTCAGACATCAGGTGAACGAAGACAGCGTCGTGGGCGAGGTCCCAGCAAGCTGCGCACAGGTGAAAGAAAGGTGATCGTGGAGCTTAATGTAGTCGGGGAACCAGCTATACCTGCATCATTGCTTGGGTCATATCGGATAGCATGCGAGGTCCTGGCTAGAGATAATGTGCCCATCATCTACAAATCATGGACACATCAGTGCGATTGCTCGTCGTATGTTCCCGATGACATCAAGAAAACATTGTGGATGCGAGTTGATGACCAAGTTCGGTTTCAAGATCAGTTGGAGCTTGCCAGGAAACGTGCACTAACCGGTTTGGGATCCGCATGGAAGAAATGGAAGACAAAACTGAATAAGGAGTATGTCAAGAAGGATCAAATGCCAGATTTTAATAGATACCCGAGGTTAGAGCAATTTTAGGATGAATTCATGTAGTATAAGAAATCTGATGAAGCCCAGGCTATCAGCCAACAGAACAAGGAAAATTCGAATAAGAACATTTACCCCCATGTGCTAGGCACCAGTGGCTACATGAGGAAAGTACTCAAGTGGGATGCACGGGAAGAACAGCTAACTCGTAGTGGTGTTATTACTGCGACGTCCGAGATGGCCCCAAGATCAAAGTACTAGCTGCTTGTGAGGGGAGCTAGTCTATCGGATGATGGTAGCTTAAGTTTCATAAGTAAGAAAGACGAGGAAATCTCGAAGAAGATCGTAGATGCCCACTCCCATGCTACTCAGGGCTCCTTCCAGCCAAGAAGAGAGAATGACGAGCTAACACGTGCCTTGTGTAATAAAGAGCACCCTGGTCGCATCAGAGGGTTCGACTTGGTGCCCTGGAAAGCAGCGTTCCCAGAGAATGCTGAAATTTATAAGCAACCAAAGAAATCTAGACAAGAACAGTTGGATGAACGTGTACGAGAAATAGAACACCAGATGCACAGAAGGGAAATTGAATTTGAGGAAAAGATGCAAGAAATGCTTGCAAACATCCTTAGCAAACGTCAGTCACATGACGGCAGCCACCAGCTCCAGAGTCCCGCCGAGGCTCGTAAAAGCAGCCAAGCTTTTGTGGGCACTCCTGAAGAGGACTCAGCGTGTAGTTTTCCTGTGGACAAAATCGTAGAGCCGACACACTACAGTCTGTACCTGCCCGTAGCGAACATTACCATCAAGGTGGCTGAAGGGGTGGCATGGCCATGCATCGAGGGGCAGATGTTGCATAACCACCCAATTCCTCAGGGATACATGAGAGTTTCAGTTGACAGTGTGGTTGATAGATACCGCAAAGTGGAGGTTGAGATCTCGAGCGAGGAGGAGAAAAATAATCTTGGAAAAAGCATGGGCACATTCATTGCGTGGCGCAACCGCTATATAAAGTTTGCCTCAGATGATGACAATGACAATGATTTTAATAACGATGACGAGGCGGACTCTCCACCCAGGAAAAGTCCTCCTTCGGTGTCACCCAAGAAAGGTCCTTCTCCTGCTCCAGCACCACAAGACAGTAATCAAAGAGCACCGCGATCTCAACATTCTACACGGTCAGGGGGGAAAAGTTCCTTATCTGTGAAGCTAGCCAAAACTCTTAGCAAGAAACAAGCATATGACCTGATTGAAGAAGAAACAAGAAGGGAAGTAGACGCCAGTGTAGTAGCGCACTTCAAGTAGACGCCACCACCTGGTAAGGTTGAAATAGAAGCTGCAAAACAGGATTTCTTCGTGGGCTTAGCGACAGTTAAATAGACAGGATGGGCAACTGAATCTCCTCAACTTAGCCAACGATTAGACTACAAGTGCATCTCTAGGAAGAAATCTAAAGGAGATGGTGGTAAAGCATCTATTGTTAGAGGCCAAACTGGTGCTAAAGGGCAGGAGCCCCCTCTAAAGAGGCCATTCGTTAACGGGGAAGCTTTGGTGAATCCAAATGAGGAGCCCAGACTGACCACATAGTTACGGCGTCTACATCAATGGTATCGACAATATGTCCAAGAGACAAAAAACGATGCTTTCCCCATCAGATACAAAGATATGGATTTTCACAACATGGACAGTGTTTTCTGGGTAGAACACATGGAACTACATCAGTTGTACCAACGAGACACCCTCGACGTGTCTATATTAAAAATGTGGACTCTGTAAGTCTCTTGTATAATTCATGTTGTACATTCACATACCCTTAAACAGAGGGTCTGACTTCTTTTTTATGTAGAATGGAGGCAATGACACTTAGAGCGAACTTAAATGAAAAGATAGGATTCCTCGACCCAGGCCTTGTCAACTATAAATTTATTCTATATCCAAGAACGATAAATGATGTTGAGGAGTAAGAATTCAAGGCGCTGCTAAAGCTACAAGACAAGATCTACGTACTTTTACCCTACAACTTTCAGTACGTGTTTCCCTGCCTACTAGTCTCACATATTTGATGTGCAACACTATGTGACAACTAATTGGCTTCTGCAGTTTTCACTGGATCGTCCTCGTCATCATGTTAGACGAAAACAACATCACTGTCTTGGACTCAATGAGGAAACCGACAAGCGATTACAAAGAATTAATAGAGTTGCTAGACAGGTAAACTCGGTCATTGCATTATTGCTCCAGTAATCTTCCATTCCATTGCACCTAATTAATTTCAATGACTACTCGAAACCATGAACAGGGTGTACGCAAAATACCGCAAGAAGAGCCAGCGATGTCATCCATTCATGAAGAAGTTCAGAATAAAAACCGATTTTTCATGCCTGAGACAACCCCAGGGAACAATTTATGTGAATACTACGCAATGACACATATCCACGCGTTCATCACTGACAGTATGGATTACAACGACGAGCTGGTATATCGATCATTACATGTTGACCCATACTTTTTTTATAAAGATGATGACACTAATTAAAGCTTCAATTTCTCCCATGACAGCATGTGAAGCTGGGCACCAACAGCCTGCTCGACAATGAAATTGAAGCCCTTCGAGAGTAGACAGCTGGGTTCATCGTTCGAGAAATTATCAACCCGAAGGGCGAGTTTCATGAGCATTTGTAGCTTAAGTGACATTTCAATGATTGTGAATGAACAATGTAATACGTAAATATTATGATGCTTCAAAAGTGAATGAACAATGTAATAATTAAATATTATGATGCTTCAATGTATTTGAATTACCCTATAGCGATGTTTCATTACTATTGTTGTAACGACCCCCATTTTTACATAGAATGCAAAAATGGAAATCTCATGTGCATACAGTACTAATCTCTGGATCAGTAGCTAGCATGCACATTTACAACAATTGGAATCACAACCATACACTACATTAATTAAGCAAAAACTAATATACAAAGAATCTCACAACTCAGTGCATAAGACAGCAAAAGAAGCAAAGCCTGGTAGTGTGCCCATCCATCCCGCAGGCAACTAATGAGGCATAAATCCCTAGAAAAGATTGCTTCAATGAAGATCCCGCATCCTACAATGAAAACAAACGTTCGAAGCTTTGCTAACTTATACACCTAAAACAACAAATTATGCAAGGGTGAGTACTTTCGTACTCCGCAAGACTTAAAGGTGGTATTTGCAAATGCATAAATGCAGGCCAAGTCAAAGGAGGCTACTACAGTTAATTTGCATAAAGCGAAATTGAATTTGTAAATCAAGTTATTTGCAAACAGAATTTATAAGAGCAAGTTTAATTGATAACAAATAAGTAAAGCATAAGTAATACTCACAGTCCTCCATGACATGAGTCACGAATAATCCAAATCCTGAAATCCATCAATGTCGGCCCTTCAACATAAAGCAACAGTTGCGAAGCAAATGAAACCAATCCCTTTTGGAAATAACAAAACATCTGACTCACATCGGTTCACCAAGACTCCCATAACCGCGGGTACAGCTAATCGATTAGATTTATACTCTGTAGAGATGTACAACTTTACTCACAAGTCATGACCTTTTCTTTTTGCTGCACGCTTCCCACCCCCTTTGGTGGGTGGCCAGAATGTTCATGACGAAAACCTTTACATTACCTAGGTTAACTTTGCACTAGCCCGGGATGTTAATCCATACTATGGCAAGAGAACTCAAAGCATAGAAATGTTGGAACTCTCCCATAGCATGGCGTACACCGTTGCATTGGTAAGTAGAAACCCCTACAAGCAGACCTAATCGGAATGCTTATGCTAGCTCTCGCCTTCCATAAATGCAAAGTTAAACTAGATAACTTAATTGGTTTAAAGTTGCCCCATCCCAACACATGTGGTTTGTACGGATATTCTTGGATCATACAACACGATGTTCGGTCCTTAATCCAACACGGGCAATACTTCACCCTACACTACATGCAATTCCCTTTGCACATTCGGCTATTGCCAATAATCACCTGCATCAAAACCATAGTTTTATTTTGGGGTTTTTAATCAAAATACCAGCAACCAACAGTGCCATTCCAACATTTTCAAGAAACAATTTTGATCTGATCATTTGCATTGCTAATTCTAAAGCATGGCTAAGCATGAATAATATGTAATCGCAAATACCCATGATGACATTAAGTAATGCCTATCCTTAATCTATGGCTATCAAGGTTCATATGTCCATAATTATCAAAGAAAGTTCATGAGACAACAGGTATAACTACCAGTATCGCAAAATAGCAAATTTACAGAAAGTAAACTCATGCATAAATTGGTTTAGTAAAATAAAAGAAAATTAAATACTGGGATCAATATGATCAAAGGGGTGCTTGCCTTGCTTAATCCTTGCTTATGACGAAGACAAGGATTGCGGCTGACGATGGCGATGACGAAGTTAGAGACGTTGGGTTCTACACGCCGATCAACGAAAAATATAGCAAAATACTAACTTCAATAAGGGCAAAAAGAAAATAGATAGCAAAACAAATAAAGACCTTCACAAGGAACAGGAATTGCTCTTTATGAATTTATTAATTTTATTTTATGAATTCAAGATGCAAAAATTGGTTAAGACTAAATAGAAGTATACATTGGTTACAAGTTTCTTAAACTTTACTATTCATAATGCATTTCCGTAAACCTTATCACTGATGAGTTTTGCTCTATTAGGATTCAGATTCAAAGCAAGATGAAATAGGAATATTTTTCTAGATTATAGCAGATCATAACCTAGAGATTCTTTCTACGCTAATCTTCACAAAATTTGCACTTAAACGAGCTATTTTGTGAGTTGTCGAAAAGGCTTAAGTGATCACAATTTGCTCATGTATGAATAGGGCTGGTTCTTTGTTCGATATTGTATAGAATTAGTTTTACACAAGTTAAATCTATTGATTTAGGCTACTGGCCTTATTTACATAATATTTAAGAAGGTTCTGGTGATACAAACTTTATAATTATTGATTTCTTATTTGCAACTAAAGTTTGTTTGTTTATATTATGGATTTTAGGAATGTGAACACTTAGGGTTATTAAGCTATTAGGATTAATATGCAAATCATGGTGAAGTGAGATTATCTTTTCACAATAGGGTAGTCTATATTTTGGAGAGCACTACTAGGCTAATTTCATAAGTTTTAGGATTTAAATGAAACATTATATTCATCGTTGAAATAGCTTTCATGGCATTGTAAAGATTACGCTATACAGAATCAGCAAGAAAGTGTAGTGCAGAATTAACACTTAAGGATATTGGACTAGCAGGATTTATTTGAAAAGCAAGCTATAAATAAGATCTTTTTCTAGAATACATGTAACATCCCCAAAAATTTAATAAAGTGAAAATGAATATTTTAAATTTGAACATTATTGTTTCTGAGTTTTCTTGACATTATTGGTTTTATTTGGATTTCCTTTGCAGTTTCGTATTGCATGAAAAAAATCAAATAAAGAGAATTAATGAATGGATAATGGTAAAAAGGCAAGAATGTAAAAAGTAAAAATTTAGAAAATCGCCATGAGAACCCTGATCATTCAATTAAATCATTTCAGCCAGCAAATGAAATTTTACACATAGAATAATGAAGAGATAAAATGAAAAGACAACTTTTAAATCAAAATAATGTATTGTCAGAATTTACATAAAATAATGGAACCATATTTTGGCTTGAAAATGTTATAGAAGCATTCTGAGGTCAAATCCTTTTGAAAAACAAAATTTTAAAAAAAATAGACTTCATTTGATCTCAAATAAAAATCAAAGCCAGAGGCTAGAAATTCAAATGGTCACTATTGAAAGAATATTAGTAATTTCTTGGTAACTCATTTTAATCTGAAAATTTTACCAGACATCAAAATATATTCAAAGACCTTGGTCGAAAAGTTTTACAATTTTCTGCCAGGCTCCTCTTCTTCAACTCCGTTCGCTTCCATCGAGGAAGACTCCGAAAGCTCGAGTGCCGCTTGCCTGCCGATATCGCCATGTCCCTCACCACGAACCACTACAAAGCCACGGAGATAGTGCTCCACTTCCTCCTCCACTCCTTCTCCTTTTCCCTCAAGCAGAAATCATTCCCCATTTTCGCCATAGCCGAAAACCGGAGCTCAAAATCCCATCGCGAATCTTGCTTAATCACCACCATTTCCAAATCCCTTTAGCTGGAGCATCACCACACTCTCTCGAGCTAAAGCCCTCAACAATATTCGTCTTCTTCCATGTGGAACTCAGCTGCAGCCGTGCGTCCTCTTCCTCCATGATCGGCCGCCGGTGGGAGCTCACGTGATTCTCCGTACGAACCAACTGCAAAATGGAGTCCTCTCGATGCCTCGATGCTTAAATCAAACCCATTTGAGCTCCCTCCTTCGTTCATGTGTGCCACGTCGCCATTAGAGCCGCCGGAGCTTCATTGCGCCTGTCTGCTGCCCCGTGAATCAACTCCACTCCTGGACTTACCTCGCCAAGCTCTTCCTCCGGTGTGCTCGCATGTCGTTGAAAGTCACCGAAGACTGTCACGGTGAAGCCCTAGGCCATCCTGCTTTCCCTCACTACCGATCGGGCCCCTCCAACGGTTAGGCGCAGCATCTTGATCAAAAGGGTAAAAGGCGCCTTCTGAATTGGTGAAACGTATTTTGATTATACAAGTATTTTTACTTCGGAATAAAATTCAATCTTAATTATCTTTCGCATTTGTAATCCAATTTCAGTGAGATAAATTTCATTATTCATATAAAATCAGAAAGAATCTAAATATATCAAAATATTTAATTATTGGGCTTCGAACAATTTATTAGAATTAAACTTTGTTATAATCTCATTATGATCTTTAATAAAAAGTTATACACAAGAAAGCATAAAATGATAAAATAAATATTAATACGATGATAAGATCAACATTAATTCAAATATACAAAAATATTAAATTTTTATATTACGAACAATTACTTAAATTTAAGATGATGTGAACTCACTATTATGAGCATTATTGTACATATGAAAATATAAATTCTAAAATCATTAAATAAATTTTTATGTGCCTCTGGAATCCTAGTAAACTTGAATATACAAACATATTTAAATGTTCAACTCAATTTAGTTTAATTGCTTTGTGATCACTAGTAAAACTTCATATGGCCATTAATGGAAACAAGAACATAAAAGCTTATAAAATAAGGAAATAATTTGTATTAGTCTCTAAAACAATACAAATCCATGTATGCAAATATATTTAAAATAAGATTTAATTGGTATTATTTTAATAAAAGAAAATGTTAATTGTAACAATAAATAAATAGATAATCTATTGAAATTAAAGCTAAAATAATGCCAAACCAACTTTAAATCATTTCTAGGATGGTATTCTATTAATGCCTGAAAAATGGATCCAGAATCATGTATAGGTTAGTTGGAAATCAAATTTGAATCTTGGCCGATTTAAGATTTCAAATATGACCATTTAGGCTATTTCAACGATAGATAAAATAACTTGTCTAAATACTAAAATTAGTGAAACTAGTTTAGAAGCTCTCTACAAAGTTTATACTACCATATTCTATAAAAAGAATCTCATTCCATCAAAGTTTGCATATTAATCTTATTAGTTCAAAACCCTTAAGTATTAACCTCGCACTTCATATTCTTGCCGATTTCGAATAACGTTAACTTCACAGTGCCACTTAAGCCTTTTCAACAATGAATATAATGTATCAGCTAAAGCCTAAAATTTATGGAATTAGCTTAGGATTGTTATACAAAGTATAAATCATCTTATTGTGAAGAAATAACCATATTTCATCATGTTTTGCATACAAATCCTAATAGCCAAATAACCTTAAGTGTTAAGTTTTCGAACTTCATAATATGAATCGTTAAGAATGAAGAAATCTGTATATTAGATAATTGTATCACCAAAACCTTCTCAAATATCGTGGAAATGTTAGCAGTAGCCTAAATCAATAGACTCAACTTGTATAAAGCTAATTCTAAGCGAAATCGATTAAAGATAAAGAACTAATCATTCATGGTCCAACATGCTCATTTAAGCCTTTTCATTAACTCGTAAAGCAACTCATCTAAATCTGAATTTAGTAAAGAATAGCTTAGAAACGATCTTCAAGATATAATCTACCGTAATCTAAGAAAATATTCTCATTTCATCTTTCTTTGAATCTGAATCCTAATAGAGCAAAACCCTTAAGTAATAAGATTGCCAAAAACTCATATTATGAATAGTAAAATCAATGAACTTGCAACTAATGATTAATTCTATTTAATCTTAACCAATTTTAGCATCTTGAATTCATAAAATAAAATTAATAAATTCATAAAGAGCAATCCCTGTTTCTTCTGAAGAGTTTTACTTGTTCTTTCTATCTATTCTCTTTTGCCTTATTAAAGTCTTTTGTTTGCTTTATTTTCCGTTGATCGACGTGTAGAACCCGACGTCTCTATCTCCGTCGTCGTCGTCAGCCGCCATCCTTGTCTTCACCGTAAGCAGTGATTAAGCAAGGCAAGCATCCTTTGACCATATTGATCCCAGTATTTTATATTCCTTTTGTGCATCAAATTGTTTCATGCATACGTTTATTTTATATAAATCTGCTATTTTGTGGTTTGGTAGTTATACCTGTTGTCTCGTGATCCACCTTTGATGATTATGACAATGTGAACCTTGATAACCACAGAATAGGGCTAGACATCTCTTAATGTCATCTTGGGTATATACGATCATATTAACCTGCTTAGCCATGCTTTAGTATTTAAGGAATAGATGATCATGATTAAAGTTGTTTCTGAAATGTTTTACATGAAACCTGAATGACCCTTTTTTGGGAAAATGGTTGCTGGTACTTTGATTAAAAACCCAAAATAAAACTATGCTTTGATGCGGCGATTATTGGCAATAGCCGGACAAAGTAATGGAATTGCACGTAGTGTAGGGTGAAGTATCGCTTTGTGTCACATTAAGGACCGAGCAATGGGACGCTATTGATCCGAGATTTCCGTGCAACCACGAGGGCTATTTATGGGGTAGCCTTGGCCTATTAAGTTGTTTGGACATGGCTTTGTTCATTGGTAGGCGGGAGATAGCACAGGCTTTCCGGTCAGGTCTCAAGTCTTGCGGAGTACGAAAGTACTCACCCTTGCTTAATTATTATTGTAGGTGGTTTAGAAAGCGAAGCTTCGAAGTTGTTCATCGCAGGTTGCGGGATGTTAATTGTCGTGTTTCTAAGGATTTATGCCTGGTCAGTTGCCTGCGGGGTCGGTTGGGTACACTACAAGGCTTTGCTTCTTCGCTACTATATTCTCTGAGTTGTAAGATTTATGTAATTATTCATTTCCGCTTAATTAATATGTTGTATGGTTGTGATTCCAAATGTTGAATGTGCGTGCTAGCTACTGATCCAGGGACTAGTACTGCAAGCACATTAGATTTCCATTTTTGCATTCGGTGTAAAAATGGGGGTCCTCACAATACAGTAGTTCATATATCAAATAATGTTTCTACGCTGATCTTTCCAAAAATTTACATTTAGACGAGTTATTCTACAGGCCATTGAAATTGCTTAGTTGGCTTAGTTTTCTACGCAACTATTTCACTAAGGGTGTTTGCAGAAGCAGGATTTATAAATAGAATAAGCCCTAAATAGACTATTTTTCCATATTATGGTAGCACATATTGTAAAGAATGTTTCTAAGATATTCCTTCAAACTTTTACATTTAGCCGAGGTATTTTATAGATTGCTAAAAATGTTTAAATGATCACAAGATTGACATTATCGGGTATCAGATTTCATTCTTAGTTTACGATTACACTTAACACAATTACTTACTCATTTTTCTGGTATTAGCAGGGAATGACTTTAAAAGTGTTTTAAAGTAGGTTCCGTGATATTTGGCTTTTATCTGTGATGTTTCCCACATATTGGAACATTAGTGCCTTACATTAAAATATTTTGACACAGCACAAATATGAGTTATTTTTACATAACTAGGAAGGATATCATTTTCTAAGATCCTAAAAATTGGTTTCATCAAATTTGAAGTTTATTTATGAAGGTTATGACTAATTGTACTATTCAATCATTGAAATTGACTATTGAACATTTAAGTGCTAACTATAATAAAACCTAAATATTTTTATATATTTGGAATCTTTGTGATCTTAAGAGTATAACAAAACTAGTTTAGTAAAGATTTGAGTTCATTTGATCCATATTTTAACTATTTGATTTTCTATGTGAAAGAGACATTTTATGCTTTCTTTTTAGTTCAAATTGAGTTCAACCCTAAATGTTTTTGCAAAAATGGAACATTTATAACTGCAGGAACATATGAAATTATTTCATGATTTTAGGAGCTATAGTTTCTTTAGTTGTTTCATAACATCTAAAAAGGGTCTTTTGTTCAAACTCAATTTGAATGATTAAACTGCAGGTAATATATAAGTTTTTATTTCATATTCCAAATCCTAATTGGCTAACTCAAATTTAGAAACTGAGTTTGCTTCATTTGGATAAACCTAGCAAAAGATATGGGGGATTGAATTTAAATGGAGCAAAACAAAAATAAATGGGCTGGGGTCAGATTCGAACTCCAGAACCGCTGGTTCAAACAACGGAAATATACCAATGAGCTAAGTGCTCACATGTGAATCATAGCCATGACAAATTACTTGAACATTACATACTCTCTTGCTGTAGAACTGAAACAGAGCAACTCGGCCCTGGTCTCGCCAGCGACAAGGAGGGGTGGAGCTGGCCGGCCGGTGGGTGGAGGAGCTCTAGGGAGTGGTTCCGCACCCAGAGGTGGTCTCGGCTGCGGGAATGAAGAACCACAGAGGACTGCCACCGAGAGCATGCGGCAGCTGCCATAGTTGCTTGGACAGGAAGGTTGTAGAAGGCTTGGGCATGGAGAAGAACAGGTGGGTGAGTATCCAAGTGGTACGTGCATTACATTTTCGCAGTTAGATGATTTGAAGACTCACCGGATAGTTCCACCACCATGTGCTGGCTTTGGAGAAGAAGCCTCCACGGCGGCGGTGAGTTCCAGGTAATGAGAACTTGGAATTGTTGGAGCAGCCAAGGTTTAACACAAACAAATTGACATGTAAAAACACACGAGAACACTTTGCGGCGACTCACTCCTTTTGTGTTTTCTATATTGACTGCTCTGGCTTTAAACAAAATGATTACACGCCTTAAGTAGCCTGCTTACATGCACACGGCAGCAATAGCTTGCCCGAGTCATGCGCTCACATGCACACACGATCCATCCTCTCCTGCCCAAGCCAATCGCTCATGCGAGACTCACGCAGCTCATGCGCATGAATTGGTCTTCAAACTGACTGCAGGCCACGACGTATGCATGCGGCTAACTTCTCACGTGACCTCTGAACAACTAACTAATTACTCTACCTGCAACACACACACTACTCCACGTACATGACACACATGCACAGATAACTAACTAATACGTACTCCAAAGCAACTAATTTAGCAATCAAGATTACAACTAACAAACTCCCCCTAATCTTGACTTGCTTACTCACTACTTCATCATAGAAGACATGGCTCGTCGTCGGCCGTCGCAAAGAGCGCATCTTCTTTCTTTGGCCTACGGCAATCCCTGGCAAAATGCCCACGAACCCCACAGTTGTAGCATTTGCCACTCTTCCCCGCTGACTTGCACTCCCTAGTGTCCGAGTCAACGCCAGTGTCACCATCATCATCGTTGTCATGGTTGCCGCTGCAGCCACCACTAGCCTTGCCATGGTCACGATTTTTCTTCTTATCACCGGAATCTCCACCATTTTGCTTCTGCTGAGCTTGCCATGAGGAGAAGTTGGCCGCCGCCATTGGAGCCAGACTCACGAAGGCGCAGCCGCTCATCAAAAGTCTTCAACGGCCCCAAGGCTTTCTCGTACGCCATCGTGTTGGTGTCACAAAATTGCTCGATGCCGGCGACAACGGGCTAGAAGCTATTCGGCACAGTGTCGAGGAGCTTCTTCACCAGTGCCGAATCCTCCAAGGTAGCACCGAGATTGGCGTACCGCACCTTCATGCTGCTGAGCTTGCCGGCGTAGTCATCCAGCACCTCGCCATCCTTCATGCGGAGAGCATCGAACTCTCCCTTCAAAGTTGCCAGGCGCGTTGCCTTGACACGATCTGCCCCGACGAATCTTGTCTTGAGGCTATCCCAAACCTCCTTCACCATTTTCTTCACCGCCACCTGCAGCAAAACATCCTCAGGGAGAGTTTGGAGAAGTTGCGCCCTCGCCATCTTGTCCTTCTGCGCCTCCACCGCCGCCCCCTCCGCCGGGGCTACGGCCTCCCATTTACCTTGTGCATCCAGCAGGGCCTTCACCTTGATGGCCCATGTGGTGTAGGTCATCGTAGTGAAGCTGTGGATAGTGCAACGTGACGCCACTGCTTCCCCCGGCACCTTGCAGAACCAATGCCATGGAGTCGAGGTAGTAGTGCAGGACCTTAGGTATACAAGGCTCTCATACCAATTGTTGGAGCAGCCAAGGTTTAACACAAACAAATTGACACGTAAACACACACGAGAACACTTTGCGGCGACTCACGCCTTTTGTGTTTTCTCTGTTGACTGCTCTAGCTTTAAACAAAATGATTACACGCCTTAAGTAGCCTGCTTACATGCACACGGCAGCAATAGCTTACCCGAGTCATGTGCTCACACGCACACACGATCCATCCTCTCCTGCACAAGCCACTCACTCATGCGAGACTCACGCAGCTCATGCGCATGAATCGGTCTTCAAACTGACTGCAGGCCACGACGTATGCATGCGGCTAACTTCTCACGTGACCTCTGAACAACTAACTAATTACTCTACCTGCAACACACACACTACTCCACGTACATGACACACATGCACAGATAACTAACTAATACAAACTCCAAAGCAACTTATTTAGCAATTAAGATTACAACTAACAGGAATGAGGTGCTGGATGAGTTTATTAGATGCTCAAGGTGCTATTCGGTGAAGGAATTGGAGAATGAACTACTGACGCGGCTCAATTTTTGTGTTACCCAAGCTTTGCTTGCTCGGCCATGGCGGTAAGGGAATGAGCTCCATGCCACTACTACTGCATCGCCTCATCCGCCCCCATCATCGCCGTAGGTCCGAGCCAAGAAGTGATAATATCATCACCGCGGTTCCAAATTCAACCGAAGGATAATATTATCACCGCCGTTCAAACTTCAATCGGCGTGATAAGATTAGTTTCAATTTCGCAAAGAATGGAGGTAATATCATTGCGGTTTAATAGAGAACCGGCGTTGATAAGAAGATATTATCGCTTGCCATATGTAGAACCGGTAGTGATTTATTATTGCCGGTTCTATAGTAAAACCGGCAGTGATAAGATTATTTTCACCGCCGGTTTTACTATAGAACCGACAGTGATATTACTTGTTCCTCAAAGATAGTTTGATGCAGAACATAATAAATATTGTAATTTATCTCGCATGTAACATATGAAAGCATAATTAGTTAAAAAAATGAGCATATGAAAGCATAATTAGTTAAAAAACAGAATATATGAAAGCAAATTTGTAATTTGCGGGATATGTATTAATTAAAATAACATTTACAAAGCATATTTTGTTCAGCATTACATATTTAGTTCTAATTATAATAGTCTAATGGCAAGCCCTATATCCAAAACTTCGCTGCCGCTGCCATCTTCCTCCTCCTCCTCCTCCTCGTCGCCGAGGCTGCGCTTGATGTGCTGGGTGGTGCTCGCCTCCTTCTCATCCGAATCCGATCTCGGTGGCGGAGTTGGTCTTGCCCCAACGCCGCAGATTCCTCGCCGCTGCTATCGTCATCGCCTGCTGCTGCTCCTCCTCCTCCTTGCCTCTCTTCCTCCTCCTCCGCCTCCACCTCCTCCTCCTCCTCCTCCTCCTAGAGCAGCGGATCGGTGGGGCTCGACCAACACGTGCACGCTTCTTAGGGGTGCCATTGTTGCAACAAAAGTGGATTGTGTGGGGCCGCAACAAGAGTGGATTGTGTGGATTGTGACAAGAGGGATTGGATGCAACAATACCGCATTATATAGAGGCGAATGGGAAGGGCAACAGTTGGCAGAGGAATGTGAAGCGCAACGGTTGGCGCGGCGAGGAACGAGCAAGCGACGGCTATCGGTGCGCGAGTTGAACTTTCGAGTATCACTTTGCCGGTTTGTATTACCAACCAAAAGGATAATCGACTATCACCGCCGGTTAATACCTATAGCCGGTGGAAATATTATCGCCGGTTTAATTTATAGCGGCAAGTGATATTTAATTTTACCACCGGTTCGTATATTCAACCGGCAGTGATATGTATTTTCCGCAGCAACGCACTTTTCCGCAGAGTATGATTTATCGCTATCGGTTCTCGCATAACCGATGATAAGGTATTTTTCGCGTAATATGACCTTATCATTGCGGTTGTTGGCGAGCGTAAGCGATAAGCTATTTATATAGCGATCTTCACCGATCGACGCATTTCCCGGCGAAGCGAGAGAGCGCTTTGCTCGTGTATTTTTCCGGAGAGGTGTCACAAATTTGGTGTCATATTTTGTTCATATTTTTCATCGAATCGACATCTTCTCCGACCGAGCAAATCAAAGAGGAGTGTATTATCTTGGGGAGTTGTCTTGAAAAATTGTATTAATTAAAATTTTTCGAGGTTACTTGACTTGATGTATGTTATATATGTCGTAAAATTTTACTTCTTTACGGAGTGCTATAGATGTTGATAATTGCTGATTGTACGGTGTGAACAGCTTTATGCCTGTGATCGCTCAAATTAAGATCTAGCTAAATTATTGAATAGATTATAATTCACTTGCGATTTTTAATAGTAAAGGATTGCTAGATGATCAATTATAAATAGTGAGAATTGCTAGTTGAATATTTAAATAATGGGAAATGGTAGATGGATTTTGCAATAATGCAAGTTGGAACATAAATAATTATTTAGAAATATATCCTTATATTCAATTATATGCTTGTTAATTTGTTGTAGATTAATTTAATTTAATAGCTAGCGCTACATAACAAAATGAAATGAAGAAATCTTCTAAATAAGTAAAAATGCTAGATGGATATTTAAATAGTGAAAAAGGTTTGATGTATTATATAGGCAAAATTGCTAGATGTATTTGTAAAACTAATCATTTACAATTATATATTGTTATTTTGAAGAATTCATATCCATTTTAGTGATGTAGTGGATGTTTAAGTAATAAAATTGCTAGATGGACAATTATGCATAATTGTAATTAATTTAATTAATGAAAATTTGTTATATGGATTTTTAATAGTAAAGGATTGCTAGATGATCAATTATAAATAGTGAGAATTGCTAGTTGAATATTTAAATAATGGGAAATGGTAGTTGGATTTTGCAATAATGCAAGTTGGAACATAAATAATTATTTAGAAATATATCCTTATATTCAATTATATGCTTGTTAATTTGTTGTAGATTAATTTAATTTAATAGCTAGCGCTACATAACAAAATGAAATGAAGAAATCTTCTAAATAAGTAAAAATGCTAGATGGATATTTAAATAGTGAAAAAGGTTTGATGTATTATATAGGCAAAATTGCTAGATGTATTTGTAAAACTAATCATTTACAATTATATATTGTTATTTGCAAGAATTCATATCCATTTTAGTGATGTAGTGGATGTTTAAGTAATAAAAATTGCTAGATGGACAATTATGCATAATTGTAATTAATTTAATTAATGAAAATTTGTTATATCCATTTTAGTGATGTAGTGGATGTTTAAGTAATGTAGTTTGATATAATTAACTGTAGATGGACCGAAGGTGGATGTATGACACGGACCGTCGTGGTGCAGAGTTCTTTAATGGTGTGACTTGTTTTCCTGAATGCTCAAGGCACACAAGTCAAGAAACCCGCGACTATATGTGTTGTCCATGCGTTGATTGCAAAAATGAGAAGATGTTTTGTAACATAGAGTCGACACGCACACTTGCTTCAAGGGTTTCAAGGTCGGCTATACTGTTGGATCGAGCACGTGAAGATGATATTATACATGAAGGGCAAAACATTGATGAAGATGATATTGTTCATGAAGGGCAACACATTGATGGAGATGACGGAGACAACGATATGACGGCGGTGGAAGATGCGTTCGTTGATACCCACGAAGATGATCTAGATCAAATGTCTTTGCGTGATGGGGAGGGGACTTCACGAGTGAAAGGGAGTTTCAAAAGTTCCAACGTATGGTAGAAGACTCTACAACGCCATTGTACCCGGCCGCAGGAGAGCACGCGTAAAGTCGCATACCGTGCTTTCACTCATCGCAGCTTGAAGGCAAGCAATGGTTGGTCCGATAAGAGCTTTATTGAGTGTTATGTCTCTTGGGGACTTGCTTCCAGAGGGTAACGTGTTGCCTTCAACTACGCATCGTGCCAAGCAGTTGTCCGCCTGGGGACTGGAAGTACAAAGAATACACGCATGTCCAAACGATTGCATATTGTATCGCGAATGAGTTTGCGGACATGGATGCTCGTGTTGTTTGCAAAGCAAAGCGGTATAAGAACGCGGCAGCGATATCGAGAACGAAGATGTCGGGTGAGGCGTAAGAAGAAGAGGTGTCCCCGAAGGTGGTGTGGTATTTCCTATAATCCCCCGTCTGCGATTGTTTGCGAACAAAAGGCATGCCCAATTGTTACGATGGCACGCCAAGAGCGTAAGAAGGATGGAATGCTCAGACACCTGCCGATTACGTGCAATGGAGGAACATCGATGTAAAAATATAAGAAGCGCTTTGCATATGATGTGAGGAATATAAGGTTCGGTTGAGTACGATGGGATGAATCCTTTTGGCAACATGAGTAGTCGTCCAAGACTTGGCGGTGACTTTATGCATCTACAACCTTCCTCCTTGGCTTTGCATGAAGCGAAAGTACATTATGATGCCACTATTGATCCAAGGGCCGTGCAACCGGCAATGATATCGATGTGTACCTCAAACCATTGGTTGAAGATCTTCTAATATTGTGGACCGATGGTGTGCAGTATGGGATGAGTATAAAGAGAAAACTTTATCCTCACGGCATTATTGTTTGTAACCATTAATGATTATCCTGCTCTTGGCAACTTCGTCGGCCGTGACGACAAAAGGCTTCAACGGATCGCCCAAAGGCTCGGATGATACTGACTAGCCGTTGGTCAAGAACAAATTAAAAATGGCTTACATGCGACATCGTAGGTTCCTCCGTAGGATCACCCATACCGCAATAATAAGAGAGCTTTTGACGGACAAAGGAGACGCATTAGCTCAGAAGAATCGGTGGGGAAGCAGATATTTGCCACAGTAAAGGACCTTACAATTATTCACGGAAAGGGAGCCGGCAGTACATCTATTCCGACTTCCCGGGATAAGGCTCCTTTGTGGAAAAAGAAATCAATATTTTGGATCCTACCTTATTGGCAGCACCTGGAAGTTCGACACGCAATCGACGTCATGCACAT
The DNA here is from genome assembly GCA_036346375.1 of Guadua angustifolia. Taxonomy (NCBI): domain Eukaryota; kingdom Viridiplantae; phylum Streptophyta; class Magnoliopsida; order Poales; family Poaceae; genus Guadua; species Guadua angustifolia. The sequence continues at coordinate 14,222,034 of CM070516.1, read as the reverse complement.
AGAGAAGAAGCGTGTGATAGCTTGCTTGGTATCTTACTGGACATACCTGGCAAAACGAAAGATACACTTCAAGCAAGGATGGACCTCGAAGATATGAAACTGAGGAAGGAGCTGCATCATGAAGAAATGGATACAGGCAAAAAGTACCTTCCGCCTGCTACACTTTGAGCAAGAAAGAGAAAATTAGCGCTTTGCGAATGCTTGCACGGAATCAAAGTTCCGCTGGTTACTCTGCTAACATAAAGAGACTAGTCTCAATGAAAGACTTAAAGTTAATTGGTATGAAGTCTCACGATTGCCACGTGATGATGACAGATGCTTCCAATTGCAATTAGGGGGTTCTGCCAGGAGAAAGTCCGAGACCCAATTATCAAGTTGTGTTCATTCTTCAACGCGATTTCACGAAGGCCATCGATCCATTAATTCTAGACAAGCCTGCAGAAGACGTGGTTCACACTGCATGCGTGCTTGAGATGTGTTTCCTCCATCTTTTTTGATATTATGGTCCATCTCATTGTTCACATTGTGAAAGAGATCTGAATTCTTGGTCCCGTATTTCTACATCGGATGTACCCTTTCGAGAGATTCATGGGGTTATAAAGAAATATGTTCGAATGGCAAAATCGACGGAAGGCTGCATTGCCGATGGTCGGGGAACCGAGGAGGTCATTGAGTTCTGCGTCGATTATATGGATCTCAAACCGATTGGTGTGCTCAGATCTCGGCATGAGGGAAGGCTACGAGAAAGGGACACTAAGCGAAATCAAGACGCATTAGCAATCTAGCTGCATTTACACAAGCACATTTCGTAGTTTTGGGACAATCGGTTGTGGTGGCCCCATATGTCGACATGCACAAGAACGTGCTATCCAAAACAAACCCGTGGAGGTCGGAGGGTTGGCTCGCGAGAGAGCACGAGATAATTTCGGCGATTGGTTGTGTAGACACATGATGCGTCGGAGACAGATCGACTCGCTTGAAATTGTTGGCTCGAGGACCGTCAACTACAATTCGGACATTCCAAGGATCGACATAAATGGTTTTACATTTTATACAAGAGCGCAAGATAAAAAGAGCACCAATCAAAATAGCGGTATCCGTATAGATGCCTATGACAAAGAATGGAAATAGGCAAACCTACTACGGATTCATAGAAGAGATTTGGGAGCTTGACTATGGTCCTTTGAAGGTCCCTCTTTTCGGTGCCAATGGGTCGACTTCCGTGGCGTGAATATCGACAAGCACGCATCACTACCGTGGACCTCAAACTCGTCGGATCTGAGAAGAACCATTCGACTTGCTAATTTCAGGACACAAATCTTCTTTATGTGACCCGGCTAACAAGGAGCGCCACGTGGTTATTCAAGGAAAAAGAAGGATTGTCGGAGTTGAGAATGTTGTCGACGAGGAAGAGTACAACCAATTCGATGAGCTTCCCCTTTTGGAGAGGACGTTGACCTAAGTACCATGGAAGACAGTGACGAAGCTACATACATACGCCGCGATCATAACGAAGGTCGAGTCGTAGCTTAGTTGTAGTAATGAAATGTATGCTTTCTTTTGTATGAACGACATGTTTATTTTCTCATATGTAACAATTAATGTAATATATGCAATAATGGAAATTGAGGTTATGCTTTCTTTTGATCAAATTGAAAGTTTTATCAGATTTGGATTTTTGTGATTTTGATCGCACTTGAATTTGTTCGAATTTGACAAAGATTTGGTGCAATCACCGTGCAATCCAACTAAGAAAAGTTTCAAAAATTCTGAAACAAAATCATGGATGTACATCTCATCTTACCCCATGTACATATAAAATTTCATGATCAAATTCGTCCTATATTAAGAGCAATAAAAAGACAAATTTTAACGAGAATATGGGCAAAGAAGGCGATCACCGCCGGTTGTACAATGGACCGGCAAGAGAGTATTCCACTATCACCGCGGTTGTACAATGGACCGGCAGAGTAGTATTCACTATCACTACTTGCGGTTGTACAATGGACCGCAGAGAGTATCTCACTATCACTTGCCGGTTGTACAATGGACCGGCAGAATATATCATCCTTTAGGTTGGTATGACCAACCGCGTGATATTCCACCACTATAAATAGAACGCGCCTTCCTCTCATTTACCTTAGCCCTAGCTCCGCCCCTCCTCTCGCTTTTGTAGCCGTGCGCCTCCCGAAGCTCCCCCACGCCGCCGCCTCGGCCTCGTCGCCGCCGCCTTCACCTCCCAGCTGTCTCCCGCCGTCGCCTCGACCTCCCACCGCCTCCCCGCTGTCGCCTCGACCTCCCACCGCCTCTCCCGCCGTCGCTTTGGTAATCGCTCTTGCGATGTCTTAATGTGGTTGTGCAGATGTGAATGTGCGATGTGAATGTGAATGTGAATGTGCATGTGATTGTGAATGTGATTGTGAATGTTTCAGATGTGCATGTGCAGATGCTAAGGGCCACCAATTCATTTGGCTTGGGGACCTAGCATGTGGGTATAGTGTTCAAGGAGGATTTGGGACCGCAATAGACAATTTGTGACAACTAATCTGTGATGATTCTAGGGTTATCAATGAGATAGAGATTTATTCTGTGATGATGATACAAATAAATGAGGCAATCGATTTTATTCTCTACTCTCGCTTCGATGATGATACAAATAAATGAGGCAATATTTATCTCGCTAGTTAGTGAATCATTCTGTAATTCAAAGATCAAGTAGATCATTGTATCAATACTTTAACTTGTTCTTTGTTGCTTTCTTTGTATATGTGATATGCTATCCTCGAGAATAGTTCCTTTCATAACTTTGATATCCTCGGACTAATATGGAACTCAATTCTCACGGCTTGGCATCATCACAGAGGCAAAATTATTGCAATTTTGTTGTTCAAGAGCGTGTCATCCATAATTGAGTATTAGTCACCAATTTTTCTTAAACGGGCTGAATCGAATAGAGTCACTAATTTCAGATTGATATACCCCATGATATATTGCTGAAATTTGGTGTTGGAGGGCTTCTTTGAAGCAACCCATCAAGTTATTCAATCTGAGAGCAATCTTCGAAAACCAAACATGAGTAGTATCTTGCTCGTTAATTCATTTATTATCCATGCTGAATGTCCTCGTATATATGTGTTCATATCATGAATCTATGTGATTATAAGCTTATACCGTTGAATTCATGATCATTTCATATGTTCGGACATTGTGGATAAGTTGTGCTTAGTCATATCTGGGTTAAGTATATGTCTCATTATGCTCATCTTGCCCTTATTTCAACAATCTTGTATTGCATGACCACTTCTCTCTGTCTATATTTTGTTTAGGTCCTTAGTAGCACTTCTCTGTCTATATTTTGTTTAGTTCCTTAGTTCCTTAGTCTAATTAGTGTTCAATACCGATGATGTTAGTAGCACTTCTATGTCTATACCGTTGTCTATATTTTGTTTAGTTCCTTAGTCTATTAGTAGCACTTCTCTGTACTTTATTACATTGTCACTTTACTTCATTTCAAGATTCGCTAGCAAATATTTAATGTCTTGATCTGAATGTATGCTCAATCAATATAATCATTAACAATGAGCTTGATTATCAATTTTGTAATGTGTATGTTAAGGTGGTAAGGGTTCAAACTAAGGTAAGGTTGTCATAAATTAGTCTATTACTCGTCCCTTGTGGCGAGGAGGGCCTTTGGGCAACCCGACATCGAGAACACTCAAAATAAACAAGTTGAGCTTTATGCTAGTTGCCTTGTGAATTCACATCTCGCACATGTGCTTGCTTTTGATCATTTTGCTCTGTGGTTATTTATATTGCAGCCCAAAAGTAAACTTCAATTTGGTGCTTTGTATATCTTCTTGAAAGATGTATACATGTGTTGTAAATATTTGTTTCAGAAAGATGTATACATGTGTTGTAAATATTTGTTTCGTAAAGATGTATACATGTGTTGTAAATATTTGTTTTGTGCCACTAATTGTAATAGTAAGTAGTTGTAGTTCATTTAGTTAATAGTTGTGCCACTAATTGTAATAGTAAGCAGTTGTATGAATTTCAAGATTCATTATATCTAGATAGTTACAAAAAGAAAAAGTCCGACAAGTTTATAGAGTTTAAACTTGCTAGAATTTTCTCTGTTTGTAACTCTCTATATAAATGAATTTGATTCTACAATTTTATGTGTATGTATATTTTGTTGACCAAAAATGTATGTGTTTAAAAAAATAAGCCCTGCAAGTTCAAGAATCATGGGTGTCCTTTCGGTACGCAAGAGTTTTGAAGCCATTCAGGATACATGCTTGCTTTTTCCAATGAAAATTTCATGACTATATCTTCATTATGAAATTTTTCATTGTTGGACACGCAGACTCCATGATCAATGAAGAAGAGGAGCGGAGGAAACCTATAGACAAAGGGTACGCGAAAGAAGACACCAACCAAGTCCCAAGTCCATTTCAAGCTGAGCATATCTCCTCATGGCTTCCTTATCTTCAACGAACGCCTCGTGACATCCATGCTTCTTGAACTTGCAGGGCTTATTTTTTTAAAATCATTTTAGTGTGGAATATATTCTTAAGAATATATGAATTTTTCATATTATTTTTCATTTCGAGATGTATATGTATCATGTGATTTTTTCTCATGTATAAGTATCATTTTAAAGTTACATGTGCATATTTTGGATTGTTAGGAATGGCCTCGAATCGGGGACAAGTGCCGAGAGGAGTTCGCCCCTCGAATGTAGACGGTAGGAGGGTAGCCCAAGTGGCTACTTGGACCTCTGAGGATATTGATATGGAGCAACCTCGACGCCACGACCATGGACCAAACCGACGCCTTGCTATGGGCCGTCGACGCCATCGCCATGGACCAAGTCGACGCGACTAACATGGGCGAGGTAAAGTATTAGTACGCTGTGAATCCCAAAATATTGTAGGGTCATACGACTAATAACAAGATCCAATTGTAGGCTCAAATGTCGGTGAACAAAGCCGCACAATAAGTCGTGGGTTCAACAAGATGCCGAGATGCTCACAACATACTCCAGCTCTCGGAAGTCGGGGAACCTGCTATACCCGAAGTCATTGGCATACCGACTGATGACAGCTGTGGAGTACTTGTTAGGGATAACGTGCCCATCATCTATAGATCATGGACCGCCGCGAAGGTGATCAAGGGTTGTTCCTGATGACCAAGGAATCGCTATGGGGCAAGCTAAAACAAGTATTCCATTTCCCCAAGGGTCGAGTTGGTTGCAAAGAAACGCACTAGGTATCATGTGCACATGCCGGAAGAATTGGAAGACTCAAATTGAATAAGACCTATGTGAAGAAGAATGTCACGCCAAATTTTAACATGTTTCCAAAGATAAGAGAATTTTGGAAGGACTTTGTGGAGTATAGGAATTCAAGAAGCCTGCACAGTGGAGTCAAGAACAAGGCAAACGCGGATAAGAATATCCACCCTCACACACTAGGCAATCGTGGCTACGTGAAGAAAATACTGCGTGGGATAGGCGCGAACAAGAGCTAACCTCAAGGGCGCATACTCTGCTGACGGCCGAAGTTCATCGCACGATCAAAGCAATCGTTGCTTGGGAGGGGACTTATCTCGTAAGATGGCGGCAGGAGCTTGAGAGCGATAGAGCCCGGAGGTGTCCCGAAAATATCGATGCTCACGTGGAGTCTTCCAAGGGCTTTTCATCCCACGGAGGGAGAATGATGAGCTGACTGTTGCCCTGGGTAACAGAGAGCATCCTGGCGCACTGAGGAGTTGGTTTGGTGCCGTGGAAAGAAGGCTTCCCGATGACGACTTATGTACAAGCGGCGAAAAGAATAGGAGAATATGAACGCAAAGTCAAATACAAGATGCTGTGTCAAGAGCGTTAGAGGAAGAGAGAGCGAAGCTGGATCAAGTTGTGGAGCAAGCAGTAAAGAAAGCTCTCAGCTCACGACCGCCACTCGATGACAGCCCTCCGAACCTCGATCACGGTGTTCTTAAGAGCAGTTCAAGGTCGTCAACGATTCCGGAGAGCATCGACTCCATTTTCGAAAGGATGACATCACGTAACCGACACCGTGCAAGCTGCATTTGTCCGCGACATGGCATTACCATCAAGGTGGGCGATGGCGGGGCTTGGCCATGTGCCTCCTCGCAGGTCTCGTGACTCCGCCTATCATACTGGGATTCTCCAGGTCGAAGTAAACGACAGTAGTCCGACAATATCGCAAAATGGAGGTAGAGATTCCCGGCGAGGACGGAAAAAACAAACTTGGAGAAAATGTGCATGGCTTTTCGCGTGGCGCAAGAGCTTGATTATGTTCGCTCGGACGATGAGGCCGATAACGACGACGATGATGATGAGCCGCACTTCCACACAGCAGACATGCCTCCACTAAAAGTGCAACTCCTCATGGCGGCACCGCTAGGACAAGTCCAACTCCTCCGCGGCACCATCCACAAAAGGATCAACTCCTCCGCCAAGCACCACCAGAAAAGTCCAAGTCCTCCGCCGGCACCATCCGAAAAAGTCCAACTCCTCCTCCCAAGACCACCAAGAAGGTCCAACTCCTCACCAAGCACATAAGAAGAGTCGAACATCGGCACCATCTCGAAGTCCGTGATCGCCTTGTACCAAATCTCGATCATCTGGAAGGCAACATGACCTCGTAAGAAATTACCGCCGATATGATCAAGAAGAACGCAAAGAGCAAACGAAGGTCGAGGTAACATCTCACTTCCAAAAGGTGCCATCACCCGAGAAGACTAAAGTCGATGCTAATGCGCAGGAGTTTTTTTTGAGTATGGCAAAAGCCAAAGAGATAGTATGGCTTCAACCTTCGAAATGTCTCGACTACGAGTGCATATCCGAAAGCAAAACTTGAAGATGGCTAGTGCCGAGGCGCCGATGTCGCAAGCTCAAAAGATGCTGCTGAACAACGCCGTAATTACGACCTAGGTCTAAGCCGAAGTACATTAAGGGCAACCGATGGCTCCCCAAAAGATTTAGAGAACCTAACAACAAAATTGCGCGGCCCATCAAGATACATGCAGCGAGGCCAAGAGGGTATGTGGGCGATCCCCTGAAATACAAAGATTCGGATTTTCACAATGGGGATGGCATGTTCTCGTTAGAGTTCTGCTAATTGTATATGTTGTACCGCGGATGCTCTAGACGCGTCATCGGGTCGACCGTGGACTTTGTAAGTCTCTAATTATATTATTGTATATTCTTGTACCGCTCAATCAGATGTCTAACTTCTTTTTACATATGTAGAATGGAGATACGCTTATGTGCAAAAATAAGGATGAAGCTTTAGGATTTCTCGATCCGGGGCTTGTTAACGAGAAACTCGTCCATGATGACCCAAAGTTTGTTGAAGACTATTTATTTAGGACTTTCTTCAAGTGAGAAAGAAAACCTCCGTATTTGTACCCTATAACTTTCAAAGACGATTACCCTACTTCTAATATTGTTTTACTATTTTTTGCGTGACACGTGTGGGACTAATAGGTCAGGTTAACATATATGTCTAGTTATCACCGGGTCCTCCTCGTCATCGAAGTTAGAAGCTAGCAGGTTTATGTCTTGGACTCGTGGAGAAAAGAACTTCGTGAGTATGAACATAATTTTGGAAGATGATGAACAGTAAACTCGATCGCTATGTTATTGCTCTAGTAATATTTTATTCTATTGTATTTAAGGTTAATTACTATTTAAAATCATTCACAGCAAGATTCACACGGTATTGCAAGAAAGGTGGTCCGCATCTTCCCTACAGACAACTTTCAAAGTAATAACAGACTTTCCATGCATGAGACAGACTGTGAAATAGTTTATAAAGATACTACGTATGTACAAATTTACATGCAATTGTCACGGTATCTGCTTGCTATAACGAAGACATGGTATATAATTACACATTCATGCCTACTTTTCTTTCATTTAACATCTATCATCATTAATTAAATTTCTTTTCTTCAATAACTAATACCCAAGTCGAGAACCAATCGATTCATGTCGAAAGAAATTTTAGCAATTCAAGAGCATATCATTTGGATTCATTGATTAACATGTCATCGATCCAAAGGGCGAGTTCCACGACGGAAGCTTCGATCTAAAGTGAACGAGATGTACTCACACTACATTTGTGAATGACTATTAATTGTAAAAAACTAAATATTGTGATGCTTTAATATATTTTAATTATGATCTAACGACGCTTCATATACTATATATTTGAAGGCAACATATCATGTGCACACAGGCCTTCCCGTACACATCGTGCACACCAACTAATAAAAGTCACGAAAACTTGAAAAAATTTGTAGATGTACTTCATAGATTATTTATTTATGTATAAAATTGAGGTTCAAATTCAATACATACTTTTTGTAAGTCCTCATATGTATTGAATTTGAACCTGCAATTTTATACATAGGTAGAGTAATCTATGAAGTACATCTACAAATTTTTTCAGAATTTGTTGTCAATGCCGGTTGTTTCAGGAACCGGCAAGGATATACATGATCATCGCCGGTTCGTCAGATAAGCCGCAGAGATATACATATATCATCGCCGGATTCTAGGTTGAACCGCAGAGATAGTTGAGTATCACCGCCGGATGCTAGTGTAAACCGCAGAGATAGTCTAATATCATCGCCGTTGTATAATGAACCGCAAGTGATATCTATTATCATCGTTTCGCCTCACCCCAGTGATAACCAGTATCACCGCCAGCCAATGATCGCGGCGCCCATAACCGCAAGAATGGCGTGGACGAACCGGCAAGTGATGACCTATTCTCAGTAGTGTGCGCCGCTTGAGGAGAAAGGGAAGAGATGAGGAGATGAGCAAGCTGTTCACCGCGATCACCGAGGTGCAATTTATGGCCGAGAACTAAGCGGATGAGCCGGCCTTGGTTGAGTTTGTCTCCGATGGGAGCTTCACCGAATGCAACAAGGAAAAATGGCAAGCTAGTTGGTGTTTAATTGCTGCGGCATGGCACGGAATGGCTGAGGAAGAACGTGGCAATGGTTGGATGATGCTGGCGCTGAGGATGCGACCAATCGGCGAGGCAAATCAATTGACACACAAGCTCGGTCAAATGCGCTACACTGGGAAGCTTGCTCCGGTCGGACGCACAGAGGAGAAGAAGGAGCTGGCGAGTGGGGTCAGGGCCCACCAGTCAGTGAGGCGAGGTGCCAAAAGAAATGATCCTGGTTCGGATGCTTCTAGTCTCCGATTTTATTGTGATACCAGATCGTGGTAGAAATCTTTCAAAATTTTTGACCAAGGCCTTTGGACAGGTTTTATCGTCTGGTAAAAATTTGAGGTAAAAAAGAGTTACTGAAAAATTTATAATATTCCTAAAACAGTGACTGCTCCTAAATTTTGTTTCTGATTTTATTTCTACTTTGAGAAGAAAATGGATTCTATTATTTTTGAAACTTTTTATATAAGTTTAATTTGATCTAATAATGCTAATGTAAAATTTTCAGGTCAAAATATTTCTCTATTATTTTACATAAATTCTGACATATTAGTTTCCAGATTTCCAAAATTTCAGTTTTAAATTTGAAAAGTATTAAACCACATTATTAATTTATAATATTTTTACCAGAGGTATAAAGGAATTTAGGTTCTCATGATAATTTTAAATCTCCAGATAAGTTTTATAAATGTTGTATAAATTCTGACAATGCATTATTTAGAATTAAAAGTTGTCTTTTTAATTTATCTCTTCATCATTCTATGTGTAAAATTTCATTTGTTGGCTAAAATGGCTTACTTGCATGCTCAGCGTTCTCATGGAAATTTTCTAAATTTTTAATTTTATATTTTTTTCCTTTTTCTTTTTCATTCCTCATTTCTTTTTTATTGAGTTTTTCTCATAACACAAAAATCCAAGAAAATTCAAATAAAGAAAATAAAATATTCAGAAAATCCATAAATATTCACAATCAAATTTAAATATCATATTTTTACTGTTCTAAAATTTTCGGACTATTACAATTGTGCACAACGATACCGCATGTAATACATCTATCGTATAATATATATATATATATATATATATATATATATATATATATATATATATATATATATATATATATATATATATACTAACATTACATAATACATATACTGTAATAAATATATATGTAAAAGGTTTAAAAAACACATCATTGCCGCTTTTGGATATGAAAACAGGATAGAGAGTTATCACTGCCGAATATTGATAAAAATGTGGCACTGATAGTTACTTATCACTACTAGTTATTAGAGATAACCGGATATTTATGAAAATGTGGCAGTGATAGTTACTTATCACTGCCGGTTATGATCGATAACCCAGTTGGACAGTATAAACCGATAGTGATAGTATTATCACTGCCGGTTTACATCCGACAGTGATAGTCACTTAGGTAGTGCCGAGTCTACATCTGATAGCGATGCCGATGTGGACCTGATAATAAACACGTGTTCGGTAGTAGTAGCCATTGGAGTATATCTCCAACATTATTTGACCTGGTAATGTATTCTTCTAGACGTCGTCTCCTTGGCCTATATGTATGGTGGGCTTGGATTTATGAAACCGAGGGAGTTTTAAAAAATTGACTACAAAGTATCTATTTGAGCAAAGAAGTATATGACTACATTAAACTGTCGGTATTTTTGTGTACGGTTGTGCACGTCTTCACTGCTTTTCTACTCATGCATGTAGCTTGGAAAAGTAATGGCGGGGAAAGAAATAATTTAGATATATCTGTACTAAAAGAGAAGTGTATTTACATGCATAAGTTACGGACGCGTAATCACGCCGGCCTTTTATCCGCGGTCCATTTACATGCTCTCTAAGAGAACCTGTCCAAAGTACAATTAGTGCAGCACCAGTAGTTCAGGTAGGCTTCAAAAATCATAAGAATCCTTGATTTTGTTTAATCTTCTATTGGGAGCAGAATTCAAACTTTATTAAGATCTTTTGAATTTTCATTTAGGATTATTAAAACTTATGTCATTCCCCACGATAATTTTTTTCGGAAAATGTGACTAACAAAAATTATAACAATTATAGCCGTCCAATGGCACGGGACACCTGCCAAAGTTATACAATAACAATGCTTATAGTTTTGGTCAACTAAACCAACAATGTTCGAGTACAACAGAAGACGCACCAAAACGTTGGAAGCAAGAATTCTGGATAAATATCATGTAAATAAATGGCAAATTACGAATGTATCTGTATCTAATTGATGACTTCTCTTACGCCACTGATCATCATCATCCACCGCGTTGACCTCTTCTGCGCCACTGATCCGGAGTCATCTGTGCCCATATTTCGTCGAAATTGCTGCCCAACCGAAGATTATTACCATGGGCCATATCCGCGGTAGTGTTCGAGTGAAGATAACACGTGCAGACATTAGAAATGCCCGATTCCCGAGCCTAAGACATAACGCTTGTGCTACAGCAAAGCCTTTTAAAGGTCCCGTGAAACCGACGAGAGGTACAAGAGACGCCAATGTACAGATTGCGACTGCAGTCATATGAGCAACCGGAGCCAGAACCAGATAGACGCCTAACGCAAAGGCGGCGACCAAACTTGTGACCGAACTGAAGGCGAAAAATAGTGATATCTTAAACTGCCGACGTCGGATGGGCAAGTCAACCATAGCCATTCCAGAGTACATGAGATTGATGGTAGCTATAGCGGAGCAAATGAATGCTATTGTGTTGGCCATGACGAATGCATCAAAAACATACCTTCCAGCAAGGGTTGGTGTGCCACCATTATAGTGGTCATCAGCTTTATATCCTCCAGGTAGGGCAAAAGTTGCTCCAAACGTGACAGTTGCAATTAACACGGACCCAATAACTAGAATTTGTGTTGAACTTGTTAGCATGTCCGATTCGTTCAGTTTATCCTCTGGTTTCACTTTAGGAATGTATTGTTCTTGATAGTGATCAAACCGCCGATTGCCAAGCACAGCGTGACAAATTATTAAAGCTCTAAATATCAAGTTTTTAGGGTTCTGCAAAAGCAAATTAACGAGATGTTCAACACAGGGATCACTACTATTTCCTTTGTCTTTCAAGGGAACAAGCTAACACCAAAAGGAGAAAGGTGTATTACCCATCCATAAAAAAATCCAGCAGGAATCTTACTCCATAACAGATCTAGAGGAGTTTCCCCACTGTTATTTGGTAAATTCAACCATACTCCCCTATTCTTCAGCAGAGAACAAAAAATTGGTAGGTTCCCAAGCTGTACTGCTAAGTGTAGCGCGGTGTCCCCATCATTATCTTGCATATTTAGAATCCACGCCAACTTGGGAGTTTGGCAAGCATACGCAACTATATTCAACTTTTCCATTTCGACAGCAACATGAAGAAAAGTCCTTCCCATAGCATTGCGCAAACCAACGATGTCAGGAAATTTCTTAATAAGATTGATTACGGTCCAACACACACCTGTGGAGGCTGCGACGTGTATGGGGGACAAACCTTTGTTGTCTGACTGATACAATTGAGCTGGGTTAGCCCGCAGCAATTGGTCGATTGGATGGGCTACTTTCGAAACGTAGGAATACCAAGGAAACCTCCGCTGGAATGTCACGCGGCGTGCACCTCCAATCCATGGAAATGATGCAGCAAAGTGGAGAGGCGTGCTCCCGTTTTTGTCTGGTTGTTCTGTAAGGTCCTTCCCTTTCCATTCCAGTAGCTTTTCTATCATCACTGCAAATGGGCTCTTTGTGTCAAACTAAGCAAAGTAAAGACGAATCAACCTAGCTTGTGATCTGGTACACCACAAAAACTCTATTTATAGAAAAAGAGACTTGCTACACTATTATTTTTTTAATTTTGACTAAGAGCTCTACCATTCAATATAGAAAAAAAAACAATAATTGGACTAAACGCGCATACACACCCCCACGTCTGCACCCGGCCCACGAATCCCTATTCGAGCTAATTCTCACCCTTATCAAGCTACCTCAAATCAAATAAAAAGGCAAACATTAACCACCATCCCATGTTGAGCTCCCTCGAATGCCCCAAATAGATCTCATGGGGGGCAAGGTGAACCAAAGCAAAGCAAGGTCGATTTTTCAGTGACAAATAATGGAAATTTCTCCTTTATTTTAACTTAGAAATCAAAAATCTTAAAATGTACCATATCTACCAATTTTTGATAAACATGCTCACAAATATACAAACAAAACTAAACAGTGTATGGTAGCATAGTAGGTACCTGCGTTCCGAATGGCAGCGACATGTAACGCATTTTGTCCATCTGGTCCAGAGTATGACAATTGGTTGTCTTTTGCATACAATTTGAGTGCAATGTCGTACTTCTCTAGCAGGATGGCTAGGTACAACGGTGAAGTGCCTTCGCTTGGAACACGGGCCAATTCTGAATCCGCTGTCAATAGAAAGTCGACTATACCTTCATCTCCACTACGGATTGCCTCATGCAACACTGTCTCCCCACGCTTGTTCTGCTTTCTCAGCAATGCCTTCGACTTCTCATCGCCACCTGCCTCACATTTCGCAAAACCTACAAGATAAGTCATCATTCTATAGTTCCCGGTCTGAGCAGCGCAATGCAGCGGCGTGTTGCCCATCTTGTTCTGCACATCCAAGAGGTGTTTGGCTTTTTTGTAGATCACATATACGCTATTTATGAAGTTATCCCCTGAGGACCCTGCATACCACAAGGAGCACGATGTTATTTCTGGCCAGGCTAATTCGTGTTGTGGCTAAGTTGCTAACTGTGTGCGCTATATGTGTGAGCAGTCTATGCTTACGTACCAGATTTTGCTACCACATGGAGAGCGGTGTCTCCCTGTAGCGTCACTCCATTCAGGAGCGACTCTGAAGGGGTTACAGGAGGTTGATCAACACCTTGCTGTATCGCATCAGAAGAAGCCTGCTGCATAGCTGAGCTCCTGTTGGTGTTGCTGCTAAGCTGATCAGTACCTCCATCGGTACTAGAAGCTTGCTGCCCGCCAAGATTCCATCGGTAGCATTGCCAGCCGGCTGTTCCGTGGATTCCTCGAAGCCAAGCTTCCATTGGAGACGCCGTTAGGCTGATATGGGCCTTCCTCAGCTGCATCAGCAGAAGTTGGCTGCGCAGCCAAGCTTCCATTCGTGACATCGTTCACGCCCAAGGCGCCGACGTTGGGCACGCCAACCACTTAACCTCTGGTACCACCTCCGCTGAATGCACCGTGAATCTTCCCAGTTCAGAAGATTCTTTAGCTCTCGCAAGCCCCACTGCTCAAAGACATTAGCAGCAAGGGATCCATGACCACCGGGAAGACGTCGCGACTTCACCTGCTAGGGTGAGGGGGTTCTGTGGTAGCTCACTGTTTATCGGCTCCATCGCCACCACCAGCTGTTATAGGAAACCTCCGTTCTCGCACAGTAGTCGGAATGTTTTTTTCTCTCAAGGAAGAGCTTTAAGATGGAATGTTTGATTCTCAATGTAATAAGAAAGCTATTTGACTCTCCGCAGACCGATCTACTCAGATCTACCAGCAGTTCTATATATAATGTACATCTGAACATGACATGGTCACATGGGCGGCTTATCAATATGAATACAAGCAACAAGCTATATTTAAGGTGTCTCTTTTGTTTGGAGGAAAAAAAACGAAATAATCTAAAAAAGAACAAGTCCTAGAAATTCTCTCATTAACTTGAAAAAAAAAGATATGTGCCTCTTATTTCGGTGGATTAGATTATAACGATGCATATTATTAATGTATGGATGTTATATTTGTATTACAAATACAGTGATGCGGTTGTATTTTGAATCATAGGATCGAATTTGAGTTGTATAACAAAGATAATAACATCTTAATATCTGACTTCGCAATTGTGCAGGTAATTACGCTAGTTATATAAACCTGAAATGACTATATATAGAACTTAATCTGACCTTTAGTTAATATATACATTTTTTTTTAGATAAAGGAAAACAATCCGGCCTCTTCCCACAAGGAGGAATGCGGCCAACAGTACATAAATCGAAAGTACAGAGAATAGAAACCGACTATGCGGCCACAAAACGCGCACAAGACACAGTCAAACGACTAACAAAACAGTCCAAAAGAAATTCAACGACAACAACATGGTACTAGGCCTCAATTCTAAGATTCCTTTTCCAACAAGGATTGGCAAATAGCTCGAAGATGGTAGTCTCTAGCATCCTGCATCCCTTTAAAAGCATCCCCTTCTCTTCCTCTTTAGACAGCGGAGACCAACTTCTGATCCAATACGTCCCCCTGAAGATTACCTGTGCAAATGAGTCAATAGAACTTCTATTGAATATCATATCATTCCTATATAACCATATCGACCAACATAGGACTGCTGCACCTAATAAAATTTGGAACTTAAGCTTAGAATTGACACCCTTAAGCCAAGAGCCAAACAAAGTAGGTACATTGGGAGGAGATTGAATTCCAAATGTAATGTAAAAGGTATTCCAAATAGATCTTGCGGAGATGATTACAAAAAATAAATGTTGAATTGTTTCATTAGAATGACAAAAACAACATTTAATACTACCTGCCACCTTCTTTTAGCTAAATTATCTTTAGTTAGAATTACACCAGATCTTAAATACCAAAGAAAGATTTTAACCTTCAACGGGATTTTAAGCTTCCAAATGTCACATCCGCTAGGAATGGAATTTTCTGAATCAAGGCATTATACATCGAATGTACCTTAAAAGATACCCTTTTTGTTAAGAACCCACCTAAATTTGTCCCTATCTTGAGATAACGAAACATTAACAACTTTTGAAACTAGTTCAAACCACGATGTCAAGTCGTATCCCATCAATGACCTTCGAAAGGAGATATTGAGCGGAACCGATTCCAACACACTTGCAACTGAAACATCTTTCTTCCTAACCAATCTATAAAGATTAGGATACACCTCCATAAGAGATTCCGAACCGATCCACACATCCTCCCAGAACCTAGCACATCTCCCATCCCCTAAATGAAAAGAACCCAAAGACAAGAATTGCTCTTTGACACTCATCAAGCCCGACCAGAAATGAGAATCTCCAGCCTTCCTAGATATTTGTGAAATAGATTTACTATGTAGGTATTTTCTTCTAAGTAAGTCTTGCCATAGGCCTTCCTCACTTAACAGTTTAAACAACCACTTACCAAGTAAACACCTGTTCTGTAAATCCAAATCTAAAATTCCCAAACCACCCATACATTTAGGTTTATTCAGCCTGACACCATCTTGCTAATCTATATTTGTTCTTATGTTCGTCACATTGCCAAAAGAACCTAGATCTGTAGTAATCTAGTTTTCTAATCACCCCTTTAGGAGCTTTAAAGAAAGATAACATAAACATGGGTAAACTAGAAAGAACTGAATTAATCAATACCAATCGCCTCCCGCATGTAAGCTTTCCTTTCCAACTAGCAAGTTTCTTCTGAAATCTCTCCTCCACTGAAATCCAATCTTTATTATTAATTCTTCTGTGATGCATTGGGATGCCTAAATATCTGAAGGGAAGAGTTCCTTCCTTGCATCCAAAAAGTTGAACATATTCCTTTTTGTAAGTTTGAGCTTCACCAAAAAGAAATATTTCACTCTTATGGAAATTGATCTTAAGACCAGAAAGCTGTTCAAAGACATTCAAGACCAGCTTTAAATTCAGAGCCTCATGCAAATTATGCTCTAGAAAGAGAATCGTGTCATCCGCATACTGAAGAATAGAAAGACCCCCATCCACTAAATGCGGAATGATCCCTCTAAACTGGTTATGATCCTTAGCCCTAGCTATCAAAATGGCAAGCATATCCGCTACCAGATTAAACAAAAGTGGTGATAAAGGATCACCTTGTCTCAGACCTTTCGAAGTCTGGAAGTAACGCCCAAAATTATCATTCACTTTGACATTCACACTTCCTTTGCTGACAATGCTTTCGATCCACTTACACCAAGATGTGGAGAAGCCTTTCAATCTGAGAGTCTGCTGAAGAAAATCCCATTTAACCTTGTCATATGCCTTCTCAAAGTCTAATTTAAGCATCACTCCATTGAGATTTCTCTTTTTTACTTCATGTAAAGTTTCATGTAAGATGATAACTCCCTCCATTATGTTTCTACCCAACATGAAGGCCGTTTGCGAAGGTCTCACAATCTTTTGCACCACCGAAGCCACTCTATTAGCCAGTACCTTTGAAAAAATCTTGAAACTCACATTTAAAAGACAGATTGGTCTAAACTGCTGAATTTGCTTAACCTCTTTAAGCTTTGGCAACAATGTGATTGTTCCGAAGTTTAAGCTAAAAAGTGACAGATCACATTTGTGAAACTCATGAAACATGGCCATTAGGTCATCTTTAATGAGCCCCCAAAATTCCTGATAAAACTCAGCAGGAAAACCATCTAGCCCAGGAGCCTTATTACGTTTCATCTGAAAAATTGAATCTTTAACTTCTTTATACGTGAATTGAGCGTTAAGAATTTCATTTTCCTCATCGACACACAGGGAATATCCTCTATATGATTCAATCATGGAGAAGTTACTTCTCTCTGGCGGACCGAACAAAGTTTTATAATACTTGGTAATGTATTTCTTAAGATTTTCTTCTCCTCTTATAACCCCCTCCTCCTGTTCTAATTGGAAGATTCTATTCTTCCTATGTTTTCCACTAGCAACAAGCTGAAAATATTTAGTATTTCTATCCCCCTGAAGAAGCCTAGTAGATTTTGCTCTCTGATACCAATATAGTTCTTCTTCCCTAAGGAGAGAAGCTAGTCTCTGCTTAAGGCACTGATTTAACTCCACCTCCTGAGGACTAAGTAACGTAGATTCAGCCTTCTTATCTAACTCACCAGCTTGCCTAATGAGTTCTTTTTTAACCTTTTTATTAGACCCACTCACATTTTTAGCCCACCCTCTAAGGAATTGCCTTAAACGCCTTATCTTGCTTTGCCATATCACCAAAGCATTAGAGCCTTTAGTCCTTTTATTCCATACCTCCGCCACAATCTTATGGAAATCATCACGCAACAACCAACCTAATTCAAAACGAAATACGGTATATCTGTCTCCCATGAGAACTCGCTCCGATATTAAGTAACGGAGTATGATCCAAATCTCCGACTTCGAGCCACCATCGACGTTAATGGAAATTTTGTTCCCATTCCGCACTCATCAAGATTCTATCTAATCTTTCATAAGTAGGAACCTCTAAAGAGTTGGCCCATGTAAATTCATCGACCGACCATCTGAATTTCCTTTAAATTCAGGGCTATCAATAACCGCATTAAACAAAAAAGGCCATTTACTACAATACTTACCATTGCTCTTCTCGCTTGAACTTCTTATAATGTTAAAATCACCACCAATAAGAATGGGTAAATTTTCTTTGCTACAAGAACGAACCATTTCGGTGAGAAAAGCCTCCTTGAATTTTGGTTGAGCAGCCCCATAAACTGCTACTAAAATCCACTGAAAACCATCCTCTCTACATCTAAGACGGAATTTAATATAAAAATCCCCATCCTCAATACTTCCTATGTCAAAGATGTCCAAATTGACACCCAAAGCGATTCCACCTGACCTCCCATGAGGTTCCGTCCAATGCCAAAGAAAATTCCTACCCCCACACAAGTTATTGAGTGTATGGGTAGCAAAATCTTTTTTACCAGTCTCCAAAATAGCAATAAAATCTAGTTGCTGCTCTTTGGAAGTGTCCGATAGGAATCTAGATTTAGCCAAGTCCCTCAGACCTCTGCTATTCCAAAAAATTCCTTTCATTTTAAACTATTCTTATTGATCCTGACAATTTTAACCTTGCACTTGCTCTGCTTAGAGAACATGGTACAAACTCTACTCTTCTTATTTCTTTTATACACAGCTTTAAAATCACTACTGAGGTGACAACTATCATCATCAAATATCTCATCTATATGACCACCACAGACAGAAGATAGTGAGGCTGAAAAATCACAGTCCTCCTGTGACTCAGAATCACTAGCACAAGGACCCTGATTTTCATCCTTATATTCAGAAGGTAAACAAGAGGCAATTCTAGATGCGTCTACTTTGAAAAGATTGTTAATCACAGAGACAGATTCTTCCAGCGAGTTACCACAAAAGACTCCCAATTGATTAACCTTGGCAATCGCATCAACAATAGGAATGGAAGATAAACTTAAATCAAGAACCGTACCTTCATTGAAATCCAGGTTCTTCATGGCCCTCTACGTTCATACGCGCAAAGAATGTTCGATTACTGAACTTGCTAATCTCGGAAGCATTTAAAAGGAGACAGACGAGCCTCGGAATATCACCGCCACCGAAGATATGATCCCTGACCACCCCCTCTGCATCCTTGGCGAGTGAAGAAGCAGGCGCCTCCACAGGAGAAACCTCTTGCTCCCCATCCAGACAAACATCATCCAGCTGCACTGAATGAGTACTTAAACCTTGACTCAAGCCCATCTGAACAGACTCATCAACTTCAGAACGAACTTGGTCCTGAGAAAACTGCTGATCCAACCGTCCAGACAACCCAACCTTGTCACCAACTGAACCGACGGCATTACTTTCTTGAATAAAAACGGCACCCAAATCAACTGTCTCATTAACAGAATCAAGCCGCCCCATAGTATTTCCAGAAACACCCGAGTCACCATTACCATACCTCATCTCCTGCAAATTTAAATCCTCTTTACTTTCAGCCATAACCTTGTTAGCAGCTTCTTCTAAAGCCTTGTCAACAGATGAGTCTAACACTTCCTGAGCTTTTCTTCTCAAAAAGATCTCAAACTCACTGTCAGACAAATCACTCACTGCAGCCAGAAAGGAATTCTTAGCCCCTCCTTCAAACGCCCCCTTAGAATTTCCAGAACTTGGTTTTGGACCATCCAGGCTTCTAGACCTTTTTGGTTCCCTAACAACAGCAGGATCCAGATCCTCCATTGCCATGTCGCCACCACCCTCCTTCTTTTCATCATCATCCGAATTGGATAAATCCAACTCCACCTCCTCACCATTCTCATCATAACCGATTCTCTCTACTTCAAACTTTAACTCGAAATAATGGTCTCCGATTACCACATCAAGAAATGGAGGGATGAGCTTAGGATTTAACACTGCTATAGAAATCCTCCCAAAGTCACTTTTCCTCATCATTTCCATGTCAACCGTTTGGGTAGAACCCAACATTGAACCAACCGCCCAGAGGTTTAAAAATTCTCTAAGTTTCTTCCTAATTCCAAAAACTCTGACCCATACTTTAGGTAAAAGATATCCATCCTCTTTTTCCAACCATTCCTTAAAGATCAATCTAACACCCGCAGGAAAACCCTCCAATCTCACATCAGCTCCCCCAAATGCAATGGCTCTTTGCAAATCTGTCTTTGAAGGAAATATCACATATCCTCCTCCTGCTCCTTTAGCACCCAATTCCATTTGCAAGGAATAAGCCTCTGGTCGAGAAACAATCTGCTCTTTAGTGAGCACTCCTCCCTCCACTAAAATGAGAGCGGATCTATTATCTTTCTTTGGCTTTGGAAGAGGCGGATGAGGATGTGGTAAAGCCTGCACCATGAACAGATACCCAACAAAGATGCGCCACCGGTCTCGGCAACTTGAGAATAGGACATCTATGATTTACATGATCACAATCTGTCAAATAACACAATAAATGTCGAGTTGCACATTGACGCCACATAGCCTTTTTGCGAACATCTCTGACATCGAACTCCACCTCTCTGCTCAACCTCCAATACTGCTATATCATCCAGACCCCCATCAACATCCATCCCAGATGAACCAATTGCCTCCTGACAGAACCTCTGCTTATCAAGGCCCTGATTATCAGAACTAACAAACGCCTCAGGAACAGATTCAGACGGCTTCGAGCTATAGCAACCTGCCCCTCTAACGCCACCTTATTATCGGATGAATCTTGCCGGCTTATTAAACACCTTACCAATCTGCCTCGACCTCCCTCGAAACCCGGCGATGACGGTAGAGCATAAACTCCCTGCCGATGAGAAATATCCCTCTGACCACGACCATGCCATGCGCCTCGACCATCAACGCCAAAACCAAACCTACCACCATTGTTTAGAGCTCTGCTACCCCTCTGACCTTGACCAAAACCTGATCCACCACCATCGCCGATCGCTCTGCCTCCTCTCTGACCCAAACCAAAACCATAAGCACTACCACCTCCAGACCCCAACTGCCCAGCGCTACTTCCTCCCCTGAATCCACCACGGCCACCTCTTCTTGCGAAGAATGCCCTCCCTCGCTCCATTACCGGCGGCACACTCTTGGTAGTGCAGAAACCTGTTTCCGAAACACAGCCACCCGAAGAACTAACCCCAGGCGAGAACTTGAAACGACGCCACAACAGGCTGGCACACGGTTTACCCGCGTTAGCAAACAGACGACCAAGCACTGCAGAAAATCGAAAGTTGTTTAAATGCCCTTTATTCGCGCTCGCATGCATTGGCTTAGCCAAACCGCTTGCGGGCCCAAGATGCTGAACAGCAGGCAGCGCTGGAAACTCTGAGGTATCGTCCAAGCGAGAGACCATCTTCTTAGAGACTGGCGTCGAGCATTTACTGCCCGAGACCACCGGACTGGTCGGGAAAAGATCCCCAAATCTTAGACCAGAGGCTTGGCCATGCACCTTGATATCACCAAGCGATCTAATTTGAGACAAATGAGGTTTGGGCAGAGGACCCCGCCAAGATTTGAACTTAGCAATCCTTCTAGCTGCCACCGCCTCAACAACTCTTGATGCCAGAGCCTGCTGATGAACAACTTGATCAACCGAGCCAAAACGACCAGAGCCATGTTCCACGGCCAAAGAACCCTCCGCCAGCCTCAGATCATCCAATGAAAATCCCTCAGCAATTGCATCCCTTACAAACGCATCATTTGAAATTTCCGATCTACAAACATCCTCACTAGATAAAATACTCGAAGTATCATCATCAGCTAATACGCTAAACCTAGATCCTGCTCCTGGATACCCATTCTCAACTAGTGACGGTTGGGAACCAAGAGAGACAGGAACCGATACCTGATCCGAACACTGACCATTATGGTCCAAAGAAAACCACTTACCAGTGCGTGGCGAAGAGGAATTCAAATATGAATCAGCCACAAAACTACTACTCATCCCCGCTTGAGTTGCACCTTAAGCGCTCATCAAGCTAGACAAAACGTCGAACAGGTAATGTGCTTCTAATGAGGACTAAGCCTCCACACCTCCATGTCCGAAACACCAACAGAAACACGAAATTACCTCTGGAGAACTGCCTGCCGGAGAAGACCACGCCAGTACCGGAGACAGGAAAAGACACCCACCACTGACCAGACCCCGGCCCGAAACCACCACCAGTTGCTGCGCCAACACTCCGCTACAGTTGCCACCTATGCACGGTATCCTTACCTCAAGCGAAGCTGACGCCCCGGCGAAGAAGGAAGCCGCCGAGCCGACCCGAAGAAGCACGGCGCCGCTGCCGAAAGAACGTATATATTAAGAAATGTATATATAGTTAATATATACATTTCTTGACGCAAGGTAGCTATCTGCCGGCCGGCCCGTGGAGTCGATCGAAGCCTCGAGCTGGCGAGTTGTCGCACTTGCAGTCCACTGGAGCTAGACAAAATCAATGATCACACTGTATAGCAGAGGCTTACAAGTTCCAATCATCATGATTAGACCGTTCTGTCCTAATGTAATTACGTAAAACACAGAAAACGTTAAGCCAAACGACAACACCGTGCTGCGTAATGTTCGTAGAGGTACTGTCGACAAAAGCTAACGGAGTACATAATTTCAGTTCAACTAAGAGTTAAGTTACTTCTGTGAAATTTACTAGGTATCTAGCTAGAGCGCTTGGGACTTTTGCATCAACGCATTAATGTGTAAGATGCTTCTGTCTTCTTCCAAATTTGCTCATCTGTCTATATCAATTTATATATATCTTTACCGCCAGCAAGTCTATTAAGTTATCATCATCTATTCTTGATTCATGCTTAATATTTATATCACTTTCAAAAAGAAAAGTATAAAAGCATATCTCAAAACGATTTCATGACATGTACAATCTAAAATAGGGGTACAACATATTTCTAAAAATATATGTTGGGGGAAGGGTCTCCTCGCTTCCTCGAGTCTACGGCCAAGTCAACGCTAATGAGAACTGAATCAACTGATGTTAGGAGGCGCGGAGTGGAGGCGATTTAAGATTGTGGCCAAGCTGTCGGCCCTGGCTAAGGAGGCTGTGGCCGAGGATTGTCATTGTGGAAGGCAGTGGAGATGATAAGTGAACCAGAGTTCAAAATCCTGGCAAAATTTCATGAAATTTTGCTGAAATCTCAGATTTCGGCCTCCCCCGAGATTCATAATCCCGGTGAATAAATTTTTTAAAAAATTCAAATTACTTGTACCTTATGAATTTTGGCGAAATTTCACCGTTCTTGTCCAAAATCACCACGTATTTGGTATTTATATGACCAGATTTCAACCGGAGTGCATGCGAGGTCATATAGCTCTGATGGTAGAGTATGTCCTTCGTAAGTGCAGGATCGATTCCCAGGTTAAGGTATTAAAATCAAAGGCTCGTAAGTGCAGGGATCGATTCCCAGGCTTCCAGCCGAACGCACCATCTTTTGGTCAAGGTATTAAAATCAAAGGCTCTCGTAAGTGCAGGGGATCGATTCCCAGACTTCCCAGCCGAAAGCACCACCTTTTGGTTAAGGGGTATGGTATATTGGTATTAAAATCAAAGGCTAGAATTCGATCCCACGACCATTCGCAGTGAATACAGTGCCTTAACGACTGGGCCAAGCTCCACTTGTGAAAGGAGCTAGAGATCTTTTCTAGTTTTAGGTTAGAAAAGGACCAAGATTTCTACCAATTTCGCCGAAATCTCAGTGATTTTGTCTGAAATCTCGTTTTTCCAGATATGAAAAAAAACCGGATGTGAATTTTTCTTTTTGAATTTTATCCGGATTTCGTCCAAAATACTGAGATTTCACCAAAATTTCAGATTTCGATCCCCTCCAAAATATAATCCAAAAACAAAATTTCAAACCTTGCAGTGAACTATGTGCAACGAATTTGCATGATAACGTACAGTCAAGCAAGGAGCTGACCGTGGATGTTTAGTTTGCAGTGTCTCTCTTTCGGATTTTTTTTCGTTACCCTCAGAAATAATTTGGTGGGGAGCTATTATGGCTTGAGACCAAAACCAGTTTGCGGGTTAGCACCTTTTCATAGGAGAATAATGCCTGGAAAAATTTCTGATCGAATTGTGAGAACAAATTGGTCTTGTAATCACCACACAACCTGTATTGAGGAATTTACCACAAATCTGTCGGCATAATCAATAATTCAGTATACATCAAATGAAGTACTGATTATACTAATGCAAATGCTTATGTAAAAGAGAGTACACCACAGAACCCATAAAACATTGTATTCTACCTCTCAGATCAAGAAAAAAAAATCTAACGACTAACAGTGCAAGTCTAACAAAATGAACAATTTGAGTCAATTTAATAACATAAAAGAGAGAAGTTAGCCCAACAACTCATTTGGAAAGGGATATTGTCGACAATCCGGACTGTCAGACCACAATTGAGTGATGGGGGTTAGTGTGAATTAGGGACCTAAAAACGAGCTTCGCTCACTGAGGGAATAGGTTCGTCGTTTCGTTGGTCGAGGGAAAGAGAAAAACGAGCCAGACACAGAGGATTATACTGGTTCGAGCCCCTGTGAAGGTAACAACTCTACTCCAGTTTTGCCCTAAGGCGAGGATTTTCACTATGCTTGAGTACAAGTGTTTACTCTCTAGCTCGAGCTCTGGTGAGTTCTATGTTTGTTGTGTCTACTGTCTTGTTGCTTCGATTGCCCGCCCCCTACCGATCCGCCTCGGGGGGTTTTATACCTCTCCCGGCTGTTACCAGAAATGGTTGGGAGAGATTCCCGGAGTAGTGATATGATAAGCACTGAAGGTGGGTTGTAACCATCCCGCATCTTCCGCCCACGTCTGCCTTAACTCCGACATTCAAGGTCTTGGTAACCATCGAATAAATGCACGTCTTGGGTCCTGGGCTAAACTATCTCGAGCGAGGGCTGAATCCGCGCCTCCCAAGCTCGAGGTCGTGGGAGTTGAATCATTGCCACCCCTAAGCTCGAGGTGTCGGCAGAGGCGCAGCAGCCTCAGTCGTGGTCGAAGACTGCGGCTCAACCCGAGCTAGGGGCCCTGATGACTATGCTTTGACCTCATTAGAAATTTCTCGATCCTCGTCGGCTAGCCCCGAGGCTCAAGGTCGTGTAAGACACTTGGAGCGACCTCGAGCCTCACGATGTGGACGAAAGGGACGATCTTCTGGTTGCCCCGAGCTCAAGGTCGAGATCGGGTGGAGACCAATGAAAGGGCTTCAGCATAGTTACACCTGGCGCCCCTTGGACTTCAGAATCTTAGTACGGACACGATCGAGCAGTGGAACCGCCTATAACACCTCGATCCCGCCGCCCAATCCTTAATTAGGCCTGTCAAATCACCACCGGCACACCTTTTGAGATGCCTTAGCCTTCGACCGGCAACGAATAGGGCTTATAAAACCCGAGCCAGGAGTGACCTAGGAAAACTCTCGACCTTCCTGCAATATTCGCCTCCCAACCTTCTGCTCAAGCCACCTTCTTCTTCCTCCGGCCAAACATCAAGCGACCACCATGGCCAAGCTCGGAAAGAGTTCCTTATCGGTGACAAGGATGAAGGAGCTCGAAAGCCTAGGGTTGCTGGACCCAGCGATGTGGCGGCTGCCGAGCGGAGAGACCGAGCCGCAGCCACGGGACGACGAGCTCGTCAGCACCGAGCATTACATGCTCTTCGGCCTGCGGACGCCAGAGAGTGACTTCATGGCGTCAGTTCTCGCCCAATGTGAGATTGAACTCATCAATCTGGTGCCAAATTCTATTCTCCTCCTTTCCATCTTCTCCCATCTGTGCGAGGGGTTCATTGGGATCCTTCCCTCCCCCTCTCTTTTGTTTCGCTTCTTTTCCTTGTTCCGCACTGGGAAGGACCCCGTGGTCGGATGCTTCTACTTCCGGCTGCGGGCAGGGCTTCCTTGGTCCTTCCCCCAAATCCGTTCTCGGGAGTCCCTTGGTCCGTGGACCGAGTGGTGGTTTTACTTGAAGAGGGGCGAAGACGGCGCGCTGGCGTACGACGGAACCCCTATCACCGGCAAGAAGCAGACCCCGGAGGCGGATGACCTGGAGATCGACCAGGAGGCCATCGCCGCCATTCATATCTGCGCCACGCGTGGCCTCACTAGGTAGGCCATTGCCAACGACTTTCTGCGGAACCAGGTGTTCCCTCTGCGAAAGAGGGTGCACCCGTTCTATGAGATCAAAGGCCGCGACGACCTTACTCGTGAAGGAACGTCTGGTAAGTCTTCCTGCTCTGAAGTTTGCTCGAGTTTGATCTTGGGGTTTCTTTGACGGCCTTGCCCTTCTAGCAGCGCCGAAGGAATCCTGGATTGTGGCCAGGATGAACGAGATGTTCGGGAAGGCAGCGCACGACTACACCATCGACGAACCCGTCCCGAAGAACGTACTGCGCCGGAAAGCCGAGTAACTCATTTCGGGTCAGGACTTAGCTCGTGAACGCTTAGGGCTTTCCTTGATCTTTAGATGCACTCGCAGGACAACCAAGAGTTTGTTTCAGACGGCGAAGAGAATGCTACCGCTGCCCCGGGCGAGCAAGGGCAAGAAGGCGGTCAAGAGGCCACCGGACGGAGGCGGTGGCGAGGATTGAAGAAGCGGCGTCGAATGGGGTGACTGCACAATGGTAAGCTTTTCCCATGGTCGAGCCCCCAAGTTCTTGTTTGTGCTTCTTCGTTCTCTGACATACCCTTCTTCTACAGCAACAAAGTGCTGCGGCCGCTGCCAGGACTTCAAGTCCTCAAG
The DNA here is from genome assembly GCA_036346375.1 of Guadua angustifolia. Classification (NCBI taxonomy): domain Eukaryota; kingdom Viridiplantae; phylum Streptophyta; class Magnoliopsida; order Poales; family Poaceae; genus Guadua; species Guadua angustifolia. Next base: position 14,195,034 of record CM070516.1, on the reverse strand, counting down.
CGACCCAAGGGCCCCGACCACAGGGCCCTAGATCTTCTGTGACGAGAGACCTGGAGCCACCGCAGGCTCCGAGGTCTCTAGATCGAGGCACCCAAAGGAGGGATGCCTCTTTACCCTCGGGGTGCCGAGGTCCTCGCCAGCCCCCTGCGAAACGAAGGCTATTGACTCAGGTACACCATCATCTCTTCAGGTGCATGGTTTCCCTTCTGCCTTTAGCTTAATAGTCTTCCCTTGTCGCAGACTCTGAGCGCTCGAGCTCAACCCTTGCCCATCCTGACCATGGTTGTTGTCCAGGGTGAGTCCGAGTCTGAGGAGGAGGAAGAAGCCTCCTACGAGCTGGTGCCCCGCCAGCATGCGAGCCAGGGTCGCGCCCCCATGGGACTACAAAGCTGGGTTGTGGCCGGCGAGTTCGATCAAGGGCTCGACAACCTGGTCGAGGACAAGACTTTGCCCACGTCCGAAGGTCGACGCCATATAACAAGTGTGGCCTCGGGCCGACGCCTTGACTCGAATCCAAAGCTAACTGCAGAGGGCGATGCTTAGGATGCCTCGTACATCGGTCGAGGCTACCTGCCGTGGCTCGCCATGGTTGTCCCGACCATTGAGGTCGGGGCGATCCTGGCCGTCGAGGTCGACCGCGTTTTGGCTGGGGTCAGCGCGGAAGATCGTGCCAAAGACCTAGCCTAGGCCTTTGCAGGAGAGGGAGCTAAAGATGCTCCGACCATGGCGGTCGAGGCCGATCCGGTTATCGGAACCGAGCCTAGGGACAAGTTGAGCCCCCTGGGGGAGGAAGCCTGAGACAAGGTCACCGCCGGCAAAGTGCTCGAAAATCTTCGCCCAGGCAACCCAAAAGTGGCAGAGGGCAGCACCGCGCCCCAGAGTCAGGCAGCAGGCCTATTGAACCTCACCGCGCGCACTTCAAGGGCTGGCTTAGCCAGGTATGAAGCTTCCCCTTGCTTTTATTGAATCTTAGTTCGAGTCTTTTTTGACAAAGATTATGTTTCTTTCAAACTCCGTAGGCCATCGAACTCGTCATCCAAGGGTTGCAAGGTCTTCAGACGCATTCCGATGCACTGAAGATCTTTCTCGACTTGTTGGAAGAGCGAGAGAAGCAGCGGTTCAGGCTCATAGTGACCCTGGAGATCAAGCAAGAGGAGGCCAGGCGCAAAGAGGTGGCCCACTCTACCGAGCTTGCCACTCTCTACCAGACGATGAAGGCGCTCTAGGTCACCCACGCATCCGAACTTGACCATGCCATAACAATTTACACCATACACACAAGGCCGTGGAAGAGGAGCGCGCGGTCACGACTCGACGAGCGCTCAAAGCGAATGAGCCAAGGCGGAGGAGATGATGAAGGAAGTCTGCGGACCAAGCGGTAGTCCCGACGAAGGCCTCCATCGAGCTCGAGGCTAAAGTCGCGAGCTCGAGGAGAAGGCGGGCAAAGATCAAGATGGGCAGAGCGCCTGGCCCAACTCCAGATTTAACGGCCGCCCATGCTAACGCCGCAGAAAGCCCTTGTCTCCAAGGCGAGCTATCGGCCTTAAGGGCTAACGTTCTTTGAGCTCGAGCAAGAAAAACTTGCCCGCGACATGGCCAACCTATAGATAGGGTTAGACCTGACAACTTGTAAATAGAAGCTAGTAAGATAAAGGTTAATGAAACAAAGTCATTTTGACGAAACGAGCTTGTGTCTCTGTTAGTTCTCTTTATATATTTTTTTGTCGTGTACTTAGCCTTTTTCTGAGGTAGTGTATCCTCGTCCAGCCCCCATTGGGACCAAGGTCGAAACAACGCCACCTTGGGCACAAGTTTAGAGACTCGCAAAAGCCACAACACCGCAAGGTCGAGAAAATCCATAGGGAGACGCTAAGCACAACACAAAGGATGAGAAGAAACTTAACCTTGAAAGTGTTAAGGTTATTTTTAGATTAGATTCTAATTGTGACCTCAATTCGTGCTTGCTCGACAGGTCCAAATGTGGAGTTAGTTCGAACGCTGGCATAGGGGGAGCTGGGATGCGAAGAGATTCGGGTTATAAGTAGCTCAATCCCTGGGGGTGAATTTTAAGCTCCCAATATTTGAGCCAAGATCTAATGCACTTATACACAGGTCAGATTTAGAAAGAATCTCATATTCGAATTCAGTACGAAATATGGAAGAAAGAAAGAAAGAACACAAAGACCAACATAGCCAATGAACAATAAACTTTATTGAAGTTTGAGACAAAAGCGTTACACATAAAATTTACGAAGTTGATCAATGTTCCACGAGCTTGAGCGCTCTCTGCCATCGGGCATCGCTAGCCGGTAAGCCCGTCGCGATCTGTTGAAACAACTCTATAGGGGCCTCCCGCCAGGGGATAACTTGTTGGTGCTCGGATGAGCCCTGAATTCGCTCTTAGGGCTAGGTCCCCAACAAGGAGCTCCTAGGTCGTACCGATCGAGATGCATGTCTGCGAAGAGCTTGCAGGTAATGCGTTGATCGTAGCAGTGCACGGCATCTTATTTCTTCTACCAGGGTAAGGTCAAGAGACCGTTCTTGCTCGAAGTCGATCTGGTCAACCGTGACCCTAGTAGAGCCCAACGTGACCTCCGGGAGGCGGGGCGGCCGATGCGAATACAAGCCGAAGGGTGTGGACCTTGTTCGATTGACCGTGGTGATGCGAATAGACCATAAAACGGCGGGAAGTTCGTCCACTCAGGTCTTGCCGTGTCGTTCGAGCTCATCTGACACTCGCTTCTTGACGCCTTGAACGATCTATCCGTTGGCGCGTTCTACTGCTCCATTGTTTTGCGGATGGCTTATCGAAGCATAACATATTTTGGTGCCAATGCCTTCGCAATATTCCTGGAACAATTCACTGGTAAACTGTGTTCCATTGTCAGTAATAATTCTGCATGGAACTCCATACCTGGTGACCACGAACAAGCGGAAAAACTTGATAGCTGCACGAGCCGTGATGGTCGAAATGGGTTCAGCCTCGATCCACTTGGTGAAGGTGTCAATGGCAACGAATAAGAACTTCTTCCCACCGACCGCTTGAGGAAGGGTAGAGGATGTCGGCCCCGGTCAAGAAGGGCCAGCGAGTGGGATGGTGCAGAAGTGCATAGGTAGGTTGGTGTGACTTTCGAGCATGGAATTGGCGAGGCTCGGCGGTAGCGAACGATGTCGTGAGCATCTGAGCCATAATTGGCCAATAGAACCCCATGCGAAGGCCTTTCCAACCATTGTCTGAAAGAAGAATGCGCTCCACGAGACACGAGTGGATGTCATTTAACAGTACTTACCCTCCTCTCGTGGTGATGCATTTTGTCAGGACTCCAGAAACATTCCGATGATAAAGTTTACCATCAGCGAGCTTGTATGAACTTCATGACGGCTTGATCCTGCTCCTCGCAGTGGGATCGAACGGAAGTTCACCTCGAGCTAGAAAGTTATGGATTGGTTCAGCCCATGAGGGAATACCTTCAATGAAGATGACCGAGACCTCTTGGTCAGAAATTGAAGGTGTCGCCAAGGTCTCCAGGATGACGTCCGGAGGAATTTCATCGTCGGACGACCGAGCTTGGAGAGGAAATCGTATTTGAGTTGTCCTTCCAAGGCACATGCTTGATTTCTAGGTTTTGGAACCACTTCTCCATCTTGCACACTTCGTCGAGGTATTTGGTCATAGAGCCCTCCGAGCATTGATAGACTTTATTAAATTGGTTGATGACGAACTGGGAGTCGCACTTAACGATCAACCGGCGTGCACCCAGTGCCTTACAATCTCGAAGTCCCGCTAAGAGGGCTTCGTATTCTGCTGCATTATTGGTTGCCGAAAATCCGAAACGAACCACATACCTCAGTTTATCGCCTTGTGGGGTGAGAATAAGGATTCTAGCCCCCGAGCACTTGAAGGATCTAGAGCCATCGAAGTACATGGCCCAGGGTTTCTCCTCCTCAACCTTGAGCTCGAGAGCCGGCTATGATGTCTGTTCGACCACAAAGTTGGCAAGCAACTACGACTTGATGGCCGTGCGCGCCACAAATTGGACGTCAAACACAGCCAGCTCCATGGCCCATTTGGCAATGCGACCTCCAGCCTCTGGATTCCTTAGGATCTCTCCGAGCGGGAAGTTGCTCGGGACGACCACGGGGTGGACCTGGAAATAGTGCTGGAGCTTGTGCGAAGCCATGAGGAGGGCGTATGGCAACTTCTGGACCTGAGGGTAGCGCTCCTTCGGACCATGAAGAACTTCGCTAATGTAGTAGATCGGGTGCTGCCGTGCATCTCGCTCGGCCACCAAGATGGCGCCGACAACAGGTGGTGGCATGAGTGAAACAAAAGTTTTTCGCTTTGATTTGAGAGTCGTGAGCAAAGGTGGGCTTGAAAGATATACCTTCAGCTCGTCGAAGGATTGCTGTGCCTCGGGCGTCCACTCAAAATTTCCTTGTTTATGCAAGGCCTTGTAGAACGGTAGTCCACGCTCACCAAGTCTCGAGATGAATCGGCTGAGGGTGGCCATGCGGCCGGTAGGCACTGCACCTGCCTTACCGAATTCGGGGGAGCCATCTTCTCAATCGCCTCGATCTTCTCCGGGTTCGGACCGACCCCTGAGCCCCTGATTGCGTAGCCAAGAACTTTTCCTGAAGCAGCGCCAAATACACATTTATCAGGATTAAGCTTGATCCTATGCTTGCTCAGGTTGCCGAAGGTCTCTTCAAGGTCTGGAATGTGTTTGTCTTCGGAAAAGCTCTTGATGATGATGTCGTCCACGTAGATCTCGAAGTTGCAGCCGATCTGAGGGTCAAACATCTTGGTCATCAGGCGCTGGAATGTCGCGCCGGCATTTCGGAGACCAAATGACATGGTAGTGTAGCAGTACATCCCGAACGGCGTGATCGATGAAGGACGTTTTGCTCTCATCGTCGACCGCTAGCTTGATTTGATGGTACCCGAAGTAGGCGTCCAGGAAGCTCAACATCTTGGCGTTCGCAGTGGAGTCGACGATCTGGTTGATGCGTGGAAGGGGAAATTGTCTTTCGGGCATGCAGAATTTAAGCCCGTGTGGTCGATGCACATCCGCCACTTCCCGCCTTTCTTTTGCACGATGACCAGGTTGGCCAACCACTCGAAGTAGTCGACCTCGCGAATGAAGCCGACCTTCAGCAACTTGTCGAGGTTCTCCCTGATTATAGCAAGCTTCTCTGGGGAGAAGCGTCTTAGCTTCTGACGTACGGGCCGGCAGTTGGCCGAACCTGTAGCTTGTGCTTGATCACCTCCTTCGAGACGCCGGGCATGTCTACCGGTTCCCAAGCGAATATGTCCTTGTTGGTGTGGAGGAAGGTGACGAGCTCGAGTTCCTATTTGGAACTCAACTCAGTCGAGATGTGGATGCACTTGTTCGAGTCGCTCTCCTCGAGCTGTACGGCCTTCGTTGTTCCACCGGGCTGAATCGTCGCCTTCTAGCGGACATTCTTCGTGGTCGCCTCAGGACCTCGTTGGGGCAGCATGCCGGTGAGAGCCAAGGCCTTGGTCTCGCAGCCGTGCGCGGCCTTGAGGTCGCCCTGCACCGTTATGATACCATTAGGACCTGGGAGCTTCATGCAACGGTGGCCGTAGTGATTGGCCGCCATGAACTTGATCAATGCCGGTTGTCCTAGGATGGTGTTGTACGTGAGATCTCCTTCGACCTCCTCGAAGGTGATCATCTTGGTGCAGAAGTTGTCCAAGTTACTGAAGGTGACAGACAAGACCACTTGCCCAAGAGGGGTGGTCGAACTCCTAGGAACGATCCCAAAGAACGGAACCGCAATATTCTTGACCTTCGACTGGGGAATCTGCATCCGGTCGAGTGCGCTTGCCTGGAGTAGATTGAGGGAGCTTCCCCCGTCGATCATGATGCGCCCGACCATGGTGTTGCTGATGGTCGGGGTCACGACCAAGGCGGTTTTAGGTCCTTAGCCATACAGCAGGGGCATCTTCCCTGAAAAAAGTGATTGTGGCCCCACCCACTTGCGAGAGTCTGTTCGATGGGCCACTCGGCGGAAGCTTGATAGACAGTGCGTGTAGCAGCCTTGAGCTCACGTCGGGATTGATATGTTGACGAGCCGCTGAAGATGACATCGATCCGGCGGTCGCCCTGCTGGAACTCTAGGTCGAGGTCCTCGAGGTCAGCCCCAGTATTAACCCTGTCGGGTTGCTCGTCCTCCTTCGGGAGCACAGGCATCTCACCATGGCCATCATAAAAGGCATTCAGCTTGCTCTGCCAAGCCTTGCAGCTCCGCAGATCGTGGCCTGGAGCCCTGTGGAACAGGCAGAACTTTACTTCATCAAACCTGGGGCGGCCCTCGGTGTCCTGTGATTAGGCGTCGGCTCGTTGGGGCCTAGGTCGTCGGTTCCCCTGCTGGGGTCGATGTTGCGCTTGTTGAGGTCGTGGCCGGCTTCGACGAGGTCGGGGCTCTTCCTGGGCTGGTTCCCGCACCTCCATCACCTCGCGCTGGCCGTTCGCCGCGATGAACACACGTGGCCGACCGCCACCATTCCTGCGGCCCTCTTACGCTTCTTGGCAGTTGGACCCGAGTCGACGTTTCTGGAGTTGGACGGACCAGCCTCTCCTGAGTTTAGACCAAGCTTACCTTGGTCATAGTCACGTTTCCAGTGGACTGTGTCATCTGCGTTCGCGTACCGTTCCACCATGCGAAACAGCTTGTTGACGCTGAGCCTCACCGTGATCTCCAGGTCCTCGGTGATGTTGATCACGAACACTGAACTTGAAGGCCTTGATCACCGCCTCGTCGGAGACGTTCGGTATTAAGTTCCTCGTGTGGATGAATCGTCACACAAAGTCGCAGAGTGGCTCGTTCTTGCCTTGGATAACACGATCCAGGTCCTTCTCCCTTCCTGGCCGCTCGTAGCAACTTTGGAAGTTGGAGCGGAGGGCATTCTGAATTTGGCACCACGATCAGAAGGAACCGTGCTTCTGGTTGAAGAGCCAGGTGCGGGATGCGCCGTCCAAAACGGTCAGGAGGTAGTTGGCCATTACGGCCTCGTCTCCATCGGCCGCCAAAATGGCGGTCAAGTAAATCGATAGAAACTCGTCGGTGTTCTTCATCCCGTCGAACCGTTCTATCAATGCAGGCTTGAACCGAGCCGACCAGCGTACCCGACGAAGGTCGTCAGAGTGGGCCGAATAGCCATAAGCCAGAATAGGAGCACGCCAAGGGAGATGATCGCTACTGCCGGACTCGGAGTCGTGGTTACCCTGACGGCTGGATCTACGGCCACGTTGGTCATGTCGATGAGCGCGGGAATCACCCGGAAGATACTGCAGGCGATCATGAACCCTGCGGCACCTCAGCAGGATGTCTGGTGAAAGACATCCAGACATACTGCTGCTAGAAGGAGAGCTGCTGTTGCCGTGCTGACACCGAACACCCTCCGGAGTCATGTCCAGGGGGCGGCGACACGGAGGAGTCCGAGTCAAATCCTGGGACGGTTGGCGGGAAGGTGATCGGTGAAGGCACCGACATCGACGCAAAGAGTTATCGTCACTTCTCAGGGATCGGGTCCTAGAGCGGCGGCTTTGGTGCTACGGAGGTATGGCCTCGGTCGCAGCCCTATCGAGCTCATCAGTGAGAGCTCGGCTGAAAAGTTCCGACCTCACCCTGTCGAGATCAATCATAACCCGAGCAATGGCACGGAGGCGCTCGTCCGAGTGGGGAAGCCCAGGACGCACGGACGAGGTCCCGGTCTTCTCTTGTTCCTCTCGCCGGAGGGTAGTTATGGCTTGGTTGATGGCAACCTGAACCATCCGGCGAGCATCTTCAGCGGTCTTTGGATCACAGTCATCCGCCTCTGCGTTCACGCCTTGGCTATCTGCCATGAAGATAAACTGCTCGCGTAGTGGCGGTGAGGCTGAAAATAGGGACATGGAGTTGTCACGCTCGGGAACGTCGCCCGAACCTGAACTTGCTGAACGTCCTTCAATGGAGCACACCATGCTTCGGAGGTCTTGGCGTTGTTCTTCCGAATGAGAGAAGCTTTCGGGCCCCACAGTGGGTGCCAGCCGTCGACGATCGGGACCGTCGGACCGCAATTGAGTGATGGGGGTTAGTGTGAATGAGAGACCCAAAAACAAGCTTCGCTCACCGAGGGAATAGGTTCATCGTTTCGTTGGTCGAGGGAAAGAGAAAAACGAGCCAGACACAAAGGATTATACTGGTTCGAGCCCCTGTGAAGGTAACAGCTCTACTCCAGTCTTGCCCTGAGGCGAGGATTTTCACTATGCTTGAGTACAAATGTTTGCTCTCTAGCTCGAGCTCTGGTGAGTTCTATGTTTGTTGTGTCTACTATCTTGTTGCTTTAATTGTGCACCCCCTACTGATCCGCCTCAGGGGGTTTTATACCTCTCCCGGTTGTTACCAGAAACGGTCGGGAGAGATTCCCGGAGTAGTGGTATGATGCACACTGAAGGTGGGTTGTAACAGTCCTGCATCTGCCGCCCACGTCAGCCTTAACTCCGACATTCATGGTCTTGGTAACTGTCGAGTAAATGCACGTCCTGGGTCCCGGGCTAAACTACCTCGAGCGAGGGCTGAATCCACCCCCCCCAAGCTTGAGGTCGTGCGGGAGTTGAATCCTTGCCTCCCCCAAGCTCGAGGTCGTGCGGGAGACGCGCTGCCCAGGTCGTGGTCGAAGACTTTGCGGCTCAACCCCGAGCTAGGGGCCCTGTTGACCATGCTTTGACCTGTTAGAAATTTCTCAGTCCTCATCAGATTCGCTACCCCACACTAATGTAATTCTCCAAATTTCTTTTCACCTGCAAATGATGCACCCAAAATATATTAACATTGAGTCACTGAATTTTGACAAATCAAATGTTACAAGTAGGAAGAAGTATACGGTGAAAGTAGATATATGGTAAAAACATAAAAGTATGCAAATATAGACATTGGATATCTAGGTGGACTTCTATCTCCTCTGCTTAAACATGTTTTACTCACAACCCCATTGAAAAATTATAAAATTTCACTTTAAGTGGAGGAGGTGGGATTTTACCTAGATCTGAAGCATTCAAGTTCGATTCAATACCTCTGTTTGCTTACTTTCATACTTTGACTATACGTCTACTTTTACTATGTATATCCTCTACTAGTACATCACGTGGGGAAAGTAGAAACAGCATCCAAGAGCACCAAGTTGTGACCCAACATCGGTACATAGAAGTCCTGATTGGCTATTGTCCCACAGGTTCACATTTTCATTTTGGAGCCGGTTTTCAGTAACCCCATGGTTTTGAAATTCATAAAAAAACCACTTGAAAATCATGAAAAACCGAATGGTATGGAAATTCAAACCAATTTGAAATCTGGTTAAATTGGCAAGTGAAAACCACTCGATTTTTAAGAAAAACCGAGCGAATTTTGTCGAAAGCCACTTACTTGAAACCGAGCCAGGTTGGAAAAATCGAAAAATTTCCAAAAAATGGGAAATTTCAAAATAATGTGATAAAATTTGTAAAAATATGGTGAAGGATAAAAATTAGTAAAATGTAAGAAATATATAAAAAAGGTATGTAAAAAATACGAAAAAATCAAGTATGATCTCTCCTAAATATGAAATTTTTTTGACATAACCTTTACTATATTTTAGACAATTGAAAGTTGTAAATTAGGCATTTAGCACTAATATGCCAATAAATAATCTTTCATTGCAATACTACAATCACACAAGTACAAAAATATGCATTTACACAAACACGTAGCAATATCATTTGCAATTTCAGTACCATTCACATATCAACACCATTTATATTATAATACCTTTCAATTGAAGTTGTGGAGTAGGCATATGTATAGATTCATCATTCTTCTATTATCGCAGAAATGCCATGTTCGACCTATATGAATGGAATGTCAGTAAAAAATTTGAGTGTAATACCATTCGCATATCAATCCAATAAGTGCAAAAAATATGCATTCAAATATCAATACTATTCACATTTAGATACCTTTCATTTGAAGTTGTCAAGTAGGTATATTTTCGTCCTCCTTCCCACACAAATGCCATGTTGGACTTGCATGGACACTATGTTAGTATAATATCAAGTTGCAATGAAATAAAACATTACGTTTGGGGCTACAGGTAGTATTGTTGTGTATACACTTGGTTGGCCATGTTATATTCCTCGGTGGACATCAAGGGCAATCCTCGTGTAACTAGCAACTCCATCATGTAATCGTGCCAACTTTACCCTGTCCATGTACTTGTTGTTTGTCATTGTTGATACCACATGGCATAAAACTCAAGGTCGGGCCACTCGTAGACACATTAGGTGGGAGGTTGTGCATGAGTATCGGGGATAGTGTAGTCATAGCTTCCATATGAACCATAGCTCTTTTGTATCTCAGCGACGTCATAGTAGCTACAATTATCTTATGGTGTTCCCTTTCCATTCCCCTTAGTAGTCGTCATCTGTGATTGAGGAGCGCTATAATCTCTGTCCTATGTTGCATGAGAGAAATGCGACTCCCCTGTAAATTTGATGGGTTTATGCTCTTCTGATTGGTGTGTGAGAGGTATGGAGGTATTGTCACCGTCATCAGTGTCTGTCTTTGAGTTGCTATCATTAGACTCTTGGTATGGCAGGCTCCAACGATCCTCATTCTCAGTGGTGTCATCTATCCCTACAAGATGGGGCTCATCTGCAGGATGCTTCCCCTTTCCTTGGAGGATGCTATCCATTTTGTTGTATCTCTTCTCGAGACTAATTGGTCTTTTTCTCCCCTGTATGAGCGTCCCCAACTGTCTTGTCTACCTATTCGGGGATGCTTTCAGCCCCATTGTCCTTTCTTAACACAGTAGGGTGAATCAGGTCTGTCACAAAGCTGTGATGGAAGAGGGGTGTCACTCTCTATATCATCCTCATCAAGTAATGGGTCACCATTGGACCTTCCTTTTTCCATCCATTATTGGATTGGTTTGCATCGTCGCATAGTGTTAGCTCTATAAACTGTTGGAATGGATCATCTTGCTCAATGTAGCCACACTATCCTGATCAGCGAATCGCATGAAAGTATACAATGGTTCAACTGACTTGACAACAGATCGAAGATTATCCCAACAGTCCAGGCTTGAGAGGCAGCCATACACGTACCTCCCCTCGATGTTATCAATAAATCAAGAGCTTACAAATTCTTCAGTAGCCATCCATTGTATGAACTTGTCCTTACACAAAAAAAAACTATCCAAGAACATATAGTTAGTGCCAAAACAAGTTGCATTCCACTTGACCTACTCGCCTCCAATATACTTCTTCATCATAGCATGAATCTTAGAATGATTGTATATCCATCAAGAGATTTTTCATGCACTCTCAATGACCAAGATGTGATCAGGGACCTCTCCAATCTCCTTCAGCATCAAATTAATGGTGTGGACCACACGATATTACAGTGCTATCATGCAATGTGCTTGGACGCCTTATAGTTGGCACTATTATCCGTGACAATCTGCACCACATTTGTCAGACCCACCTCGTTGACCACTGAATATATTTCCTGCGTGAGCAACCAAAACCAAGTACGACTATTACGTGATGTGTATGTTAAGTAAATTGCAGAAGAGTACAAATGAAACCAAGTACCTTGCACAGGTACGGGGTATCCTACGATACGCCGGTGGCATCGATGAACTTGTGAAAGAACATGGTGTCGTTTGAGTAAATCATGAAGTTAATTATGCTCATGCGTGTCAGCCCAATCCAAGAATCACATATGATTGTTACTCCGTACATAGGCCATTGCTGCATGAACTTTGCAAAGCTCTCCTTAACATCTGCTTCATTAGCGTTTATATATTTTTCATCCATCTCTCGACCACTCGGGGACGGGACACACTCGCTTACAAATGAAACATAAATGTTAGCTATGAAATAGCATACAAGTGAATGAATATTTTAAATCTCACTTACCGTATTTTTGCGTTTCCCTCATGACGCTAAAAAAGTATGGACTATCTCCTTTCCATCTTGTGATACTAGCAGTGTGAAAGAATTTGGCCCACGCCGATCCAATGGCCTGCTTTACACTCTTCCCCTTTTTTGTTCACTGATGGGTGTCAATCCTTGGTTGCATGGGGCCACGGGTCATACCAACATTGTAATCCCCCACCACCGGCGGTCTTTCTCATTGCGAGGAACTCCAAAACATTTTCGACAACAGACCATCATGATCTCCTCCACTGGAGGAGCCATTGCCACCACTTGATAGCATCTAGGGCCCCTAATTCTTTTTTCATAATTATTTATATGGTTTTGGTGATGATGACTAAGTCAATAATCTCTAAGATATGAAGAATGTTGGTTAAGGCATCCAAGAAGTCATCTAAATGGTCAATATTAAGGTCTTTTATTTTCTAAGTTCTGGCTTGGGAGATGATTCATGCTAAGTAGCTAGGACTTATTTTTGTTTGGTTGTACTATAAAAGGGAATTGTGCACAAGTTAGAATTTTGGTTCATAAGGCTAAGACTAAATTAGACTACTTGGAGTTAAAAATCTTTAGTCATTCTTTACTTTGATTCAGTCACTCTCCCCATACAAAGTCTAAGTGTGTCCTGGACAAAACCTCATTGGCTCATCTCTTAGGTCTGGCGCAACTTTAGTCCAAAACTCCATTCTCGCCGGACCATTACTAAATCAGTCTGGCGCCAAAACATACATAGTCAAAATCCTTACCGTGCCCATTCCATTCACGATGGACCAAAATTCCTTAACAAAAATTTCAGTCCAGTGCAAGCCATTTTTGCCAACCATTGATTTCTTAAGTCCGTGGTGAAAGAATCCTTTGTTTTAATGCAAACCGAGCACACACCATTTAGGCCGGACCAAATTCCGCTAACACAAAATTCAATCCGGCACAAAAGCATTCCTCTCGGTTAAACCCTTGTGTTATTTCAAAAAATCCGTTGCTGTAAATCCATCTACGGCGGACCAAATTATTCAGTCCGACGCACATGTCAATCTCACATCTCTTCGTCTGACCAAAACATCCAAACATCCTATGTACGACGGACCAAAATTTTCAGTCCGGTGTAAATAATCTTGATTGGTCTGGAGTAAACAAGACCAGTATCACTAGATCAATTTGCTAAGTCCGTTGCAAATGTGTAATCCTGATTTTTTGACAGTCTGACACGTTCCAACGGCTACTGTGGTAGGTGTAACGGCTATATTCATCCCAAATGCCTATATAAGCATTTCCTGAGCCATCTACCACAGAACTTAATGATCTCCTTGACATTTTAGCATCCTTAGAGCTTTCATTCCATCAAGAATACAATGCTTCACCCTTGAACTCAAAAACTTAACACTTACTGAGTGTTTAGCTCCAAGCTAAGTCTAGCAGTGTTGTGCCGAGTGAACCAAGAGACAGGACTTGTGCATGGTCTATTACTCTTGGATCTTAGTGATCCTAGATGGCTTGGAGGCTGTGTAGGTGCGACCTATCCAAAGGAGCTTGTGGAAGGCTACCTAGGTTGTGAAGAGGTTTGGAACTCATCTCACCGGAATGGTGAAAAAGTTATCCGTGTGGAGACCAAAGCTACTGCGACTAGCTTTGGAGGAGCCATACTTTGAGAGAAGTGCTCCAACGTGGAGTAGGAGAGTGGCTCTAAACCACGGGATAAATTATTGTGTCTCTTGTGCTCATTCTTGTTTTTGAGTTATTTTTTCTGCCGCTATTAGTTATTTTGAGTTTTATATTCTGTCATCTTGTATGTGTTAGATATTTACTTGAGCAAGGAACTCATTCTGTAATTTAGTCTGAAATTTTTGAAAAGTTGCCTATTCACCCACCCTCTAGGCCAACTTGATCCTTCAAGTGGTATCAGAGCAAGGTTTACCTCAATAAGCTTAATCAGCTTTGGTAAATGGCCAAGGGTAATGGATCCATATCTGTTAGTGTAGGTAGAGTACCAGTTTTTGATGGTACAAATTATGCATACTGGAAAATTAGAATGAGATATTATTTAGAGGCTGTCGGGTATGATGTGTGGAGGGTCACAGAGAAGCCTTTGCCTCCATGCATCATGGCCGAAGGGCAAACTACATATGGTGATCCCACCCCTGGTGAGTTTCAAAATATGCAGTATGATGCTCAAGCCCGAAATGCTATATTTTCTTGTCTTAGTATAGATGTATTTGATAAAGTAAGCAATCTTACTTCTGCTTATGTCATTTGGACAACCTTGCAAGAAATTCATGAGGGAACTTCTGATGTAAAAGAAGAAAAATATTTTGTTGATAGAGAAAATTTTGATCAATTTAAAATGCTCCCTCATGAGAATGCTAATGATATGTTCTCTAGGCTTAACCCTATTGTTAATGAACTTAAAGGCCTAGGGACTAAAATCTCTGATGTTGAAGTATGCAGGAAAATGATACGAGTGTTGCCAAGAGCATACCACAGTCTGATCACCTACCTATCTAATAGTGGTGATCTCAAGAGACTATCTCCTATTGAGCTTTTGGGCAAGATTTCAACTCATGAGCTCACTTTGGCCAAAGAGGATGGTCCAAAGAAGAAATAAATAGCTCTCAAAGCCAAGGAAAAGGTACAAGACTCCTCAGATGATGAAGATGGTGAGGAGTCAAGTAATGATGAAGATAAGGATGTGAAGAAGTTGGCCCTACTCATGAGAAAAGCCAACAAAATCATGAGAAGGGTTAAAACCAAATACAAAGGAAGGTCTATCTCTTACTACTCAAAGAAAAATCTTTTCTCTAATGTTATTTGCTTTGAGTGTAATAAAAAGGGCTACATAGCTGCTCAATGCCCTAACAAAAGTAAGAAGAAAAACAAGAATAAGGGAAAAGATGATGAAGAAGAGGAAAACGCTCATGACAAGCTTAAAAAGAAGTATTTCAAGAAGGGTTATTCTAAGAAACACTCAAGGAAAGGAAAAGGGGAGGTGCATATTGGGGAGTGGATCACTGATGAAAAAAGCTCAAGCGAAGAATCCTCCTCGGATGAAGAAGATACAAGAACAAAAGGGCTAGCTGGGCTTACTTTGGATGAGTCGACCCCTCCTCCACCTTCATTTTCTCTGTGCCTTATGGCAAGAAATGATGAAGATAAGGTAAATGACTTTCCCTCATATAATGAGCTAGTGGAGATAATTGAGGAGCTTAATAATGCTTTACATGCTAAAACAAATTCAGTAAAAGCTCTAAAGAAAACTGTTGCTAGCTTAAGTAAAGAACAAAAGTTGCTTCAAAACAAGTATGATGAGCTTGCTAATGATCATGAAAAACTTGTGCAAACTTATAATAATATAGTTGCTAATCATGATCTACTTGTTAAGAATCATGAAGATTTGCTAAATAGACATTGTGAGCTAGAAATTGAAAATGAAATACTTGCTAGCAAAGCCAATGTTATTTTTTCATGTGATGTATCAATTGCTTGTGATTTGCTTGATGATGAAAATACAGCTTCTAGCTCATCTATTACGTATAATGAAAATTGCAAAAATGCATCATGTGCTAGGGAGCTTAAGATTGAAAATGAAGAACTGAAAACTAAGATAGCAAAATTTGATAAGGGATTAGAAAAGAGCTTTCTTGGTAGTGCCACTCTTGACAAAATTCTAGTTGAACAGAGGGTTAACATGGACAAAAAGGGTTCGGGGTATAAGCTTAAGACTTTGCCTAAGAAAAGTGGATGTACCAAAACTGAATAGACTTTTGTCAAGAAGGGCACTCAATGTTCTTATTGCCATAAATCAAATCATGCTTCTAAGAATTGTTATCATGATAGTGCCCCTCATGTTAAAGTAGAAAGAAGATGCATGGTAGATGCTCATTATATGCTTTTTAAGGATTTTAGGGCTAAAATGAATGTGAACTATGTTGGCCCCTCTAATCTTGATAGGAAACTTAGAGCTATTTAGGTGCCCAAAACTTTAATTCTAAATCCTTTTGGCCCCAAAACTGTTGAAACTAACACCAAAGGACCCAAAAGCATTTGGGTACCTAAAGTCAAGAAATGAATGTCTTTGTTTAGGTGAACTATAAAAATGGAGGCCGGCACTAGGTAATTGACAGTGGATGCACATAGCATATGACTGGGACCTCAACGATGTTCACCTCTATTGAAGGAGAAAATGATCCAAGCTACAAGATCACATTTGGAGACAACAGCAAATGAAAAGTAAAAGGTATTGGTAAAATTGCTATCTCCAATGATCATTCAATTGATAATATTCTACTTGTTGAATCCTTAAATTTCAATATACTTTCGGTTGCTCAACTATGTGATCTTGAATTCCATTGTATCTTCTCAATTGATGGAGTAACCGTGTTTGACAAAAATGAAAAGCTTATCTTCAAAGGTTTCATATTTCAAAATCTCTATATAGTTGTTTTCAAATCTAACTCCTCTTGTATCTTGACTTGCCTATTAGCTAAAGTTTCCCTTGGATAGCTTTGGCATAGGCGTCTTGGGCATGTAGGGATGTCTAACATTAAAAAGCTTTTCAAAAATGAGCTAGTGGTGGGTCTAAAAGATGTTAAGTTTGAAAAGAATAAGCTATGTAGTGCTTGTCAAGCCGGCAAGCAAGTAGCTAATTCTCATCCTACCAAAAACATCATGTCCACCACTAGAGCTTTTGCATATGGATGTGTTTGACCCCACTTCGTATGCCAGCATTGGTGGTAACTCATATTGCCTTGTAATAGTAGATGACTTCTCTCGATTTACTTGGGTTTTCTTTTTGCCAAAAAAAAGTGAAGTTGGAAAATTTTAAAAACCTTTGCAAAAAGGGCCTAAAATGAATTAGATTGCACCATCAAGAAAATTAGAAGTGATAGTGGATCTGAGTTAGTTAATACCAACATTGTCAAATATTGTGTTGAGTTAGGAATTAAGCATGAATTCTCAGCCACCTATACTCCTGTCGTGCCCCGAATTTGCAAATCCGGAACTCTATGTATTCTGCACTAGTCCAGGATCACGCTAGTGCACACATGCTTAAACATGGTTTAAAGTACCAATAAAATACACAGCGGAATAATAATTAAAGTACTTCAAACATGTATATAAACGAGTTGTACGACCTTATGGTCCCTTACAATAGTTTGCCACGTAGGGCTTACAATAATCAGAGTAAAAAGTTCAACAGCTGAAAGTAAACATCTTGGTGATCCATCTTCGCCACAGGCGCCTTGACAGAGGCTTGCTCCCTAGTTCTCTGGTTCTTCGATGAACTCCTTCTCATACGCAGCGTAGTCTCCTCTTCTGTAAATTTTGTCCGCAAGGGTGAGTACACATCAGACTCAACAAGTCATGCACAGAATGCAGTTCTATTACTACATGCATGGCTTGTTACAAAGGAATGGTTCAACTGGCTGATTTGCATTGCATCAATATTTTAAATTATTATTAATTTAGATTGAAAGCATCAAAACCCTATAAATATATTATACTTCTCAAGTTGTTTCCCACATAATTTCAGACACACAGTCCCTAATCAACTTTCATCATTAACCCTAGCACACAGCCTTCCACCCCATTTTATTTTCAAAACACTACCCCTTGACTGTAATCCCCGAGCATTGTCCATTACCGTGGACTTGGCTATTCGAACAGTTTTAACACTCTGCAGAGGTTGTACACTTTACCCACAAGATACTGTCGCTCACCACACAGGTGATTGACAGTAACAAAGCTTTTCAGAGACTTCTATCTTAGCCCAAGAACCTCTCCGTGTTGCCTTCACTATCACTTCCCTCACACAGAGCCGAAGTATAGGACCGATTTAACACCGCTGGATAGGGTACCAAGCCGTAGCACGCACGCTCCCCATCAGCTTACCCCCTGTAATCGCCACCCCGAGGTATCAAAGGTAAGATATCAGAATCCTACTAAACCAGGTCTTCCCATTCAGACATGTGGTTGTACGAGAGACTCAGGTCAAACTCTTGCAAGGTAAAGTCCTTAGCTGACCAAGGCAAGACATCCTTCACTCAAATTTGGCACACAGCCCTCACAACACTCATCCCACCCCCAATTGCCACACAGGCCCACCTGGCACAAAGCCTCGGTCCACTTGCCCCGGTCTAAATCAATTCCACCCCAAGTTATTAACAATGCAACACATGCCCGTAATCATCCTTCATGTAGAACCACACAGGTCTCTACTTTCCAACATCATTACCAGCAACATTCCACCTCTTAACAAAATGCATTCACTATTTCTTTAGTCAACATTGCTTTTGTGTTCAAAAAGACCATTCTCGATATTTGCAAAGCTAAGCAACTATTCACGGTCTAGCCTCCCGTGTTGGCATGTCATTACAACCAACTAGTATTGTCCACTTAGGTTAACAAAGGAATCATGGCATACAAATATTAATAACAAGGTGGCAGTAACAATTAGGTTGATTAGCTAATTCACCCAAAATATTTAAATCCATTTTTAGTTGAATTAGCATGCATTATTTGAAATAAAATACATTTTCAAAACATAGGGGCAACATGGTCAAAGCATAACTTGCCTTCAAAGAGTTGCTGATCCTGATCCGAAGCTAGGTCTTGCTCTGAAAATCCTCCCTCGAAACTCTCCGGCAGATCAACGTCTAATCAAAATCAATATACACACAATAAATATAATTTAAAGAGAGAAAAATCAACTCAAAAAATTCCACAAAATTCACCAGTAAATAGATCTTGATTTTACAAATTTTTAGAAATTGGAATCACTAAAATCGGAGTTAAAACGCGAAAGTTATAACCATTTGAAGTTTGAAAATAAATTAAAAAGAATAAACCGAATTTCTTTATTTATTTTTATACGAGAAATTCGGTAATATGACGTCAGCACCAGATTTGATTTTCACCGAATTATTTTTCTAAAGAAAATCGGATTAATGCGCAGACATGACGTCAGCATCCGCAGTGCCATGACTGACATGTGGGCCCCATTGATGACGTTAGCTGCTGACGTCAGCATGACACGTGGCACGATCTGGCCGTGACACGTGGCGATGAACTATCAACCGAGAGCTTGATCCGATCTCAACCGTCCGATTCAACATGAACAGATAGGATCAAAGCAACGCTTCGGTTTTAATCTGACACGTGTCATCACCGTGACCGATGGATCACAATCGGACGGACGACATTTAACCGGGTGACGTCGACCGATCTGAGGCTTGCACCGACACCTCGGTTTCCCCGCGTGACACGTGGCTCAACCTCGACACTTGGATCTAAATCGAACGGCTGAAATGAAACCGAGCGACGTCGACAGGCGACGGCTGCGCTGACTTCTCGATTCCCGTGCGACACGCGTCAACTCGGGACTGGCCCGGTGCGCGGCACAATCTACACCGTCCATTCAAATTCCTACGGTCTAGATTAAATCTGATTTGCGCATCTCGCTCGGCTACGCGGCTTTCTAGATGCGCGACGCGTGGGCGAATCTAAGCCGTTCACTTCGGAATCCTACGGTTAAGATTAACACAGCTATGAGCACACGTGGGCGATCCCTAATTCGGGCACGTGGCGCTATCCTAACCGCACATCCACAGATCTACGGCCTAAATCGATTCAATCTTACACTATCAATGTAAATCTAACGGCTGTGGTTAAAGATGCTATGTGGCAAGATATGGACTACACGATCTACATCTAACGGCCAAGGTTAGAATATGAGACTCACTATCGATGCGAATGGCTGGAGAAGCTTGGCTCAGCGGTGATGTCGCGGCGGCTCGGTCCTCGTCGGAGATGAAGAAGACGACCAAGGCGACGGCGTTCCAGAGCAGCTCCGGCGAGATGAAGTAGCTCCACGGACGCGGCACGGTGCGAGGATTACTCTGGTGGTCATGACGACGGCGAAGAGTCACCGGAGAGGGCGCAAACAGCGGCGAAGCGTCTCGGTACTACGGCGAGTGCGTGCGGAGACTACAGTGGTCCTCAGGAGGCGTGAAAGGTCTCAAAATGCGCGGAAGAGGGTGCTTTATACGATGTGCCGGCTAATGAAGCGGAAGAGTTACTCGCCGGCGTTAATGGCGGGCGTTTTTCTTCGGCGGTAACGCTCGGCGGCGGCGCTTCCGGAAACCGAAGATGAAGCGACGTGGATGCATCCGACGCGTACATGCGGCAACGATCCGACGCCGCAGGGCGGCGAAACGGCACGAGCGCCTCACAGCCGTGCGATGCGGCTCGGACGGCTGAGATCCATCGGCGTTAGGGTTTTGGCGGAACGGGCCGGTTGGCTCACACAGTAGTGGCCCGGGCCCAATACTATTCATTGGTTTTTCCTCGGATTTTCAAATAAAAATAATTCTAAAAATTCATTTAAATCAATTGAGGCACTTAAAATATCAGAACAATTCTAGAAAAATTTTAGAAAATATTTTAGGCATTTTGAACTCAAATAAAATATTTTCATTTATATTTTGTTGAAACTTTCATTATTAAATTAATTTCCAAAGAAAGATTAATTTCCAATAATTCCAATATTCTCATAAATTCAAAATAGCCAAATTTTGCGGTGTTACAAACCTCCTCTTAATGTAATCTCGACCCCGAGATTCAGGGCTGACTAGAGAAGAGGTTGGGAAACTCCTTCAAATCTTCCTCACGCTCCCAAGTTGCTTCGCTTTCTGAGTGGTTGCTCCACTGGACTCTGCAAAAGCGGGTTGACTTGTTCCTTGTTTCACGATCCATGGTATCCAAAATCTTCACTGGGGGTTCCTTGTAGGTTAAATCCTCTTGTAGTTCAATAGCTTCAATAGGTGTTTGTTCCTCCGGTACTCGAAGACACTTCTTCAGTTGCGATACATGGAATACATCATGTACCCCTGCCAGAGATTGCGGCAATTCTAACTGATAAGCAACTTCACCTTTGCGGTTCAAAATCTTGAATGGGCCCACATATCTCGGAGCAAGTTTTCCTTTCGCATGAAACCTTTTAACTCCCTTTAATGGCATGACCTTGAGATAAACATAGTCTTCTAGCTCAAAGCTCAAATCACGGTGTCGGTTGTCGGCGTAACTCTTTTGCCTTGATTGTGCAGTCTTAAACCTTTCTCTAATCAGAGCAATCTTCTCCTCTGCCTCTAAAAGTATGTTCATTCCAAAAACATGACGTTCTCCTGTCTCATTCCAATTTACTGGTGTCCGGCATGAACGACCATATAAAGCTTCAAATGGAGACATCTTCAAACTAGCTTGATAACTATTGTTATAGCTAAATTCTGCATATGGCAAACATTTGTCCCATGATGTGGTATATGACAGTGCACAGGCCCTTAACATGTCCTCAAGTATCTGATTTACCTTTCACCGACCATCATGCTCATGGATGGTATGCTATACTGAAATTTAGACGGGTGCCCATCGCTGTATGCAGCTTTTCCCAAAATCTTGAGGTAAATTGAGTACCTCTATGTGATACAATCTTCTTAGGTACTCCATGCAAGCAGACAATCCTTGCCATGTATAACTCTGCTAACTTATCTCCTGAGTAGGTTGTCTTCACGGGTATGAAATGTGCAACCTTTGTTAAACGATCTACTATGACCCACATGGAGTTATATCCACCTTGTGTCCTTGGAAAACCGGTGATGAAATCCATCCCGATTTCCTCCCACTTCCATTCCGGTATCTTTAACGGTTGTGTAGTCCTACTGGTCTCTGATGCATTGCTTTGACTCTTTGGCCCACATCGCATAATGCTACATGCTCAGCTACTTCTTTCTTCATATTCGGCCACCAAAATCTCTCCTTCAAATCCTGGTACATCTTTGCATTACCTGGATGAATTGAGTATTTGGAATCATGTGCTTCCTCAAGTATCAACTGCTTTAATTCAGGTTTATGGGGTACACAGATTCTATTCTTCATCCACAAGGTACCTTGTTCATCTACTCTGAAGTCCTTGGCTAGGTCTTCGTCCATCTTGGATTTGATCCTATTAATCTTGTCATCATCCTTTTGACCTTCTCTGATTTGCTCTTCTAGGGTCGGCTTAACCTCCAAGGTGGCTAAGGATCCTTCCGGTACAACTTCCAATCTTAGCTTCTGAAGTTCCTTACATAAATCAGACTGATCTTCTACTGTCATCAAATTCAAGCTATGGCTTTTCTAACTCAAAGCATCAGCCACCACATTTGCTTTTCCTGGATGGTAGTGGATTCCGATGTTGTAATCCTTGATTAACTCTAACCATCTCCTTTGTCTCATATTCAGGTCTGATTGGGTAAATATATACTTTAGACTTTTGTGGTCTGTATATATTTCACATCGGTTTCCAATGAGATAGTGACGCCATATCTTAAGGGCGTGCACTACAGCAGCTAACTCTAGGTCATGAGTCGGGTAATTCTGCTCATGTGGCCTTAGCTGCCTTGACGTATAAGCGAAGATTTTTACCGTTACGCATCAAGACACATCCGGTCCTCGACGTGAAGCATCACAGTAGATATCAAAGTTATCCTTAGTATTTGGCAATACTAAAACAGGTGCCGAAGTTAGACACTTCTTCGGCTCTTGGAAACTCTTTTCGCACTCGGGCGACCACATAAACTTTTTCTCTTTTTTCAATAATTGCGTAAGAGGTCTCGCAATTGATGAAAAACCTTCAATGAACCGGCGGTAATATCCTGCCATTCCAAGGAAACTTCTAATCTGGGTAACTGTCTTTGGTTGCACCCAATGCAACACTGCCTCTACTTTCTTCGGATCGACAGCTACTCCTTCAGCAGTCATTACATGACCCAAGAACTCAACTTTCTTTTTCTAGAAGTCGCATTTACTAAATTTTGCGTACAATTGGTTTTCTCTTAACTTTTCCAAAACCATCCTTAAATGTCCAGCATGCTCTTCTTCCGACTTGGAGTAAACAAGAATGTCATTAATGAAAACAACGACAAACTTGTCCAGATATTCTTTGAATACTTTGTTCATCATATTCATAAAATAAGCTGGGGCATTGGTCAATCCGAAGGACATGATCGTGAATTCATAATGGCCATACCTCGACGAGAAAGCTGTCTTTGGTATATCCTCGGTCCGAATTTTCAGCTGATGGTATCCAGATCGAAGATCTATCTTGGAGAAGACTCCTGCTCCTCTTAGCTGATCAAAAAGATTATCTATCCTAAGCAATGGGTACTTGTTCTTTATCGTCACATCATTAAGTGCATGATAGTCTATACACATTCTAAACCTTTCATCTTTCTTCTTGACAAACAATACCGGTGCTCCCCACAGTGATGAACTAGGTCTTATAAATCCTTTCTCCAATAACTCCTCGATTTGCTTCTTCATTTCTACCAATTCCTCGGTGGACATTCTGTAGGGTCTCTTGGCTATTGGAGCTGTTCTGGGTACAAGCTCAATTACGAACTCTATATCCCTATCTGGTGGCATTCCAGGTAAATCCTTGGGACATACTTCCGAATATTCGTTAACTACTGGAACATCTTCCATATTAACAGCCTTCACGCTATTGACCATCAGTTGACCATCCTGAGCAGCCATTGCTTGAATCTTCACCTTCCTACCATCTGAGCTCTCAACTATTACTACTCTCCAGCCACAGTCTAGCACTGCCTTGTGCTTAGATAACCAATCCATTCCCAAAATAACATCCAGGGTCTGGGTATCCAATATGATTAAGTTCGCTAGGAACTCTATTCCATTTATTAATAATTTCACCCCGAAACACCCTACTTTAGTTTGGAGTTTTGATCCAAGGGTTTGGACTATAAGTGTACTCTTAAGATTGACCATATCCAAATCATTATCCATAACAAAAACCCATGAAATAAATGAATGTGAAGCTCCAGAATCAAATAGAATTGTAGCTGGTACTGAGTTAACTAGAAACTTACGTAGTACAACGTCCGTTGCATTCTGAACTTCATCCGCCATGATGTGGTTGACTCTTCCTCGCACAATTGATTGAGGTGCAGCTCCCACTTGAGTAGGTCCTCGGCTTCCTCCTTGAACTGGTGTTCTTGTAGGCCTATTATCCAAGTTAAAGCGAACAGGGGTAACTCCTCTCTTCTTGGGGCAAGCATTGGCGAAATGCCCCATCTCGTTGCAGTTATAGCAGTGTCTTCCTGCCATTGACGGGGTTCCTGCAGCTTGACTGATTGCTCTTGCAGGTGTCTGTGGATTCTGACCGGTAGGTCGCTGTGTAGGTAGTGGTGTTCTCACGCTGCCTTCCGGCTGGAACCTAGTGAACTGTTGGGGTACCACTCTTGGTCTCTGCTGCCCCTGGCGTCCTCCCTGTTGTGCCAAGCGACGCTTGCGGCTGTCATCCAGCTCTTTGTGCTTATCTTCAAAAATGAGCGCCTTGTTGACAAGCTATTGAAAATCCGGGAACGTGTGGGTGATCAGTCCCACTTGAAGCCCAGAATTCAGTCCCTTCATGAATTGGGACTGTCTAGCTTTATCCGTGGCTACGTCTTCTGGCACATAGCGAGCCAATTGAGTAAATTTGTTAAGATAATCGGCCACTGATTGGCCTCCCTGCTTCAAGGATCTGAACTCTTCTTTCTTGAGTTCCATCATACCCTCCGGTACATGGTACTGGCGGAAAGCAATAGTAAACTCATCCCAGGTAATCTCCTGAGGATGCTTGTGGGAAGCACAATAGTTTTCCCACCGTTCTACGGCAGTCCCTTCTAACTGATGAGAGGCATACAAGACTCTCTCATTGCCTACACACTGTGATATGTGCAGCTTCCTCTCAATCGTGCGCAGCCAGTCATCTGCTTCTATGGGGTTGACGTTCCTAGAGAAGGTTGGAGGCCTGGTTCTCATGAAATCTGATAGTCTAGAATGATTTCCATGGTACATGGCTTGGTTGTTGTTGTTAGTCGGCTTGATTCTCGCAATCTACTGATCTGTTGCATCATTGTCTCGCATGAGTTGAGTTTGAGCCGTCAGGAAAGCTCCCAGATTGTTCATGTCCACAGTGGTCTTGGTTGGGGTTTGGTGCATTGTCCTGGTTTCCACCTTGTTGTGATCCGCTTCCTCCAGCTCCACGGCTTCCACAAGTGTTCACCATCCCGAAGAACAAAGGATTTAGGGAAAAGAGAAAACAGAGTGTCGTGACCCGATATGCAAATCAAAACCCTCTCGTATATCTTGCACTAGTCCAGATCACGCTAGTGCACACAAGGGAAACATAGATGACATATCATTCCATACATCGAAATAACTAAGAAGAAGCAAATTATTATTGAATAAAGCAAACGACCTTATTGTCAATGTTCATACACCAAAGCCTCATGGCTTAAGAAACAAATAAAACTGTTGCAGCGGAAATATAATAACTTTAGGCCATTCGACATGCCACAGGCAATCGTCTGGAGAACGCCTTCCTAGTCCACGTAGTCTTCATAGTATTCCTCCTCTTGATATTCATTACCTTGTCCTTCCTCAGCCACTGAACAACATGGGCATAAAGCCGTGAGTACAACACGTACTCAACAAGCCGTAGGGAAATGATGCAATATATTTATACATGGCTTGACAAAGGATAGTCATATGGTTCTTTTGCAGAAAGCAATAACTTGAATTGAAATACAGTAAATAGATTGAAGGCATATTGATGAAAACAATAATAAATAACTGGTAAATCAATGGTAGACAACAGGAATAGAATGGCGAGGCATCACCCTACATCATTCGAAACAAGTATCAACCACACAATTCAACAGTATAGCTTGAGACAACAAAACAATAGTGAACTTCCCGTTCACATCCGAACAATTCCACGTTTCATGAAACACTCTATACCCGTGTGAAATCCCGGGCTTGTCCATGACCGCGACACGGCTATTCAATAGTTTGACACTCTGCGAGAGGTTATGCGGCTTTACCCACAAGACATGAACATCTCTTAGTGCAATCGATATTAACACACTTCCTTTGGTGTGTCGCAGAGATATCATGACAAAATCTTTACAATGCACGTATAAACTTGGTACTGCCCTCTAAGGTTTCGCTCCTCGGGGCTCCCTCTTGAGCCATGTGAATCTACCCGTACAACCCGGAACCCACACAAACATTTGGCAGTACTCAAGACTAAACATTGCAAATTAATCGACTAGGTCTGTCCCATACCAGACTTGTGGTTGCGCGGTTAGGCCCAGCTCAATGGCGCACAAGATTAAGTCCTTAAATTATCTCAGGCAAGACAGCCCACATCCCAATGTGCTTGACACAACCCCTTTTCCGCACGATCACTTGCCCGAGGGAAAACATTTTGTTCAACCAAGACCAATGGCATCCCCTGCCATGGTACAACAAGTTTTACAACAGCGGCCAACGGCCACAATTCCATATCTCATTAAGTCAAAATTAACATTAATTCTTATGTGATATGAATACCAACATATAACTAAGCAGATCTAAGCATAGCTACGTTAACCCAATGTTGGTACTACAATTATGTCCAACTAGTAAACAACCCAACCTAGGGTTAACAAATGGTTACATGGCATTTCAATAATCAAGGTGGTATAGTGACAATAAGGTGAATAGCTACTCCCATGAACTAACACTGATACGCAAATAGCATGCAATTGTATAAAACAAATTACTTTTGCAAACATGGGTTCAATATGATCAAAGGTCTATGACTTGCCTTCGTCGACGAGGTGTGATGCGCTACTCTGAAAGTCTTCTCCCTCGTTGGCGATGATGACCGCTTCTTCGACTACGCGCAAACCGGAACACGAAAAGAATAAAATAAATTTAAAAGAAATTAAAAATTATAATAAAAATACTGGCAGATAGAGAATGAATTTAGATGAATTTAGCAATTTGAATCACTCGATTCGGAGTTACCACGGAGGAGAAACAATTGTTTGAATGCTGCCAGATTAATTAAATCCGAAAAAATAAAGAAATGGCACTGTAGCATCGCTACAGTACCCTCGTCTACCTCATGCACAGAACAAAGGTTCCATCCATGGTGCCGGAGTTAGGAGGCACGGCGGAAGCAGGCGAGGGGTGGAATGGAAAGAGGACGACCACGCGGTGCGGGGCAAGTGGCGGCGCGACGAGCGGTGGCCGGAGGCGGCAGTCCGCGACACCAAAACGACCCGGGTGGCATGACGACCAAAACATATAAAAATGCCATATTTCTCGAAACTAAGGTGAGCACCGGATAGCTAGCATCGAGGAGAGTCTACGGTTCCAAGGAATTGAATTGGTTCGTACCCAAACGGGAGAAATCGACGACGAACGAAGCGACGGCCGACGACGAACAAACTTGAAATTCGGGGTCAAACTGCAACGAAAATCAAATCCAATTGAATGGTTGTGATCACGGAAGCAAAAGGCACAAAGTGACGCGGTTGGTTCGCCGGAAAACTCACCGGAGTAAAAGATGGCTCGCCGGTGTCTTTGGAGGACACCGGGTGTACTTTTTTCTTGAGTTTTGTGATGGCAAACGACACAGAACCAGAGGGGCAAGGTGAGCATGGTGTAGAGGACGTCGATACGCACGTTTGGAGTACTCACACGCTCGGAGAGACGAAGAAACGAGAGAGTTATGGCTAAAACAATAAACGGCAAATAAGTTCTTGCAGCTTCCGTTTCACCTGATTTTAGAGGGGGAAACTACAGGGAAATTAAAGCCCTTAACTAGACCGACGATTTGCAACTGACCTCACTCAATTTCGTTGAGAATTACAAATGTTATGAGCCTTTGCAGTTTGGGCTGCAAATGGGGCTGGAACGTGAACAGTATGCATGGCTGGAGGTTGAAGATGAACAGTAAAGGCCACGTGTCGCTTTCTCATTGGTTGGAAAAAAATGAAGGAATAAAAGTGCAAGGAATAAAATAGCAAACATAATCTAAAAATCCTGGAAAATTTCCTAAAAATACTAGAGATTATTTGGAACCCAATAAAATTAGTTTCACTGAATTTTAATGAAATTTGGAATTTAGATTATTCCGGAACGAAAATACTGATTTTGATGAAAGGCCTCGAGAGATAAAATAGCAAAGAGATTCCACAAATCATGGAAAAATTCCCAAAAACATTTTAGAATATTTGGAACCTAATTCTATGAATTTTGAGATTTTTAGAGCATTTTGGAACTCAGGTGAAATTTCGAATATGGACCGGAATTGAGAATTTTGATTTTGCGGACGATCAAGGATTGAACTCCAATTTCGGAAGGATATGGATGCCAGGTTAATTAGAACTCCAAAGAAAAACCAAAATTTGAAATTAATTAATTTAAATTAACTTTTGGCAAAAGACTGAAATTTGGGATGTTACACGGAGTAGACAAGTATGCAAGTTTCTTTATATGGGGTGAAATTTTGACTCAAACATAAGCACAAAACTTTATTAATATCATAGGGATATGGTCACTCACAACTGCCTACGGGCAGTGTGACACATATCCAGCACACCACAATCAACCATATTAGTTCATAAGTTCAAATCAACCAACCGTTCTAAGGACGGACTCAAATAAACTGACTCGAATAAACTTGACTCGTCACATGAGTCGACTCTGAAAAGAAAGTAAAACATTCAGTCGTCAAGCCATCCATGCTGCGGGCCTCCCGGTGGATATTGTGGCGGTGCGGCAAAGATAGGAGCAACCGATCCCGATGCCCCACAACAAGCAGACAAACGAGCCCACCGACTTTCTTGGCTCACAATTGCTGCTTTCAGTCTTGGTGGCTCTAGCACCACCTGCACTGGTGCCTCCTGCACCGGCGCCTCCTGCTCAGGCTCGGGCTCCTCGGGGTCGGGGTCATGTAGCTCTAGCTCCGGCTCTGGCTCGGGTCCCTCCAGTGCCTCCTCCAACTCGCGAATCCTCCTGGTATAGAGAATCATACCCTCTCTATCCTCCTGCAGCTGGGTCCTGAGCTCCGCGACCTCATCACGAGACCTCTGCAGCTCCTGGACTGTCTCGTCCAAGGTCTCCTCCTGGGCGATGACGAACCTCACCAAGTGGGTGATCGTAGCGTCGTCCTCCTCGATCGGGTCCCGGTCGAAGAGGTTGTCCTGGTGCGGGGGGTGACGGAAGACAGTGCCCTCTAGCTCGGCAGAGTAGGTGCGGGCGATCTGTCGCATCGCAAGGCGTGCGGTCTCCTGGACGCCGGCCTCGAATGTGGATCTCCTAGCAGTGATGTGGACAGGACAACTGGCTCTCCCCCTGTCTCGAGCGTAGACGGTGATCTTCACGTCCCAAGCGATGTCCAGCCCTACCCTAACCACCGAGGTTCCTCGGTAGATCGGCCTAACGAAGCCCTCAAGAAAATGCAGCATAAACCACAGCTCAGCAGCGAAAACCTCCTATGCGCTCTCCAAAGGTGTGGATCCTCCTCATCTGCCAAAGCACACCTCGTTAGCTATAAATTTTAAAATCATAAGGTAATAACGGAAAATTGCAGCATAGATACGAAGTAAGAAGAAAAAGGTTAGTCAAGATTTCATTCATAATCTTGTACAATTTTAATCTTTTAGAAATTAGTTTTACCTTCCTCGGCCAGACTACCTAGGGTCAAGTCCTACAGTCAGTATGCTCTGATACCACCTCTGTCGTGCCCCAAATTTGCAAATCCGGACACTCTGTGTATTCTGCATTGGTCCAGGATCACGCTAGTGCACACAGGCTTAAACAGGGTTTAAAGTACCAATAACATACACAGCGGAATAATAATTAAAGTACTTCAAACATGTATATAAACGAGTTGTACGACCTTATGGTCCCTTACAATAGTTTGCCACGCAGGGCTTACAATAATCAGAGTAAAAAGTTCAACAGCGGAAAGTAAACATCTTGGTGATCCATCTTCGCCACAGGCGCCTTGACAGAGGCTTGCTCCCTAGTTCTCTGGTTCTTCGATGAACTCCTCCTCATACGCAGGCGTAGTCTCCTCTTCTGGTAAATTTTGTCCGCAAGGGTGAGTACACACCGTACTCAACAAGTCATGCACAGAATGCAGTTCTATTACTACATGCATGGCTTGTTACAAAGGAATGGTTCAACTGGCTGATTTGCATTGCATCAATATTTTAAATTATTATTAATTTAGATTGAAAGCATCAAAACCCTATAAATATATTATACTTCTCAAGTTGTTTTCACATAATTTCGCAGACACACATCCCTAATCAACTTTCATCATTAACCCTAGCACACACCTTCCACCCCATTTTATTTTCAAAACACTACCCTTGATCAGTAATCCCGAGCATTGTCCATTACCGTGGACTTGGCTATTCGAACAGTTTTAACACTTTGCGAGAGGTTGTACACTTTACCCATTAAGATATCGCCGCCACCACACACGTGATTGACCGTAACAAAGCTTTTCAGAGACTTCTATCTCATTTCAAGAACCTCTCCGTGTTGCCTTTACTATCACTTCCTCACACAGTGAAGTATAGGACCGACGAACACCGTTGGATAGGGTACCAAGCAGAGCACGAGCACGATCCCGCACAATTACCCCTGTAATCGCCACCCCAAGGTATCAAAGGTAAGATATCAGAATCCTACTAAACCAGGTCTTCCCATTTAGACATGTGGTTGTACGAGAGACTCAGGTCAAAGGCTTGCAAGGTAAAGTCCTCAGCTGACCAAGGCAAGACATCCTTCGCTCAAATTTGGCACACAGCCCTCACAACACTCATCCCACCCCCAATTGCCACATAGGCCCACCTGGCAGAAAGCCTCGGTCCACTTGCCCCGGTCTAAATTAATTCCACCCCAAGTTATTAACAGTGCAACACATGCCCGTAATCATCCTTCATATAGAACCACACAGGTCTCTACTTTCCAACATCATTACCAGCAACATTCCACCTTTTAACAAAATGCATTCACTATTTCTTTAGTCAACATTGCTTTTGTGTTGAAAAAGACCATTCTCGATATTTGCAAAGCTAAGCAACTATTCACGGTCTAGTCTCCCGTGTTGGCATGTCATTACAACCAACTAGTATTGTCCACTTAGGTTAACAAAGGAATCATGGCATACAAATATTAATAACAAGGTGGCAGTAACAATTAGGTTGATTAGCTAATTCACCCAAAATATTTAAATCTATTTTTAATTGAATTAACATGCATAGTTTGAAACAAAATACATTTTCAAAACATAGGGCAACATGGTCAAAGCAAAACATGCCTTCAAAGAGTTGCTGATCCTAATCCGAAACTTGGTCTTGCTCTGAAAATCCTCCCTCGAAACTCTCCGGCAGATCAACGTCTAATCAAAATCAATATACACACAATAAATATAATTTATAGATAGCAAAATCAACTCTAAAAATTCCAAAAAATTCACCAATAAATACATCTTGATTTTACAAATTTTTAGAAATTGGAATCACTCAAATCGGAGTTAAAACGCGAAAGTTATGACCATTTGAAGTTTGAAAATAAATTAAAAAGAATAAACCAAATTTCTTTATTTATTTTTATACGAGAAATTCGGTAATATGACGTCAGCACCAGATTTGATTTTCGCCGAATTATTTTTCTAAAGAAAATCGGATTAATGCGCAGACATGACGTCAGCATCCATAGTGCCATGACTGACATGTGGGCCTCACTGATGACGTCAGCTGTTGACGTCAGCATGACACGTGGCACGATCTGGCTGTGACACGTGGCACGAACTATCAACCAAGTGCTTGATCCGATCTCAACCGTCCGATTCAACATGAACGGCTAGGATCAAAGCAACGCTTCGATTTTAATCTGACACGTGTCCTCACCGTGACCGATGGATCACGATAGGACGGATGGCATTTAACCGGGTGACGTCGACCGATCTGGGGCTTGCACCGACACCTCGATTTCCCCGCGTGACACGTGGCTCAACCTCGACACTTGGATCTAAATCGAACGGCTGAAATGAAACCGAGCGACGTCGACAGGCGACGGCTGCGCTGACTTCTCGATTCCCGTGCGACACGCATCAGCTCGGGACTGGCCCGGTGTGCGGCACAATCTACACCGTCCATTCAAATTCCTACGGTCTAGATTAAATCTGATTTGCGCATCTCGCACGGCTTCGCGGCTTTCTAGATGCGCGATGCGTGGGCGAATCTAAGTCGTTCACTTCGGAATCCTACGGTTAAGATTAACACAGCTATGAGCACATGTGGGCGGTCCCTGATTCGGGCACGTGGCGCTATCCTAACCGCACATCCACAGATCTATGGCCTAAAGTGATTCAATCTTACGCTATCAATGTAAATCTAACGGCTGTTGTTAAAGATGCTACGTGGCAAGATATGGACTGCACGATCTACATCTAACGGCCAAGTTTAGAACATGAGACTCACTGTCGATGCGATGACGTGGACGAATCTGGAGCATCGGTTGATGATCGAACGACTGGCGAAGCTTGGCTCGGCAGTGATGTCACGACGGCTCGGTCCATGTCAGAGATGAAGAAGACGACCAAGGCGACGGCGTTCCAGAGTAGCTCCGGCGAGATGAAGTAGCTCCACGGACGCGGCACGGTGCGAGGATTACTCCGGTGGTCACGACGACGGCGAAGAATCACCGGAGACAGCAAGCAATGCGGTTGCGTCTCGGTACTGGCGAAAAGGCAGAGACTCTGATGGTCCTTGGGAGGCGTGAAAGGTCTCAAAATGTGTGGAAGAGGGTGCTTTATACGATGCGCCGGCTAATGAAACGGAAGAGTTACTCGCCGGCGTTAATGGCGGGCATTTTTCTTCGGCGGTAACGCTCGGCGGCGGCGCTTCCGAAAACCGAAGACGAAGCGACGTGGATGCATCCGACGCGTACACGCGGCGACGATCTGACGGCAGTAGCGGTGCGAACAAGACGGTGCCTCACACCGTGCGATGATGGGTTCTGACGGTGAGATCCAGCGACGTTAGGGTTTCGGCGGAACAGGCATGTTAGCTCACACAGTAGTGGGCCGGGCCCAATACTATTCATTGGTTTTTCCTCGGATTTTCAAATAAAAATAATTCCAAAAATTCATTTAAATCAATTGAGGCACTTAAAATATTAAAAAAATTCTAGAAAAATTCCAACAAATATTTTAGAGCATTTTGAACTCAAATAAAATATTTTCATTTATATTTTGTTGAAACTTTCATTATTAAATTAATTTCTAAAGAAAGATTAATTTCCAGAAATTCCAATTAAATTCAAATAATTTGAAAAAATTCTCAGAAATTTAAAATAAATTATAAAATTCAAAATAGCCAAATTTTGGGGTGTTACAACTCCTCAACAAAATGGTGTGGTTGAGAGAAAGAATAGAACTCTCATTGAAATGGCTAGATCTATGTTCGATGAATATGGTACATCTGATGCTTTGTGGGCTGAAGCCATTAATACTGCTTGTCATACAATTAATCGTCTTTATCTTCATAGACTTCTTAAGAAAACTTCATATGAACTATTAGTAGGCAGGTGGCCCAACATATCATATTTTTGTGTGTTTGGTTGTAAAGTATATATCTACAAAAAGAGAACTCACTTGAGTAAATTTTAAACTAGATGTGACATTGGTTTTATGTTAGGTTATTCTTCTAAGTCTAAAACTTATAGAGTATTCAATAATTCAACTAGCTTAGTAGAAGAAACCTATGATGTTAAGTTTGATGAATCTAATGGCTCACAAGGTGAGCATGAGAATTTAGATGATGTAGAAAATGATGCCTTGGTGCAAGCCATAAGGAAGATGGAAGTTGGAGACATAAAGCCCAAGGAAGATAAGGATGAATTGCCTACACCATCCATGGAACTACATGATGGCACACAAAAAAGAAGATGAAGAAAAGAACCAAGACAGGCCAACCCTCATCAAGAGCCATCACACTATTGCTAAAGATCACCCCACGGACCAAATCATCGGTGAAATCAGTAAGGGTGTTCAAACTCGCTCTAGACAAGCTTCTTTTTGTGAATATTACTCGTTTGTTTCTTGTGTTGAACCCAAAACAGTAGAAGAAGCTCTAGAAGATGCTGATTGGATCACAGCCATGGAAGAAGAGCTAAACAACTTCGAAAGGAACAAAGTCTGGAGCTTGACGGAACGTCCAAAAGACTACAATGTCATTGGAACAAAGTAGGTGTTCCGGAACAAGCAAGATGAAAACGGAGTCATGGTACGAAATAAAGCAAGGCTGGTAGTTCAAGGTTTCACCCAAGTAAAAGGATTAGACTATGGGGAAACATACGCCCCCGTGGCACGTCTAGAAGCTATACGGTTCCTTCTAGCCTTTGCTTCTCACTTCAATATTACTCTTTTTCAAATGGATATGAAAAGTGCATTTCTTAATAGTATCATTGATGAAACTGTTTATGTTAAACAACCCTCTAGTTTTGAAGATGTAAATTTGCCTAGCTATGTTTATAAATTTTCTAAGGCACTCTATGGTTTGAAACAAGCCCCTAGGGCATGGTATGAGCGCCTTAGAGATTTTTTCTTAGATAAGAACTTTAAAATTGGGAAGGTTGATCCAACACTGTTTCTAAAAGAAATCAATGGTACATTAATGATTTACCAAATTTATGTGGATAATATTATTTTTGGATGTACTAATCTCTCATTTTGCAAGAAATTCAGTGACATGATGGCAAAAGAATTTGAGATGTCTACGATAGGGGAGCTTTCATTCTTCCTCAGTTTTCAAGTCAAGCAATTGAAGGAGAGAACCTTTATTTCACAAGAAAAGTACACCAAGGACCTCCTCAAACGCTTCAAGATGGAAGAATGCAAGCCAATCAAAACAACCATGGCAACCAATACACATCTTGATCAAGATGTGGGAGTAAGTCTGTTGACCAAAAACTATATAGGTCCAAGATAGGGTCTCTTCTTTACTTGACAACATTTAGGCCCGATATCATGTTTAGTGTTTGCATTTGTGCTAGATTTCAAGCTGCCCCTAAAAAAATTCACCTTAGTGTAGTTAAAAGAATATTTAGATATCTAAAATTTACCCCTTGCATTGGTTTATGGTACCCCAAAGGTGCTTCATTTGAGTTTCTTGGCTATTCGGACTCTGATTATGCCAGTTGCAAAATTGATCGTAAAAGCACCTCACGGGGTTGTCATTTGCTTGGAAGATCTTTGGTTTCATGGTGTTCTAAAAAGCAAAACTCAGTAGCACTTTCCACTACCGAAGCCGAGTATGTGGCTGCAGGCAGTTGTTATGCTCAAATTCTATTTATCAAGCAAATATTTTTGGATTATGACATTAAGTTTAATAATGTGCCTTTGTTATGTGATAATGAAAGTGCAGTGAAAATAGCAAACAATCCGGTCCAACACTCTAGAACTAAGCATATTGAAATCCGACATCACTTTATTCGTGATCATGTTGCTAAGGGTGACATTATGCTTAATTATGTAAGAACTGAGGTCCAATTGGCTGATATTTTTACTAAACCACTTGATGAGGCCAGATTTTCTAAGTTGAGAAATGAATTAAACATTATTGCTTATTCAAATGTTGCTTGATAATGTCATATTAAGGGGGAGACAATTTTGCTTGCTATGCATTCCTTGATACCGTTATGTGAACAAATTAATTCCAAATGCTGAGTAATGATAGAGCCATTTTCGAGCAAAAGGAGTTGCTACAACTAAAATTGGAAAATGTTGCTATAAGTCTCTCCTCTCTATGATTCTATCTCATCCCATCTAAACTGTAGTGAAATAAGCAAAATCTATTTTCATTCAAAATTTTGCTGAAAAAAAAGTATATTAACCTAGTAATTCTACTCAGCACTTGAGTCTTTCTGTTGAGGCTGAGTTGCTCATACTCATTCTCAGTTGGAAATAAGGCTCTCACACTTCAAAAGAATTCTAAATTCATCTGAGTTTTGTGTGTTTGTTGGTTGATTGAAGTTTATCTAGAGAAGTTGGCGATTTCAATTGGATCTTTGAAAATCTCAAAGAATTTAGCTAAGTTCCCTAATTCCCAAAAGCAAAGAATTACACTTGTAATGCGGACTAAACTCAAAAGAAAGAAAACCGAGAGTTACTAATTTGCGACGGACCATCACAGCAGAAAGAGATTAATGACCACAGACTAAAAATATTTGGTCCGGTGCAGAAGAAATATTGCCTCTGATTTTATTCAGAACAAAACTCTTTAACCACAGACCAAATGTGACTTAGTCTGTAGCAAAGTAATTCGACTAAAATATTAAGTCTGGCGCAAATGGTGAGATCACTGTTTTCTCTCAAAATTAGTCTGACACTCACATGTATAATTCTTTGTCAGACTCTCATCTAAATTCAAACCAATTTGATCTCTCTTGAAAATTTGCTCATCTCAATTTCTAAAATTTATTCAAAATCTTATCTTGTGATTTAGGTCTCATCTAATGCTAAACTATCCTTGATTTTGGGACCCACATTAACTCCACTAAAAACAGTTTTACCCGATGGGTCCCACCACCACCATATCTAGATGACTGTCTCCTCCAACCACCCAGTCATAAAGGCGCCAGTTACCAAAGACTCTTTTACTCTATCTCTCTCTCCCCATTTACTGCAGTAACTGCTTCCTTCAGCCAAAAAAATTCCCATTCTAATCCCTTGCGCAAGCTCTCAAGGCCAGAAATCCTTCTCCCATTACACCGAAGCAATCCCAAATTGGGTTTTGGCAACGGTGTTCCTCTAGTCTCCCAGTGCGAGAAACTTCTCAAGACTCAGTAAGTTACCCCGGACATTTCTCTCTTTTTGTTCCCTGTCAAACCCTAGACCTAGAACTAAATTCGTAGCTCTTATCTTAACCTAGGTCTGGTCAATTTCTCTTGGCAGAGGTCATTTTGACTAAGACTGAACAATTTCAGAGGGGTTGTGCTAAAATATCATAATGAGGTCCAAGAATCCTAATAAGAGGGGATTGATTGAGAAAATTGTTGAAAAAGTAAAAGGGAAAAAGCAGAAAACAACTAGTTCTCCTAGAATTTCAATTTCTAGGCAGCCTCAAGGACCAATGTTCATACAAGATACACGCACAGCTGGTAGGATAAATAGAAAAGTAGTCACTTCTCATCCTTAGAAAGGAAAAGGGAAATAGCTATCCTAGTCAGAATCATCTTCATCTGATGACAATGACTATAAGCCAGATAGAGAATTTTCCTCAGAAAATGTTGAATTGGATGATGAGGTGGATATGTTGAATTGGGAAAATCTTGCCACTTTGGGAGGGAAAAAGTTGAGAGCAATAAGGCTTGTCAATGAGAAAGTTTGGTTTCTTGATTCAAGACCTCCTCCAAATGAACATTTCATCACCAATCTGCAAAAGAATATATTCATTGGATACAAGAGTAGGGGAAATAGAAAGGGAACTCAAATGTCAGCTCTCTCAAATCATCAATATGTGGACTGGAATCAAGTTAATTCTATTGCTGGTTCATCAAGTCTCTATGATTGCATAAATTCAACTCCTGCATTAGCAAGGATGATGTCAAATAGCACCATTCCATAGAGTGTCAATAGAACCCTAGAGTTCTATGCTTCCCTACTAGTGAACAAGCAAAGAAGGTACATTATGTTCACTACTGATGGAAAAGTCAGAAAAGTGAGATCTCCTCAGTTTAAAACTGTCATTGGTGCCTCAAGTCCACTATTCAACAGAACCAGAGTTCATGAGAAGATGTTTCCTGGACAAAGATGGAGGCAAGTGGGTGACATGCCAGATCTGCAAGTGTCAGCCCACATATATAGAGATATCACTG
Source organism: Guadua angustifolia (assembly GCA_036346375.1). Classification (NCBI taxonomy): domain Eukaryota; kingdom Viridiplantae; phylum Streptophyta; class Magnoliopsida; order Poales; family Poaceae; genus Guadua; species Guadua angustifolia. The sequence continues at coordinate 14,157,289 of CM070516.1, read as the reverse complement.
AAGCAAATTTCAGCCCTAACATAGTTCACTGTTTGTCAGAAGAGGCAAAAGTCATACAGCTGCTCTTAAGGCACACTATATTCCCTAAGTCTGGTGTCAGGGCCCTAAAATTCGAATTCGGCTCATGCGGCTAACATTAGTGCCAACCAAGTGTTTGGCCGCAATTGAGATCAACTTCCGACTTCAGTGAATATCCTAAACTGCCACTTAGAAGGATTTCCAAACTTAACAAAATTTTAGAGCTAGAAGTTTCAGACTGCAAATGTGATTTTCATCAAAGTTTGGAGCCTTGTAACTTGAGAACTATAAGGAACTAGAATGTGCGGGTTAGCTAATCACAAACTAGGAACTTTTCTCTATACAATGGTTGAGTTTTGAGCCAAATCCAACATCAAATGCTAATTTAAATCATAGCATAAAAATTGGATCCATGTGCTGAAATTCTAGAGGCTTAGCCAATTGCTTACAAGTGGGGTCATGGAAGCTTAACATACAAAGGAATTTGGGGTAGCACCAAATCAATTGAGCACCACTCCTTCTCTTGAGCTCTCCCTCACTCCAAGCCAGCCTCCACAAACTCTTCCCTCCAGCCAAAACGTGCAGCACTTCTTCACTGGAGTTCTCCTCCCCAAGCGCCTCCACCAGCCCCTCCCTGCAGCTCCTCCTTGGCCGGCCTCCTCCTCCTTGCTGTCTCCAAGCTGCCGGCCTCCCTCTTCTCTACCAAGGCAGCAGCTCCCTCCTCCTCTTCCTCCTTCACTCCCATGAGGTGAGGCCCTCCCTTGAGCTAGGGTTTGTGTTTTCTGGTTTTGGGGGCAGCATTAGTGGAGTTGGGAGATTTGGTGAGTAGAGATTTCGAGATTTGGTTAGGGAATAGCCATTCTAGGGTTTGGAGCATAGTTCTGAAATTCGAGCAGATTCTGTAACTGCTGTTTCGTGGCGATTTGAGCAAGTTTCGAGCATTTCCTGCTAGGTTGTCTGTAGAGAAAGTTGTGGGTAATGAAATTATCTTTCATCTCCAACTGGAATCACTCAATTTTGTTAACCCATATGAAAGTTATGGCAATTTTAGTGCTTGCTGCTCTGAAAATGCTGAAGATTTCGGGTAGAAACTTGAGCTGTGAATAAAAATTAGTTAGAGGCCGAATTAGAAATTATTTTTGCCTGTGGAGTTGTAGGAAATTTCATGTAGATTGTAAAAGTGTTATCATTTACTCAATTCCATTAAGAATAGCAATTTTTATGTTGAAATTGGTGCATGCTGTTCTGAAGCTCTGAGTATTCTGAACTCTGAAACTGCCCTCTGTTCCTGGCCGAACTGGGAGTTATCTGGGCAGAATTTGGGTGATTGGCTAAAGTTAATTTGTAGGTCTATGTCTTGTGGTCATTTAGGCTCTGAGTTTGCTCAATTTGGCTAAGTGATCAAAAAGTTATGGTCATTTGTATACATGCTGTCCTGAAACCAGTTTTTCTGAAAATTCAGATTTTGGGACTGAAGTTCAGAGTTTAGTTAAAACTTTCAATCTATATTCTGAATGTTGTGATGTATGTTAAAGTTAGATCACCCCTTGTGGTCCTTTAGAGTCAAAAAATCATTTTTTGATTAAGCATTCAAAAGTTATGCTGTTTAGAGGTCTATGCATGTTATTTTCAGATTTTGGCTTTAGAGTAGAAGTGGAGTCTTGCAATTGCATTTTCATTCTTCAATTGAGATGAATGTTTGCACTTTTGGATTTGTCTTGAGGATGCATTTAGTATTTTCATTTCATATGCATCGCATGCATCTCATTTTTCATACATGGCGAACGTGTAGAGAACGAGCACGCGGAGGTTAACGCGGCGGTGACCGAGGGGGGTACCGGAGGGCCGTGTGTTACTGAGGATCAAGCAGAAGCTCAAGGCAAGCACCTAAGTATTTTTCAACCTTATATATAATTGTATTTTTGCGAATAAACTGCTTATTGGATGATTACGTCTTGCATTAGGAATTGAAATGTGGGATAGGGCTAGATCCTAATTGCTGCACATACACTCATTGATAATTGTCGAACACCTCCCTTGGAGCCAGTATATGGGTAATTATATTGTGTCCACGCTTAGTATGCTTAGAGGTCAGGTATGGGCCAAGTGGTGGACGGCTCCATCACTTGAGATTAATTACTTTACTCTAACGGGTTGCAATTGGTTATAATAATGTTTCGAAATGGAAAACTTGAGACCAAGCGAGAGTGTTGGATCATTTGGGTGTGGAGACTCAAATGTTGTAGTCTACTTTGTGTTGGATAAGGACCGATCCGTTGTTTGCCATGTTGATCGAGCACCCTTGTTGATCGCATGCCCGATATAATGGTACGGTAAGCCACCCTTTCATGGCATACTACTCGATAGGTCATGCCCTCATGCGATTGGACGTGGTTGAGGCGAGGCTCGGGTCTCTCGAGGGCTAAGCAAGGCTTGAGCTGCTCGAGGAGGTTGCTAGGTGCTCGGGCCGCATGAGGATGGTTCAACGAGTAGATATGGATGGGAGGAGGGTTGACATGAGGTTCCTTGTGGCACATGTCGTGCGATTGATGATCCCTGCAGGTGAATAAGCGATTCAATTGCAGCGCTCGGATATGATCACGCTTGTATCATCCGACACTTCAACGTAGTAATAACTTAAAGTGAAACTAGTTGGTATACTTGATGTTGATACTTGTTTATGCTATTACTTGCTCTCTTTAATGTTTAATTTCAGATTTCACTCTAGCAATAGGTGCTGTCCATAAATGCTATAAACTTGAAATTTGTGTAGTTGAATACGATTATGCAACAAAGTAAGTTTTTCCGCACTTTTACCTTAAGCTTATACCTTGCTACATCCAAATGCATATTCTTTCGAGTCGGTCATATATGGACCACGGGTAAGTCTTGCGAGTGCCTTCTGTACTCATGCTTCTGCTTTGTGGTTTTCAGGTGAGGACACCGGCGGGTGTGAGTTCTGTCCGTTTTGCTTCTCGGTGGTCGGGCGGGGCACCGAGTAAAAGCTAGCTCGACGTTGTAAATGCCCGGAAGTGTTCAGGGGCAGGACACTTCCGGAGATGTCATAATTTTGGTTTAACTTGGTGTTTGTATGTCCTTTTGTTGTATAGTTAGCTTTAAAACTTGTTATGGCTATGTTTAATCACTTGTCTACTTCTGTTGTTGGACCTCGTTGTATCACCGTGCTTAACTCCTGTCTGTGATGTTATTCTATGCATGTCTGTTTTTATTGTGGTTGTAGTTGTGATATATTTGTTTAGTTATTTGTTTCTTATGCCTGCTGGGTGGATGTCCGTACTTCTAGAGGCGTCATGCCGAAATTTTGTAGATTTTATGAGTATAAGTAGGACCTTGTGTGTTGTCTGTTTGTGAGTCTTTATCTGCTGTTGTTGGTTCTTGCCTCGTGTGGTTGTCTAGTTTGTCTTTATGCTTGAGTTAGTGTTGTTGTGCTTCCGCGTTGCGTGTCTGGCCGTGAAGTTTTGGGTTCGTTGCCCCCTTTATGCGAATTGAATTGATATGGCAATGGAAACCGGTATGCGGGCGATCCTAGCGAGCTTCGAATTATATCGGGGAATACCGGATTGTTATCGAGTTATTCGAATGGGATACTTGTTGTCCTAATTGGGCTTGGGTGTTAGCACTGTGAACACCTCCGGTGATCCGTTGCTAGACTCCAAATCCGATGAGGGCGACTGGTCATTCAAATAACCCGAGGACGGTCTGGGCGGCTCCTCACAAGCTGGTATCAGAGCAAGGTGCATAAAGACGAACCGTAAACTTGACGACCACTTAGGTGATTGATTAGGATTTATTTAACATTCTAGATAGCAATTAGTGCTATATTACCCGCCCTATGTATATAGTTAAGTTGTGCAGGTTGAATGGTGAGCGTGGGAGAAACGATTACGTTGGAACCGTGCATTTCATACCATGCATGCATATGTCTTGCCATGTCTTTTTGCATCATGATCTATGCTTTTATGTATGTTAGACTGGTAAGATTACATTGTCTTGTGCTATTGTCTAGATCATATTTTAATTTGAAATTTTAGCCAAGTCTAAGAACCTATCCCTTCCATGAGGAGTTAGAGTCCATTCTCGTGGTTTTTGAATACCCAGAGGTGTTCCCAGCGGAATTGCCGGGGATGCCGCCCGATCGGGATATTGAGTTTGTAGTTGAACTTCAGCCCGGGGCTGCTCCAGCTTCAAGCGGCAGATCGAATGCCGCCCGATGAATTGGCGAATTGAAGAATCAATCAAGGAACTGATGGACAAGGGATTCATTCGTCAGAGCTCCTCACCTTGGGTTGCTCGGCTCTCTTCGTGACCAAGAAGGACGGTTCTCTTCGTCTATGTGTTGATTATCGTCCTTGAACGTAGTCACCATAAAGAACAAGTACCCTCTTCCTCGAATTGACATCCTCTTTGATCAGCTTGCTGGTGCACGGGTATTGCCCGAATACGTGGCAAGTTGAATTCCGGCCAAGCTACTTGTTTCCATCTTGATGATTGCGGAACTTTATGGTTCAGCAAGCGCCTAGTCGTCCCTAAAGACCAAGAGTTGAGAAGAAATATTCTCGATGAAGCCCACAACTCCTTGCTCACAATTCATCCGGGCAGCATCAAAATGTCTCCTTTCGAAGCAATCTATGGTCGTAGCTGTCGGACACCCCTGAACTGGTCCGAGAGTGGAGAATGTTCATTCTTTGGGCCTAAACTGGTCATGACGGCAGAAGAGAAGGTAAAGACCATACAAGAAAATTTGAGGGTAGCACAATCACGGCAAAAGAGCTATGCTGATCGTCGTAGAAGACCTCTCTCTTTCAGCATTGGTGATTATGTCTATCTGAAGGTGTCTCCCCTTTGGGACACCCATCGTTTTGGGGTTAGGGGAAAATTAGCACCTCGATACATAGGACCTTTCCAGATCCTTGCAAGACGTGGTCAAGTGTCATATCAATTAGAGCTTCCTCCTGCTCTAGCAATGGTCCACGATGTCTTCCACATATCGCGATTGAAGAAGTGCCTCCGTATTCCCTTTGAACATCTTGAAGTAGATGAACTCGAGGTTCGGCCCGATCTATCCTATCAAGAGTATCCTATTCGAGTTTTGGATGAAGCTGAACGCAAGACTCGTAGGAAGACTCTCAAATTCTACAAAATTCAGTGGAGCAACCACACTAAAGATGAAGCCACATGGGAGCGGGAAGACCGTTTAAAAATCAAGTATCCCGAATTCTTCCATGCTATGTAAGTGCTACCATCCAACCTTTCGCAATTAAAGCCATATCATTTATATGTGGCTGCATTGCCCATGTGGATTCTACCCATCTATGCTCTCATTTCGAATCTCGGGGCGAGATTCTTTTATGGGGGGAGGATTTGTCAGGGCCCTAAAATTCGAATTCGGCTCATGCGGCTAACATTAGTGCCAACCAAGTGTTTGGTCGGAATTGAGATCAACTTCCGACTTCAGTGAATCTCTTAAACTGCCACTTAGAAGGTTTTCCAAACTTAACAAAATTTTAGAGCTAGAAGTTTCAGACTGCAAATGTGATTTTCATCAAAGTTTGGAGCCTTGTAACTTGAGAACTATAAGGATCTAGAATGTGCGGGTTAGCTAATCACAAACTAGGAACTTTTCTCTATACAATGGTTGAGTTTTGAGCCAAATCCAACATCAAACGCTAATTTAAATCATAGCATAAAAATTGGATCCATGTGCTGAAATTCTAGAGGCTTAGCCAATTGCTTACAAGTGGGGTCATGGAAGCTTAACATACAAAGGAATTTGGGGTAGCACCAAATCAATTCAGCACCACTCCTTCTCTTGAGCTCTCCCTCACTCCAAGCCAGCCTCCACAAACTCCTCCCTCCAGCCAAAACGTGCAGCACTTCTTCACTGGAGTTCTCCTCCCCAAGCGCCTCCACCAGCCCCTCCCTGCAGCTCCTCCTTGGCCGGCCTCCTCCTCCCTGCTGTCTCCAAGCTGCCGGCCTCCCTCTTCTCCACCAAGGCAGCAGCTCCCTCCTCCTCTTCCTCCTTCACTCCCATGAGGTGAGGCCCTCCCTTGAGCTAGGGTTTGTGTTTTCTGGTTTTGGGGGCAGCATTGGTGGAGTTAGGAGCTTTGGTGAGTAGAGATTTGGAGATTTGGTTGGGGAATAGACATTCTAGGGTTTGGAGCATAGTTCTGAAATTCGAGCAGATTCTGTAGCTGCTGTTTCGTGGCGATTTGAGCAAGCTCCGAGCATTTCCTGCTAGGTTGGCTGTAGATAAAGTTGTGGGTAATGAAATTATCTTTCATCTCCAACTGGAATCACTCAATTTTGTTAACCCAGCTGAAAGTTATGGCAATTTTAGTGTTTGCTGCTCTGAAAATGCTGAAGATTTCGGGTAGAAACTTGAGCTGTGAATAAAAATTAGTTAGAGGCCGAATTAGAAATTATTTTTGCCTGTGGAGTTGTAGTAAATTTCATGTAGATTGTAAAAGTGTTATCATTTACTCAATTCCATTAAGAATAGCAATTTTTATGTTGAAATTGGTGCATGCTGTTCTGAAGCTCTGAGTATTCTGAACTCTGAAACTACCCTCTATTCCTGGCCGAACTGGGAGTTATCTGGGCAGAATCTGGGTGATTGGCCAAAGCTAATTTGTAGGTCTATGTCTTGTGGTCATTTAGGCTCTGAGTTTGCTCAATTTGGCTAAGTGATCAAAAAGTTATGGTCATTTGTATACATGCTGTCCTGAAACCAGTTTTTCTGAAAATTCAGATTTTGTGGCTGAAGTTCAGAGTTTAGTTAAAACTTTCAATCTATATTCTGAATATTGTGATGTATGTTAAAGTTAGATCACCCCTTGTGGTCCTTTAGAGTCAAAAAATCATTTTTTGATTAAGCATTCAAAAGTTATGCCTGTTTAGAGGTGTATGCATGTTATTTTCAGATTTTGGCTTTAGAGTAGAAGTGGAGTCTTGCAATATCATTTTCATTCTTCAATTGAGATGAATGTTTGCACTTTTGGATTTGTCTTGAGGATGCATTTAGTATTTTCATTTCATATGCATCGCATTCATCTCATTTTTCATACATGGCGAACGTGTAGAGAACGAGCACGCGGAGGTTAACGAGGCGGTGACCGACGGGGGTACCGGAGGGCCGTGTGTTCCTGAGGATCAAGCAGAAGCTCAAGGCAAACACCTAAGTATTTTTCAACCTTATATATAATTGTATTTTTGCGAATAAACTGCTTATTGGATGATTACGTCTTGCATTAGGAATTGAAATGTGGGATAGGGCTAGATCCTAATTGCTGCACATACACTCATTGATAATTGTCGAACACCTCCCTTGGAGCCAGTATATGGGTAATTATATTGTGTCCACGCTTAGTATGCTTAGAGGTCAGGTATGGGCCAAGTGGTGGACGGCTCCATCACTTGAGATTAATTACTTCACTCTAACGGGTTGCAATTGGTTATAATAATGTTTCGAAATGGAAAACTTGAGACCGGGCGAGAGTGTTGGATCATTTGGGTGTGGAGACTCAAATGTTGTAGTCTCGCCTATGTTGGATAAGGACCGATCCGTTGTTTGCCATGTTGATCGAGCACCCCTTGTTGATCGCATGCCCGATATAATGGTACGGTAAGCCACCCTTTCATGGCATACTACTCGATAGGTCTTGCCCTCATGCGATTGGGCGTGGTTGAGGCGAGGCCTAGGTCTCTCGAGGGCTAAGCGAGGCTTGAGCCGCCGAGGAGGTTGCTAGGTGCTCGGGCCGCATGAGGATGGTTCAACGAGTAGATATGGATGGGAGGAGGGTTGACATGAGGTTCCTTGTGGCACATGTCGTGCGATTGATGATCCACCGGGGTGAATAAGCGATTGAATTGCCGCTCTCGGATATGAGCACGCTTGTATCATCCGACACTTCAACGTAGTAATAACTTAAATTGAAACTAGTTGGTATACTTGATGTTGATACTTGTTTATGCTATTACTTGCTCTCTTTAATGTTTAATTTCAGATTTCACTCTAGCAATAGGTGCTGTCCATAAATGCTATAAACTTGAAATTTGTGTAGTTGAATACGATTATGCAACAAAGTAAGCTTTTCCGCACTTTTACCTTAAGCTTATACCTTGCTACATCCAAATGCATATTCTTTCGAGTCGGTCATATATGGACCACGGGTAAGTCTTGCGAGTGCCTTCTGTACTCATGCTTCTGCTTTGTGGTTTTCAGGTGAGGACACCGGCGGGTGTGAGTTCTGTCCATTTTGCTTCTCGGTGGTCGGGCGGGGCACCGAGTAAAAGCTAGCTCGACGTTGTTGTAACACCCCAATTTTTGCTTTTCTTGCATTTAAGTGGTATTTTGAATTTTTGGGAATTTCTGGAATTTATTTGGATTTATTTTGAATTAAGTCATTTATCAAATTAATTAAATAATGGAAAGGTTAAAATAAAGTTTTGCTGAAAATATTTTATTTGAGTCACAAATGTCCTAAAGTATTTTTGAGAATTTTTCCAGAATTTTTATGATATTTTTAATGCCTCAAACAAATTATTTTATTTTCGGGAAATATTTTTAATCGAAAAAGAATTAAAAATCCGAATGAATAGTGTTGGGCGAGTATCTTGCTGCGCCCGCTTCAAAAACCCTAGCGCCACCGTTCGATCTTCATCCGACGGCCCTCATCGCGCCACGTCACCCAATCCGAATCGCCGCCGGAATCATGCGCCGTGCATGTGTGGGCCTCGGTCTCCGCGCGTTTCACGGACGTCGAGGGCACTATTTAAGGCGCCGCCACCCGGGTTGTGATCCCCACCTCGCGCCGCACCCATCCGTACACGTCACGCCGCCCGAGACGCCGCCTCGCCGCCTGAGCTTCGCTGTCCCGGCCTCCGCCAGACTTCTTCGCGCTGCTCGCCGTCACCGGTGATCCTCCGTCGTCGCCGTTGGTTCCTTGGAGTTCTTCTCGTCGAGACGCGTCGGAAGCGTTACTCTTTCACGCCGGAGAGTCACGAACGCCGCCGCCACGTCTTCGCTCTCCGTCTCCGGTCAAGCCGCCTGCCAGCTTTCATCGCCGCCGCCTGAAAACTCGTCGACCGTCCGATCTCCAATCGACGATTCAGATCCCGCCACGTCGCCCCCAAAACAGTAAAGCCCATCTTCTAATCTCCACCGTTAGATGCAACCGAGGGCCACCGCCGTGCCGCCGCCGTTCATCGTGCATGTGACGCCGACAAGGCGGACCCACACGTCAATCGCACCGCACCGCAGCCAATCACGCCGCGACGCGTGGCACACCAAGCCGCATCATGCAGCGCATGAGTCGCCGACAAAGACGGGCCCACTTGTCACCGCCGCATCTGCGTGTGACGTCACCGCTGACGTCATGCTGACGTCACGGTGGGACCCACTTGTCAGTGAGAGAGCCGAGTCGTCTTGGCGTCACGATGACGTCATCTTGACGTCAAGACGGAGCCGGTCGTGTGGCGTCGGCAAGGCCACGTGTCACTCTCTGGTGGCGACACGTGTCACAGATGACGCAATAATTGATTTTCCGAAAAAGAAAATATTTATTTAATTCGGTATATTGATTTTAAATATATTTTGAAACTTCAAATGCTTATAACTTTTGCGTTTTAACTCCGATTTGAGTGATTCCAATTTCTATAAATTTGTAAAATTGTGATCTTTCTGTTTATGAATTTTATTTGAATTTTTGAGTACTGTTTGCCCACTGTTTATTTATTTTATTGTTTGTATTTACGTTGTGCGTAGACGTTGAAGTGCCCGAAGGTTTCGAGGGAGAGGTTCGACCAGAGCAAGCTCGGAGCCGAATCAAGACTTTTTGAAGGCAAGTTGTGTTTGACCATGTTGAACCTATTAGAGAAAATTATTTTGATTTAATTTATTGCATGCTAATTTAGTAAAAATTGGTTTGAATGAATTTTGGGATTAGCTAAATGCCTAGTTGCTGTATGCCACCTTGTCGTATGTAATTGTATGCCATGAATCATTTGTCACCCTAGGTTATGGACTAATAGTTGGACATTAATAATTTGCCAACATGGGTTGGGTAGACCGAAGTAGTATGCTTAGCCCTGTCACGTGGACATTTTATGATTTTGGAATACCAAAGTAAATATTGACTTAATGAGATATGGAACATGTTTTGTGAATGAGACATGTGTTATTGAGTTGATGATGGCACGTGGTGCAATGGTAAAGAACCGGGGTGGAAAATGATTTAGACTGAGGCATGCTTGCAAGATTGTTTCGTGGGCCAAGAGTGGCAACCAAGGCGGTCGAATTTGGTTTTATTGGTTTTGGATGTTTAAGGTCATTCTTGGTTAGTCTTGCCTCGGTCAACTAAGGACTTAACCTTGCGAGCATTTGAACTGAGTCTCTCATCTGACCACAAGCTCCGTAATGGGACGGGCTTAGCTGAGTAAACCGGGAAATCTATTCTTTGGTACTGTCGTGGTGGTGTGAGGCCGGAGAAGCGGAATGAGAACTCACATGGCGCAAGAGGGGGCCCAGGTGTGTAACCAGTCCTCCAAGTGTTGAAACCTTAGCGCAAGATCTTGAGTTTAGATGGAACTTTGGAAAGGCTTCGTTCACGGTTATTTGCCTTGGTGGTATTTGACCGTATCTTGTGGGTAAAGTGTATAACCTCTGCAGAGTGTACAACCTATTCGAATAGCCGTGCTCACGGTATTGAGCATCGCTTCGGTGATTACTGGTCAAGGGTTAGATTTTCATAAAATGAATTGTTGATGGAAAAATGCTTGGGTTGGTGATGATGAACTTGACTTAGGATGGAAAAATGATTTACGATTGAAATGTTTGTGAAAGCTATTATTCCTACTCTTTGTTTCTTGCTTTGCAATCTATTATCTGTTTATCTTGAATGTTTGTCTTGCTCATGAACCATAGCCTATCCTTTGTACTAAGCCATGCATGTAGAATATTAGAATTGTATTATGTGCATGACTTGCTGAGTGCTCAAAGTACTCACCCCACAACAACACAACTTCAGTTGAAGAAGAAGCAACCTCGCCGGGAGGAGGAGTATCAGGAGGAGCCGACGAACTAGGGAGCGAGCCCAGTCAGTTGCCTGTGGCAAATTGGTTGGCGCCACGAGTTCTTTTATTTCCGCTGCTTTTGAATATCTTAATAAGTTCTCGCCCTGCGAGGCGTATCTTTGTAACTCGACCATAAGGTCTACCAACTAGTTGAGTATTTAATTAAAGTACTTCATTATTCGCTGGTTATGACTGTGATATGTACCAATGTTGAGATGTGTGCACTAGCGTGATCTGGACTAGTCTTTGAATACACGAGGGTCCGGATTTGCATATTCGGTCCCGACAGTTGTAAATGCCCGGAAGTGTTCAGGGGCAGGACACTTCCGGAGATGTCATAATTTTGGTTTAACTTGGTGTTTGTATGTCCTTTTGTTGTATAGTTAGCTTTAAAACTTGTTATGGCTATGTTTAATCACTTGTCTACTTCTGTTGTTGGACCTCGTTGTATCACCGTGCTTAACTCTCCTCTGTGATGTTATTCTATGCATGTCTGTTTTATTGTGGTTGTAGTTGTGATATATTTGTTTAGTTATTTGTTTCTTATACTGCTTTGGGTGGATGTCCGTACTTCTAGAGCGTCATGCCGAAATTTTGTAGATTTTATGAGTATAAGTAGGACCTTGTGTGTTGTCTGTTTGTGAGTCTTTATCTGCTGTTGTTGGTTCTTGCCTCGTGTGGTTGTCTAGTTTGTCTTTATGCTTGAGTTAGTGTTGTTGTGCTTCCGCGTTGCGTGTCTGGCCGTGAAGTTTTGGGTTCGTTGCCCCCTTTATGCGAATTGAATTGATATGGCAATGGAAACCGGTATGCGGGGCGATCCTGGGCGAGCTTCGGGTCGCATACTGGGGGAATACCGGGATTGTTATCGAGTTATTCGAATGGGATACTTGTTGTCCTAATTGGGCTTGGGTGTTAGCACTGTGAACACCTCCGGTGATCCGTTGCTAGCCTCCAAATCCGATGAGGGCGACTGGTCATTCAAATAACCCGAGGACGGTCTGGGCGGCTCCTCACATCTGGTTATAAAGGAGTAACTCCTAATATGGCTTGGTTGTTACATTTGATATTATCAAGACAGCCCATTGACTTAGTGGACTACATTTTTGGGGAGATGAAAGAAGCCATCTATAGGAAGATGGGAAGTCCTTTACCTTTTACTCAGCAAATAACTCAAATGCTACTAGCACAAAGTATAATTGGTCAAGAAGAATTGAATAGGGATTTCAAATGCTTTCCCAAGAAATACACTATGCACAAGGCTACTGAAGAAAATCTAAGGGTATCAGGATTTCTCCACAATTTACAACAAATGAGCCTCAAGAATCAGCATAGCCAAATGTGGAAGGAGCAAATCAGCCAAGCATAGAAATAATCCCTGAATATGGAACAGAAGAAGAAAATAAGCCAAGTGCTCATAATGAGGCTGATGATGAAAGATTTAGTGTTGGTGAAAGCTACAATCATCACTCTTATCATTCACAAAGTCATGTTGGAAGCTTTGTAGCACCAAGGAGTGCAGGCTACAGCCACATTTCACTTCACTCTTAGAGTCATGGCAGCCATCACAGTACAAGCAAATCTAAGAAGAATAAAAAGGCAAGCACTCACAGTAGTGGTAAGAGTAAAACTTCAAGTATAAAAAGGCAAGCACTCACAGTAGTGGTAAGAGTAAAACTTCAAGTCATTCATAGTCTGCTCACCAGTCCCTGATATTCCTACACCAAAATATTCAGCATCCAGAATCTACTCTTAGCAATATGAGCCAACAGAAGTATATGGTGACAGCTATGTAGACCCAAAGAAGCACATTTTTGAAGATGATGCTGCTACTCAGGTGATCTCCAGTCCATTTGCTCAATCTTAGGTTGAGGAACAACAAATTCACCATCTCCAAGAATTGGTTGCAGCTGTAAGGTTCATGGAGAGTCAAGAAGTAAGGCAAGGAACACATGACTATGAGGCAGGAGGATCAGGAATGCCTCAAGGATTTGATCAAACCTTTTATCCACCTCCTCCTCCACCTCCTGAAGCCCATCCTCGACATGCACAACATGATACCTTCCCAGGATGGGAAAGTCTATTTGATACTCAGCCAGCATGGTTCTCATCTTATGAGCAGCAGTATTATTGTAACATCCCAATTTTTGAATTTTCAAGTATTAAATATTATTTTATTGCAATTTATGATTTTTGTGAATTTTTTGGAATTTATTGGATTTTCTGAGATTTATTTGAATTATTTTGAATTAATATATATGGCTTTTGTTAAGAAATAATTATAAAAGGGAAATTTAAAATAAAGTTTGCCCAAAAATATTTTATTTGAGTATAGAAGGTCTCGAAGTATTTTTGGAGATTTCTTTTTCTCTCCGGGATTGAATCAGATTAGGAATGCAATTGATTGACCGGTGCGGTTTTGAACTGAGTTCGCTGCATGCGTCTCCGCCGAAAACCAGGCGTGCGAGGGGATTTCCGACTTCCCCAGAGCGTAGCCGATTCAAACTCCCGAGCTGGCGCTGAATTCGTTAAGGACTCGGAGTCCGTCCGGATGGGAGAAGCTGTAGGACGTCAGATGAAGCCGCGCGAGGCGTCATAAGAATCGAACGCAGTAATCGAAATCGCGAAGCGTTGAGCCGCCGTGTTCTCGAACGAAAAAGCGCCGCATTGAGCTGGTCGTGTCAACGATCGAAGCATCTCGCGAGGAACAAAGCGAGCACCGTCAGAAGATTTCCGAGCGCACTGCCGAGTTGTCACCGAGAAGCCTTGGGATCATGTCGCCTTGTCGAGAAGCATCCTGTGTGCACAGTTGTACCACTGGAGCATTGCCAGGGAAGGAGATCGCCGTGGAGGTTGTCGCCGCAGGAGAAGAAGGCTGTGTCATCGACGAACTGAAGCTCTAAACTCAAGTCCGAGCGCGTCATTAGATCGGCGACGTCGAGGTGAGTCTGGAGGGGTGTCGTCCGCTCGCCGCCGGCTGATGTGGCGCCAAGGTGGCGTTGCATTGGTACTGCATCGGTTGCCACGGGGGCGTGCGTCAGCAGAGTGGGTCCCATGCGTCAGTGGGAGGGAGAGTAATAAAAATGATTTTCGTTTATAAAAACAATTTGAAATATTTCTGATTTCTCTAATTTCATGAATTTAAATTTTCCGAGGGCTCGTTCTCTCTCATCCGAACCCCGATTTGGGTGATTCAAATTCCTAAAAATTTATAAAATTAAGATCTATCTAATGGGGGTTTTTTTATTTGAATTTTCGAGTTCATTTGCTATTTGTTCTTGGTGTTTATTTGCTATTTCTTCTCGTTTCGCGTAGACGTTGAATTGTGCGAGGCTTCGAAGAGGAGTTAGCGATTCAGGAGCAATCTTCGGAGCAATACCAGGAACTTAAGCAAGGCAAGTTGTGCTTTGATCATGTTGAACCCATGTTAGGAAAAATTGCTATTTTGCTTTACTTTATTGCATGATATTTTATGTGTATAAATGATTTCAACATAAATTTGGTATTAGTTAACATACCCATTGGAATTATACCCTACCTTGATATTTGTATGCTATGCTTCATTGTCACCCTAGGATGGTTACTATAGTTGGTTAATAATGAAATCAACATGGATGGTTAGACCGGAATAGAATTGCTTAGCCATGCTACGTCATCACATGTTCATGAAATGTTGACTATTAATCTTGCTTAACGGAATATGGAACAATGATGTTAACTTGTGTGTCATGTGTGGTCACACAAAGAGATTGAGTTGTGGTGGCGAGGAGGTCACACAACGAGGTTGAATTGTGTAGCATGTGATGCTTGGTAATCAACTGGGTTTGGTGATCATTTAGATTGAAGCAAGTGGCAAGGGCAAGTGTGCCAGGGTGGGCCCGATGGGCAGAGGGTATGTGTAAGTCTTGCTTTAATCAATCCTAAGGACTTAACCTTGCGAGCCTTTGACTGAGTCAATCTTGCAACCACATGTTCTGTTATGGGCAGCCTAGCGACTAATTTGCAAATGCTTAGCTTGAGTGCTATCGTGGTGGTGTGAGTACGGAGATACGGAGAAACTCACATGGCGCAAGAGGGGGCCCTGGGTGTGGTAACCAGTCCCTCCAGTGTTGAAACCTCATTGGGTAGCACTGGGTTAAGAGGATGCATTGTAAAGGCTTTGTTATGATCGTTCACCTGTGTGGTGCATGGTTGTATCATGTGGGTAAAGTGCATAACCTCTGCAGAGTGTACAAACTATTCGGATAGCCGTGCTCACGGTATTGAGCAATGCTCGGGAATTACAGTCAAGGGGTAGTTAATTAAAAATGGACAACTGTTTGGGATGGCATGATGCCTTGTGGATAATGGAAATTGATTTAGGATAGAAACTTGGGTGGATTTGAGAAACAGTGGAATCTATTTATTGTTACTATTTGTTTTACTGTCTTTTCAATCTATGTATTGTACATGTTTACAAATGCTGCTTAGATGCAATTAAACCTTAGCCATACCTTTGGAAAAAGCCTGCATACATATATGATAGAATTGCATTCTGTGCACAACTTGTTGAGTACGTGTTGGTGTATCGCCGGTATCGAAGGAGGACATTCAGGTGGACACGAGTCACATGGCCGATCCTAGTCAGCTGCCTGTGGTGTGCTGATGGGACATCTACGTTTTCTACTACTTTTCCGCTGCATTTGTCTCATTGGTTTTACTATTGCCTTGTAAGGCTGAATAATGTAAGTGGTCATAAGATCATACACTAGTTATATTAAATAAATAAAGTCTTGTTATTCTTATCATTGTGTATGATGTGATGCTTACCGATGTTAAGTTGTGTGCACTAGCGTTTGATCCTAGGACTAGTGTGGTAAAACACAGTGGGTTCGAATTGGTGAATTCAGGTCCCGACAGAGGTGGTATCAGAGCATACTGACCGTAGGACTTGGCCCTAGCTTGGTAGAGTGTCCAAAACTATTTTCTAAAAGAAAAGCTTAAACTGGATTAAGACAACACTCTTGACTTATCTCATTCTCTGATCCTTACCTTTGCTGAAAATTATCTCAAATTTTTGCGGAGTGGCCGTTTGAAGTTGAAAACTTATCTATTTTTCTTTTAAATAGATGAAGAGGACACAGTCGTATATGGAGTGCGAGGGTGGTTACGCAGTAGAACTCTGGAGGGTGCTCCAAGTTTTGGGAGGTTTCGCTAAGTCGACGTATCAATGTCGAGATTGGATTGTTAACGAAGCTACAAGAGGAACGGTGTGCAAGCTGTTAATCTACGCCAGGAAGGGTGAAAGATCAAGCCAACCTATCAGCATCACAGTGAGAAGAGCCACTTGGGAGACCGGTATCCAGGAGGCATCACGACTTGCTTTACGGAGGATCTGCTACGACTACTATCATGAGTTGAATGATACGGTGTTCAGACTCCATCCCATGGTTCGAGATGCTTGGCGTTCATACGTCACACGGAGGGAGGATGCTACCACAGTGCACCTAGCACGATTTGCAGCTGTTCAAGAAGCCCATGCCCATGACACCGACATGGAATTAAGAACGGTCTATGAAGCACTCAGAGTTGCGGAGAAGGAACTACACGAGACTCGAGTGGCCTACGAGGAAAGAATCATGGAACTCAAGGAGGCATTACAAGAAGGAGGCTGTGCTACACCAACATCATCAGAAGAGTCAGAACCAAAGAAGATGAAGTCTGAGTCGGAGGAGCATTCAGCTGAAGACCGTTGGGATCGATTTGTACCAGCGCCAACACGTCCGCCAGGGTACCCACCGGGGAGTTCCCGTGGGGGATGGCTCGAGTAGTGAGAGTCTTAGGTTAAGTTGAGACTTGAGTATCGAGTCGCGTCATTCGAGTAGTCTTACCTATATGTAATAGACGCTAAGGTTGATTGTTTAGTTTGGATTTTTTAATGTTTGCTGAGTGTGCAGTATGTGTTGCAAAGCTTTTAGGCTTTTGTAAGCAACCATACCAAGATAATTAATAAAGATATAAAGTTTGGGTTTAACCTATTTCCCCATGTTAGGACTTCTTTGCATCGTATCTATGCTATTTCTATCTCTCCTAACCCAAGAAGCGATTAAACAGATGGTGAACACTCGCGGTAACAATGGAGCTTCAGGAAGTGGTCTTTGCAGGAATGATAATCCAAGTGAGGAAACACCAACGCCGCCAGCACCACCAGTAGATGTGCAGAATTTAGGAGCTTTCATAGCCGCACAGACACAACTTATGCAGACCATGACGCAGCAAATGCAGAATATGAATAACCAAGCTGTAGGAAACCATAATGTGCAGCAAGGCAATAATGGGTAGCATTCTCATACTAAGTTGTCAGATTTCATGAGGACATGTCCTCCAACCTTTTCAGGCAATGCTAACCCATTAGAGGCCGATGATTGGTTGAGGACCATCGAGAAGAAGTTACACATTACCCAGTGTGAAGGAAATGAGAAGGTGTTGTATGCTTCACACCAACTGGAAGGAACTGCCGCGGAATGGTGGGAGAACTATTGCGCAACACAGGAAGCTGTAATACCGCAAAATCGGTCTTCCTGGGGTTTCGGCCGGAATTATCTTTATTTTCTTGATATGAGGATTTGTTCTGGAGAAGAGTTTTGTCGCCTCGCTGTTTATTAAAGGTTTTGAGTTTTCCGTGAAATACTTATCGGAATGGGTGTTTCCTCGGTGCCATTTAGTTTTGCAGCGAGTTGTCTATTTTGATAATTGTCGTTTCGCGCTAAGAATTTAAATTTTGATCCGCGCTAATGGCTAAAAGTGGATTTTGGTTTTTAGGAGGGGTTTTTGGGAAATTTCCCCTCCCTCACCTAATCTCCCTCTCTCTCCTTCTTCTTTGTGTGGTTGAAGTGCTTGGTGGGACAGATATTTTCTTCCCAGCCGATTTTTTCCCCTTGCTGGCGTCTGCTCTCTGGCCAAACTTCCTTGGCGTCTTCCCAGCCATGCGCCTCCAGATTTCCCACCATGCCTCCCAGATCTTCCCACCATGCGCCTCAAGTCTTCCCACCATGCGCCTAGGCTTTTTCCTCACTAGTCGCCTGACTCTGCTCCCCAAGGCTCTTCTTGGCCCCATGATCTCCTCCAGCCTGCCGCACGGTGTTGCTCTTTTCTGCGCCTCCTCCCTGCAAGAGTCAAGGCAATGGCAAGTAAGATAACCGGGCATCAAGCGACAACCTGACCATCAGTGCGAGCAGCAGCAGCTCTGGCGACCCTCCCCTTCTGGCTTGGCGCAAGAAGAGCAAAGAAGAAGAGCACTTCCTCCTTCCTCTCCCTTCTTGGGGTAAGTGGAGGTGGAGGTTTAGCTTATGGATGAATTGTGTAGCTAAGGTGTTTGAGGAAATGCCTAGAAGGGTTATTTAGTGATATTTCATTCCTTGCTGTCCAGATTTGAGGTAATATGTTGTGACTGAGTTTAATGCACATAGTAGCACCTCCTTTAGTTATTCCTTGTTATTGCTAAAGAGTATTAGGGATGGTGCATGTATTTAGATGCTAAAGTGGATACTGATGTATTTGGAATCCTAGAGACTCCAATCTCCAGTGTCTGCAGAAGGAGAGAAAAAAAGTACTTCTTGAGCATAATAGTTATATATAATTGTTTATTTAGTATTGCTATAACTAATGGCATAGAAGATTTCTAGGCATACCACTCAACCAGTACCTGGTACTTGTAAGGTACTAAAGCATGATACATATGTAAAAGTACTTGGTTTTCACCGATGGAAGTAATTTTGAGCGATCAATTAATTATTGCGATTAAGGGCATGAATTAACTATGTACTTGATAAATACAAAGAGATCAAACTCTTTGGCTTGAAAGTGATCTATCTGAAATTGGGACCCTCAAACTATCCAGCTTGACCATTCCAAGATTCCTTATAGTGGACATTTCCAATTCCAGCTTTACGAACCCTAGTATATCTTCAGAAATATCAAGGAGCTAGCTCATGAAATGTTTCAATTAGAGTCTTTTCAAATTGATGACTAAGATTTTTTTTATTGAATTTGTGTAAAAGAGTTGTATTCTTTTGTCGCGTGTTTCGAGTGTGCATAAAGTTGAGTTGGATGATTATTGTCTAATTGCAGAGAAGGTTCTATCGGGAGTGGCCTCAACCGTATGCCACTCCATTCTTCAACGGTAAAAGGCAAGTGCATTCCCTAGATCACGACTAGGAGGAGTTATTTGATTGACTGCTTCTAGCGCACTTAATTGTCGATGAATACGCAAGAGATATTGCTTATGGTGATTAACAGGTAAAGGGAATGGGTGCAAGTATATCGTGTAATGGAGTGTGGTTGTGTATTCATATGTGATGATCTCTAATTTAATGGTTGCCCTGGTAAGTAGACGAACTTTAATTGGAAATGGGCTTTTAGTAAGGTTGATTTATAGTAAGTATATTGTTCGAGTGAGTTAAGAATTTCTTAATGCCATTTGATTATGAACATACTATTGTATATTAGATTGATTTATTAATGGTTAAGCATACGATCCCAAATTGAGGGAGAGCTATTAGCGTGTTCTCCCATTAATAAGGTTTAAATGATTAAGTCATTTCTAGAGTTAGTATATTTGAGAAATTTCTTTGTACTATTAACTTATGCGATATGTTGCCCTGGTTTTATTCATGAGTTTGATTAGACTAGTACGAATGATCATGTATGGATATGAGGAGAGTGGATGAAAGTTTGCAAATGGAAAGTGAGTCTTAATTTGCAAGTGTAATGTGGGGAGCATGGCTCAGTGGTCTTATGATTGAAATTGTATGACAAGCACGGTAATGGGTTGCCATGTCTTATTGTTAAATCGGATTAATCTAGTATCGCTGGCAACTCATGAATGTGAGAATTGGCTAGGTTTATGTGAGTGGTTATGGCTATGTTAGTGAGTGGCAATGATTGAAGGGTTGCATTTCATTCTTGTAAATTGCATTGTGCATTCATGATGGAAGAGGCAACCCATTCTGATGTGGACCTCTGTGCTCACATGTAGTGGGCACGAAAGTCCTACCTCGTAGTCCCATATACGTGGCTGTATGGGAGCGAGTCAGTAAGAGTAGGCACCCTCCACCACGGTGGAAGGGGAATGAGAGGGTGCACACCGACGGGTGTGCACTCGCCATACCCCAGATATGTGCTAAAAGAAGAGATGAGCATGCATGATGCATCATATGCATGGAAATTGTGCAATCTGCATTTTAGTATCAAGGATGGATCATGTTTTATGACTTGATTATGATGTATGGCTATGAGACTCTTCTTTTGTATGGCATATTTGCATCTCGCATTGCATTATAACGACGAGTTTGAGTTAAATGGAAAGATGTCGAGTTGGATCGAGTCGTGGCCTCATCCAAAAGAATTAAAGAGACATGTGTCGGGGTTTAGTAATGAAGTGAAACAGGTGAGCATGCATAATGCATTACATGATTGTAGAAGTGTGATTGATTATTTAGATTCTGTGTTCTCATGTCTATGTAATGTATTATGCATATCTTGTATTCCCATGTTTGTGTGATGGATTATTTATATTATGTATTTTCATGTTTGTGTGATGGATTATGCCTATCCTGTGCTTTCATGTCTGTGTGATGGATTATGCCTATCCTGTACTTTCATGTCTGTGTAATGGATTGCGTATATTCTGTATTTTCATGTTTGTGTGATGGATTGTGCATATTCTGTATTTTCATGTCTGGTTGCAAGATATGATTTATGTTTTCAGGATATATGTTACGCTTCTTTGTCGTGGAGTTGTGAACTCCGTCAAAGACGAGCGCGGGGTTGGGATGGAGAATTAATTTTGACACTTCTGTTTTATCTACTTGCTGTTCTTATGTAAGAATGGTTATTATGCTCTTAAGTAGGAAAATGCGATTGGCTATGAAATTATTCTTTGATGTACTTCGCTGAGTTATCGACTCACGCTTGTTGTTTGTATTGTTGCGTACTTTGAACCGCATGCATTGGTGGGGGTAGTAGCACAATCACGCTTTGCATCACCACTGCCCTTCATGTTGGTTTATAGTTATGTTATTACTAGCTCGAGAAAATTCTTGTAAAAAGTTGTTTGCGGTTATGTTTAATGAGTCCCTGTCCTGTAATAATTGTGTGTTGGGGTTGATTAATTTCAATTGGATCTGTGATTGGTTAACTAAGGACCTGCTAGAATGATATCATAACTGCAAATGTTTTCTGTCTGCTGAGTGGATGTCCCTATTCCTAGAGAGGTCATGCCGAAATTTTGAAAAAACATTCGGTGGCTTAATTTTAAGCCGGTTTTTTAGGAGATTAGAAGATTGTTAGCACTCGTGGCGCGTTTGGCGTCGGGGTGTTACAGTTGGTATCAGAGCGGGCTTTAGGTCCATGGTATGAGACTTTAGCAAATTACTCTAGAGTAAACTAAAATTTTGCTGTGTGATATTAGAAACATGGCATAGGTTTCTACTCCTTTAAAATTTGGCCTTCGGGCAATAACCTTAAAAATCTGAATTAGAGTGGTTAACTAATTTAAAACTTGACACACTCTGATGCACAGTAGGATGGGTATGGGTACATTGCATTGCGCCTAAATGTTGAGTGCTAAATTTATTGTTGTATATTGCTTTGACCATGAAAGGACTGTTGGAATCAGTACGCTTATGTTCATGTTGTTGGTTAAGCCGAAAGGTTTCGACCTTGTTCAATTGGGCGAGTTGTGGGTCTTGCTTGGGGTGGACCGGTTAGTGCCACCTCTTCTGTTTGGGGAAACCTCTCGTTCTTGAGTTGTCGTTTTAAGTGGAGTAGTTTAGAGGGTAAGGAGGAAGGTTGGTTTCTTCGCCGATGTTTGGATTTAAAGAGAAAAGCTTAGTGATGAATCCCTTTGGATTGCTTTTACTGTTGTGTTCGGTTTCGTTGGATTCTTTGGTTTTTGTCGGTTATCGTGGGTTGCCTTGTAGAGAAAACTATTGTAGTTGTTGTTCTCTCCATTTAAGGAGCTTATTGAAGTTTTCTTGGTGCAAACCTTAAATCGAGTGGATTTTCGGTGTTAAGGTTTTATCGAGAAGGATCTGGTTGGTCATGTGGCTTTTCTCATGCATCTCTTTTCCTTCCTGGTAGTTGTAAAATTTTTGAGAATTGTTTAAGGAGTTGTTTCCCGTCGGAGTTTGGGAATTCGAGAGTCGAATTCTCTATTGATTTATAATTGGATTTTTCTGGAAAGAGAGATGGTTTTCTTTTGTTGTTGCTCATGCTTTAGAAGTGTGGATTTTCTTTAAGGGTTTGGTATGTGACCTACGAGGATGTTCAAGGTATTAAGAGTATGATGAGAAGTTAGCGCTTCCAGTTGATGTGGGTTACTGATTCTGTTAAAGTGGATTTGTTGGTTGTTTAAAAACAACCAAATTTATTATATAGTATAGAATGATTAATTGGAATGGTAGGTGAGTCTAAAGTAAAAAGCTGATTAGAGTTATTACAATGGTCGTGAGTTGTGGAATTGATTGGAAGTTCAAGATTTGTGTTCCGGTAAGTCTAGTATTGATCAGGGCTGAGAGGGTCTAGAATCTTCTATGGATGAATTTATTATAGTAAGATGTTGATGTAAAGTATCAGAGTATATTAGCGCAAAGGCATGAGAGTTGTTGATTTATGTTGCTTATGAGTTAATTAAAGGGTGGATCGACAAAATAATTTAATTGATGTGAAATTAAAGAATGAGTATATGGAATGGTTGTATGAAATGATGGGGTTTTCGTCATGGGAAAATGTTGTGATGAAGTATGTTTCATGGAGAGGATATTTAATTTGGTGGAGCAGTTATTGATTACATCATTTTCTAGAGTGCATGACTTTTTGGGGTAAGACGCTCTGATTAGTGCGCAATAGAACTCCCCTAATTAAGTCGCGGAGTTGGCTTGATGATTGAAGAGAGGATGAAAGACTAGTTTTGGGAGGTAATCGGCTGATGGATTCTGAAATATTCAAAAAAAAATCGACTTTCTCCTCAAAAGCGTAATTTCATTTGCATTGTTTTGAGATTGTTAAAAATGGTTTATGTAATGATAAAGAATCGGGTTTTCCTTAGCGATTGGCTTCGGAAGAGAAAGCAAATGATGATTGGGTTCTATCAAGTTTTTCTCCAAAGTGAATTGGAGCGCTTTGGGGTTTGGTTGTTGCATGTGGTTTAATTGGTTCAATAGAATTGTATTTCTTCTGCATTCTAGCTTATGTTAAGAATACGGATGCCCATGGTATATTGCTGAATATCAGTGGTCCTTTGGGATTTTGGCCTATTGATTGATTTTGACTGAGTTCTTGCGTGAGAAGTTGCACTTAATTGAGCTAAGTCAAATCGTGTTGTTAATAGTTGGAGTTGGAGGTTTGGGTTTACCGTTTGCACTCTTTTGAGTTCTGGTGTGGATGTTTTGAGTTTGCAAAGAAGTTTTGTTCCTTGTGGAATTTGTTCTTTTGTTGTTATTGTAACTTGGCTTTCGTCGAATTCGGGGTCGAATTCCATAAAAGGGGAAGAGTGTAATACAAAAATCGTTCTTCCCGGGTTTCTACGAAATTATCTTTATTTTCTTGATATGAGGATTTGTTCTGGAGAAGAGTTTTGTCGCCTCGCTGTTTATTAAACGTTTTGAGTTTTCCGTGAAATACTTATCGGAATGGGTGTTTCCTCGGTGTCGTTTAGTTTTGCGGCGAGTTGTCTATTTTGATAATTGTCGTTTCGCGCTAAGAATTTAAATTTTGATCCGCGCTAATGGCTAAAAGTGGATTTTGGTTTTTAGGAGGGGTTTTTGGGAAATTTCCCCTCCCTCACCTAATCTCCCTCTCTCTCCTTCTTCTTTGTGTGGTTGAAGTGCTTGGGGGGACAGATATTTTCTTCCGAGCCGATTTTTTTCCCCTTGCTGGCGTCTGCTCTCTGGCCGAACTTCCTTGGCGTCTTCCCAGCCATGCGCCTCACAGGATTTCCCATTCATGCGCCTCCCAGGATCTTCCCAGCCATGCGCCCCCATGTCTTCCCCAGCCATGCGCCCTAGGCTTTTCCCCAGCCATGCGCCTCTCTGCTCCCCAAATGGCTCTTCTTGGCCGCCAAGGTTCCTCCTGGCCTGCACTCGGTGTTGCTTTTTTCAGCGCCTCCTCAAGATCGGTCTGCTCGGCAAGAAGAAAGAAATACCGGCATCAAGAAGAACCTGACCATCACAGGCCAAGAAGAAGCGGCAAGCCTCCCCTTTCTGGCTTGGCGCAGAAGAAGAGCAAAGAAGAAGAGCACTTCCTCCTTCCTCTCCCTTCTTGGGGTAAGTGGAGGTGGAGGTTTAGCTTATGGATGAATTGTGTAGCTAAGGTGTTTGAGGAAATGCCTAGAAGGGTTATTTAGTGATATTTCATTCCTTGCTGTCCAGATTTGAGGTAATATGTTGTGACTGAGTTTAATGCACATAGTAGCACCTCCTTTAGTTATTCCTTGTTATTGCTAAAGAGTATTAGGGATGGTGCATGTATTTAGATGCTAAAGTGGATACTGATGTATTTGGAATCCTAGAGACTCCAATCTCCAGTGTCTGCAGAAGGAGAAAAAAAAGTACTTCTTGAGCATAATAGTTAGATATAATTGTTTATTTAGTATTGCTATAACTAATGGCACAGAAGATTTCTAGGCATACCACTCAACCAGTACCTGGTACTTGTAAGGTACTAAAGCATGATACATATGTAAAAGTACATGGTTTTCACTGATGGAAGTAATTTTGAGCAGTCAATTAATTATTGCAGTTAAGGGCATGAATTAACTATGTACTTGATAAATACAAAAGAGATCAAACTCTTTGGCTTGAAAGTGATCTATCTGAAATTGGGACCCCTCAAACTATTCAGTTCTTGACCATTCCAGTATTCCTTATAGTGGACATTTCCAATTCCAGTTTCTGAACCCTAGTATTATATCTTCAGAAATATCAAGGAGCTAGCTCATGAAATGTTTCAATTAGAGTCTTTTCAAATTGATGACTAAGATTTTTTTATTGAATTTGTGTAAAAGAGTTGTATTCTTTTGTCGCGTGTTTCGAGTGTGCATAAAGTTGAGTTGGATGATTATTGTCTAATTGCAGAGAAGGTTCTGTCGGGAGTGGCCTCAACCGTATGCCACTCCATTCTTCAACGGTAAAAGGCAAGTGCATTCCCTAGATCACGACTAGGAGGAGTTATTTGATTGACTGCTTCTAGCGCACTTAATTGTCGATGAATACGCAAGAGATATTGCTTATGGTGATTAACAGGTAAAGGGAATGGGTGCAAGTATATCGTGTAATGGAGTGTGGTTGTGTATTCATATGTGATGATCTCTAATTTAATGGTTGCCCTGCTAAGTAGACGAACTTTAATTGGAAATGGGCTTTTAGTAAGGTTGATTTATAGTAAGTATATTGTTCGAGTGAGTTAAGAATTTCTTAATGCCATTTGATTATAAACATACTATTGTATATTAGATTGATTTATTAATGGTTAAGCATACGATCCCAAATTGAGGGAGAGCTGTTAGCGTGTTCTCCCATTAATAAGGTTTAAATGATTAAGTCATTTCTAGAGTTAGTATATTTGAGAAATTTCTTTGTACTATTAACTTATGCGATATGTTGCCCTGGTTTTATTCATGAGTTTGATTAGACTAGTACGAATGATCATGTATGGATATGAGGAGAGTGGATGAAAGTTAGCAAATGGAAAGTGAGTCTTAATTTGCAAGTGTAATGTGGGGAGCATGGCTCGGTGGTCTTATGATTGAAATTGTATGACAAGCACGGTAATGGGTTGCCATGTCTTATTGTTAAATCGGATTAATCTAGTATCGCTGGCAACTCATGAATGTGAGAATTGGCTAGGTTTATGTGAGTGGTTATGGCTATGTTAGTGAGTGGCAATGATTGAAGGGTTGCATTTCATTCTTGTAAATTGCATTGTGCATTCATGATGGAAGAGGCGACCCATTCGATGTGGACCTCTGTGCTCACATGTAGTGGGCACGAAAGTCCTACCTCGTAGTCCCATATACGTGGTCAGTATGGGAGCGAGTCAAGAAGAGTAGGCACCTCCACCACGGGTGGAAGGGGAATGAGAGGTGCACACCGACGGTGTGCACTCGCCATACCGATATGTGCTAAAAGAAGAGATGAGCATGCATGATGCATCATATGCATGGAAATTGTGCAATCTGCATTTTAGTATCAAGGATGGATCATGTTTTATGACTTGATTATGATGTATGGCTATGAGACTCTTCTTTTGTATGGCATATTTGCATCTGCATTGCATTATAACGACGAGTTTGAGTTAAATGGAAAGATGTCGAGTTGGATCGAGTCGTGGCCTCATCCAAAAGAATTAAAGAGACATGTGTCGGGGTTTAGTAATGAAGTGAAACAGGTGAGCATGCATAATGCATTACATGATTGTAGAAGTGTGATTGATTATTTAGATTCGTGTTCTCATGTCTATGTAATGTATTATGCATATTTTGTATTCCCATGTTTGTGTGATGGATTATTTATATTATGTATTTTCATGTTTGTGTGATGGATTATGCCTATCCTGTGCTTTCATGTCCGTGGTGATGGATTATGCCTATCCCGTACTTTCATGTCCGTGTAATGGATTGCGCATATTCTGTATTTTCATGTTTGTGTGATGGATTGTGCATATTCTGTATTTTCATGTCTGGTTGCAAGATATGATTTATGTTTTCAGGATATATGTTACGCTTCTTTGTCGTGGAGTTGTGAACTCCGTCAAAGACGAGCTCGGGGTTGGGATGGAGAATTAATTTTGACACTTCTGTTTTATCTACTTGCTGTTCTTATGTAAGAATGGTTATTATGCTCTTAAGTAGGAAAATGCGATTGGCTATGAAATTATTCTTTGATGTACTTCGCTGAGTTATCGACTCACGCTTGTTGTTTGTATTGTTGCGTGTACCTTGAACCGCATGCATTGGTGGGGGTAGTAGCACAATCACGCTTTGCATCACCAATTGCTCCTTCATGTTGGTTTATAGTTATGTTATTACTAGCTCGAGAAAATTCTTGTAAAAAGTTGTTTGCGTTATGTTTAATGAGTCCCCGTCCTGTAATAATTGTGTGTTGGGGTTGATTAATTTCAATTGGATCTGTGATTGGTTAACTAAGGACCCGCTAGAATGATATCATAATCGCAAATGTTTTCATTCACGAGTGGATGTCCCTATTCCTAGAGAGGTCATGCCAAAATTTTGAAAAATATTCGTGGCTTAATTTTAAGCCGGTTTTTTAGGAGATTAGAAGATTGTTAGCACTCGTGGCGCGTTTGGCGTCGGGTGTTACAGTTGGTATCAGAGCGGGCTTTAGGTCCATGGTATGAGACTTTAGCAAATTACTCTAGAGTAAACTAAAATTTTGCTGTGTGATATTAGAAACATGGCATAGGTTTCTACTCCTTTAAAATTTGGCCTTCGGGCAATAACCTTAAAAATCTGAATTAGAGTGGTTAACTAATTTAAAACTTGAACACTCTGATGCACAGTGGTAGGATGGGTATGGGTACATTGCATTGCGCCTAAATGTTGAGTGCTAAATTTATTGTTGTATATTGCTTTGACCATGAAAGGATTTGTTGGAATCAAGACGCTTATGTTCATGTTGTTGGTTGCTTCAAAAGGTTTCGACCTTGTTCAATTGGGCGAGTTGTGGGTCTTGCTTGGGGGTGGGACTGGTTAGTGCCACCTCTTGCTATTTGGGAAACCTCTCGTTCTTGAGTTGTCGTTTTCGTGGAGTAGTTTAGAGGGTAAGGAGGGAAGGTTGGTTTCTTCTGCCTTCGATGTTTGGATTTAAAGAGAAAAGCTTAGTGATGAATCCCTTTGGATTGCTTTTACTGTTGTGTTCGGTTTCGTTGGATTCTTTGGTTTTTGTCGGTTATCGTGGGTTGCCTTGTAGAGAAAACTATTGTAGTTGTTGTTCTCTCCATTTAAGGAGCTTATTGAAGTTTTCTTGGTGCAAACCTTAAATCGAGTGGATTTTCGGTGTTAAGGTTTTATCGAGAAGGATCTGGTTGGTCATGTGGCTTTTCTCATGCATCTCTTTTCCTTCCTGGTAGTTGTAAAATTTTTGAGAATTGTTTAAGGAGTTGTTTCCCGTCGGAGTTTGGGAATTCGAGAGTCTAATTCTCTATTGATTTATAATTGGATTTTTCCGAAAGAGAGATGGTTTTTTTTTGTTGTTGCTCATGCTTTAGAAGTGTGGATTTTCTTTAAGGGTTTGGTATGTGACCTACGAGGATGTTCAAGGTATTAAGAGTATGATGAGAAGTTAGCGCTTCAGCTTGATGTGGGTTACCGATTCATTATAGTGGATTTGTTGGTTGTTTAAAACAACCAAATTTATTATATAGTATAGAATGATTAATTGGAATGGTAGGTGAGTCTAAAGTAAAAAGTCGATTAGAGTTATTACAATGGTCGTGAGTTGTGGAATTGATTGGAAGTTCAAGATTTGTGTTCCTAAGTCTAGTATTGATCGTATTGAGAGGGTCTAGAATCTTCTATGGATGAATTTATTATAGTAAGATGTTGATGTAAAGTATCAGAGTATATTAGCGCAAAGGCATGAGAGTTGTTGATTTATGTTGCTTATGAGTTAATTAAAGGGTGGATCGACAAAATAATTTAATTGATGTGAAATTAAAGAATGAGTATATGGAATGGTTGTATGAAATGATGGGGTTTTCGTCATGGGAAAATGTTGTGATGAAGTATGTTTCATGGAGAGGATATTTAATTTGGTGGAGCAGTTATTGATTACATCATTTTCTAGAGTGCATGACTTTTTGGGGTAAGACGCTCTGATTAGTGCGCAATAGAACTCCCCTAATTAAGTCGCGGAGTTGGCTTGATGATTGAAGAGAGGATGAAAGACTAGTTTTGGGAGGTAATCGGCTGATGGATTCTGAAATATTCAAAAAAATCGATTTTCTCCTCGGTGTAATTTCATTTGCATTGTTTTGAGATTGTTAAAATGGTTTATGTAATGATAAAGAATCGGGTTTTCCTTAGCGATTGGCTTCGGAAGAGAAAGCAAATGATGATTGGGTTCTATCAAGTTTTTCTCCAAAGTGAATTGGAGCGCTTTGGGGTTTGGTTGTTGCATGTGGTTTAATTGGTTCAATAGAATTGTATTTCTTCTGCATTCTAGCTTATGTTAAGAATACGGATGCCCATGGTATATTGCTGAATATCAGTGGTCCTTTGGGATTTTGGCCTATTGATTGATTTTGACTGAGTTCTTGCGTGAGAAGTTGCACTTAATTGAGCTAAGTCAAATCGTGTTGTTAATAGTTGGAGTTGGAGGTTTGGGTTTACCGTTTGCACTCTTTTGAGTTCTGGTGTGGATGTTTTGAGTTTGCAAAGAAGTTTTGTTCCTTGTGGAATTTGTTCTTTTGTTGTTATTGTAACTTGGCTTTCGTCGAATTCGGGGTCGAATTCCATAAAAGGGGGGAAGAGTGTAATACCGCAAAATCGTTCTTCCTGGGGTTTCGGCCGAAATTATCTTTATTTTCTTGATATGAGGATTTGTTCTGGAGAAGAGTTTTGTCGCCTCGCTGTTTATTAAACGTTTTGAGTTTTCCGTGAAATACTTATCGGAATGGGTGTTTCCTCGTGTCGTTTAGTTTTGCGGCGAAGTTGTCTATTTTGATAATTGTCGTTTCGCTAAGAATTTAAATTTTGATCCGCGCTAATGGCTAAAAGTGGATTTTGGTTTTTAGGAGGGGTTTTTGGGAAATTTCCCCTCCCTCACCTAATCTCCCTCTCTCTCCTTCTTCTTTGTGTGGTTGAAGTGCTTGGGGGGACAGATATTTTCTTCCGAGCCGATTTTTTCCCCTTGTCAAGGCTCTCTCCGGTCGAACTTCCTTGGCGTCTTCCCCAGCCATGCGCCCTAGGCTTTTCCCCACC
This sequence comes from Guadua angustifolia, assembly GCA_036346375.1. Classification (NCBI taxonomy): domain Eukaryota; kingdom Viridiplantae; phylum Streptophyta; class Magnoliopsida; order Poales; family Poaceae; genus Guadua; species Guadua angustifolia. The sequence continues at coordinate 14,127,204 of CM070516.1, read as the reverse complement.
ATACGCCTCACTCTGCTCCCCCAAGCTCTTCTTGGCGCCTTGTTCTCCTCCTGGCCTGCCCCACGGTGTTGTTTTTTTCAAGGCCTCCTCAAGATCACAGGTCATGGCAGAACCAATAACGGGCATCAAGAAGAACCGACCATCACAGTAATGCTCAGAAGAAGCAAGGCAGCCCTCCCTTTCTGGCTTGGCGCAGAAGAGCAAAGAAGAAGAGCACTTCCTCCTTCCTCTCCCTTCTTGGGGTAAGTGGAGGTGGAGGTTTAGCTTATGGATGAATTGTGTAGCTAAGGTGTTTGAGGAAATGCCTAGCGTGGTTATTTAGTGATATTTCATTCCTTGCTGTCCAGATTTGAGGTAATATGTTGTGACCGAAGTTTAATGCACATAGTAGCACCTCCTTTAGTTATTCCTTGTTATTGCTAAAGAGTATTAGGGATGGTGCATGTATTTAGATGCTAAAGTGGATACTGATGTATTTGGAATCCTAGAGACTCCAATCTCCAGTGTCTGCAGAAGGAGAAAAAAAAAGTACTTCTTGAGCATAATAGTTAGATATAATTGTTTATTTAGTATTGCTATAACTAATGGCACAGAAGATTTCTAGGCATACCACTCAACCAAGACTGTACTTGTAAGGTACTAAAGCATGATACATATGTAAAAGTACTTGGTTTTCACTGATGGAAGTAATTTTGAGCAGTCAATTAATTATTGCAGTTAAGGGCATGAATTAACTATGTACTTGATAAATACAAAAGAGATCAAACTCTTTGGCTTGAAAGTGATCTATCTGAAATTGGGACCCCTCAAACTATTCAGTTCTTGACCATTCCAGTATTCCTTATAGTGGACATTTCCAATTCCAGTTTCTGAACCCTAGTATTATATCTTCAGAAATATCAAGGAGCTAGCTCATGAAATGTTTCAATTAGAGTCTTTTCAAATTGATGACTAAGATTTTTTTTATTGAATTTGTGTAAAAGAGTTGTATTCTTTTGTCGCGTGTTTCGAGTGTGCATAAAGTTGAGTTGGATGATTATTGTCTAATTGCAGAGAAGGTTCTGTCGGGAGTGGCCTCAACCGTATGCCACTCCATTCTTCAACGTAAAAGGCAAGTGCATTCCCTAGATCACGACTAGGAGGAGTTATTTGATTGATCGCTTCTAGCGCACTTAATTGTCGATGAATACGCAAGAGATATTGCTTATGGTGATTAACAGTAAAGGAATGGGTGCAAGTATATCGTAATGGAGTGTGGTTGTGTATTCATATGTGATGATCTCTAATTTAATGGTTGCCCTGCTAAGTAGACGAACTTTAATTGGAAATGGGCTTTTAGTAAGGTTGATTTATAGTAAGTATATTGTTCGAGTGAGTTAAGAATTTCTTAATGCCATTTGATTATAAACATACTATTGTATATTAGATTGATTTATTAATGGTTACATACGATCCCAAATTGAGGGAGAGCTGTTAGCGTGTTCTCCCATTAATAAGGTTTAAATGATTAAGTCATTTCTAGAGTTAGTATATTTGAGAAATTTCTTTGTACTATTAACTTATGCGATATGTTGCCCTGGTTTTATTCATGAGTTTGATTAGACTAGTACGAATGATCATGTATGGATATGAGGAGAGTGGATGAAAGTTAGCAAATGGAAAGTGAGTCTTAATTTGCAAGTGTAATGTGGGGAGCATGGCTCGGTGGTCTTATGATTGAAATTGTATGACAAGCACGGTAATGGGTTGCCATGTCTTATTGTTAAATCGGATTAATCTAGTATCGCTGGCAACTCATGAATGTGAGAATTGGCTAGGTTTATGTGAGTGGTTATGGCTATGTTAGTGAGTGGCAATGATTGAAGGGTTGCATTTCATTCTTGTAAATTGCATTGTGCATTCATGATGGAAGAGGCGACCCATTCTGATGTGGACCTCTGTGCTCACATGTAGTGGGCACGAAAGTCCTACCTCGTAGTCCCATATACGTGGCTGTATGGGAGCGAGTCAGTAAGAGTAGGCACCCTCCACCACGGGTGGAAGGGGAATGAGAGGGTGCACACCGACGGGTGTGCACTCGGCCATACCGATATGTGCTAAAAGAAGAGATGAGCATGCATGATGCATCATATGCATGGAAATTGTGCAATCTGCATTTTAGTATCAAGGATGGATCATGTTTTATGACTTGATTATGATGTATGGCTATGAGACTCTTCTTTTGTATGGCATATTTGCATCTGCATTGCATTATAACGACGAGTTTGAGTTAAATGGAAAGATGTCGAGTTGGATCGAGTCGTGGCCTCATCCAAAAGAATTAAAGAGACATGTGTCGGGGTTTAGTAATGAAGTGAAACAAGTGAGCATGCATAATGCATTACATGATTGTAGAAGTGTGATTGATTATTTAGATTCTGTGTTCTCATGTCTATGTAATGTATTATGCATATTTTGTATTCCCATGTTTGTGTGATGGATTATTTATATTATGTATTTTCATGTTTGTGTGATGGATTATGCCTATCCTGTGCTTTCATGTCTGTGTGATGGATTATGCCTATCCTGCACTTTCATGTCTGTAATGGATTGCGATATTCTGATTTTCATGTTTGTGTGATGGATTGTGCATATTCTGTATTTTTATGTCCGGTTGCAAGATATGATTTATGTTTTCAGGATATATGTTACGCTTCTTTGTCGTGGAGTTGTGAACTCCACAAAGACGAGCTGGGTTGGGATGGAGAATTAATTTTGACACTTCTGTTTTATCTACTTGCTGTTCTTATGTAAGAATGGTTATTATGCTCTTAAGTAGGAAAATGCGATTGGCTATGAAATTATTCTTTGATGTACTTCGCTGAGTTATCGACTCACGCTTGTTGTTTGTATTGTTGCAGGTACCTTGAACCGGCATGCATTGGTGGGGGTAGTAGCACAATCACGTTTGCATCACCACTGTTCCTTCATGTTGGTTTATAGTTATGTTATTACTAGCTCGAGAAAATTCTTGTAAAAAGTTGTTTGCGGTTATGTTTAATGAGTCCCTGTCCTGTAATAATTGTGTGTTGGGGTTGATTAATTTCAATTGGATCTGTGATTGGTTAACTAAGGACCTGCTAGAATGATATCATAACTGCAAATGTTTTCTGTCTGCTGAGTGGATGTCCCTATTCCTAGAGAGGTCATGCCGAAATTTTGAAAAAAATTTCGGTGGCTTAATTTTAAGCCGGTTTTTAGGAGATTAGAAGATTGTTAGCACTGTATTGCTGCTTACGCCGGGTGTTACTGTAAACACCCAGAAATTACTTGGGAAGAATTTACAATTGCTTTCCATCAGTATCATGCACCTGAAGGAATGATGGATCTCAAGAAAGAGGAATTCAGGGCTTTGAAGCTAGGAGGCCAGACAGTGGCAGAGTATCTGAATAAGTTTACTCAATTGGCACGTTATGCACTTGAGGATGTGGCCACGGATAAGGCTAGACAGTCCCGTTTCTTGAAAGGTCTAAACTCTGGACTGCAGGTGGGACTAATCACCCATAACTTCCTTGATTTTCACGAGTTGGTGAATAAAGCTTTGATCCTTGAGGATAAGCGTAAGGAATTGGGAGAGGATCGTAAGCGTAGGATGGCTAGTCAAGCAGGAAGACCTACTCAGTTCAGATTAAGGATGACACCTCAACAGTTTGCTAGGATTCAGCCACAGTTGCCAGGCAAGATATCTACTTCATCATCCCGCCCTGCTAATCAGAATTTTCAAACCCCAGCACCTGGGAGTAATGCACAAGCAGGAAGTCAACGATCCGCTGTCAAGAAATGTTTTACTTGCAATGAGCCAGGACATTTCGCTAACAAGTGTCCGAAGAAGGGAAATGTTACCCCAGTTCGTTTTAATTTGAGCACTACACCATCTACACCCAAAGGATGAAGTAACCGAGTACCCATGCGATCGAGTATCGCATCAGACAAAGCGGGCATGGAAGGATTAACCATATCACTGCTGATGAAGCTCAAGGAGCAACGGATGTTGTACTGGGAAGGTTTTTGGTTAACTCAGTACCAGCTACAGTTTTATTTGATTCTGAAGCTTCACATTCGTTTGTTTCTCGGAGTTTTGCCATGAGAAATGGATTTGCTGTTCAGAATCTTAAGTGTGTGCTTTTAGTCCAAGCCCTAGGATCTGAATTTTGATCTAGCCTTGGATGTTTGGGAGTTAAGTTGCTTATGAATGGGATAGAATTCCTAGCAAATCTTATTCTGTTAGATACCCAAACCTTGGATGTTATTTTAGGAATGGATTGGTTGACCAAGCATAAGGCTGTTTTGGATTGTGGACAAAGGATGGTGTCTCTAGAAAGCCCTAGCGGTAAGAAAGTGGAAGTACATGCAACTGCAACTCGCGATGGTCAGTTGATGATCAATAGTGTGAAGGTCGCTAACCTTGAGGATGTGCCAGTGGTTAGAGATTTTCCGGAAGTATTTCCTGAGGACTTACCAGGTTTGCTGCCAGATCGGGATATCGAATTTGTTATTGAGTTGGTACCTGGAACAGCACCAATAGCAAAGAGACCGTATCGGATGCCAACCGATGAGCTAGTTGAAATGAAGAAGCAAATTGAAGAATTGCTTGAGAAAAGGTTCATTAGACCAAGTTCTTCCCCGTGGGGAGCGCCAGTGTTGTTCGTCAGGAAGAAGGATGGAAGCTTAAGGATGTGCATTGATTATCGTGCACTTAATGAGGTGATGATTAAGAATAAGTACCCTTTACCAAGGATTGACGATTTGTTTGATCAGTTGAGAGGAGCGGGAGTTTTCTCCAAGATAGACCTTCGATCAGGATATCATCAGTTGAAGATTCGGGAGGAAGATATTCCAAAGACTGCATTCTCTACCCGTTATGGACATTATGAGTTTACAGTCATGTCCTTTGGATTAACCAATGCCCCTGCGTATTTCATGAACATGATGAATAAAGTATTTATGGAGTACTTGGATAAATTTGTGGTTGTCTTTATAGACGATATCCTTGTGTACTCTAAGACAGAAGAAGACCATGCAGAGCACTTGAGATTGGTTTTGGAAAAATTGAGAGAAGAACAGTTGTATGCTAAATTCAGCAAATGTGATTTTTGGAAAGAGAAGGTAGAATTTCTTGGTCATGTAATGACAGCTAAAGGAGTTGCTGTGGACCCAAGTAAAGTAGAAGCTGTGTTACATTGGGAGCAGCCAAAAATAGTTACCCAAATCCGTAGCTTTCTGGGAATGGCCAGATATTACCGTCGATTCATAGAAGGATTTTCGACAATTGCTAGACCTCTTACGCAATTGTTCAAGAAGGAAAAGAAATTTGCATGGACGCCAGAGTGCGAGGAAAGTTTTCAGGAGTTAAAGAAACGATTAACATCTGCACCTGTGTTAGTATTGCCAGATGTACAGTGCAGTTTTGATATCTATTGTGATGCATCTAAACAGGGTCTTGGTTGTGTGCTAATGCAAGATGGCAAGGTTGTAGCTTATGCATCAAGGCAGTTGAGGCCGCATGAAGGAAATTATCCGACGCATGATCTGGAGTTAGCAGCTGTAGTGCATGCTTTAAAGATATGGCGTCATTATCTCATTGGAAATAGATGTGAGATATATACGGACCATAAGAGCCTAAAGTACATATTCACCCAGTCAGATCTTAACATGAGGCAAAGGAGATGGCTAGAATTGATTAAGGATTATAATGTGGGGATTCATTATCATCCTGGAAAGGTTAATGTGGTAGCGGATGCTTTAAACTGTAAAAGCCACAGCGTAAATGTGATAGAAGCCAGTAATCAACCGGAGGTGTATGAGGAATTTCAAAAGTTAAGATTAGAAGTTGTGCCACAAGGATTTGTAGCTGCCTTAGAAGTAAAACCAACCCTTGAGGATCAAATTAGGGAAAGACAGAGTAAAGATGAGAAGATCAACAAGATCAAATCTAAGAAAGAAGAAGGTTTAGCGGAAGATTTCACCATGGATGAACAAGGAACTCTGTGGTTTAAAGGACGAATTTGTGTGCCAAATGAAAAGGAACTTAAGCAGTTGTTTCTTGAGGAAGCACACGATTCTAAGTATTCTATTCATCCAGGAAGTACTAAGATGTATCAGGATCTTAAGAAGAGATTCTGGTGGCCAAGTATGAAGCGTGAAGTTGCAGAGCATGTTGCATTATGCGATGTGTGTCAAAGGGTAAATGCAATGCATCAAAAGCCTGCAGGACTTTTGCAGCCGTTAAAGGTTCCAGAATGGAAATGGGAGGAGATTGGTATGGATTTTATTACAGGATTACCCAAGACTCAGAGAGGTTACGATTCGATATGGGTTATCATTGATCGATTGACTAAAGTTGCTCACTTTATTCCATTAAAGACAACTTATTCAGGAGACCGATTAGCAGAGTTGTATATGTCTAGGATTGTATGTTTACATGGTGTGCCTAAGAAGATTGTATCGGATCGAGGTACCCAGTTTACCTCAAGATTTTGGGATAAATTGCATGAAGCAATGGGAACTCGTCAATTTCAAGATCGCTTATCATCCACAGCATGACATTTCGACGTAACGGGTTAATCAGATCTTAGAGGATATGTTGAGAGCTTGTGCGATATCTTACAGTACATCTTGGGATAAAAGTTTGCCATACGCGGAGTTCAGTTATAACAACAGTTATCAAGCTAGTTTGCAAATGTCACCATTTGAAGCTTTGTATGGTCATGCTTGTCGTATCCCGTTGAATTGGAACGAGACGGGGGAGCGTTCAGTATTTGGACCTGAGATGCTCAGAGAGGCTGAAGAACAAGTTGCTATGATTAGGGATGATCGAAAATGCTATGAACCAAGGCGTAAGAGTTATGCTGACAATCGTCGTCGTGATTTAAGCTTTGAACCTAATGATTTCGTGTATCTTAGGGTTACTCCCCTTAAAGGTGTGAAAAGGTTTCAAGTCAAAGGAAAGCTCGCACCTAGGTATGTTGGGCCATTTAAGATCTTAAGCCGTCGAGGAGAGGTTGCGTATCAGTTGGAGTTGCCACAGTCGTTAGCAGGAGTCCATGATGTGTTCCATGTGTCTCAGCTTAAGAAATGTCTCAGAGTGCCAGCAGAACAAACATCGTTAGAAGCAATCGAGTTACAGGAGGATCTGACTTATAAAGAGCAGCCTATTAAGATTCTGGATGTAATGGAGCGCAGGACCAGAAATAAATCTACTCGCTTCTGTAGAGTCCAATGGAGTAATCATTCAGAAAATGAAGCAACCTGGGAGCGTGAGGAAGATCTGAAGGCAGAATTCCCTAACCTATTCTCTAGTCAGCCTTGAATCTCGGGGTCGATATTCTGTTAAGAGGGGGAGGTTTGTAACATCCCAATTTTTGAATTTTCAAGTATTAAATATTATTTTATTGCAATTTATGATTTTTGTGAATTTTTTGGAATTTATTGGATTTTTTGAGATTTATTTGAATTATTTTGAATTAATATATATGGCTTTTGTTAAGAAATAATTATAAAAGGGAAATTTAAAATAAAGTTTGCCCAAACATATTTTATTTGAGTATAGAAGGTCTCGAAGTATTTTTGGAGATTTCTTTTTCTCTCCGGGATTGAATCAGATTAGGAATGTGATTGATTGACCGGTGCGGTTTTGAACTGAGTTCGCTGCATGCGTCTCCGCCGGAAACCAGGAGCGCGAGGGGATTTCCGACTTCTCCAGAGCGTAGGCGAATCAAACTCCCGAGCTGGCGCTGAATTCGTCAAGGACTCGGAGTCTGTCCGGACGGGAGAAGTACACGCGCCGGGCCGTATTTAAAGCCGCGCGAGGCATCACTAAGAATCGAACGCAGGCAATCGAAATCGCGAGCGTTGAGCCGACTGAGTTCTCACGAAGAACAGCAGGCGCTGCATTGAGCTGGTCGCGTCAACGATCGAAGCATCTTGCGAGGAACAGCAGGCACCGTCAGAAGATTTCCGAGCGCACTGCCGAGTTGTCGCCGAGAAGCCTTGGGATCGTGTTGCCTTGTCGAGAAGCATCCTGTGTGCACAGTTGTACTACCGGAGCATTGCCAGGGAAGGAGATCGCCGTGGAGGTTGTCGCCGCAGGAGAAGAAGGCTGTGTCATCGACGAACCGAAGCTCTAAACTCAAGTCCGAGCGCGTCATTAGATCGGCGACGTCGAGGTGAGTCTGGTGGGGTGTCGTCCACTCGCCGCCGGCTGATGTGGCGCCAAGGTGGCGCGTATTGGTATCAGCATCGGTTGCACGGGCGCAGGTCGGCAGCAGGGTCCCATGCGTCGATGGGAGGAGAGTAATAAAACGATTTTCGTTTATAAAAACAATTTGAAATATTTCTGATTTCTCTAATTTCTTGAATTTAAATATTCCGAGGGCTCGTTCTCTCTCATCCGAACCCCGATTTGGGTGATTCAAATTCCTAAAAATTTACAAAATTAAGATCTATCTAATGGGAGTTTTTTTATTTGAATTTTCGAGTTCATTTGCTATTTGTTCTGGGTGTTTATTTGCTATTTCTTCTCGTTTCACGTAGACGTTGAATTGTGCGAGGCTTCGGAAGAGGAGTTAGCGATTCAGGAGCAATGTTCGGAGCAATACCAGGAACTTAAGCAAGGCAAGTTGTGCTTTGATCATGTTGAATCCATGTTAGGAAAAATTGCTATTTTGCTTTACTTTATTGCATGATATTTTATGTGTATAAATGATTTCAACATAAATTTGGTATTAGTTAACATACCCATTGGAATTATACCCTACCTTGATATTTGTATGCTATGCTTCATTGTCACCCTAGGATGGTTACTATAGTTGGTTAATAATGAAATCAACATGGATGGTTAGACCGGAATAGAATTGCTTAGCCATGCTACGTCATCACATGTTCATGAAATGTTGACTATTAATCTTGCTTAATGGAATATGGAACAATGATGTTAACTTGTGTGTCATGTGTGGTCACACAAAGAGATTGAGTTGTGGTGGCGAGGAGGTCACACAACGAGGTTGAATTGTGTAGCATGTGATGCTTGGTAATCAAGCTGGGTTTGGTGATCATTTAGATTGAAGCAAGTGGCAAGGGCAAGTGTGTTGTGTGGGCCCGATGGGCAGAGGGTATGTGTAAGTCTTGCTTTAATCAATCCTAAGGACTTAACCTTGCGAGCCTTTGACTGAGTCAATCTTGCAACCACATGTTCATTATGGGGCAGCCTAGTGACTAATTTGCAAATGCTTAGCTTGAGTGCTATCGTGGTGGTCTCGAGTCCCAGATACGGAGAAACTCATATGGCGCAAGAGGGGGCCCTGGTGTGGTAACCAGTCCCTCCAGTGTTGAAACCTCAGCGGGTAGCACTAGGTTAAGAGGATGCATTGTAAAGGCTTTGTTATGATCGTCACTGTGTGGTGCATGGTTGTATCTTGTGGGTAAAGTGCATAACCTCTGCAGAGTGTACAAACTATTCGGATAGCCGTGCTTCACGTGATGAGCAATGCTCAGAATTACAGCTTAAGGGTAGTTAATTAAAATGGACAACTGCTTGGGATGGCAGGATGCCTTGTGGATAATGGAAATTGATTTAGGATGGAAACTTGGGTGGATTTGAGAAACAGTGGAATCTATTTATTGTTACTATTTGTTTTACTGTCTTTTCAATCTATGTATTGTACATGTTTACAAATGCTGCTTAGATGCAATTAAACCTTAGCCATACCTTTGGAAAAAGCCTGCATACATATATGATAGAATTGCATTCTGTGCACAACTTGTTGAGTACGTGTTGGTGTACTCAGCCTTGCTTAAACAACCAACAACAGTAGAGGATTCATCGCCGGTATCGAAGGAGGACATTCAGGTGGACACGAGTCACTAGGCCGATCCTAGTCAGCTGCCTGTGGTGTGCTGATGGGACATCTACGTTTTCTACTACTTTTCCGCTGCATTTGTCTCATTGGTTTTACTATTGCCTTGTAAGGCTGAATAATGTAAGTGGTCATAAGATCATACACTAGTTATATTAAATAAATAAAGTCTTGTTATTCTTATCGTTGTGTATGATGTGATGCTTACCGATGTTAAGCTGTGTGCACTAGCGTTTGATCCTGGGACTAGTGCGGTAAAACACAGTGGGTTCGAATTGGTGAATTCGGGTCCCGACAATTATGTTGATCGGGGAGGTTTTCAAGCCAGATATGAAGATGGTCGAGACTCGGCAGCTCAAAGACATGAAGAATATATGATAGCAATGCAACAGTTTAATGATCAAGTCCAAGAACAACTGAGAAAATAGTATGAAGAATAGATCAAATTCAAAAATGAGACCTATACAAGATTTGATCATATCAGAAGCAATCAGTGGGACTTGAAAAATTGGATGGAGAAAATTGGTACAAATGAAAACCTTCTGAAGGACAGACTTTATGATATGAATATGAAGATTGATGAGTATCAAAAGAATATCTTTGGTCAAGTCAATGATGGCTTCAACATCAACCAGAGGTCTCTTGATTGGATTGGTGAGAATTTGGATGATCACTTCACCTATACTGAACATGATTTCAAGGGGATGGAAGACTGTTAACATAATTTTCAGAGAAGCACTATTTATGAATTATGTGAAATCACTGATTCTATCTTGGCCATCAATCACTCTTTGAACAAGATGCAACAGGATCTTCAATTCTTGTCCCTTTAGCCTGGTGATCCGGACTATCCCAGCTGGCATAATCAAGCAATGGCCTCATTGCCAAATCCTTCACTTCAGCCCGGTGACCCAGATTATCCAAGCTGGCATGCTCAAGCACTGGCCCCAGTGCCAAGTCCTTGGCCTCAAGAAAAATCATATGATGATGAAGTAAAGATTGTCTCCCCTCCTCGAAAAAGCATAGTGTTCAGTCAGTTCAAGAGGACTTTCTCCAGACGCAAGTAGAACCCTTTTTGGAAATTGATGCCAAAGGGGGATAAGTAATAGATAGTTCTCTTTGGGCTACTATATGTAAAAAGGAGTGTTGGGGAACCTAAAAGTATTATATATATATATATATATATGGCTCTAAAATTTAATGTTCTGATCTGTGGTATGTTATTGATCTGATGCAATACTGTTTGTTTTTAACTCTCTGATGTAATACTGATTCGATGCTCTTATGATAATTTCTTAGTTTTAATAATCAGTCTTAATGCTCAAAATAGCCGCAGCTCTGATATACTCTTTCATTGCCCTGATTTATTCTAGCTCTGATAAATGATTATCAGCTATGCATAAATATTAACTCTGATATATTATATCATGCACTCATTTAGGGAGAGCAAAATATTATTATATCTGCATAAACTGCTTATGCTCTATCAAGCTAACTCTATTTTACAGAATGTTTGAGACATTATTGACTTATTAAAGGTATGTTGTCATCAATCACCAAAAAGGGGGAGATTGATAGCATCTAGGCCCCCTAATTCTTTTTCATAATTATTTATATGGTTTTGGTGATGATGACTAAGTCAATAATCTCTAAGATATGAAGAATGTTGGTTAAGGCATCCAAGAAGTTATCTAAACGGTCAAGATTAAGGTCTTTTATTTTCTAAGTTCCGGCTTGGGAGATGATTCATACTAAGTAGTTAGGACTTATTTTTGTTTGGCTGTACTATAAAGGGGGATTGTGCACAAGTTAGAATTTTGGTTCACAAGGCTAAGACTGAATTAGACTGCTTGGAGTTAAAAATCTTTAGTCATTCTTTACTTTGATTCAGTCACTCTCCCCATACAAAGTCTAAGTGTGTCCCGGACTAAACCTCATTGGCACATCTCTTAGGTCCGACGACTTTAGTCCAAAACTCTATTCTCACGGACTGCTCCTAATTCAGTCCACGCTACCAAAACATACTTAGTCAAAATCCTAACCGAGCCCATTGCATTCACGATGGACCAAAATTCCTTAACAAAATTTCAGTCCAAAGGCAAGCCATTTTCATCGACCTTTTATTTCTTAAGACCATGGTGAAAGAATCCTTTGTTTTAATGCAAACCGAGCGCACACCATTCACGTCGGACCAAATTCCCCTAACACAAAATTTAGTCCGGCTCAAAAACATTCCGCTCGGTTTAACCCTTGTGTTATTTCAAAAAGTTCGTTGCTGTAAATCCATCTACGCCGGGCCAAATTATTCGGTCCGGCGCACATGTCAATCTCACGTCTTTTCGCCTGACCAAAGCATCCAAACATCCTTTGTACCACAGACCAAAATTTTCAGTCCGGCGTAAATAATCTTGATTGGTCCGGAGTACACAAGGCTAGTATCACTAGATCAATTTGCTAAGTCCGTTGCAAATGTGTAATTCTAATTTTTTGACAGTCTGACACGTTCCAACGGCTACTGTGGTAAGTGTAACGGCTATATTCATCCCAAATGCCTATATAAGCATTTCCTAAGCCATCTACCACAGAACTTAATGATCTCCTTGACATTTTAGCATTCTTAGAGCTTTCATTCCATCAAGGAGATGGTGCTTCACCCTTGAACTCAAAAACTTAACACTTACTGAGTGTTTAGCTCCAAGCTAAGTCTAGTAGTGTTGTGCCAAGTGAACCAAGAGACAGGGCTTGTGCATGGTCTATTACTCTTGGATCTTAGTGATCCTAGACGGCTTGGAGGCTGTGTAGGTGCGACCTGTCCAATGGAGCTTGTGGAAGACTACCTAGGTTGTGAAGGGGTTTAGAACTCACCTCACCGGAGTGGTGAAAAAGTTATCCGAGTCGAGACCAAAGCTACTACGACTAGTTTTGGAGGAGCCATACTTTGAGAGAAGTGCTCCAACGTGGAGTAGGAGAGTGGCTCTGAACCACGGGATAAATTATTGTGTCTCTTGTGCTCATTCTTGTTGTTGAGTTATTTTTTCTGCTGCTATTATTTGTTTTGAGCTCTATATTCTGTCATCTTGTATGTGTTAGATATTTACTTGAGCAAGGAACTCATTCTGTAATTTAGTCAGAAATTTTTGAAAAGTTGCCTATTCACCCCCCCTCTAGGCCAACTTGATCCTTCACCACCATACTCATACCTGCCACCTGCCCAGCTTCTAAATTCTACCTCCACCCTGGAGGCAGCCTAGCATGCTGGAGTTGGTCCTCCTCATTAGCATCACTCGTGTACTCTGAGTATACACTTTGATGCGCACAAGGTCGGCCCGATCTTCTGATGAGAACGATACGTCGGTTTGATAGCGCACGAAGTAGATGGATCGTCTACTAACCACGAGATCGAAGCAACCAAGCAATCGCAACGTCACCACACGAGGCGATCAACTGAATCAAAGACCCGATCGATCCTTGTACCTGCTGCAACCGAGAACATGCAAGAACAAGGTGAGAGCAATTCCAATCCAATAATCTCAAAGATACAAGGGTGAGGTTCTGTTTCTCGTCACGGGTGGTCTATTCGACACACGCGAACACGAGGAGGACGCACAAGGGTCTACCAAACACAACAAAACCTAAGCGTAAAAGAACGGTGGCACCACATATATAGCGGTGGCGGAGGAGTAGAGCAGCCAAAACAGCGGTGGCCACCAAAACCCTAAGATACATGGGCCATAGGCCCAAAAGTGAGGTGATGCAGCACCCTGAATTTCTGGCTAGTGACATTGTTCCGCATTTTCCCGTCGTTCTGGAGTGAATTTGGAAGTGGGGCTGGATCCATTGGAAAGCTTATCTCCTAAGCTTTCAAACGGGTGGTCGCACGCTGAAAACGGAGTCCGGGAGCCCAAGTTATGCCGGTTTGAAGTTGGCATGCTGCTGGATGGCCGAACTGGGCTTTTTGGCATCTTAGGCTTCCATATGGGCCTTCCTTGACACGTGGGCTGTTCTCGGGGTGTGTGCTTGAGGCCCTTATCTGTTGATGTGGGCTTGAATAGCTGAGCTTTTGGATTAAGGCCTCTCGGCGACGAAGTTGCCGCAGCGTCGATCATTTATGACGAAGATGTAGTAGCGTCGGTAGTCATTGGAGAAGCCGGAGAGGAAGGAGGGGCAGCGGTCACGCTGGTCGTATCCATGTTGGTGATGTCCTCATCATCCTCCCTTCTTGAATTGGAGTCGTCCTCGACTCCTTCTCATGATCCCGCAAAAGGTTAGTGGCAACAGGAGGCAAGGAAGAGATGTCGCAAAGCAATATCATGTGAGGAAACAATCTTATTTAAAAGAATTTCTTTCTTGAACATTGGTTTAGATTGTTGTACACCACTAATAAGTTTGTCATCCTCATGTTCTTTACCATTAGTTCTTTTTGCATTAATTTTGGCTAGCTCAAATAGAGTCATTGGATTCAAAATCAATTTCTTTCCATTAAACTTGAAAGTATATTGATTGGTTCTACCATAGTGAATAGCATCAACATCATATAACCAAGGTCTACCTAATAAAAGTGAACATGATTCCATAGGTATAACATCACAACAAACATGATCATGGTATGAACCAATGGAGACAGAACTTGCACAGCTTAGGTTACTGAACCTTACCAATTGAGTTGAACCATTCCATTGAGTAAGGTTGTGAAGTGGAGTCGTGGTCAATCCAAGTTTCTCGACCATGTGTAGACTTGCGAGGTTGCTACAGTTTCTCCATCAATGATGACGTGTCACAGCGTTCTTGCACAACAAACTTAGTTTGGAATAAGTTGTTGCGTTGAGTTTCATTGGCATGTTCCACTGGTGCACTAAGTAGGCGATGAGACATGAGTCTCATGTAGTTGTCCGTCATTGCAGCACTCAGGTGCACACCATCTTGATTATTCTTGCCTCTGAGGTTAGTCGCAGGAATAGGAAGCACATTTTTATCGTTACATATTGAAATACACTTACTATCCTTCTTCTTAGATTGTGTAGGCTTGACTTTTTTCTTCAGTAGTTCCTTCTCATTCTTGGTCGAAGGGATAGTCCCATGCTCGACCTTTTCATTTTTTAATTCTCCATTTCGCCATTTCTCCATGAACTCACTGTGCTTTTTTCTTTCAATTTCTTCTCTTTTCTCAAACTCATGATTAAGTTTCCGCATATATTTCTTTGTTCCTGGCGGAATGCTTGGATCATTCTCGAAGTATAGATCATCGTTCTTTCGTGGACCTGCCATTATTAGTGGTAGACAAGAAAAATACATGCAAAAATGTATATTTCTATCTACTAATATGTGGACAGTGGAGGATCTCACACGCTCAAGCTCACACCAAGTTCTTACCAGTTCTTACCCTGCAGCTTTTCAAGGTTCAATCGAGGGATGATGGTAATCTACACTCAGGGGTGACAAAGCGATTGCAAGGTGCTTCTCCTGTGGTTAGTAGGTGGAGCTTGGATAGGTATAATATGTAGCAAAGGATATACTAGAACCACATTAGCCAAAACAAGTTGAAAGAACGTTCAACGACGGTACTTTGCTGGTCCTAGGCTAGACCGTACTGGAGACGCGAGCCTGGACACAAATGAAGTCACAGAAACAGCAACCAGAATGACCACAGCACACAAGCAAATAGCTAGGGCTTCTTTTTCCACCTTTTAGTGCGGCTCTTTTATATGCACTTGCCTTTTTTTTTAATTTTTCTTCCTTCTATATCAACAAGTGGCACATATGATGAATTACAACTCAAACTTTTTTTTTCCTGCTGCAAACAGATCTACTATGCAGAAATTTCAAATGCTGTTTTCGGGTTTTTATTGGCTTCCAATGCAAAAAAGTATAACTCGAAAGTTGTAGATCTTTTTGAGCTGATCAATTTGCATATATGGAACGTCTATTTTGGATAAGGGAGCCAGAGATATTGACCCCGAAATACAGGCTGCTCAGAAAATCCAGGACGAAAACAGATTCAAATCCGACGGGATTTTGGGCAAGAATATGGCGTTTTTAGAAAGTTTCACAATGGACAAAGTTGTAGATAATTTCTCAAGCTTTCAGGAAAGTACAAGAACAGAAAAATCCGAGTTCGTATGAGGGAGTTATGACCAAAATACCAAACTGAACAATGGAGGATCCGAATTGGACGTGACGATGCGATGGAGTTCAACTCGGTGACAAGAACGTGACAAGAACTCGAAACTCTAAAGATCAAAAAACTAAGACCAGCAACGACACGACGATGCAATGCAAATTCAACAAGAATTAAACTAGGTAGTAATAGTAAAGGCCAAAAGGGGCTCGGATTAGATCAAACACACGACAAACAGAATTTTTTTTGGCTATTTTCTGGACTCTAGGACGAACAAGAAGAACTAAATAAGGATAAGGGTGTTCTCACCAGGCAACCGTCGCTCTGATACCACTTGATGCGCACAAGGTTGGCCTGATCTTCTGATGAGAACGATACGTCGGTTTGATAGCGCACGAAGTAGATGGATCGGCTACTAACCACGAGATTAGCAACCAAGCAAGCTTCCATATGGGCCTTCCTTGACGCGTGGGCTGTTCTCGGGGTGTGTGCTTGAGGCCCTTATCTGTTGATGTGGGCTTGAATAGCTGAGCTTTTGGATTAAGGCCTCTCGGCGACGAAGTTGCCGCAGCGTCGATCATTTGTGACGAAGATGGAGCAACGTCGGTAATCATTGGAGAAGCCGGAGAGGAAGGAGGGGCAGCGGTCACGCTGGTCGTATCCATGTTGGTGATGTCCTCATCACACTTCGCCTCGGTGGGGAATCTCTAGCTACTACTTCTTTCCTCAGCATCTCCTCTCTCCTGTCCTTCTTCTTATCCCTCGTCCTGTCTAGCTCACGCTGAAAGTACTCGCGAACGTCCACAGGAACTTTACTACAATGGAGGATACTCGTACCACATCCTACCAAGTGGTACTTTAGTTGGGTTACACCATCTCCTTTCTTCTCTTTAAGACAGTGCTTGCATAGAAATCCAGTATCCAACTTCTCGTTATGCTCTCACACCACATCGATATGGTCTGCCATCTACTAATGGAACACAATAAAAATAAGTATGCATACAAATATTGCTACTTGACATAAATGAACAAATATTGCTACTTCATACCTCTCAACAAATATTACTACTTTGACATACTTGAACAAATAAGGTACTACATATAATTGAACAAATGTTGATATTACAATATATTGAAATAAATATTGCTACTTACAATTTACAAGCACATGGTATGCAACATTGGGCTGGAGATGCCACCCCGTGCCATCCCACCAGTAGGCAGCAACAAAATCTCCTAGCTGACAAACAACCCATAAATATGCCATTACCAAGACTAATCATTCACAATACAAAGTCTGGTACAGATTGACATCTATGTATCTATGCATCATACTTGTTGGTTGAAATATTCAAGTTGACATACTCAAACTAATATTTGTAATACAAATTTGTGAACAAATAAACAATGACCATTTCATCATGCACACAGTGAGAATATCAAGATGAAATTAACATTGGTACTACAAGTCTACAAGTGCACATACAAGCATCAACAAAAAATAGCTATCACTCTACAACTGAGCGGTTTTCCTACAAAACCGATCGAATTTCATCACAAACCGAGCGAAAACCGATTAGAAATCATGAAATTAGCTGGCACACTCAAAAACCGACCATAGGTGTAATACTGCCACTCATTTTATCCGGGTTTTTGTTTCACGTGAGTTTGAAGTGTCAGTCTCTGGGGATGGTTGATTTGTGGTCTCTATAGTTTGTGTAGTCTTTATTCTTGTCCCCTAGCCTTTTTACTATTAGCACCCAAGTGTTGGAGTATAAAAGGAAGAGAGGAAATTAGTGAAACCCTAGCTCTCCTCCCATTTCCTTTTTCCCCTAGCCGACTCCCTAGCCACCATGGCCTTCCTCCTGTCGCCCCTCCCGGGCGCCTTGCCCTTCTTGCGCCACCTCCTGTGTCTCCTCCCTGCAGCCAGCCGGCTCCTCCTGCGTCTCCTCCCCAGCAGAGCTGCCGGCTCCTCCTGTGCCTCCTCGCAGGCCGGGCGGCAAGCAGCAGAAGCGATGCAAAGAGGTGGCAGGTCGGCGACCTCCTCCCTCCCTCCGGCTAGTTCCGTGTGACCTTCCCTCCCTCCAAATGACTTCCCTCCCTCCGGCCAAGTGCCCTCTTGTGTGAGAACCGCCAAATTGCACTCGGCTTAATTGAATCTGCCGGCTATCCATAAAGATGAGAGTTAGCATCGCTCAGTCATTAGACATGCCATATGCTAGCACACATCTAAATGCTCAACAACCAACACACATTCAATTAAAATGAAAGCAATCCGGTAGTCCCGGCATGTGTATCAAGGGATGCCCAAGATCAAACACACATGCCGCTGCACAACATCAATATCATTGCACGATACATAAAGGGATACATATTCGAACCATTTTACATAACTTCATTACAACTTAAGTTCTTAGCATGGAGAATGCTCAAATAGTTAGGAGTCAAGCACTCCAACATTAGTTTTGCTCAAATAACAAACTACGCAGCGGATATGATATAAGTTAACGATCAACAATGGCACAATTGCCCAAGAGTGCCATTGCAAAAGCTTGACCGCCACAACTACTCATCCACTTTGCTGGTTTCGGCGGGATAGAAGTAGCCAAAGACAATCTCCTCATCACCTACAAAAAACTTAAAGAGAGCAAGATGAGTACGGAGGTACTCGCAAGACTTACACGATATTATATACAAGGCGCATGCATTTGGCATTAGCAAGGATACAAGGCCATTGGGTAAGTTGTTTTGCGAAAAGCATTACTAGACATAAGCATTTTTAGCAATGAGCAAGGTACTTAAGCAATAAAGAACCTCTATGGACAGCAAGTAAACCCATCCCAAGTTCCATCCTTAGCCCACCATTTTTATCACAATGTCATGTTCAACTTCATGTCACAAGTAGCACAAATATATACGAAACTCTACGATGATGTCCAATGAACATTAAGCGTGCTCATAACTGTGAGCGCGGCAATTCGAATTGATTGAAAACCCTGCAGGGGGGTACATCTTTACCCACACGACACAAGGACCATACGGCTTGCACATCCCGCTAAAGATGCACAAGAGGGTACTCGTGACAACCTTTCCAAATGCGCCCCAACCATTTGGATCTCGTGCCTACAAGTGTGGAGGACACCTAGACCCCTCCTCGGGCGTCGCTAGGTTCCCCTTACAAGTATCGCCACTCACACTTTAGGACCACGGCCCAAATGATCGCAGCAACATAAGTAATTGGCTCATCCTTACCATTATTGAATATGCGATAGTACGAAAAAGTGCTTAAGACAACAGCATCAACGATCGGTCCTTAATCGACTCAAGAGGGCCTATGCTCTTTGAGACTCAATTCCCATCAAGCCCTGTCACCCTCTCAAGTCTCGTTATCCACATTTTATCATCCGTCACCATATATTAAATTGAACATGAACCCATCCTACAAGCATTTTTGTATTACCATTTCATTCCCTTCCCACACCCGATTCCTACCAAGACCTATAGCATGGCTAATCAACTAACCACGAGCATTAACCAAAACATCTACCCATGTTTGAATGTGTCAAGGTACATGGTAAGTAACATCAAGGTATAGGAAAATGCAATAAGTAGGTGCTACCGATATCGATATCCGATTAACATAGCCCAATGCAACTATCCATACATAAGCACATATAAAGATCAATTGATTCACAAAAAGCTGTAGGAGTATGCTTAGATGCTTGCCTTGAGCCTCTTGCTGGTCTTGTTCAACAACAATCTGTTTTGAATCAACAGCGTTACTCTCCGGCACTTCAGTTTCTAGAGAAAGAAAAGACCGTCTAGATTACGATTGATGCCATGAATGCATATATGCATGAAAAATTATGAAACTTTGTGAGATTGCAGCCCACTGAGTTAAGGACACAATGCAAAAAGAATCAAGTCAATAGCAGTCCATTTGCTCATAGTATAAATGATTTGGTGAGGTTCTGTCCAGATTTTAGAGTTGCTGTTTTTGTGCTTTAAAAAGCGTGCAGCAAACCTTTAAGGAATAAACCTATGCCAAAAGTGTTTATTTAGATATCAAACAACAAGTATGGCTTGTAACCAATGTTTTAGTATTTATAATTTCAAATTCAAGATGCAAAAATTGTTTGGATTAGAAAAGGAAGTCATTAGTTAAGGTGTCATGCATAACTAGTGCTTAGTCCTAAGTGTTCATGCATGGAAGCAATTTCTATAAGTTAGATCTGAAGTTTTGCATTATTGGCCGGTACTATAAGGTCACAGGAATGGCTCTTACTTTGCGAAAACTTCGGATAAGGACTTCTATCTACTATCGTTCATTGTTACCGTTCTAGGGACCTTATTACTTAGGGTATTTGCATTAACGAATTTTATATGATAAGCAAGTTATAATTTGGATATTTTTCTACACTTGGGTTGTCCATATATTGAAGTAGGTTTCTGGACCAATTCCCCTAAAGTTTGTGTTTAGACGAGCTATTTTACTAGCCCTCGAAAAGGCTTAAGTGATAATTATTCTGCGCAGTTGTGATCATTTAGGGTTTTTCTTGTGATTGGATTAATATGCAAATGAAGTTATAATTAATGTATTTTTCCATATTCTGGTAGAATATGTATTAGACAATGATACTAGGCTATTCTCTCATAACTTTATGCTTATGTGTGATATTTTACGGGCTACCGAAAAGGCTTAAATGACCACACTTTTAGCGCTATTGCAGTTCAGTTTTCTTTCTTCATTTGCGACTACACCGAATGGGATAATCTAACCATTTTTAAGGGGTTAGTAGGGAATATCCCTAAGAGTGTTTTAAAGTTAATTTTGTGATATTTCTCATTCGTTCAAGGTGTTTTTCCTATGAATAGTGATTTAGGCTTAATATGAGCTTAACTCAAAGTTAATCAAACTATTATTATTTTTGCATGGCAAGCTAGGTCATATCATTTCAAGGTCATAGGAATTGGTTTTATCGAGTTTGAGGCTCGTTTGCCATAGTTACGACTAATTGAACGTTTTGCGTATCAAATGTTCGACTATCAAGTAACTAATGTGAACAAGGGTAAAATTTACATATTTATATATATATACTTTTGATCTTTGCAATCCCAGAAGTTCAACTAAACTGGTTTCACTAAATATTGAGCTCATTTAATTCATATTTTAACCCTTTGATTCTTGCATGCAAGAAAGGCTTTCTACACTTGATTTTTGATTCAAATCACATTCAAATCTAAATGTTTATGCAAAAATGGAACATGCAAGGTTGCAGGAACATATGTGATTTATTTCATGATTTTTATAATTAGGGATTTCATAGTTTCTTCATAACACTTAAAATGGGACTTTTATTCAACTTCTATTTTTAGGTTTTTACTGCAAGCAACATATAACTTTTTATTGCATATTTTGAATCCTTACTGACTAACTCAAATTTAGAAACTGAGTTTGCATTATTCGGTGATTCTTAGCAAAAGATATAAGGGTTTAATTGCATGAGGCAAAATAAAAAAATAAAGTGGCAGAAGTGGGATTTGAACTCAGGATCTACCGGTTCAAGCACTGGTGCATTACCACTACGCCATGCATTCTTTTGTGACAATGTTTCATGCCTAATTACTTAAGCTTACCTCTACAAACCCTAGGGCTCCACAAATGCAACAATGGCGATGCGGCTGGCTGGGTTGGAGACAACTGGATGACGAGTTGCAGGGCAAGATGGGCTCAGCCGGGGAGGTCCTCGGAGTCGGCGCAGGTCACTGGAGTGGCAGCGGTGGCGCTGGTGGCCGGAGCTGCAGAAAGGAAGCGCGCAAGGTTCAGGCAACCAGGCTCGCTTGGGCAAGAGCTAAAACAAGGAACTCACCTGGCAGCAGTGAACGAGAGGCTGGCTAGTCGGCGCTAAGGAGGAAGAGAGTTGGCTTCGTCTTGGCTGCAAGCAATGCAAAGCAACTCAGAAGATTGAGCAGCTGCAGTGTGCAAGAAACGAGATGGCAAGCTCACCTAGGTGCTCACCTGATCAAGACTTGGGGCTCGGTGCTTGCCCTGGCCGGATGGGTTCCTCAGCAATGTGAGCAAGCAGCGAGCAAAAGGGTGAGGAGGGAGGTCTTGCTGGCTTTATGGCCCTGTGATGCAGTGGTTGGCTTCGGTATGGGCAGTGGAGCAGGCTAGCTCGGGGCCTTGGCAGAGGGCACAGCGTGCCAGCCAATGGACGCAGGGAAGGGAACCACGTCGGGATAGATTGAGTAAACTGTGAACCGGAATGGAACTAAGTCCCCTAAAAGAGCAGTTTTTATGCCTTCTTTGGCCACTTAGTTGCACTATCAAACATGCTTTAAAATTTGTCAAACTTGGCAAGAATGTTGCTCAAGTATTAAAGTATGCAATGGTATAACATGCACAGTCTGCAATGCATCGTAGTTCAAGTTATTGAATTTCAAAAAGTGCCTCAGAGCCACAATTCACAACTTAGCTCCTGAAAGTGCTGCAGCTTGTGGTTTTCAAACATGTTGTGCTCACTAATTAAAATAGCTATTGAACTCCATTTCTCATGAAACTTGGCCGAGATCATATTCAAGGTGCTGTTGAGTGAATAAGGTAACATGCACACAATTATAGTCTTATTAAGCTAATGTATTCACTTGAGAGAAATGGTTCAGATTCACAATATAGTCTTGAGCTGAAATACTTCTAAGTGTTGAGTTTGAGTTGAAACTTGGATTTGATGCAACAATCACACCACAAAACATGCAAGGATGATGACATGATGCTCATGAGATTATTAATTTCATGTTTTACAAATTTGGGCTGTGACATCTTGCCCCTTCCTGTGGTGAGGACTCAACCCTAAATTCCATTGAGATGCTTGGTTTCTAGTATGCATGCCAGGTGTTCGCTGAAATGCTTAGCTAGGGTTCTTGTCATGGAGTTTTGATTGGTGGTTTGGTTGTGTATGGAATGGATTAGAGGTGGAACCCTAGAAGCTGTGCAGTTTGTTTTTCGAGCAGATTCATGTGCTCTGTTGTAGCGCGAAATTGAAAATTCTGTAAGCATTTCCTGGGGGTCTGGCTATTGCGAAAGTTGTAGATAATCGAATTACCTTTCAATAGAGACCGAAATCACTAAATTTCGTTCAGCCGTTTGAATGTTATGGCTATTTTACCAATTGCTATCCAGAACAAGTTAAATTATGTTCGTCTGCTGTTCGTCGCAAATCTGAGAATAATTGGTACTTTTCCCGGTTGGTCAGCTATAGAAAAAGTTGTAGATAATCGAATTACCTTTCAATAGAGACTGAAATCACTAAGTTTCGTTCATCCGACTAAAAGTTATGACCGTTTTACCGAGTGCTGTCCCGGGTTGGCAGATTGCTGTTTTCGGGTTTTAGGAGTGGGTTGCGAAGCCGACTTAGTTATGAGTCTTGTGATGAATTATGTTATGGGCGTGTTTTTGAGTGGGTTATATCCATGTGCAGGTGGTGTGACCCCGGGTGTGGCAACTTCGTCTCGCCACACCGTCTCGAGAAGTTGAAGGCAAGTGCGTTGTAGTAGTTGTGGCTTAGGTGGCCATTATGTTTTGGAAATGTTACCGTTATCCATGTGTTACATTAATATTGTCATGTTTGATTTTGCATGCGATATGATGAATGAGAATGGTTAAATGGTTATGCCATTATTTCAAATGAGTTTATATGCAAGTGTAACCCGTATATCTCTTGTACGGTATTTAGTTGATTGCTTGTGTTATGCTTACGCTATGGTTGCATTTGTGTTTATAAGCACGTCTAGTAGGGTAATTGTCTTTTGATGAGAAGGTTAAGTAATTTGATGCAAGTGCATCGGTTGTGTGTGTTGAATGGTGAAACCTATGCAAATTTACCATGTTGATTTGATGTCAAGATTATACTTTAAGGATGTTCACTAGTATGGTTAGGCTATGTGGATGTTGAAATCATGAGAGTGGCTTGTTTGTGGCCATAGTTTGCGAGTATGGTATATATAAGAGTATATAAGTTAAGTGTGATCATAAGGATATAAATGTGGAGAATGTGCATAAGAATGTTGGGAATGTCATTTGCATAGGTGCATTCATGAAAAGTGCATAGAGCCAGGTCGGTGAGAAAGTCATATGGAATATATGACTAATCCGGAGTGCTCAGAGATCCTACCCCGTAGTCCCATCTATTGGCGTGGATGGGAGCGGTGTTAAGATTAGGACCCGCTACTGGGTAGCGGGCAAGTCCTGTTTCGGCAGGCCCCTTCCATGGGATGGTTGGGTTTGAGGGCACGCATCGATGGGTGGTGCTCGGCAATACCGGTATGTGCTAAAGAAGAGATGAGACATGCATAATGCATCATGTACAATGAGGTGTGAGTGGTGAAATGAGACAAGATAAGATATGCATGAGATATTATGTGAATGAAAGTTGAGAATAAGATGTTATGAAATGAGATGAGTTATACCGGTATAATTTATGAAAAAAAAGAATGCATACTGAGTATGAAAGCATGGTTGCGTTGCATTATATAGCATTGCATTGCACTACGTTGAAATTGATAACTGTTGATTTGTGGGAATGGAAGTGACAGGTTGAGGATTGAGTCGTGGACTCATCCAGAAATGATTAACGAGGCATGGGTAATGTTTACTTACGTTTTTTTTGAGTTGGTTGTGGTAAGTGGAGGTAGGTACTGCTTCTTGTACTTGATGATTTCATTTAAGTATTGGCTATAGTAAATTCTAAAGTAAATGTAATCTAGTTGAATGTATTACGTTTCTTTATTGTTGCACTTTGCTGAGTCTTGGACTCACGCTTGTTTACTTCCTATTATAGGTACCTTGAAGCTTTCGTCTGGTTGGGAGTAGTATCACATGCACACCTTCGGTCTCCACCATCTAGTTAACCGAGTCATTATATCCGGATGTAACTAATGTGATTGTAATATGTTGTTAAATGCGTGTTGGAGTTAGTTAACTTCTTTTGGGTATATGCTTGTTTAACTAAGGACCTGCTAGAATGTTTCTTCCTATTTTGAGTGATTGATATATTACATAACTGTTGTTATTCTTTTGTCTGCTGAGTGGATGTCCTATTTTTTTAGAGAGGTCATGCCGAAATTTTGTAAATTTTGGTGACTTAGTTTTAAGCCGGTTTTAGAGTTAGTGCTTGATTGCGGTCAAGTTAGTGCAGGTGTTAGGTTGTTATGTCTTCTTCAGAAATTCTTAGTTCAATTGATCTGGTTGTGGAGAATTATCGTGTGTTGGTAACTTCTTTGGACATGTGTGGGTCCGAGGGGTGTCGCTAGTGAAGCAGGGTTTTGGTAGCATCCGGGGCGCGTTGGCGTCGGGGTGTTACAATAGGTCGAAAAAACATTCAAATTGAACGGTTTTTGCGACTTACCGAGCGAAAAACGTGGGTTAGCGACGATTTGCTGGCACACGGTGGCTAGATCTAGGTGATCAGGGCTGCTCTGAGCTCCGGAACGAGTGGGAAAATTATTGTGTCGGTGGTATTCTAGAATGACCGAGCCAACCAAAGTCATCACTAAAGTATCCAAGGTGGGCTGGCCGCCTGGGGTGGGCCGGTTGGCCGGGGTGGACCAGCTGGCCCACAAGATGCTTGGATTGTGGGCTTGAAAGCCCATTGGTCTGGTTTTCCTTTTTATATTTTTTCTATTTTTTAGATTTTGGATGGCTCACATACGTCTTCAAACTTCATTTTTTTTAAAAAAATTACACCAAAGGTCATAAAGCAATTAATACTAGTTTTAGAAAATTTTTGTATAAATTTTTCAAAACTTTTGAATTTGAATTTGAAGTTACCGGTAAATTGAATAGTTTGGACTTGAACATTAGCAGTAAGGCAAATCGCAGATTTAAAAAAACGCAGCTTTTTGCAACTCTCATCCCCATCACCACATATTGATACTTGATACCAACTTGGCATTTTTCGTGCATAAACTATCCGGTTGACACTAGACTAAGATATTCCATCAAAATGCCAATTGTAAAAGCAAAATGGAAGCAACCTGACAACTTCAGTATTAGAATAATTTACTATATAAGTACTACTACAAATATTTAAAATTTAGGAAATACCCTTACATAAGACCTTAAGGCCATAGGGCACCCAACGAAGGTTCAGTTACCTCCATTATAGTAGAGATATATCAATAGCTGGCTATAATACAAGGTCTGATGCTCTGAATTCTTAGAAGAAAGTCTAAGGGCCCATTTGTTTTTGCATTTGATTCTGGATTCTTGTTGCAAAAGCAGAATAAAAAACAAACAGCCCGATTCTAAAATTTGATTCTAACAATCCAGCACACCCATATACACTAGAATCCACAATCCACTTTGTCGACGATCGGGACCGTCAACCGCAAAAGTGAAACGGGGGTTAGTGAAACTTGGGACCCGAGCAGAGCTTAGCTCAACGAAGGAAAGAACTCGACGTGCCGAGGGTCGGAGCTAGGCGACAACGAGCGTGAGATGAGGATTTATACTGGTTCGAGCCCCTGTGAAGGTAATATCTCTACTCCAGTTGCCTTGCGGTGGTGGTCTTTGTTACTCTCAAGTACAGAGGTGTGTTACAGCTCAAGTTCAACAATGGTGGTGTCTAGCCCTCGAGCTCTGATGTCTCCACCCTCAGGCCGTGCACCCTTAGCCTTATATCCTCCCTGCTTGTAACGGACGGGACATATTTCCGGGTAGTGGTCTTCATGCACATTGAGGGCTGGCAGTAACCACTCCGGACTTGTCGTGTGCGCCTGCTTCACTCCCCACGATCCCACGTCTTGGTAACCGCCGAGTAAACGCACGTTCCGGAATCCAAGGGGACTCCGGCACGAACGAGAGCCGACTCGAGCTCAAGGTCGTGCGAAGCCGTGCTCGGGGTCATACGCACTCTAGGTCGAGCGCCTCGGCATACGCCCAGGTCGTGGTCGGGGCCTCCCGAGCTTGGGGGCCCGCTGACCATGCGCTGACCGATCAAGAGATGCCCAGCCCTCGTCAGCTAGCCCCCGAGGCTTAAGGTCGTGGCTGGAACACGGGCTGACCTTGAGCGTCCACAGACGGGGTTGATTTCTGGAACCTTCATGCTTGAGGTCGAGGACGGACGGAAACATAACGCTAGGTCGTGACGAAACGACACTTGGCGCCTCTTGATCTCCGAAACTCCGATGCGGGCCGACAATGAACCGTTTACCGCGCCTCGATCCCGCCGCGTAGCCTTAAATTGCTCCTATCGCATCACATGACTGGCGCGCCCTTCGAGATGCCCTTAATCCAGTGGCCCGTAGCACCTCGGTCTTATAAAGCTTGCGACCGCCGCCACTTCCCCGAACTCCCTGCTTCTTCATAGTCTTTTGACCCCTTGCTTGAACTCTCCTTCTTCCTCCGACCAAAACTCCCTCTCAACCACCATGGCCAAGCTCGGGAAAAGCTCTCGACGGTGGCGAGGATGAAAGAGCTCGAGAGCACAGGGTCATTGGACCCATGGTCATGGCGATCGCGGACGGGAGACCGAGCTCTGACCACGGACGATGAGATCGTTAGCACGTGCGACATGCTCTTGACTGCGGATCTTTGGAGAGCGAGTTTCGCAGAGCGTTCTCACCGTATCACGAGATCGAGTTGATCAATCTGGTACCCAACTCCATCCTTCTGCTTTTCATCTGCTCTCACCTGTGCGAGGGGTTCCTTGGAATCCTTCCCAACCCCTCGCTGTTTTTCCGCTTCTTCTCGCTTTTCTGCACCGGGAAGGACCCCGTGGTCGGATGCCTCTACTTTTGGCTGCGGTCGGGAATTTCGTGGTCCTTCCCCAAACGCTATCATGACTCCCTTGGCACGTGGTCCAAGCGATGGTTCTACCTGAAATGAGGTGAGGGCGTGGCTGGAGTTCGAGTACCCCCCTCGTGGAAGGAGACCACAGGTCAGGCGACTGGAAGGCGACTAAGAGGCCATCGCGACCATCCATATCTGCGCCCACGAAACCTCTTCACCGCGTGCCATCGCCATGCGACATCCCGAGAGGTCGGGTGTTCCCCCTCGGAGGAGGAGCACCCCTTCTCGAGATCAAGGTCGCGACGACATGACTTCATGAAGGGACGATCGGTAAGTCGCATTGCCTCAAGATTCGCCAGTGTTGCTCCTAGTTTCTCTTGATGATTTGGTCTTTTCAAAGCAGCCTTGAAGGAGTCCGGATCGCCGCCGAATGAGCGAAATGTTCGGGAAGGCCACGACGACTACACCCTCAACGAGCTGTCTTGAGGAATGTCTTTGCCGCAGCCGAGGTAGGCCACCCGACCAAGTACTCAATTCGAGTGTCCACGAGCCCCCTCTTGAACCTCGCATGCTCGCGGGATCATCAAGCCCGGCATCGAGAGACAGCCGGAGAATGCTCCGTGCCGGCAGGACAAGGGCAAGAAAGGGAAGAAGAGGCCTCCCTTGAAAGGCACCACGGGAGGTGAAGAAACCTCACGTCGAGTGGGGTGACCGCGCCACGGCAAGGATTCCCATGGCCGAGCCCTCGGGTCCTTTGCTCGTGCTCCTTCATCTTCCCGACTGGCTCCTTCTCGCGCTGACAATAGGCCTTGGCGTTGCGCCGCCAGACTTGAGCCCCAGTAGCCCAGGGGCACCAAGCTCGGGTCCCAGTCTGCCGCCCATGGATAGCGTGACCCGGCGTGAGCTCAGGGTCCCAGTGGTGGAGCAGCGAAAGCGAGTGCCCTGCAGCGTCGGGCAACAAGACCTATCCGACCCTCAACAAGGCGGAGGCCGACGACCCATGTAAGTTCTTGGCTTTTCAGTTCGCTCCGCCCCCTTCGTGTTTTTCGGGCTTAGCATCTGTTCTTAATCGCAGACCTTGAGCGCCCACGCTAGAGACTTGCCCATTTTGACGATGGCTGTTGCCCAGGGTGAGTCCGAGTCCGAGGAGGAGGAGGACTCCTTTGTGCTGGCTCCGCGCCGCCCCTTGGGTCGGGCGCGCACTTCTTCTGGGCCCCCGAGCTGGGCCCCGGTCGGCGAGTTCGACCAAGGGCTCGACGACTCGACCGAGGACATCCAGCCTGCGACCAGCGAGGACTACAACACTGGTGAGGCCTACAACTCAGCCGCTGCTGCCGATCCTCCCGAGATCGACGCAGGGGAAGGCACCCAGAGCACCACTTGCCGCAACTGGTGACACTAAACTCTCCAGACCACGGTCGCTCCGAAGCGCCGAGGTCGTGGCATCCCGATCGCCAAGATGGCCACACCGCAAAGGTGCCGCAGACCTGCTAACTGCGGATCAATTGCGTCGGGCGGCTGCGGATCGTAGCATCCTGAACAGCGGAGGCCAAACAGCGCATGGAGAGATCGTCATGACGGATCCGCTATCGCTCCCCGATGCGGGCGGCAAGCCACGACCACGGGAGGGCGAGCCATATTATATCGCCTCCTCCCTGCCGAAGTTGAACCCGCCAAGGAGGCGAGGACACTAGGTCGCCACCCGTAGATGGAGTCTTGTCCAAAGCGCGCCGGGGGTGGTCGCGGTTGGCTCCGGCTTAGAAACGCCGGTCGATGAGGAGGAGATCTCCCACGCTCGCATTGACGAGCGTGAAGAATTCACCCGCGCAAGCCTTGAGACCCGTCTTCGTGAGGTAAGGACCCCATCGCGCACCTTGCTGCATGTTAGCTCGAGTTCCCTTGTTCCTATTCTCATTTTGCGCCACTCTTTACATCATGAAGGCGATTAGCCCACGTCTCCCAGGGCCGAAATGCCTTGAAAACACGCCGCCGTCTTTGAAGGCCTCCTAAGCGTGGTGGAGGCGCGAAGCCAGCGCTCAAGTTCATCGTGACCATCGAGGTCGGCGGGGAGGAGCTCAAGCAGAAGACCAAAGAGCTCGATGACCTGCGCCAAGCTCGAGCAGGCCAGAACCTCCGAGCGCGAGCATGGCTACAAGGCCGTGGAGCAAGAGCGCGGCGAGTCAGCCAAGGCGCTTCGAGGCGGCGGGCCAAGGTCAGCGGCTGAGAAGGCCCTCTGCGGGCGGTTCTTCCTTGTCGGCGTCTCCGAGCTTGAGGCCAAGATCCGAGGCTCGAGGAGAAGCTTGAGGCGCGCCCGACAAAGCCTTCGAGACCGAGCGGGCCAAGGTCGAGGTGATGGAGATGGCCGCTACGGAGCAGGCGTCCTCCACGGCGAAGGCGTCCCCCGAGCTCGAGGCCAAAATCTCGGAGCTTGAAGAAAAGCTTGGCCGGCGCGCGAAGAGCGCCTTGGCCCAACTCCAAGATGAGCGGCGCCAAGGCGTGGATGCCTCAAGAAGCCCTCCAATGCAGGCGAGCTACTCGACCTTGAGGCCAAGGTAGCTGAGCTCGAGCAGGAGAAGCTCACCCGCGGGATGGCCGATCTGTAGACGAACCCACCGGTCGACCTGTAAAAAACACTTAAAAACAAAATTTCTTTTGGAGAACAAAGAAATCTTGTCTTGATTTAAATTCATAGTCAAGGATATTTGGAGCTCGCCCTTTTCGCTCTTAGTCATGCTCCTTATGTCGTGCGCCGATAGGATATCCTCATCCAGCCCCCGTTGGGTCCAAGGTCAAGCAACGCCGGCCTTGGGCACAAGATTTAGACGCAGGCAAACGGCCATGAGCTGTAGAGTTAAGGAAAGGTGCGCAGGGAAAGAGCGTGACAAAAGCGAGCTCGATAAAGAGATGGTCACACCCAGACTAACGTTCGAATCACGACCACAACCACGTGCACTGCTCAATGGTCAAAACTGCGAGGCTTTTGGCTTGAGCCCTGAACAGCGAGGGAAAGAGTTGCGAAGAGATTCGCTTATGTTTAGCTCGACCCTTTGGGGTGAATGTTAAGCTCACGACCTTTCGAGACCAAGAGCGAATCCATGATTGCGAAGGTCGTGCTTGAAAAAGTCTCCGGACAATAATTACGATTGCATAGTCAACAAAGGAAAGAAGTAAAGATCGAGAATAAAAGAACTTTATTGAAAAGTAAGGTATAGAAATTACACATAAAACTTGAAGGTGATCTATGTTCCACGAGCTAGAGGGCTCTCTCGCCATCGGGCATCGCTAGCAGTAAGCCCCGTGCGTCTGTTGAAGCGACTCTATAGGGGCCCTCCCACATGAGGATAGCTTGTTGGTGTTGGGCGAGCCCTGAATCCGATCTCGGGGCTAGGTCCCCAACAAGGAGCTTCCTAGGTCGTCCGGACCGAGACACATGTCTGCGAAGAGCTTGCGGGTAGTCGTTGATCGTAGTAGTGCGGACATCTTACTTCTTCTGCGAGGGTAAAGTCGAGAGCTGTTCATGCTCGAAATCGACTTGGTCGACCAAAGGCGACCTGGCGAGCCAGTAGAACCTCGGGAGGCGGGGCGGCTTGATCTGACGAACACAGTGGAAGGAGTGGACCACGTGGCTCGGTATTTGTGGTACGAATAGACCATAAGACGGTGGGAAGTTCTTCCACCCAGGTCTTGCCGTAGCGTTCGAGCTCATCTGCAACTCGTTTCTTGACGCCCTGGACGATTTGTCCGTTGGCGCATTCCGCCGCTCCGTTGTTCTGAGGGTGAGCCACTAAAGCGAAGCATACCTTAATGCCGAGGTCCTCGCAAAACTCCTGGAATAACTCACTGGTAAACTGAGTACTATTGTCAGTGATAATTTTGCATGGGACCGCGTACCTAGTGACCACGAACAAACGGAAGAAGCGGACGGCCGCCCGAGCAGTGATGGTCGAGATCGGCTCAGCTTCAATCCACTTGGTAAAAGTGTCAACAGCAACGAACATGAACTTCTTGCCCTCGACCGCCTAAGGAAAGGGGCCGAGGATGTCCAACCCCCACGTCGAGAAGGGCCAGGCAAGCGGGATAGTCTGAAGCGCGTATGCGGGTTGATGCGACTTCCGGGCGTGAAACTGGCATGCTCGATAGGTGCGGACATTATCACGAGCATCCTAAACATCGAAGGCTAATAATACCCCATACGGAATGCCTTGCCGACCATTGTCCTGTACGAAGAGTGCGCTCCACAGAGGCCTGAATGGATGTCATTTAACAGGTACTTACCCTCCTCTGTAGAGATGCACCGTGTTAAAATGCCGGAAACATTCCGCTTGTAGAGCGTCCCTCGACGAGCGTGTACAAACTCCGCCGGCGCTTGATCCTGCTCCTCTCGGCGGTCGAGCAAGATAGTCGCCTTGCAAGAAATTATGAATTGGTTCAGCCGGAGGGAATACCTTCCGACCACGGCGAGCAAGACCTCTGATCGAGATCGAGGAGCCGCCAACTCTCGAGGATGACATCGGGCGGGACCTCGTCGTCGGAGGAGGCGAGCTTGGAGAGTCGGCACTCGAGTTGTCTCTCTGGTATGTCTTTGGAGCTCGAGTGTTCTGAAACCATTTCTCTATCTTGCGCACTTCGCTGGGTACTTCGCCATCGAGTCTCCCGAGCACTGGTACTCCTTGTTGTACTGATTGACGACGAGCTGGGAGTCGCCTCTGACGACCAACCGACGTACGCCCAATGCTTTGCAAGCTTGTAGGCCTGCCAAGAGAGCTTCATACTCGGCCACATTGTTGGTCGCTGGAAACCCAAAGCGAACTACGTACCTCAAGTGGTCGCCACGCGGGGTGAGAATAAGAATTCCAGCCCCCGAGCATTTGAAGGACCTCGAGCCATCGAAGAACATGGTCCAAGGCTTTTCTTCCTCGACCTCTGGCTCGTGCGCAGGTTGCAATGTCTGCTCGACCACGAAGTCGGCGAGCACCTGCGATTTGATGGCCGTTCGAGCTCGACACGGACATCGAATGCCGCCGACTCCATAGCCCACTTGGCGATTCGCCCGCCATATACAGGTTCAGCAAGATGTCCCCGAGCGGAAAATTGCTCGGGACGACCACAGAGTGCGCATGGAAATAATGTCGAAGCTTGTGCGAAGCCATAAGAAGAGCGTACAGCAGTTTTTGTACCTGCGGGTAGCGTTCCTTCGGGCCGTGCAAGACTTCGTTGACATAATAGATCGGTCTTCTTTGAGATCGCTCATCCACCAAGATAGCATCGACTGCTTGGCGGTGGCAAGGTAGAGCGAAGAACCTCTCGCCAAAGTTCGGAGTAAATGGCGAGGGGGTGGGGTTGACAAGTATACCTTCAGCTCGTCGAAGGACCGCTGCGCCTCCGAGGTCCACTCGAAACTCCCTTGCTTGCGCAGAGCCCTGAAGAATGGAAGCCCACGCTCGCCGAACCTCGAGATGAATCTGCTGAGGGCGGCCATAAGGCCGGTGAGGCTCTGCACCTGCTTGACCGAGGTGGGGGGTGCCATCTTCTCGATCGCCTCGATCTTTTCTGGGTTCGGGCCAACCCCCGAGCCCTCGATCATGTAGCCGAGCACCTTCCACTGATCGCGGCCTTGAACACGCACTTCGGGATTGAGCTTGATCTTGTGCTGTTCAGGTTGTTGAAGGTTTCCTCGAGGTCTCGAGCGTGGTCGCCGGAGGGCTCTTGACGATGATGTCGTCCACGTAGACCTCAAGGTTGCGGCCGTCCGAGGTCGAGCGTCTTGGTCATCGACCTTTGGGCGTGGCCCCGCATTGCGTAGACCAAACGACATTGTCGTGTAGCGATGAGGTGCGAGCGGGGTGATGAGCGGCGTCTTGCTCTCGTCGTCAACCGCCCGACTTGATCTGGTGATACCTGAATAGGCATCCAAGAAGCAGCATCTTGGCGTTCATGTGGAGTCGACGATCCGGTCGATGTGCGGGGCGGAAGTTGTCCTTGAAGCCGAGTTCAACCCGTGTGGTCCACGACATTCTCCACTTTCCCCTTCTTACGGACAATGGCCGGGTTGGCGACCACTTTCGGAGTGGTCGATCTCACGAATGAAACCGGCCTTCAAAAGCTTATCGAGATTCTCCTTGATGACCGCGACTTTCTCGGGAGAAACAACGCAGCCAGCGCCTGGTCGAGTCGGGTCTCACCTACAATTTGTGCTCGATCACCTCCTCGGGCGCCAGGGCATGTCCGCTGCTCCCAGCGAATATGCCCTTGTCGTAGCTGAAGAAAGTGACGAGCTCGAGTTCTATTGGAACTTCGGCTCGGCCGAAACATGGATGCATCTGGCGGATCACTCTCCTCGGCGGACCTGACCTTTGTCGCCCCACTGGGCTGGATCGCCGCCTTCTGACGAGCGCTCTTCACCGTCGCCTCTGGGCCTCGCAGGGGCAGCATGCCGGCAAGGGCCAAGGCCTTGGTCTCGCATCGGTCTTGCCGCTTTGTGAGGTCGCCCTTGCGGTTATGTTGCCGTTTGGACCAGGTAGCTTCATACACCGATGGCCATAGTGGTTGGCCGCCATGAACTTGATTAGGGCAGGTCGCCCAAGGATGGTGTTGTACGGGAGGTCCCCCTCGACCACCTCGAAAGTGATCAGCTCGGTGCGGAAGTTGGTCGAGTCGCCGAAGGTGACGGGCAAGACCACCTGCCCCAAAGGGATGGTCGAGCTTCTAGGGACGATCCCGAAGAAGGGGACAGCGACATTCTTGACCTTCGACCGGGGAATTTGCATCTGGTCAAGCGCTCCAGCCTGTAGCAAGTTAAGGGAACTATCGCCATCGACCATGACACGACCGACCGCGGTGTTGCTGATGGTTGGGGTCATGACCAAGGTGGTCTTCAGATCTCGGGCCATACCTTGGAGTGCGTCCTCCAGAGAAAAGGTGATGGTGGCCCCAGCCCATTTGTAGTGCTGCTCGATGGGCTTCCCGACGGTGACTTGGTAGATGGCTCGTGAGGTGGCCTTGAGCTCGTGCCGGGACTGGTAAGCTGATGAGCCGCCGAAGATAACATCGATGTGGCACTCGCCCTGCTGGAACTCCAAGTCGAGGTGGTCAGGGTCAGCCCCAGCGTTCACCCTATCCGGCTGGGCGTCTTCTTTTGGTAGCACGGGCATTTCCCCTCGACCATCGTAAAAGGCTTCTAGCTTGCTTTGCCAAGCCTGTGGGTTCGCAGTCGTCGGCAGCTGCCCTATAAACAGCGAGAACTTTGATTCATCGTAGCTGGCGCCCTCGGCCCCCTGCGGCGGGCATCGATTCAGCCGGGGCCAGTCGCCCGGCCCTCTCTTTCTGGGGCTGGTTACGTGTGTCGAGGCGGACCTTGGCGAGTCGGGACCCTTCCCGAGATTGATCTCGGACTTCAAGGACCTCGCGCTAGCCGTCTACCCAAACGATCACCCGTGGTAGTTCGCCGCCATTCCTGCGGTCGCGCTTTCGCTTCTCGGTTGTGGCACCATGGTCGGCGCCCTTGGAGTTGGATGGGCCAGCCTCTATGGGGGACAGACCAAGCTTACCTTGGTCGTAGTCGCGTTTCCAGCGGACGGCGTCATCCGCGTCCGCATACCACTTCGCCATACGGAAAAGCTTGTTGACGCTGAGCCTCGAGGTGATCTCCAGGTCCTCTGTGAGGCGCCGATCGCGGACGCCGAACTTGAAAGCCTTTATGACGGCTTCGTCGGAGATGCTCGGGATCAGGTTCCTTGTGCGGATAAATTGCCGCACGAAGTCACGAAGCGGCTCGTTCTTGTCCTGGATGACGCGATCCAGCTCTTTCTCCCTCCCTGGCCGCTCATAGCAACTCTGGAAGTTCGAGCGGAGGACGCTCTGGATTTGGCGCCACGACCTGAAGGAACCGAGCTTACGGTTGAAGAGCAGTCCGCGCATCGTCCGGCAAAGACGGCGGGAGGTAATTCGCCATCACGAGCTCGCCGCCTCCGGCGCTAGGATGGCGGTCGAGTAGATAGATAGGAACTCATCGGGTTCTTGGTCGTCGAAGCGCTCTATCAATGCGGCAGAATCGAGCGGTCGACTCCTGTGACGAAGGTTGTCCGAGTCGCCATGCGGTAGTGGCGAACGGCGCCGCGCGGTGTGGTCATCACCGACAAGGTCCTCGCTGCTGCCGGACTCGGAGTCGAGGCTGCCTCGGCGGCCTGACCTTTGGTGAGAACGACCATGACGCTGTGCACGGGAGTCACCTGGGAGGTAGCGCAGGCGATCCTGGACCCTACGGCGCCTGGGCGAAACATCTGGGGAGAGGCCTCACGATTCACTGCGGGCCGATGCGGAGCTCGTGAAGCTCGGTTCGCGCCTGACCCTGCTCGGGTTGGTGCCTGCGGGATGGTGACGTGGCGGCGTCAAAGCCACATCCTGAGATCGCTGCTGGCGAGAGGGCACCCCCTGCGTGGGAGGCATCCGGCGGGTGTGCTGGCGACGGCGTGATGAGTTGTCATCACTTCTCACGGAGTGGGTCCCTGAGTGATGACTTCGGTGTTGCGGAGGTATGACCTCGTCCGCAGCCCGATCGAGCTCTTCGGCCAGGGCTCGGCCAAAGAGTTCCGACCTCACCCTATCGGGATCAACCATGATCCGGGCGATAGCGCGGAGGCGCTCTCTTGAAGGAGGAAGCCTGGGATGCCCAGAAGATGCGCCAGCCTTCTCCTGGTCCTCCTGCCGGAGGGCGGTTATGGCATGGTTGATGGCGATATGCACCATCCGGCGAGCCTCCTCGAGAATGCGTGTCACGGCCGTCATGCACCGCACCGCGCCATATTGTCCGCCATCAAGATGTCTTTGCTTTCGTGGCGGCGGTTGTGAGGGCGAAACAGGACGCGAGTCGAGTCGCGCCCAAACCACGCTCGAGAATGTCCGTCGATGAAGTCGCCATGCTCCCAAGATCTTGGTGCATTTCTGCGAATGAGTGAAGCTATCGGGCCCTACAGTGGCCACCGTCGGCGATCGGGACGATCAACCGCAAAAGTGAAGCGGGGTTAGTGAGACTTGGGACCCAGCAGAGCTTAGCTTAACGAAGGAAAGAACTTCGGCGTCGGGGTCGGAGCTAGGTGACAACGGCGTGAGGCGAGGATTTATCTTGTTCGAGCCCCGTGAAGGTAATAGCTCTACTTCAGTTGCCTTGCGGTGGTGGTCTTTGTTACTCTCAAGTCAGAGGTGTGTTCTGACTCAAGTTCAACAATGGTGGTGTCTAGCCCTCGAGCTCTGATGTCTCCTCCCTCAGGCCGTGCACCCTTAGCCTTATATCCTCCACGCTTGTAGCAGACGGGAGATATTCTGAGTAGTGGTCTTCATGCGCATTGAGGGTCGGCGATATTACTCGGACTTGTCGCGTCTTTCTTCACTCCCAGCGATCCACGTCTTGGTAATCCCGAGAATAAGCGACGTTCCCGAATCAAGGGACTCGGCCGAACGAGAGTGACCGAGCTCAAGGTCGTGGGAAGCCATGCTTTCGGGGTCATCTGGCGCTCTAGGTCGGCGCCTCGGCATCGCCTAGGTCGTGGTCGGGGCCTCCAGAGCTTGAGGCCCGGCCGTCTTGTTGACCAGGTCAAGGGCGACCCTAAATCACACTTCATATATGCTTTTAGATTCCAGCTTTTGAAAAATCAGCTTCTCTACAATCATAATCTAGAATCAGCTTTTAGAAAATCGAAAGCTAAAACAAAAAGACCCTAAATACTTCATTCATGGAGTCCGATGCAAGGTTTCAAATTTTGTTTTTGGACTATATCTCGAAGGCGACTGAAATCCAAAATTTCAATAAGATTTTTGAATTTTGGATGAAATTCAAACAGCAAAATTCAAATTCAAAATTTTTTGGACCAGAATTTCTAAGATTTTGGTAGAAATTACTGAAATCTCGGCAAATTTCGACCGAATGAAAAATAGTTCAGACCATGTTATAAAATTTTGAATATTTTTTTGGATGGTCTTGATGCATCACTAATATTCTCGTAAAATGTGCAGATGATGATCAAGCCTGAAGAATTTTCAAACATTCAGACAGTGCTACTGTCTTGATAAAGACTTAAGTACATGTATTACTTCTATAGAGTTGATTGAACAACCAAAAAAGGTTTAAAATTTCCAAAACATTTAGATAAAGGTTCTAAGGTAATGCTTAAGCTCTCCTAATAATTTTGGACCATGATTACACACGAGTGAATTTATAAAATTCTAAAACTATTACCATCACATTTATGTTCCATCTACTTTTTATTTTTCAAATATAACAAATATTTTGTATGATCCTAGACTTAGACTGGTACGATAAATTTTTCAGAACATGATCGAGCCTATACATTTTTATAAAAATCCAATGTGCTTCTATTATTTTTATAAAACATCTCAAAATTTTGGTTTCAAAAAATTTCATGTAAGATGATATTCTTAAGAGGTATTGTCCCAAACCTAGTAAAAAATTTCTAAAATTTTGATTGAAATTACAAAAAAATTGGTGAAATTTGTCAAAATTTTAGTGATTTTCAACCTACTGTGAAATGATCTTCCAAGGCTAGAAAAAATTAGGAAAAAATATGAGCACCCATGGGGCAGCCAAG
Source organism: Guadua angustifolia (assembly GCA_036346375.1). Taxonomy (NCBI): domain Eukaryota; kingdom Viridiplantae; phylum Streptophyta; class Magnoliopsida; order Poales; family Poaceae; genus Guadua; species Guadua angustifolia. Next base: position 14,088,807 of record CM070516.1, on the reverse strand, counting down.
CTTAATCGGTAGAGTGTAAGGGTCTCAACCTTAAGGTTGAGGGTTCAAGTCCCAGCTATCCCATTATTTGTGGCATTTTTTCTCTATAAATTTTTGCTCGACCAAAAGAGAAAAAAATTCTGGATTCGAACGAACAACTTTAGACTTGAGCCCTTCGTCCACTCTACCAAGTACCAATTGAGCTAAAATCCTTTTGTGAGTTTATTGCAAAATTTTTACTTGACATCCGGTCGAGAATACCTAAATTTGGTGAACTTTTACGAAATTTCGGATATCACTATAGCAATTTAATTCTTTTATTATTATTTTTATTTTGTTAGGATTTAGAATCTCGTTCTAGGCTGAAATTTCACCGGGATTTTGAACCTTGGTCCGATGACAAGAACCTTCAAGGTCGATCAACTTAGCGTGTCAACTTGAAAAAATAAAAGAAGAAAAGCAGATTAACCATGAGAAATATGTGGTGAAAGTGTAAATATTATTTTCAACAGACTTAAAAGTTTAAAATTTCTCAAAACATTACCACATCTACTAGAGGATATGGTTTACATCTTTATAAAATCTCAAGATCAAACTCAATTGTATTTTTAAGATACATAAACTATAAATTCTTCTCGAAATAGTTTTAGAAATGATTCAAGACTAAAGACTGAAATACGTGTGTATCCAATGAAGTCAAGACTAAAGATCCAATTTCGGTCTTTAAAAAAGAGTAAAGATGAGGACCATTTTTATCGTTGCAAGGACCGTGCAGTTGCTGAGTGGGCTTGCAATGCATGCGATGCAACCCATTAAGGCCTTGCGACACTGCTATAGCCCTCAACATGTAGCCCATCAAGGAATTCATGGAAATTCTACAGCCCACCCACAACCCACAGTTCAACTGCTGATTTGTGCCTCTCGAAAAAAAAAGAAAAAAAAACTGCTGGTTTGCAAATCGTCCAACTATGATTAGAACCGCTAATAATCCGTTCTAGTGTACAGAAATGATTAGGAGCAATTTATTATCTCATAACTCATGATAAAAAATAGCATCTTAATGTATGTTGCTATTGATGCTCTGTTAAACTCACATTTTTCATAAGTCGAGAACTCAAATAAGGAAGTCTTCAACAAAAGAAAAAACACAGATGGGGACAACATTTTACAGCGATGGTAGCTCAAGCTTACGGATGGATCTGGGACGCCGAGCTCACCCGGTTGGGTCGACGTAATGTGGCAAAGCTGGAGCAGACCACGTGTTCCTGAGGTTGGCGACCCCATTTTGGTGGTTGATGGTAGTGGATGTGGCGTTAGGAAGCTAAGCGTTGGTAGTGGCCATGGATCGCGGAGGACCTCGGAGATGGCAGCCAACCGTAGAGGCGATGGCCGAAAAAGATGGGGTTCAGATTCAGCACGTAGAGGCACACGGTGAGTGGTGGCGCAGAGGCGGCACAAGGGAGAAAAGGTTGGAAGCAAAGACTCACGGGAGGGTAGTCACTTGGTGGCGCCGAGGTGAAAGCTGCTGGCGATGTCTGGACAATGAAGTCATGGATAAAAAGGGATGTTTAGGGCAACAATGAGATGACAAAGAAAATGGAAAGGACAGTTTTGAAAGGAGCACCTTGGTGGCGGCAATTGGGCAGATTACTCGAGTGGCTACAGAAGGGGCTCTCCGTCAATCTTGTTGAAGACGAGAGGAGGAGCGAGTGCTCTGCACGCGATATAGCAAAGGAGGTGAGGAATAGGGGAGGCGGATGGTGAGATGAGCTCGGCTCAGCCCTATCCCTTTCTTGCGAATTTTTTCAAAATATTTTTATAAAAATAATACACGAAAAAAATACAAAAATATCGTCTATCACTTTCTACGTAAATTGAATTGATAACAGATATTTGTTTTGTTGTGGATTGAATTGGCCGATAAATTATTTTGTCGCGGATTGAATTGGCCGACAGTGAGGCTTCTATCACTAAATAAAATGGCAATAGAACCTTATCACCAATTAGTTTGGTGGCATCTTGGCATATCGTCTATACGCCAATTGAATTAGGGATAGAGGTATATTTTTATATTTTTTAGTGTATTATTTTTGTAAAATTATTTTTAAAAATTCTCCTTGCCGAGGTTGAAGGAAGAAGGAAGAGAAAGATAAGGGCAAAATGGTATTTACACAGCCACTTCATGGCTCAACTGGTGAATAATGGCAAATAAGGAAAGATTTTGAAAATGCCATGGCATATAAGGGAGAGGTCATTTTGCAACGGCAGATCAGGGATGCAGAACAATTGTATTGGCATATAAAAATTTTTCCCTTGAAAAAGACACTAGTGGGTCAACTTTTGCCAAAATGCCAGAATTGCCCTTATTCTACCACATCCCTCTCTGGTTCTTCCGATGAATCATCTCTACGTTTCTTTCCCCTTTCTATGTGTTTGTTGAAATACTAGTACGTGGAACGAGTAATACCAGTTTGTGAAACGAGTAAAATGGCAATTAGATACAATTTCTTTTAAATTGAAAAGAGCACAAGGGTCATTTCATCTTGATCAAAGGGCTTTGACCTTACCAGAGTGGCATTTCCCAAAGGAAATTGTAATTTTGATGGCATAAAACCAAAAAAGAAAAAGGCAATGATAAAACCCAAAAGCTAGAATACATTAGCGGCATGGATCAAAATTTTTCATTAGAATTACCACCTCATCTGAAATGCAGATTGTGTCTTGCTGATATGCCACAGCAAAAGACATTCATTATAAATTGTCGATGCAAATTTGGAGGAAACAGTGAACAAATTGAACTAGACAAGAAACAAGTTTTGTTTTCCTTTTTATTCTTCTTTTGTGCGATGGAGCATTGGAGGATATTACACCAAAACGACCAAACCATCGTCACTTTCTCTCTCAACAAGTTCACATTTCATGTTGCCTCCAAACTAGAGGTGGCTAGATGGGTCATGCCAAACAGGCTAGCCTAAGCCCCGACACTGTAGGCACATACGGCCTAAACACGACACGGTCCGAGAGTGAACGGATCATGCTGGCCCTGCCCGATGGCCATGCTAGGACCGATTGCCCTGCACACGGGCTAGCACGGCACTATACGGTAAGCCCAAGCATGGCTTGGCACTGTGCAGCCCGTTTACGACACAGCAAGCCCGTTCAACGCATTTATTCAAAAATTTAGTTGTTTTTAGCTATTGGAGGCTTAAAAAATTCAAAAATTTTTGAAAATTTCTAATTTTTTTCCTATAAATAGGGTAGTAGGCTCCCTTATTTTTCCACCAGCAAACTTGTAATATCTTCACTGCATTCTTTTGTAAAAAATTTCTTGCTATTAGTGATAATTTATCAAAATTCAAAATAGTTTTGCCAAAAATCCAAAAAACTAAAATTCGGCTTCTAACTTCTATCAAGAAATTAAGGTAAGAATAATGATTTAATTTTTCATTTTCCTTATTATTTTGAGTGAAATTAAATTAATAATAGCATAATTATTTCTTGTAGTTTTCTTCATAGAGGACCAGGATTTTGTGTCCTTCGACTTTTGACTTGAGTTTCACCCAAGGAGCTTCTTGCATCCTATCAAGCTAAAGATGTTGCGGTACCTATACCATCCTCAAGCTCTATATATGCTACTACGTTAGTAAGCATCAGGGCAAAAAGATCAAGACATAGTATATTGGGTGTCGGCGTATTTCGCCGGACAGGACCTTGTCAGTGGACAGGGGGTTCTCCAAGGATAGAGGTTAGGGTTCGATAGAGGGCATCTTCGTGGTCGGAAACCCTAATGATTCTCACACGGGGGATCCAGGGATCAACAGATCAAAGAACACACTAGTGTATCCAAGTTCGAGGCCCCTGTCTCAGGTATGACCTTACGATCTGCTAGATCTTCGTTGATATGTATTGAGCTGGTTACAATGCTCTTTTTGGTTTGTTCTTCTCTTTTTTTCTCTAAGTCTTTCGACCTTAGTCCCCCTTTCCCCATGCATCAGAACTCCCTTATATAGACCGGGCCGCTCAGGCGAGTAGGAAGGTGACATCACATCGATCTCGACTCATTAATTACACCCATCATTTGAGACTGTCCCTCAAGCTTCATTTAATGTCATTTGTATGGCTTCGCCTCCATACTGGATGTGACTTTCCTGCAACGGGTTAGGTGTGAGGCGTCAGAAGGATGGGCCGTCGTCGTGTCGCCAGTAGAACTCTTTGCAATCAATGGCCCAGAGAGGGCATGTCAGGCTCTGACATACCGTGTGAGGGGAAGGAGACTTCGAGGCGAAGCCTCCTTTTCATTCTTTTGGTCGCCCACGTGGCCTGAGAGGACTGAGCACTGCCGCTTGCCGGGCTGTTATCTTCAAAGCATTTTCGCTATTACAGTCAACTTCATTTCCAATCCTGGCAGCTTGGCACTAGACTCTCACTAACATTTATGGCCCTTTGCAAGGCCAGGAAGAGACAAGTTTGTTGCCCGGTTTTCTTAGTTAAACCTCTCGAATTTAAACTGAATTTTCATGGGAATTTCAACTTCATCAGATTGGTCATAGTTACATAGTTACCTTTGGTAGCAATGTGAGTTCACAACTTGGATTTGTGAGAATTGCAGATCAATCAAGCTTCTAGCACGAATAGTTTTAGAAGTTCCAACTCCAAAAGGACTGATTATTATGCTCAAAAGTCGAGAAACCAACTTATATAGATCAAACCTAATAACCTTGAGTCTGAATCACAGATTCACACATACCCCAGGCCCCGACCATACATAACATCCTTTTTATCATGATATCAGAATTTAAAATCATAACATAGACAGGCGTTGGACGAGAAAAAAAACATGTCTAGGACTCAAGATTTGAGCTCAAGCGGACGAGAACAAACACGAGTATGCCATTTTCCCTTTCTTTGATAAGCGAACAATCATGCCTCAGGTAAAACATAATTATATGGTAACTTTTCAACCTCAGGTAAAACATAATTATATGGTAAAACACAGTTAGAAACTTTTCAACCTCAGGTAAAACTTCCGTGATGAACATATTTTATATGGTCGCATGTAAAACATAATTCATTTGAACAAATTTCACCTCAGGTAAAAATCTTCAGTGATGAACAAATTTCACCTCAGGTAAAAATCTTTAGTGATGAACATATTTTATATGGTTGCAAGTAAAACATAATTCATTTGAACAAATTTCACTTCAGGTTTTTCTCTTTCTTTGATAAGCAGAACAATCATGCCTACAAGTTACAAAAATGGAAGATGGTCCACCTATCAAATTGACAATATCAAAAAAATGTCATGTTCACCACATGCTACATAGGAGAGCTATTTCAAGATGAAAGTCACCGAAATCATGAACAATTTTCAACATGAAAGAAAAGATTCAGTTACAAACTTTCAACCATGTAAAGTGCTTCCGAATCATATGTATTTCATACAGTTTAGGCTCAAGGCCGTTCTGGAAGGTAGCACCATTCAGCTCCCTGTAATATTGAGCCTCACAAAGCTATACATGACCACTAAAATCTCTTCTATACATTTTGACATCAAAGAAAGAAACGAGGAATCAGGACAAAAGGTCTAACCAGAATGTGTAACATACAAACATTTTGACATGAAAGAAAGAAAAGGTGATATGCTACTCTAATTAGAAATTATCTGAAACTAATAACCATGCCTACCTTTCTGTGCAATCTGGCACCGGTGCAAGGGGAAGCCTGGCGCACGGGGAAGTCTGATCGTAGAGACCCAATCGTTGTCGCCATAGAGGTAGGGACCCAATCGCCGTCGCCGTCCTGTGGGAATGTGGGATCCAACACCGGCGCACGGAGAAGTTCGGCCGCAGGGAACCAATCGTCGTAGCCGTCGCCTCTGAGACCCAAGCGTTGTCACTGTCGCCACAGAGACCCAATCGCCAGTTCGCCACTCGCCAATCGCCTCGCCTTAGGCTAGTCGATACTCGAACTCGAGAGTGCCCTACCGCCCAGCGCCACCGAAAATTTTTGCCTCGCGTGTGGGGAGGGAATGAGGTGAGAGATGTGTTTCGTATACCCTAAAATGAGTTGCGCTCGGCCCATATCTGCAGTACGCACAGTAAAAAATTTAAACTGGGCTGAATTTTTTAACTGAAAGGCCCATCTTCCGTCTTGGGCCGAAAATTCCGAATTTCTTGAAATTTTGGTGAAATTTCACCAAATTACAATCCCTAGCCTCGACAGGTCTGAACAAGCGGGCAGCATGGCAGGGGGATGGGCATGGGTGGAGGGAACAAGTCTCAAAGTTCAATGGTACTGTCGGTTAGGTGTGGTTAGGCATCGAGGTTAGGAATCTCCTGCGACGTGGCGCCATTCTCCTGCCATGGACATGCACTGGCTCGGGCATGAGCATGCATGGCACGCAGGCGAGCGAGGCAAGGTGCGCCTGGCCATCATCTGGTGAATAATAGGCGGGACGAGTCGGTAGTGCCCAATGGCGGTGAGGCGAGGGAGAGAGGGGGACGCCAAGGGTCGGGCCCACTCGTCGATGATAGAGAAGAGAGGAAACCAAATAGGGAAGGTGTAGTTTGAGGTTTTATGCCTTCTTGACAGAGAACATGGACTTGGAGTAAAGGTGCTTTCCTTTTTCTAGGTTTTTTATTTTTGTTTTTAATTTCTTTTTATAGTCAAAGCGTCTAGTATTTAATTGAGCAAACAAATGGACCTCCCATTTTGTGAATATTTTTAAAGGGTCCTAATTAACTTGTGATACTACCATACAAATTTCAGATGATGATCAAGTCTGTGACATTTTATAAAAATCTAACAGTGATACTATTCTTTTTAGAATTTTCTATTTTTGATTTTCTAGAAGCACAAATGAATTCAAAAATTTATAAAACTTCTTGGAGATATTATTTAGGATTTATAGGTATTTTTCTAGACTTTGTAATAATACAAAAAGGAAGTTTGAAATTCTAAAGCCCTTCAAGGTTAAATTAAAAGCACATTTCTTAATTGCAAAAATTCCATAGAAATCCCAAAATTCGAATTAAGACCAAATTCAAGTCTTATGCTTCCATTTCACTTTTTACAAACTATGGGATGTTACATAATGTTTTGGAAATTATTATTATTTATATTTAATTCATAAATTAGGTTTGAGCAAATGAAACATATATCAACCCTTTGACTGACCATAAATATAGTTAATAGTATTTGCAAAAGTCTTACGGAATACTAAAGTACTCACCTTGCTTGTTGAAAATTTGCTAGTTGAGGATGAGGCTTTGGAAATGGGATACTTCCATGCTACCGGATGTGGAGATGACAACGAGGCCAAATATTAGGTCACAAACCCTAGCCGGTTGCTTGTGGGCTCTATCTTTATTTATCTTGACTCTGAGACTTTGTTTGATGTGCAGGCTTTCAAGGCCAGTATGTAAGACTACTTAAATATTATCAATGAACTCCTTTATTTAAATTTTTGTATGGACGATGATGCTATATATATTCTAAGTAGCGTGTGTATTAGACACTAATAATAGGACTAGTATAGAAATACAAAGGACAGTCAGGAATCATCGATCCCATGTTACGCAAGATGCCTAGTCACTACACATTTGCACGAGGGTTAATGCACTTTTACGAGCATGGAAGGGTGTCATTGGAGTTTTTTTTCCTTGTTATTGCACACATAGGATTGCAATATCTGTTTAACAAAACATCTATTCTTTGATGCATTTGCACCATTGTGCATGAGCTTAATAACATGAGATCCATTTAATGCTACGAAAGTTGTGTTCTTGCATGGGCTATGCGTACTCTTGCACCATTGGATGAGGGTTCTTGTACTTTTACGAGGGCATATGGGACTTTTCTAAGCACAGAGGGATGACATGGTGCATATATGTTTTGATACTGGGAATGAGAATTTTTTTAAATAATACATTTTTTATTCAAAATTTCAAAAATATACCACCAAAAAAATTACAGAAATATACCCACATGCTTGGTTGGATGGGCGATAGGGGCCTAAATAGCAAAATAAACGGGTGACAGGAGGCCATGTCACCCCCAGCCTCCTGTCGCCTGATCAAATGGCGACAGAAGCCTGTCGCCCGATGAAATGGCGACAGGAGACCTGTCTCCCGATGAAATGGCGACAGGGAATAAATTGATGAATGGTTGGGCGACAGGAGCGCGCACCCCTGTCGCCCAACCATATGGTGACAGCAGCTCTTCCCTCTATTTAAGTAATCGTTCGGCAGTGTGTTCATCCCATTCTTCAATCATCGGCCAAGAAGAGTAGAAAGAGAGAGAGGAAGAAAAGAAAGAGAAAATGAAGGAGAAGAGGAAAAAATGCCGAAGCATGCGAGTGGAAAGGGAAAGGGGAAGGCGAAAGAAGAGGGAGGTGCTTCGGAGTGGCCGCGCAACATCGCGTATCAGGACCTCTTCGTACCTTTTGGAGTTGTCCCACCGATGTGCCTGTGCGGAGATGCTTGCAGGCTTGTCTATTCTTGGGAAATTTCAACTTGGAAGAGGAGGTATTGGATGTGCCACAACTACGAATTCGACCCGCTGGAGAAGAGTCTGAAGAATCGCCAACTAGTAACAATCATATTTGTTTCATAATATTTGTAAATGAAACATTGTTAATTTATGTTTCATGCAGTCGCCTCCGCCACTGTGTGAATTTGAGAAGTGGTATGATATGGAGATCAACCCCGAGGACCAAAGGCTACTTGATGAAGCCAACCGGCAAGAGGAGTTCAGGCGGTAGCTTCAAGCGTAGCGTGACACCGCACACGAGGAGGCACGTCGAAAGGAAGCAGAGGAGAAAGAGGCCGAGAGAGAGAGGAAATGAGAGAGGGCACATCGTGCCAGAGAAGCCCCACCAGAGGCATGGGCGAAGGGGAAGTGGCCTCGATCTACTCAGTAGACGTTAAGTTGTAACCATTATTTTCGCATCCTAGTTTTATGTCTTAATGAAGAGTGTTGTCTACTTTATTTTCCGCTGACACTTCTGATCTGAGAAATCTTGGCTACTTAGAGGTTTTCCTTGCCTCGCGGGGCCCACCGGATACGGCCCAAAAATTACAAAAAAAATCACGAGCGATCTACGTAACGTGGGTAGCACTTATCAAAGGGTGATCTGGCCGAGCATTGTCCCAGCACGAAGTTGCGAAAATCAGAAAAGGCGCTCGCGGCCACAAAACCGTGAAAATCGTGGCCACTTAGGGGTTTTCGTAGCTTCACGGGGCCGATCGGATACTGCCCAAAAATTACGAAAAAAATCACAAGTGATCTACACAACGTGGGCTACCACTTATCTTCGGGCGACTTGCCCGGGCATTGCCCCGGCACAAAGTTGCAAAAATGTGAAAAGGCACTCGCAACCACGAAACCGCAAAAATCGTAGCCACTTAGGGGTTTTCCTTACCTCATGGGGCCCACGGGATACGGCCCAAAAATTACAGAAAAAAATATGAGCGATCTACGTAACGTGGGCAACACTTATCAATGGGCGACCTACCCGAGCATTGCCCTGGCATGAAGTTGCGAAAATCGGAAAAGGCACTTTCATGACCACGAAGCCGCGTGAAAATCGTGGCCCTTAGGGTTTCGTAGCCTCGCGAGAACACAGCGGATCGGCCCAAAATTACGAAAAAATCATGAGTGCTCTCACATAGCGTGGGCTACCACTTATCTACGGGCGACCTAGCCAGGCATTGCCCCGGCACGAAGTTCGAAAAATCAGAAAAGGCACTCACGACCACAAAACCGCGAAAATCGTGGCCACTTAGTCTGAAAAGCGGGGTGCAGCGTGTTGTCGTTTCAGTCTGAAAAGCCGGGTGCAACGTGTTGTCGTTTCAGTCTAAAAAGTGGGGTGCAGCGTGTTGTTGTTTCAGTCTGAAAAGCCAGGTGCAGCGTGTTGTCGTTTCAGTCTGAAAAGCGTGGTGCAGCGTGTTGTCGTTTCAGCCTGAAAAACGTGGTGCAGAGTGTTGTCGTTTCAGTCTGACAAAGCTATTGGGTGTGTGACAAAGCTACTAGCTGATGAAAGGATTAACTAAGTACATAAGATTAAAATTATGAAGAATGCAAATGCAATTGTTTGTACAACATATTTCAAATGATTAAGTAAGTACATAATATACTACCAATAATAAAAATCAAAAGAAACTACTGTTGGCCTCGCTTCTAGGAGGCCTCCTCCTCGAACACGCCCTCTGAGTCGTCAAGCTGCGTCAGAATAACACCCGGCGCTAAACACGCCGCGAATGCCACCCAGATCTCTGAATAACAAATGACACCTCTATGAAAAGACTTAAACTGAAGTTAATCTCTAAACTCTTAAACCAGTTTAAAACTAAGTCACCGAAATTTACAAAATTTGGCATGACCTCTCTAGAACGAGAGGACATCCACTCGGAGACAAAAGAACAATCGCGGCTTATATGATATCATTCTAACAGGTCCTTAGATAAAATCACATTTTCAATCGGCCATCAACCATCTCATAAACCGATCAACATAATACACTCGCATTTATTACAACCATCTTTAACAAGTTAATTTAAGCGGGTTGTTGGTGAATGAAGTCGTGCTCATGCTACTACTCGGACCCAAGCGAATCATCTTCAAGGTACCTAAAAGCAGAAGTAAACAAGCGTGAGTCAAGACTCGACAAAGTGCAACCATAATAAAAGTAATGAATTCAACTGAATTACTTTTACTCTAGAATTTAATATAGTCATTACTAGCTGAAATCAACCAATAAAAGAAGCAATAACTAACTCTACTTACCACAACCAACTCGAAAACATAACTAACTCTTACCCTGCCTCAATAACATTTACGGATGAGTCCACGCCTCAATCCTCAACTTTGTTCTTCCCATTCTCATCAATCTCATTTATCGGTTGCAATACACAATGCAATGGAATGCATTTATGCTTTCATACTCAAGTGCACAAAACATACAAAAGCGAGAATCTCATATCCACGCAACACAATCAATTCATTAAATATGATTCATCATTTGTCAATGCAATGCAAATGCAAATCATAAACAAATGAAGAATCTCATATTCATACATTACAATCAACTCATTAAATATGATGCATCATTGTCATTGCAATGCGAGCAAATATGCCATACAAAGGAAGAATCTCATATCCATGCATCACAATCAACTCATTAAATATGATGCATCATTTGTCAATGCAATGCAATGCTTACATGTTCATATGCTCATCTCATTTCGCCATTCTCATGCATATTTCACCATTCTAATGCATATGATGCACTCTTATGCATATGATGCATCATGCATGACTCATCTCCTCTTTCTTAGCAAATACCGGTATTGCGAGCACCACCCGTCGATGTGTGCCCTCAAACCCAACCATCCGTGGAAGGGGCACTGCGAAACAGGACTTGCCGCTACCCGATGGCGGGTCCTCGCTTTACCGCTCCCATCCACGCCGGTGGATGGGACTCTGAGTAGGAACTCCGAGCACACCGGATTAGTCATACACCCGTATGACTTTCTCACCATACTGCTCAATGCACTTTCATGAATGCACATATGCAAATGTTAATCTCAACATCATATCCAAATTCTCAACTTCCGTATTCACCTTCTCAACACTCATAATCATATTCTCAACACTCACAATCACATCCTCAACATTCACATTCATACTCACATCACCAATACTCGAGTAATTACTAATTCCATCTATCTTGATCATAAATCAAACCATTTCGCAATCAAATTCCATACTCCGTCCTCACATTCATTTATCATCAATACTTCATACAAAAACCATAATCCTTTATCATGAATACGAATTGAACCATTATTCTTGACTCAAAACTCATGTCTTTTATATCAAATATACTCTAATCCTACTAGTGAGCACCAACAGGGAACATAAGTTAGCACAACAAGTCACATAATTCTGCAATGTAGCACACATAGCAAACCACCAAGGATGCACATGCAAGTTTCATCCTTTAATGTCATTCATGGGTACTCATATAGCCTACCCATACTAGTGTTGTCAACATAACCATAACAAGCATTAGCGGTTCACAAATCAAATCAATTAAGACATTCAACCTATAATTCACAAAGTTCAATAAATTGATGCACTTGCCTTTAACTCTCGAGGAGCAAAGTGATTAGAGGCTAAACTCGCTCCTGGATTTACAACACCTACAAATAATTACATACATCTCAAACCAAGCCACAACAGCAACCACAATGCAAAAGACACCCTGAAACTGACTTTGCTCTCAACTCGGGTTGCTCAGGGAGATAGTCAGTTTAGACACCTCATAAGAAATGCTATATTCATCCAAATCAAGTAAATGATAGCAGTTTCACAATCTACACGAAATTTCCCACAACTTTCCAGGCAATGGAATATTCTAATTCGGAGTCTATATATTTCTAATCAACAGGTTAAGTTTCAGCTTCAGATTTCAGTAATTTCATAACAGCAAGCAGTGTTTAACTCATAACAAATGCTATACTGAATGGAATCAAGCAAATGATGACATTTTATCAATCTACACGAAATTTCCCACAACTTTCCAGGTAATGAGAAAGTCTAATTCGTCCTCTAAGCAATTCTAAACAATAGGTTAAGTTTCAGCTTCAGATTTCAGTAATTTCAGAACAGCAAGCAGTGTTTAACTCATAACAAATGCTATACTAAATGGAATCAAGCAAATGATGACATTTTATCAATCTAAACGAAATTTCCCACAACTTTCCAGGCAATGAGAAAGTCTAATTCGTCCTCTAAGCAATTCTAAACAACAGGTTAAGTTTCAACTTCAGATTTCAGTAATTTCAGAACAGCAAGCAGGAAAAATGGCATAACTTTTAATTGGCTGATCGGATTTTAGTGTTCTTGCACTCAAATTAAAGGGGATTCGACGATCTACAACTTTCTCTATATCCAAATATCCAATAAATGAATTTACCTTGCCCAAATCGATGCTACAAAACTGGTGACGAATCTGCTCGAAAAACAGAACATGAACAACTCTAAGGTTTTCCCTCCAAATCGCCCCAAACCCCAAAGAAAAATGGAGGGAAACAACTCTAGCATGAACCCTAGCTCCATACCCAACCTCCCACATGAAAATCCCCAAATTACCTTGGGTTTCTTACGCCCAAACAGCAAGGGGGAGAGGAGGTTTGAGCTGCAACCGGCTGGGAGGAGAGCTTGACTAGAGCTAGAAGGAGGTCGCCCGCTGGGAGGGCGCAAGGCTAGGGAAGAGGCGCCATGGCTGGGGAGGAGCTCCTCTCCTGGCTTCTCTTTGCTTTGGGAAAAGAAAGAAAAACAAGAATGAGGCTTGCTTGGTTTGGGTTAGGGGTTACACTACTACAGAATAGGTCATCACTGCCGGTTCGTCACGCCATTCTTGCGGTTATGGGCGCCGGCGTCATTGGTCGGCAATGATACTCGGGGTTATCACTGCCGGTGAGGCCGGCGGTGATAATAGATATCCTTGCCGGTTCATTATACAACCGGCGGTGATATTAGACTATCTCTGCCGGTTTACACTAGCATCCGGCGGTGATACTCAACTATCTCTGCGGTTCAACCTAGAATCCGGTAGTGATATATATATATCTCTGCGGCTTATCTGACGAACCCGCGATGATCATGTATATCCTTGCGGTTCCTAAACGAACTGACAACCTTCAGTCTGAAAAAATTTGTAGATGTACTTCATAGATTACTCTACCTATGTATAAAATTGCGGGTTCAAATTCAATACATATGAGGACTTACAAAAAGAGTTTTGTAAGTCCTCATATGTATTGAATTTGAACCTCAATTTTATACATAGGTAGAAATATGAATACATCTACAAATTTTTTCAGTAGTTCGTGACTTTTATTAGTTGGTGTGCACGATGTGTACACGGAAGGCTATGTGCACATGATATGTTGCCTTCAAATATATAGTATATGAAGTGTCGTTAGATCATAATTAAAATATATTAAAGCATCACAATATTTAGTTTTTTACAATTAATAGTCTGTTCACAAATGTAGTGTGAGTACATCTCGTTCACTTTAGATCGAAGCTTAGTCGTGGAACTCGCCCTTTGGATCGATGACATGTTAACAATGAATCCAATGATATGCTCTTGAATTGCTAAAATTTCTTTCGTGATGGCGATTGGTTCTCGGCTTGGAGCCTTTGTTATTGAAGAAAAGAGAAATTTAATTAATGATGATAGATGTTAAATGAAAGAAAAGTAGGCATGAATGTGTAATTATATACCATGTCTTCGTTATAGCCGATACTCTTACGTGACAATTGCATGTAAATTTGTACATCGTAGTATCTTTATAAACTATTTCCACAGTCTGTCTCATGCATGGAAAGTCTGTTATTACTTTGAAAGTTGTCTGTAGGGAAGATCGGACCACCTTTCTTGCAATACCGTGTGAATCTTGTTGTGAATGATTTTAAATAGTAATTAACCTTAAATACAATAGAATAAAATATTACTAGAGCAATAGCATAGCGATCGAGTTTACTGCTCATCATCTTCCAAAATTATGTTCATACTCACGAAGTTCTTTTCTCAACGAGTCCAAGACATAAACCACTGCTAGCTTCTAACTTCGATGACGAGGAGGACCCGGTGATAACTAGACATATATGTTAACACACCTATTAGTCCCACACCGTGTCCGCAAAAATAGTAAAACAATATTAGAAGTAGGGTATCGTCTTGAAAGTTATAGGGTACAAATCACGGAGGTTTTCTTTCTCGGCTTGAAGAAAGTCCTAAATAAATAGTCTTCAACAAACTTTGGGTCATCACGGACGAGTTTCTCGTTAACAAGCCGGATCGAGAAATCCTAAAGCTTCATCCTTATTTTTTGCACATAAGCTGTATCTCCATTCTACATATGTAAAAAAGAATTTAGACATCTGATTGAGCGGTACAAGAATATACAATAATATAATTAGAGACTTACAAAGTCCACGATCGACCCGATGGACGTCGAGCATCTGGCCGGTACAACATATACAATTCGCAGAACTCTAACGAGAACATGCCATCCCCATTGTGAAAATCCGAATCTTTGTATTTCCTTTGGGATCGCCCTATACCCTCTTGGCACCACGCTGCATGTATCTTGATGGGCCTACCGCAATTTTGTTGTTAGGTTCTCTAAATCTTTTGGGGAGCCATCGGTTGCCCTTAATGTACTTCGGCTTAGACCTGGGTCGTAATTACGGCGTTGTTCAGCACATCTTTTTGAGCTTGCGACATCGGCGCCTCGGCACTAGCCATCTTCAAGTTTTGCTTTCGGATATCGCTCGTAGTCAAACATTTCGAAGGTTGAAGCCCGCCTGTCTGCTTGGCTTTTGCCATACTCAAGAAAAAACTCCTGCGCATTAGCATCGACTTTAGTCTTCTCGGGTGATGGCACCTTTTGGAAGTGAGATGTTACCTCGACCTTCGTTTGCTCTTTGCGTTCTTCTTGATCATATCGGCCGGTAATTTCTTACGAGGTCAGGTTGCCTTCACAGATGACCGAGATTTGGTACAAGGCGATCACGGACTTCGAGATGGTCTTGATGTTCGACTCTTCTTATGTGCTTGGTGAGGAGTTGGACCTTCTTGGTGGTCTTGAGGAGGAGTTGGACTTTTTGGATGGTGCGGCGGAGGACTTGGACTTTTCTGGTGGTCTGGCGGAGGAGTTGATCCTTTTGTGGATGGTCTTGCGGAGGAGTTGGACTTGTCCTAACGGTGCCGCGTGAGGAGTTGCACTTTTCGTGGCGGCAGTGCTGCGTGTGGAAGTCGCGGCTCATCATCATCGTCGTCGTTGTCGGCCTCATCGTCCGAGGCGAACATAATCAAGCTCTTGCGCCACGCGAGGAAGCCATGCGTTTTCTCCAAGTTTGTTTTTTCCGTCCTCGCCAGAATCTCTACCTCCATTTTGCGATATTGTCGGACTACTTTTGTCTACTTCGACCTGGAGAATCCCGGTATTAGGCGGCGGTCTGCAGAACCTGCGAGGAGGCACATGGCCAAGCCACCGCCATCAGCCACCTTGATGGTAATGCCATGTCTTGGACAAATGCAGCTTGCAGTGTCGGTTCTGTGATGTCATCCTTTGGAAAATGGAGTCGATGCTCTCCGGAATCGTTATGGACCTTGGCTGCTCTTAAGAACACCGTGGCTGAGGTTCGGAGGGCTGTCATCGAGTGGCGGTCGTGGGCTGAGAGCTTTCTTTACTGCTTGCTCCACAACTTGATCGAGCTTCGCTCTCTCTTCCTCTAACGCTCTTGACACAGCATCTTGTATTTGACTTGCAGTTCATATTCTCCTATTCTTTTACGCGCTTGTACATAAGTACGTCATCTGGGAAGCCTTCTTTCCACGGCACCAAACCAACTCCTCGGGTGCGCCCAGGATGCTCTCTGTTACCCAGGGCAACAGTCAGCTCATCATTCTCCCTCCGTGGGATGAAAAGCCCTTCGGAAGACTCCACGTGAGCATCTGATATTTTCTGGGACACCTCCCGGGCTCTATCGCTCCTGAAGCTCAAGCTGCCATCTTCTGAGATAGAAGTCCCCCTCCCAAGCAACGATGCTTTGATCGTGCGATGAACTCGGCCGTCGCAGGAGTAACGCCCTTGAGGATTAGCTCTTGTTCGCGCCTATCCCACGCAGGTATTTTCTTCACGTAGCCACCAGTGCCTAGTGTGTGAGGGTGGATATTCTTATCCGCGTTTGCCTTGTTCTTCTGACTCACTGTCTGGGCTTCTTCAGAATTCCTATACTCCACAAAGTCCTTCCAAAATTCTCTTATCTTTGGAAACATGTTAAAATTTGGCGTGACATTCTTCTTCACATAGGTCTTATTCAGCTGAGTCTTCCAATTCTTCCAGCATGTGCACATGATACCTAGTGCACGCTCTTTGCAACCAACTCGACCCTTGGGGAAATGGAATACTTGTTTTAGCTTGCCCCATAGCGATTCCTTCAGTCATCGGGAACAACCCATCGATCACCTTCGCGGCGGTCCATGATCTATAGATGATGGGCACGTTATCCCTAACAAGTACTCCACAGTACATCTGTCTGGCGCCAATCTTGACTTCGGGTATAGCAGTTCCCCGACTTCGAGAAACTAGAGTATGTTGTGAACGCCCTTGGCATCTTGTTCGGCCCGACGACCCTGCTGGCGCGCTTTGTTCACCCGACGTTTGAGCCTACAATTGGATCTTGTTATTAGTCGTATGACCCTACAATATTTTGGGATTCTAGCGTACTAATACTTTACCTCGCCCATGTTAGTCGCGTCGACTTGGTCCATGGCGATTGCGTCGACAGCCCATAGCGAGGCGTCGGTTTGGTCCATGGTCGTGGCGTCGAGTTGCTCCATATCAATATCCTGTAGGGTCCAAGTAGCCACTTGGGCTACCCACTCCTACTTCGTCTACATTCGAGGGCCGAACTCCCTCTGGCACTTGTCCCTGATTCGAGGCCATTCCTAACAATCCAAAATATGCACATGTAACTTTAAAATGATACTTATACATGAGAAAAAAATCACATGATACATATACATCTCGAAATGAAAAAATAATATGAAAAAATTCATATATTCTTAAGAATATATTCCACACTAAAATGATTTTAAAAAAAATAAGCCCCTGCAAGTTCAAGAAGCATGGATGTCACGAGAGCGTCCGGTACACCGAGAAGGGAAGCCATGAGGAGATATGCTCGCTTGAAATGGACTTGGGACTTGGTTGCTCATAGAACATGAAATTTTTCATTGGAAAAGTTGGACACGCAGTACTCCATGATCAATGAAGAAGAGAAGCGGGAGGAAACCTATAGAGCAAGATGTACGAAAAAAAGACAAACAACCAAGTCCCAAGTCCATTTCAAGCAAGCATGTCTCCTCATGGCTTCCCTTCTCGGTGTACCAGACGCTCTCGTGACACCCATGATTCTTGAACTTGCAGGGGCTTATTTTTTTTAAACACATACATTTTTGGTCAACAAAATATACATACACATAAAATTGTAGAATCAAATTCATTATATATCGAGAGTTACAAACAAGAGAAAATTCTAGCAAGTTTAAACTCTATAAACTTGTCGACTTTTTTTTTTTTGTAACTATCGATATATAATGAATCTTGAAATTTCATACAACCGCTTACTATTACAATTAGTGGCACAACTATTAACTAAATGAACTACAACTACTTACTATTACAATTAGTGGCACAAAACAAATATTTACAACACATGTATACATCTTTACGAAACAAATATTTACAACACATGTATACATCTTTACGAAACAAATATTTACAACACATGTATATATCTTTCAAGAAGATATACAAAGCACCAAATTGAAGTTTACTTTTGGCTGCAATATAAATAACCACAGAGCAAAATGATCAAAAGCAAAGACATGTGCGAGATGTGAATTCACAAGGCAACTAGCATAAAGCTCAACTTGTTTATTTTGAGTGTTCTCGGATGTCGGGTTGCCCAAAGGCCCTCCTCGCCACAAGGGGCGAGTAATAGACTAATTTGTGACAACCTTACCTTAGTTTGAACCCTTACCACCTTAACATACACATTACAAAAATTGATAATCAAGCTCATTGTTAATGATTATATTGATTGAGCATACATTCAGATCGATTACATTAAATATTTGCTAAGCGAATCTTGAAATGAAGTAAAGTGACAATGAAGTAAAGTGAGAGAGAAGTGCTACTAATAGACTAAGGAACTAAACAAAATATAGACAACAGGTATAGACATAGAAGTGCTACTAACATCATCAGGTATTGAACACTAATTAGACTAAGGAACTAAGGAACTAAACAAAATATAGACAGAGAAGTGCTACTAAGGACCTAAACAAAATATAGAGAGAAGTGGTCATGCAATACAAGATTGTTGAAATAAGGGCAGTATGAGCATAATGAGACATATACTTAACCCAGATATGACTAAGCACAACTTATCCACAATGTCCAGAACATATGAAATGATCATGAATTCAACAGGTATAAGCTTATAATCACATAGATTCATGATATGAACACATATATCTGAGGACATTCAGCATGGATAATAAATGAATTAACGAGCAATATACTACTCATGTTTGGTTTTTCGATGTGCTCTCAGATTGAATAACTTGATGGGTTGCTTCAAAGAAGCCCTCCAACACCAAATTTCAGCAATATATCACAGGGTATATCAATCTGAAATTAGTGACTCTATTCAGTTCAGCACCGTTTAAGAAAAATTGGTGACTAATACTCAATTATGGATGACACGCTCTTGAACAACAAAATTGCAATAATTTTGCCTCTGACGATGATGCCAAGCCGTTGAGAATTGAGTTCCATATTAGTCCGGGATATCAAAGTTATGAAAGGAACTATTCTCGAGGATAGCATATCACATATCAAAGAGACAACAAAGAACAAGTTAAAGTATTGATACAATGATCTACTGATCTTTGAATTACGAATGATTCACTAACTAGCGAGATAAATATTGCCTCATTTATTTGTATCATCATCGGCGATAGTAGAGAATAAAATCGATTGCCTCATTTATTTGTATCATCATCACAGAATAAATCTCTATCTCATTGATAACCCTAGAATCATCACAGTTAGTTGTCACAAATTGTCTATTGCAGGTCCCAAATCCTCCTTGAACACTATACCCACATGCTAGGTCCCCAAGCCAAATGAATTAGTGGCCCTTAGCATCTGCACATGCACATCTGAAACATTCACAATCACATTCACAATCACATGCACATTCACATTCACATTCACATCTGCACATTCACATCTGCTACAACCACATTCCTTTATCGCAAGAGCATACCAAAGCGTGACGGGGAGACGGTGGGGAGGTCGGCGGCAGCGGGGAGACAGGTGGGAGGTCGAGGCGACAGGGGAGGCAGTGGGAGGTGAAGGCGACGGACGGCTCAGGCGAGTCGGCGGCGTCGAGGGAGCTCGAGCGGCGGCGGCCGAGTCGAGGCGGCGTCGAGAAGCTCAGAGGCGACATACATTGTAAAAGAGAGGAGGGCGCGGGCTAGGGCTAAGGTAAATGAGAGGAAGGCGGCGTTTCTATTTATAGTGGTGGAATATCACTACGGTTGGTCATACCAACCGCGGTGATAGATATATCTTGCCGGTCCATTGTACAACCGGCGGTGATAGTGGAGACTACTCTGCCGGTCCATTGTACAACCGCGGTGATAGTGGAATACTCTTGCCGGTCCATTGTACAACCGGTGATAGTCAAATACTCTTGCCGGTCCATTGTACAACCGCGTGATGATCAACTCTTTGCCCATATTACGTTAAAATTTGTCTTTTTTATTGCTCTTAATATAGGGCGAATTTGATCATGAAATTTTATATGTACATGGGGTAAGATGAGATGTACATCCATGATTTTGTTTCAGAATTTTGGAAACTTTTCTTAGTTGGATTGCGGTGATTGCACCAAATCTTTGTCAAATTCGAACAAATTCAAGTCTGATCAAAATCACAAAAATCCAAATGATAAAACTTTCAATTTGATCAAAAGAAAGCATAACCTCAATTTCCATTCTTGCATATATTATATTAATTGTTACATATGAGAAAATAAACATATCGTTCATACAAAAGAAAGCATACATTTCATTACTACAACTAAGCTCGACTAGACCTTCGTTATGATCGCGGCGTATGTATGTAACCGTCCTTTATCTTCCATGGTACTTAGGTCAACGTCCTCTCCAAAAGAAGCTCATCGAATTGGTTGTACTCTTCCTCATCGACAACATTCTCAACTCCGACAATCCTTCTTTTTCCTTGAATAACCACGTGGCGCTCCTTGTTAGCCGGAATTCGATTACAAAGAAGATTTATGTCTGAAATTAGCAAGTACGAATGGTTCTTCTCTGTATCAAGCGAGTTTGAGGTCCACGGTAGTGATGCGTGCTTGTCGATATTCACGCCACGGGAAGTCGACCCATTGGCACGAAAAGAGGGACCTTCAAGGACCATAGTCAAGCTCCCAAATCTCTTCTATGAATCCGTAGTAGGTTTGCCTATTTCCATTCTTTGTCATAGGCATCTATCACGGATACCGCTATTTTGATTGGTGCTCTTTTTATCTTGCGCTCTTGTATAAAATGTAAAACCATTTATGTCGTATCCTTGGAATGTCCGAATTGTAGTTGCGGTCCACTGAGCCAACAATTTCAAGCGAGTGCGATCATCTCCGTCGCATCATGTGTCTACACAACCAATCGCCGAAATTATCTCTGTGCTCTCTCGCGAGCCAACCCTCGACCTCCACAGGTTTGTTTTGGATAGCACGTTCTTGTGCATGTCGACATATGGGGCCACCTGGCCGATTGTCCCAAAAGCTGCGAAATGTGCTTGTGTAAATGCAGCTAGATTGCTAATCGTCTTGATTTCTCGCCTAGTGTCCCTTTCCTGTAGCCTTCCCTCATGCCGAGATCTGAGCACACCAATCGGTTTGAGATCCATATAATCGACGAGAACTCAATGACCTCCTCGGTTCCCCGACCATCGGCAATGCAGCCTTCCGGTCGATTTGATTCTGAACATATTTCTTTATAACCCCATGAATCTCTCGAAAGGGTACATCGATGTAGAAATACGGGACCAAGAATTAGTATCTCTTTCACAATGTGAACAATGAGATGGACCATAATATCAAAAAAGATGGAGGGAACACATCTCAAGCACGCATGAGTGTGAACCACGTCTTCCTGCGGCTTGTCTAGTATTAATGGATCGATGGCCTACGTGAAATCGCGTTGAAGAATGAACACAACTTGATAATTGGGTCTCGGACTTTCTCGGAGAACCCCTAATTGCAATTGGAAGCATCTGTGGTCATCATCACGTGGCAATCGTGAGACTTCATACCAATTAACTTTAAGTCTTTCATTGAGACTAGTCTCTTTATGTTAGCAGAGTAACCAGACGGAACTTTGATTCCGTGCAAGCATTCACAAACGCTAATTTTCTCTTTCTTGCTCAAAGTGTAGCAGGCTGCGGGAAGGTACTTTTTGCCTGTATCCATTTCTTCATGATGCAGCTCCTTCCTCAGTTTCATATCTTCGAGGTCCATCCTTGCTTGAAGTGTATCTTCGTTTTGCTGGTATGTCGAAGAAGATACCAAGCAAGCTATCACACACGTTCTTCTCTATGTGCATGACGTCGATTGCGTGTCGAACTTCCAGGTGCTGCCAATAAGGTAGGATCCAAAATATTGATTTCTTTTTCCACAAAGGAGCCTTATCCCGGGAAGTCGGAATAGATGTACTGCCGGCTCCCTTTCCGTGAATAATTGTAAGGTCCTTTACAGCGGCAAATATCTGTTTCCCAGTCTGATTCTTCGGAGCTAATGCAGTCTCCTTTGTCCCGTCAAAAGCTCTCTTATTATTGCGGTATGGGTGATCCTTACGGAGGAACCTACGATGCCGCATGTAAGCCATTTTTCGGCTGTTCTTCAGCCACCGGCTAGCTGTATCATCCAGGCACTGGACGCATCCGTTGAAGCCTTTTGTCGTCTGCTCGACAGTTGCCAAGAGCGAGGATAATCATTAATGGTTACAAACAATAATGCCCGTAGGATAAAGTTTTCTCTTTTATACTCATCCCATACCATGCACCATCGGTCCACAATATTAGAAGATCTTCAACCAATGGTTTGAGGTACACATCGATATCATTGCCGGTTGCACAGGGCCTTGGATCAATAGTGGCATCATAATGTACTTTCGCTTCATGCAAAGCCAAGGAGGAAGGTTGTAGATGCATAAAGTCACCGCCAAGTCTTTGGCGACTACTCATGTTGCCAAAAGGATTCATCCCATCTGTACTCAACCCGAACCTTATATTCTCTCATCATATGCAAAGCGCTTCTTATATTTTCTGTCGATGTTCCTCCATTGCACAGAATCAGCAGGGTGTCTGAGCATTCCATCCTTCTTACGCAACAATAAAATTATTGATATTTCAGAAATCAAGATCGATCTTAATATATGTATGATCACATCAATATGTACACATACTCACATGCATGAGCGAAGGTCAAGTTAGCTAAGATTAGTGTAGATCGGAGAAGGCGAGATACATAAAAAAAATACGCATTTAAGATGACACCAACATAGTGAAAGAAATGACGACAACTGATGGGGGACTACTTGTCTCTCACAGATCAGAGAGAAGAGAGAGATTATTGTGTAATTGTTAGGTCCAATCCTTGTAATAAAGAATCACTTGACTTAAGGGCTCTCCTAGGCCATGCTTGCACTAACGGCATCACCAATCAAAATCCACATTTCACGAATGCAGCTTCATTAATTCGACATTATGGAAACATCACTTGAGTTGATCTGTTCTAGTGACACTTTTCCTCATTAGGAGTACCATAGTATAATATCGTCACACATTGTTATGAATTTGGTGTGAAACAACTCTGTCTTGATCCAACAAAAGAAAAGTTGAACTATTCATTGTTCATGGTCTTTAATTCGATAGTATGAATAAATTATCTAACGAGAATAATCTAGG